>CM046859.1:9483955-10114729 GCA_025617745.1 Heliocidaris erythrogramma
TTGTATATGCTACTGATTATATTATGTCTCTGACTGTAATAAACTAATGTACAACTGCACTTCAATATACCTCTCATCGACTCGTCCATGTTACCATATGGACTAACATCACAAACACGAACCCGCAACATAGTCGTCTGTAAATGCAACAAATCAAGAAGAGATATTTTTATTTTTTAAAGCAATTGTTGATCTTTTAATACGATCTGCAAATGTGAATGAATATCAGAATATTTATAGCTTTTATGTCCTTACTGTCTCCTTGCATATGTTTGAATACTTTTAATGCGTTGCTCTTAAATACAATTTCTCTTTCTTACAGGAAATTTAGATATGTTGGACAATAGTAGAGATGATCAATAATCATTGTGTAATTGTGTTCCTTGATGCTGTCATGTCCCTACGTGTTAATTTGGAATATCAAAATATTGATTCAGTAGGTAACGCATGATTTTAGGACATATTGTACTACAATGTTCTTATTTACATATACACTTGGGTTACCAATAATGTGCAACCACTTCAAGGTAAGCTTACTTTTATTTCATTGTAATTATTATTATCAAATATGAATAATTGGCGTCACCTGTGCCTGGGAGTGGAAAAGCGAACTGAATCACTGTAGCGGCCTTAAGGCCCGGTCACACCGCCAGAACTTGCTGGAGCGTTCCTGGAGCGGTGAAAAAAATTCATCACCGCTCGTAACCGTTCTCCACCGTTTAACAGAAGTTGGCCCCCGTTTAAGGCAACGCCGTATAGGCTCGGCCACCGCTGATGGTCCCTCCTACCGCTCCGAAAGTTTTGAGCTGCACAAATATTGCGAGCGGTGAGGAGCGGGCAATTTTCCGCTCCGGCAAAGTTCACCACACCGCTCCAACAACGCCCAGTCAAAGTTTGGCACCGCCAGACGCAATTCGTGGACGCTTGTGTCCGCTAGGCCAACGCAGAAATCTTGAAATCTTTACAGTGAATTGAGAAAAAATCCTTGCAGGTCATAAAAGATATAGATGATGTTGATATTGCATGGGATGTTTGGTTGACTTTTTCAATAATGTAATCAACAAGCACATTCCTGTAGTCAAAAACGGATAAGAAAAAAAGCGTGTCCATGGATATCTGACGAGGTCGTTAAGCTCATGACGGAACGTGACAATGTTCTCAAAGCTGCTAAAGCTAACAAAAGTGATGATCTTTGGGACGCCTACAATTTTCTAAAGAATAAAGTTATTCGTCTCATGAGAAAAAGTAAAAGAGAATACCATGCAAACCAGATTTCACAAAATCATAATAGTAAGAAAATGTGGAGATGTTTGAGAGACCTTGTGCCTAAGTCAGTACCTATTTCTCCCAATATCATAAACTTAGATGGAGCAAATGTGTCGGACAATGCAAATATTGCTGAGGTATTTAATGACTTTTTCATTTCTAATGCTACTAAGATTACAAAGGACCTGCAGAGGAATACGTCTCAGCTGAGAGTAGACGAGGACAAAAATGTTGGTCCGACTCATTCTCAATTTGAACTTAATTTGATCACCAGGGATTTTTATTGAAACAGATTGATAATCTGAGTATATATAAAGCTACTGGTGAAGATCACATCAGCTGTAAACTTTTAAAGATGACAAAGAATGTTATCGCGGAGTCTCTTTGCGATATCATTAACAAATCCCTGTCTACGGGTTGTTCCACGTGAATGGAAAAAGGCTCGGTAGTACCGATATTTAAATCTGGAGATATTTCTTCATTGAATAATTACCGCCCCATTTCTGTATTACCTATCGTGAGTAAAATCATAGAAAGGGCCGTTCATCAACAGCTGAGTGAATTCTTGGAAGAGAATGATTTATTACACCCAAATCAGTCTGGTTTCAGACCTATGCATTCAACAGCTACTGCCCTTGCAAAACTTGCAAATCAATGGTCGTTGAATATTGACAACAATGAAATTTCTGGAGTTGCCTTCATAGATCTTCGGAAGGCCTTTGATACTGTGGACCATAAACTACTTTTACATAAATTCGCTTGTTTAAGTTGTAGTAACAGGACTATCACTTGGGTCAAATCATATTAGGTAATCGACAACAAGTGACCCAATTCAAAGGGGCCAAGTCGCACCCTTCAACCATCAAGTTAGGCGTGCCACAAGGTTCAATTCTAGGTCCCCTTTTATTTTCAATATATGTTAATAGTCTACCTGAATGTATTCCTGAAGGTATCATTGATATGTATGCTGACGATACGACACTTACCGTCAGTGCAAATGATGCAACAGTTTTGGAAGAAAAATTAACTGTGGCGTTAAACAGAGTCTTGGCATGGATTAAAGAAAATCGTCTCGTCCTTAACACTGAAAAAACTTGTGTCATGGTAATAGGCTCTCGTGCTAATCTCAGGAAAATTGAATCTTTCACCATTTCATTAAATGGTAATTTGATAAAAAGAGTTCAATTCACCAAATGCTTAGGAGTTTTGATAGATGAAGAATTGAAATGGTCTAAACAAATTGAAAACGTATGTAAACTTACCCAGAAAAACATAGACATAATAAAGAGAGCAAAGTGTTGCCACGATTTGATTACTGCTCTGTTGTATGGTCGAACAGATTTCAAGCCCATACAAATAAGCTGCAAAAAATTCAGAAGAGGGCCGCAAGAATAATACTGAACAAAACATATGACACACCGTCGGCTGATTTGTTCACTAGTCTTAAATGGATGACACTAGACAAACGGTTTGAGCTAAGTCGCGTTATGATGATATATAAATGTGTTCATAACTTAGCACCTTCTTACCTTCAGGTAGGCTTAATCAATCCTAACGATGTACATGAGCATCATACTAGACAAAGAGACAGTGGATGTTTACGCTTGCCAGATTTCACACTGATTGTTATAAGTGTAGCCCAATTGTATCTTCTATATTTGAATGGAATAAGCTCGATAATTCGATGAGAACAGCTTCCTCTGTCAGTTCATTTAAGAGGATGTTTAAACAAAGTTGTAATTTATGAATAACTCAGCCTAACATACACATACTGTTCTGTAATATTAGTATGATTTGTGCACATATTTGCGACTGAATCAATATTTTCATATTACAGTTTACATTACAGTTGAGCTAGTTTACTGATATTTGTTTATTTTTCAAATGAGTATTCGTTTGCGCCAGGTCTATTATTGCTTTGTTTGCACTCTCTAATTTTACTGAGGATTTTTATTTTGAACTATTACGTATATACGTTATGCATTTTGATGTAAGTATGTTTATTTTATTCAGGGCCCCATGGAAGACCACTACTTAATGGTTAATGGGCTACCCTGATAAAAGATCAGAAATTTGTAAAATCAGCACTGATTTTATTTACTATATAAATCTATATACCTACCTATTATGCCTGTAGTCTTGACTACGGGACCCCTTCGAGAATTTAACACAAATGAGTCACAATATTGTGCGCACCCCCCGTAATCCTATTGTCCCCTTCGCCACTCACGCGCGTCAACACGCTACGGCCATCTTCCTCTTTTGCGAGCAATCCCAAGTAGAAACATGTTGCTTGCAAGGTGAGGGGAAGGAGGGAGGGTCATAGGTAGGTATATAGATTTATATAGTAAATTTGTAAAATCAGCACTGATTTTCTTATTTACTATATAAATCTATATACCTACCTATTATGCCTGTAGTCTTGACTACGGGACCCCTTCGAGAATTATCACACATGTGTCACAAAATTGTGCGCACCCCCCGTAATCCTATTGTCCCCTTTGCCACTCACGCGCGTCAGTACGCTACGGCCATCTTCCTCTTTTGCGAGCAACCCCAAGAAGAAACATGTTGCTTGCAAGGAGCGGGGAAGGAGGGAGGGTCATAGGTAGGTATATAGATTTATATAGTAAATAAGAAAATCAGTGCTGATTTTACAAATTTACTGCAATAAATCATATATACCTACCTATTATGCCAGACCAGCGCCAACTCAAAAAACCGGGAGGCATGTTTCAAGCAAAGGAAATAGGATTACACCAAAGACTACAAAGAAGACACAGCGGCCTTCAAGGTGGCTGACGCAAACAAAGCTTCACCTGCGGGAATATCCCTAAGGTAGCAAGAAATGAAGGAATTGGGCGAACGCCAATAAGCAGCCTTCAAAATATCAACAAGCGCCACACCTTGAAACAGAGCCCAAGAAGTGCTGACACTACGAGTATCATGAGCACGAGGCTTACTGTCAGATAAAAGAGCCTCTGTGCCAGCGGCCCTAATAGCTTCAACGATCCATCTAGAAATGGAATCAAGAGAGGCAGGAGAAAAAGGCTCTCTAGTGATCAAGAACAACTGATCATCCTTACGAAAAGACTTAGTCTTATCAATATACCATTTGAGAGCCCTAACAGGACACCAAACTTTGTCCTCACGCACCGAAGAAAGGTCAGAAAGCGGACAAAGAAAAATCTCAACAGGACCGGAGGTAGCTGTCTGATTCTTGGCAACAAAAGAAGCCTTAGGAATCAATCTAACACCTTTTCTCTCCCAGCGAACATGACCAGGAGTAAGACAGAGAGCATGAAGAGTACTGCGCCTCTGCCCAGAGGCAATAGCTACCAAAAAGAGCGTCTTAACCGTAAGATGATGAAGCGAAGCTTCACCTAACGGTTCAAAAGGAGGTTTCGCCAAGGCCTCCAGGACCTTAGGCAGACTCCAAGACGGCACTAACTTAGAAAACGAAGGTCGTTTCAGAAAGAACGAACGAATCAAACCGCTTAGCAGCGGGGAATTGGAAATCCCCGAACCATCCGAAAAACCCGAATGAATGGCCCCGATCGCCGAACGGTAGCCTCGGATAGTAGAAATAGATCTCCCTTTGTCAAATAACGAGATTAAGAAATCCGCAATTGAACCAATAGGAGCCTTAGAAGGGGTTTGATTTCTCTCTTTGCACCAAAGGAAAAAGACCGAGAGACGGGAATTGTAAATTTCCCTAGTAGAAACTCTACGACTGGACATTAAAAAGTCCGCGGCTCTATCAGAGAGACCCGACTGTCTTGCAGATTCCCTGACAGGGGCCAAGCAGTCAAATGAAGAGACTCCGGATTGTGGTGAAGAATCCCCGATAGGGGCTGTAACACCAGATCCGCTCTTAACGGGAGAACTAACGGTTGAGCCCTTAGAAGGCTCATAAGCTCCGGAAACCAATTCCTCCTGGGCCAAAAGGGAGCTATTACAAGCACCCTCGCCCGATCTTCCCTGATTTTCCGCAAGACACGCGGAATCAGTTGGAAGGGAGGAAAGGCGAATCCCTGAAGGTTCTCCCAGCTGAGGGAGAAAGCATCGAGAGCCCATGCTCCCTGATCGCGAACACGGGAGCAATACTTCGGCAGCTGGTGATTTAGCACCGACGCAAATAGATCCACTTCCAGTGGACCTAGGCAAGTGCGAATGCGGCAAAATACCTCCGGATGGAGCATCCATTCCGATGGAAGATACCTGCCCCGGGACAGAAAATCCCCAATGAGGTTTTCCCGACCTGGGATGAAAGAGGCCACGGGTGTGATTGTCATGCGACGACACCACCTCCACAGCTGAGCTGCTAGGGCATTCAGGGCAACCGAACGAGTGCCTCCCTGCCGATTGATATATGCCGCCACGGTAACATTGTCCGTGAGAATCAGAACTGAACGACTGAGAAGTCGACTTCTGAAATGGAGCAAGGTCAGCAGAACTGCCATAAACTCCAGGACATTGATATGAGGAAGAGTCCCAAGATGAGACCAATCCCCCGCAACCGTGCTGCCGTTGCAGTGTCCTCCCCACCCCAACCGAGAGGCGTCCGTCGAAACCGATATCGACGGAAGAGGGACAGAGAAGGACCTGCCTCGCGCGAGAAACACCTCGCTCGTCCAACAAGCGAGAAGAGACTTGATCTCTACTGGTACTGGAATCCAGACCAAAAGAGAGTCTTTTCCCGCTTGAAGAACCTGAGGAGATGTCTCTGAAAGGGTCTCATGAGGAGCCGGCAGTCCTCTAAAACATCGACTAGACTGGCCAGATAACCTAGAAACTGAAGCCACTGTCTGGCCGAGACTCTTCTGGCCAGCAAGAGCTTGCGAGCCGCAGAGACAATGGTGAGAATCCTGTCTCGACTGGGTCGAGCTAACTGATTCCTTATGTCTAACACCGCCCCCAGAAAAACTGGGTTGCGGGTGGGGACTAACTCTGACTTTTCCCAATTTATTAGGAAACCTAAGTCTTGAGTAAGAGAGACTAGCAAACGAGTCTCGTCCAACAAACGATCGCGCGACTCCGCAAGGAGAAGCCAATCGTCCAGGTAACAAAACAACCGCAGGCCGCGACGCCTCAGAAAGGCCGCTAGCACCGCTACAACTTGGGTAAAAACCCGAGGGGCCGGGCGCAGCCCGAAGGGAAGAGCCCGAAACCGGTAAGTCTCCGAGAGGAAGGAGAACCCCAGAAGATCGCGAGAAGCGCGATGAATGGGAATGTGAAAGTACGCGTCCTTGAGATCTATCGAGACCGCGTAGTCTTCCCTTTTGATCAACGGAAGAATGGAGGCAAGAGTCTCCATACGAAAATGAACCGGAGGAATAAATTTGTTTATCCTCTTTAGGTTCAGTATCAAACGAAGTTTTCCCGAGCGCTTGGGAATAACAAATATTGGAGAAAGGGAAAGAGACGGCCTGTCTCTTACCCTTTCTATAGCCCTCTTTTCCAAAAGAGACTCTATCTCCTTCAAAGCATGAGACCGAGACAGGGCAGACATGGGAGGTGACCGAATTCTTATAGCCCCTCCGGGGAGCGAGGCGCAAAGATCTATGAAGAATCCGTCTCGCACGACGGAGAGAACAAACCCGTCCCCGGAGATGGCCTCCCAAGCGGGGAGAAACGCATGAAGTCGGCCACCTACCACATTCGGTCGAACCAGCGCTCGGGAAAAACGTCAAAAACCAGGATTGGCCTTCTGCGAAGCCATCGCCTTACCACGAGAACCTCTCGAAAAACCCCTGCCACGACTCCCTCTCCCACGAGACGGAGCTGGCTGAGGCTCAGGAGGCGGGACCCTAGACACACGACTGCGTTGGCCCAAAACAGGACCAGCAGGTTTACGCCGAACAGGGGCCCGCGTTGGCTTAGAGCTCGTGTGAAACTGCTTAGTCATATCCGAGATCTGCTTTCGCGCATCGATCTCTCTTTGAAACACCGTAGCGAATTTACCACCAAAAAGCGACGGACCCCGAGACGGAACATCTCGGAGAAGATGAGCAATGCCCGACTCTCTAACACCCAGTGCTGAGAGAGCCGAGGTCCTGCGACGGAACGTAGCCGAAGCAGCTGCTGTGGAAAGCTGCGACCACTGCAGACAAAAAAGAGTATGCAGCAAGTCGTCAATAATCAGCTTGTCACCATCGGTAACATTCAACTCTTCCGCCCTGGACCTAAGGTCGGAGAGAAGCCCTTGAAAAGCCGTCAAACGCATCCCTGATCTAATGTGGTTTTCAATATTAGACCAAATCTTATCCTCCGCCCTGAAAGCAGCGGAGGTAAGCGGATTAGTCGCCCGCAAGCGACGACCAACCTCCAAAATCTCAGGAGAAAGAAACTTAGCCTTGAAAAAGCTGTCTTGGTCCTGAGAACAAAAGGCAAAAGCCTTACCCCTGACCGCATTAGATCGCTTAACCAACACAGCGGCCTCAATGCGGTCATACTCCAGCTTGAAAGCCTCCTCGAGAGCAATACCCTCAGAGGAGACCTGCTGCTTGAAATTCCAACGCGAAGTCGAACCCTGCGCGCGGGTTGACTGAACTTCAGGGCGATATTTGGACAACAAAGCAATCGCTTCCACTCCACAGAGATTGAGCGATTGAGACTCCGCCTGCCCAAGCGATTCGGGAACCGAAGCTTGAGAGGACGCATCCAAATCTGGTTCCACCCGAGTGGAATGAGACAAAGGAACGTTAACAAAGGCCTCCGCAGGCGGGTCCCGCATGGTTCACCAACAGTCTCCTCGCCCGGCGGAGCCCCAAGGGCCGCGGGAGTAGGAGGTACATGCGAATCAGTCTCAGACAAAGAGGAATCAATCACAAAAGGTTGATCAGACTCAAAGCGAGATCCCTGAATAGGGACAGAAGTCAGGGTTGAAGAAGCCGGTACAAAGGACCAACCATGACTCTGAGCAAAAGCCCGCATCATACTGAACATGTCAGCTTGAGAGGAGCTAGCTGGGTCAGCCAGGCCAGACGGGCAAGAGGTCGGCAAAGCCTTGCCTCTTTTCGCCTTCTTCTTGGCCTTTTTCTTGGCTGGCTCGACAATAGTCGTAGCCGAAAGCCTTTTCTTAGAACGCTTAATCGGATTCATTCGGATCCCCGAAGTCTCTTCGGAGACACGAACCGATTCCTCCGCGGAGGGACGTTCACTTCCCAAAAAGGGATTGGAGCGCTCATGGCGTAAGCCTAGAGAATCGCCCAAATCACCCATATTGGCTAGGCAAGAAGATGCCGTAGCCATGGGTTGGGAGCTAAAAGCTCCCAGTGCGTGGGCAGACCGAGATGACTCGGTATGTGCCCGATGACTACTAAAGGCATGTGAACCCACTATTGGACCGCTCGAAAGCGGCAATAGGGGAGCACTAGTAGTCACGCACTCAGGTGAAAACACCTGTTGCTCCGAAGAGCGTCCATAATTGTTAGCTCGAGCATTCCCATCAGCTGGCAACTGAGACAGCCCAGAAAGTACTCGTTCCCCCATATGGCGTTTGCCGGGGGCTAGGGTTTGTGAACCCAGACCAACATTGTTAGCTCGAGCATTCCCATTAGCTGGCAACTGAGACAGCCCGGAAAGTACTCGTTCCCCCATATGGCGTTTGCCGGGGGCTAGGGTTTGAGAACCCAGACCAACATGGACTAAGCCCGTGGGTTGCCCTGCAGTAGTGGGGCGCGTCTCCCCTAACGGATCAGAGCGAGTGAACGCTACCGTACGGGAAACAACAGCCCCCCCCCCCCCCTCTGGTCTCAGCGACCGGGGATTGGATTCGAGATATCCAAACCACTAGAATCTGACGCCACCCACCCCGAAACCACAGGCTTCGGAGTTGACAATCCCGATTCAGTTAACGCCACCCGTCCCGAAGCCGCAAGCTCCGAAACTGGCAAACTCTGCAAGGGAACACCACTAGGCAACTTACCTTTAGCCCTCCTCCCTCCCCCGCGTACCGCTGTACTCGGGGAAGTTCTGGAAGGCCGAGTCGTCTTGCTAGACAACTCTTCGGAAGAAGCAGGTCTCCTTGACCCAGCTGCTTCTTCTTCCGAATTCATACCACTGCAATAAAACAGACAATAAAGTATACTTTTCAAATTAAGAAATACTTCAACTGAATGCAGTAAATAAAACTAAAGTTTATTTGGGAGATACGCACTAAATAAATTTTCACAGCCTAAACCGTAAGAACAAACACCGAACCCGAAGGCTCGGTGACAAACGGAACCACCCGCAAACACGGAAATATCTACGTGGGGCTGACCGTGAAAGAGAAAAATAAATGCCAAGAAAAGGGAATCAAAAAATCCCTTGCAATCGGCAAGAGTGACTAATAAAACACAAAGTACTATAATCTAAACGAATACAGAGTTGCCAACTGTTCCGGAATATGTATGAGGTGGATTTCAAGGCTTTCATGACAAGTGAATAGCGGAGAGCATGGTTATTGTTGTCATGTTTTCTCTCACAAGCATTCAACCGTTGCGTAATTCACATTTTAATTTTGACCTCATGCATATTCCGGAACGGTTGGCATCTCTGCGAATATAGGTACCTAAAAGTGCTTTAACTATGCGAAAAAGCGCACCAAAAAGATACTATACGACCTGATTTCAGGAGCGCTGTGACTATACGTCCTAACTCGTCGGGGGCGAGCAAGAAAGAGGAAGATGGCCGTAGCGTACTGACGCGCGTGAGTGGCAAAGGGGACAATAGGATTACGGGGGGTGCGCACAATTTTGTGACACATGTGTGATAATTCTCGAAGGGGTCCCGTAGTCAAGACTACAGGCATAATAGGTAGGTATATATGATTTATTGCAGTAAATAAGAAAATCAGTGCTGATTTTACAAATTTACTGCAATAAATCATATATACCTACCTATTATGCCAGACCAGCGCCAACTCAAAGACCGGGAGGCATGTTTCAAGCAGAAGGGAATAGGATTACAGCAAAGAATACAAAGACACAGCGGCCTTCAAGGTGGCTGACGCAAACATAGCCTCACCTGCGGGAACATCCCTAAGGTAGCAAGAAATGAAGGAATTGGGCGAACGCCAATAAGCAGCCTTCCAAATATCATCAAGCGCCACACCTTGAAACAGAGCCCAAGAAGTGCTGACACTACGAGTGTCATGAGCACGAGGCTTACTGTCGGAAAAAAGAGCCCCTGTGCCAGCAGCCCTAAAAGCCTCGACAATCCATCTAGAAATGGAATCAAGAGAAGCAGGAGAAAAAGGCTCTCTAGTGATCAGGAACAACTGATCATCCTTACGATAAGACTTAGTCTTATTAAAATACCAATTGAGAGCCACTTTGTCCTCGCGCACTGACGAAAACCCAGAAAGCAGACAAAGAAAAATCTCAACAGGGCCAGAGGCAGCTGTCTGATTCTCGGCAATAAAAGAAGCCTTAGGAATCAATCTAACGCCTTTTCTCTCCCAGCGAACATGACCAGGAGTAAGGCAGAGAGCATGAAGAGTACTGCGCCTCTGCCCAGAGGCAAAAGCTACCAAAAAGAGCGTCTTAACCGTAAGATGATGAAGCGAGCTTCACCTAACGGTTCGAAAAGAGGTTTCGCCAAGGCCTCCAGGACCTTAGGCAGACTCCAAGACGGCACTAACCTAGAACAAGGAGGTCGCTTAAAAAAGAACGACCGAATCACACCACTTAACAGCGGGGAATTGGAAATCCCCGAACCATCTGAGAAACCCGAATGAATGGCCCCGATCGTTCCGAACGGTAGCCTCGGATAGCAGAGATGGATCTCCCTTTGTCAAATAGCGAGATTTGACTTCGCTCTTTACGCCAAAGGAAAAAGACCGAAAGACGGGAATTATAAATCTCCCTAGTAGAAACTCTACGACTGGACAATAAAAATTCCGCGGCTCTATCACAGAGACCCGACTGTCTTGCAGATTCCCCGACAAGGGCCAAGCAGTCAAATGAAGGGACTCTGGATTGTGGTGAAGAATCCCCGAGAGGGGCTGCAACACCAGATCCACTCTTAACGGAAGAAGGAAGTAGGTGGTTTAGAACCGACGCAAAAAGATCCACTTCCAGTGGATCCAGGTAACTGCAAATGCGGCGAAAGACCTCTGGATGGAGCATCCATTCCGATGGAAGACACCTACCCCGAGACAGAAAATCCGCAATGAGGTTTTCCAGACCGGGGATGAAAGAGGCCACGGATGTGATCGCCATGCGACAACACCACCTCCACAGCTGTGCCGCTAGGGCATTCAGGATAGCAGAACGAGTGCTTCCCTGCAGATTGACATAAGCCGCCACAGTGACATTGTCCGTGAGGATCAGAACTGAACGACTGAAAAGTCAACTTCTGAAATGAAGCAGGGTTAAAAGAACTGCCATAAACTCCAGGACATTAAATATGGGGAAGAGTCCCAAGATGAGACCAATCCCCCGCGACCGCGCTGCCATTGCAATGTCCTCCCCACCCCAACCGAGAGGCGTCCGTCGAAACCGAGATCAACGGAAGGGGGGGGGGGGGGGGTACGAAAGGACTTGCCTCACGCAAGAACCTTTCTGGCCAGCATGAGTTTGCGAGCTGCCGAGCTGCCGAGCCAACTGATTCCAAATGTCCAACACAGCCCCCAGAAAAACTGGGCTGCAAGTAGGAACTAACTGACTTTTCCCAAAATATTAGGAAATCCAAGTCTTGAGTAAGATTGACGAGCAAACGAGTCTCGTTCAACAAACAATCGCGCGACTCCGCCAGGAGAAGCCAATCGTCCAGGTAGCAAAAATAGCCGAAGGCCGCGTCGCCTCAGAGAGGCTGCCAGCACGGCTACAACCTGAGTAAGAACCCGAGGGACTGGGCGCAGCCCGAAGGGAAGAGTGCGAAAGCGATAAGTCTCTGAGAGGAAGGAAAACCCCAGAAGATCGCGCGAAGCGCGATGAATGGGAAAGTGGAAATACGCATCTTCGAAAACTATCAAGACCGCGTAGTCCTTCCTCTTGATCAACAGGAGAATGGAGGCGAGAGTCTCCATCCGAAAATGTACTGAAGTTTCCCGAGCGCTTGGGAATAACAAAAGTCGGAGAAAGGGAAAAAGACAGCCAGTCTCTTACCCTTTCTATAGCCCACTTCTTCAACAGAGATTCAATCTCTGATGAGGCACGAGAACGAGCTAGGGCCTGTGAGGTGACCGAGTTCCTATAGCCCCTCCGGGGAGCGGGGCGGACAGATCTATGAAGAATCCGTCTCGTCCGCCAAAGAGAACAAAAGCGTCCCCGGAGATGGCCTCCCAAGCGGGGAGAAAGGAACGAAGACAGCCACCAACCAAGACGCGGACAGAGGCTCGCATCGACTTAGGATGAGCATGTAAACAAGACAGAGACCTGTTATCGCGCATCGCCAAAAAGCAAAGGACCCGAGACGGAACATCCGAGAGAAGCAGTGCGATGTCCGACTCCTTAACCCAAAGGGCCGTAAGAGACAAGACTCTGCGACGGTACATGACCGAGGCAGCTGCAGTGGAAAACTATGACCACTGCAAACCAAACATGACGCTTAAAAGAAGCGCCGCTTCAATGCGTCCATAATCCAGCTTGAAATCCTCCGCAAGAGAAATACCCTCGGAGGAATCCAGCTGCCTGAACCCAAGCAAAGTCGAACCCTGCGCGGGCTGACTGAAAGTCAGGGAAAGTTTAGAACAAAGCAATCGCTTCTACCCCACAAAGGGAGAGCGAGTAAGGCTCTGCCTGCCCCAGCGATTCGGAAACCGAAGCTAGAGAGGCCGCTTCCAAACTTAGCTCCGCCTGAAATGATCGTGACAAAAAATCACGAACAAAGGCCGAAACAGTCGGATTCACGCATGAACCGCCATAAGCCTCCTCACCCGACGGAGCCCCGAGGCTGCGAGAATAGGAGGCGCATGTGATCCCGTCACAGACAAAGAATAATAAACCATAAAAGGCTAATTTAGTCTCAATGTCCGACTCAAAAAAGGAACAAAAGCAGGGGATGTGATGCCCGGTACAAGGGACCAACCCTGAGTCTGGGCAAAGCCCATCTCACACCGAACATCTCAGCTTGAGAGACCGGAAGGTTAGCTAAACCCGATAGGCAAGAAGCAGGCAAAGCCTTGCCTCTTTTAGCCCCTTCTCTAGGCTTCTGATTGGCCCAAAAAGAGCCTAAGTCGAAACCCGCTTTTCAGAGCGTTTATTCGGTTTCGTTCGGATCCCCGAAGCCCTTCGGGAACACGAACCGAACCCTCCGCTGAGGGACGCTCACCTCCCTTCATGGGAGAAGTGCGCTGAGGGTATTGGACCCAAAGACGCGCACCAATTACCCATATCGGCTGAGCAAGAAGATGCAACAACCATGGGCCGGGCGCCAAGGCGCCCAGTGCAAGGGCGGACCGGGATGACCCGGCAAAGGAACGCCAACAAAGGACTCAGCAGGAATCCTGCTGCTTAAACCAACGCGAAGTCGAACCCTGCGCGCGGGTTGACTGAAATTCAGGGAGATATCTGGACAACAAAGCAATCGCTTCTACCCCACAAAGGGAGAGCGAGTAAGGCTCTGCCTGCCCCAGCGATTCGGAAACCGAAGCTAGAGAGGCCGCTTCCAAACTTAGCTCCGCCTGAAATGATCGTGACAAAAAATCACGAACAAAGGCCGAAACAGTCGGATTCACGCATGAACCGCCATAAGCCTCCTCACCCGACGGAGCCCCGAGGCTGCGAGAATAGGAGGCGCATGTGATCCCGTCACAGACAAAGAATAATAAACCATAAAAGGCTAATTTAGTCTCAATGTCCGACTCAAAAAAGGAACAAAAGCAGGGGATGTGATGCCGGTACAAGGGACCAACCCTGAGTCTGGGCAAAGCCCATCTCACACCGAACATCTCAGCTTGAGAGACCGGAAGGTTAGCTAAACCCGATAGGCAAGAAGCAGGCAAAGCCTTGCCTCTTTTAGCCCCTTCTCTAGGCTTCTGATTGGCCCAAAAAGAGCCTAAGTCGAAACCCGCTTTTCAGAGCGTTTATTCGGTTTCGTTCGGATCCCCGAAGCCCTTCGGGAACACGAACCGAACCCTCCGCTGAGGGACGCTCACCTCCCTTCATGGGAGAAGTGCGCTGAGGGTATTGGACCCAAAGACGCGCACCAATTACCCATATCGGCTGAGCAAGAAGATGCAACAACCATGGGCCGGGCGCCAAGGCGCCCAGTGCAAGGGCGGACCGGGATGACCCGGCAGGCAAAGGAACGCCAACAAAGGACTCAGCAGGAATCCTGCTGCTTAAACCAACGCGAAGTCGAACCCTGCGCGCGGGTTGACTGAAATTCAGGGAGATATCTGGACAACAAAGCAATCGCTTCCACCCCACAGAGGGTGAGCGATTGAGACTCCGCCTGCCCAAGCGATTCAGAAACCGAAGCTTGAGAGGCCACCTCCAAATCTGGTTCCACCCGAGTGGAATGAGACAAAGGAACGCTAACAAAGGCCTCAGCAGGCAGAGCCCCGCATGGTTCAACAAAAGTCTCCTCGCCCGGCGGCGCCCCAAGGGCCGCGGGAATAGGAGGCACATGCGAATCCGACTCAGACAAATCAAACACAAAAGGCTGATTAGACTCAAAGCGAGACCCCTGAATAGGGACAGAAGTCAGGGTTGAAGTAGCCGGTACAAAGGACCAACCCTGATTCTGAGCAAAAGCCCGCATCATGCTGAACATGTCAGCTTGAGAGGAGCTAGCTGGGTTAGCCAGGCCAGACGGGCAAGAGGCCGGCAAAGCCTTGCCACTTTTTGCCTTCTTCTTGGCCTTTTTCTTGGCTGGCTCGACAAGAGTCGTAGCCGAAACCCTTTTCTTAGAACGCTTAATCGGATTCATTCGGATCTCCGAAGCCGCTTCGGAAACACGAACCGATCCCTCCGCGGAGGGACGTTCACTTCCCATAAAGGGATTGGAGCGCTCATGGCGTAAGCCTAGAGAATCCCCAAATCACCCATATTGGCTAAGCAAGAAGATGCAGTAGCCATGGGTTGGGAGCTAAAAGCTCCCAGTGCGGGGCAGACCGAGATGACTCGGTATGTGCCCGATGACTACTAAAGGCGTGTGAACCCGCTATTGGACCGCTAGAAAGCGGCAATAGGGGAGCACTAGTAGTCACGCGCTCAGGTGAAAACACCTGTTGCTCCGAAGAGCGTCCATAATTGTTAGCTCGAGCATTCCCATTAGCTTGCAATGTAGACAGCCCAGGAAGTACTCGTTCCCCCATATGGCGTTTGCCGGGGGCTAGGGTTTGAGAACCCAGACCAACATGGACTAAGCCCGTGGGTTGCCCTGCAGTAGTGGGGCGCGTCTCCCCTAACGGATCAGAGCGAGTGAACGCTACCGTACGGGAAACAACCGCCCCCCCCCCTCCTCTGGTCTCAGCGACCGGGGGATTGGAATCGTTAGATATCCAAACCACTAGAATCTGACGCCACCCACCCCGAAACCACGGGCTTCGGAGTTGACAATCCCGACTCAGTTAACGCCACCCGTCCCGAAGCCGCAAGCTCCGAGACTGGCAAACTCTGCAAGGAAACACCACTAGGCAACTTACCCTTAGCCCTCCTCCCTCCCCCATGTACCGAAGTACTCGGGAGAGTTCTGGAAGGCCGAGTCGTCTTGCTAGACGACTCTTCGGAAGAAGCAGGTCTCCTTGACCTAGCTGCTTCTTCTTCCGAATCCAAACCACTGCAATAAAACAGACAATAAAGTATACTTTCCAAAAAAAGAAATACTTCAACTGAATGCAGTAAAATAAGGGTAAATTTTATTTGGGAGATACGCACAAAAGAATTTTCACAGCCAAAAAACCGTAAGAACAAACACCGAACCCAAAGGCTCGGTGACAAACGGAAACACCCGCAAACACACAGAAATATCTACGTGGGGCTGACCGTGAAAGGGAAAAATAAATGCCAAGAAAGGGATATCATAAATCCCTTGCAATCGGCAAAAGTGACTACTAAAACACACAGTACTATAATCTAAGCGAATATAGGTACCTAAAAGTGCTTTAAATGTGCGAAAAAGCGCACCTAAAAGATACTATACGACCTGATTTCAGGAGCGCTGTGACTATACGTCCTATCTCGTCGGGGGCGAGCAAGAAAGAGGAAGATGGCCGTAGCGTGTTGACGCGCGTGAGTGGCGAAGGGGACAATTGGATTACGGGGGTGCGCACAATATTGTGACTCATTTGTGTTAAATTCTCGAAGGGGTCCCGTAGTCAAGACTACAGGCATAATAGGTAGGTACATATGATTTATTGCAGTAAATAAATAAATAAAAATAAATTAAAAAAAACGCTGGACCACCGCTGCTTCGCCAGCTTTGCCCGGGCGGTGATTAAACGTTACATAAACTTTGGTGCAGCGGTTGTAAGCGTTTTACGAGCGGACACGGGATTGCTGGAACGGTGTCGGGCGTTGAAGCAGCGATCCATTGCGGTGATGAACTTTGGTTTGGCGTTGGTATGGAGGTGTCGGAGCGGGACCAATGCTCGCTACCGCTCGCTACCGATAAACCAACTCTAAAGCAACGCCCGTGTTTTCTATTTTTTCCCCATTTTGTGCGCGGTGACGAGCGTTGTCGAAATTTGGCCCCTCTCCCTACCGTTCAAGGAACGCTCCAACAAAGTTCTGGCGGTGTGACCGGGCCTTGAGGTCTCTCCTCCCGATATAACTGATTGAGATGTGTAGGTGTACCACTGCACGAATAATGCAGTGGGTTTTTAATGGGCAAAGGTGGTGACTGTCCTCTAAACGGGGCCTCCAGTTAACGGGATGTTTTGCACTGTAACATAGCCTGCGTCTATGAAGCAAGGGAGGGGTATGTTAACACACCACGCAGGCTCCAGTCATCCGTCCTTATGGGTTAGATTCGAACCCACGATCTTTGGTTCGACAGGCAGACGCTTTACCGACTGAGCCAACTCTTATGAGAAGGTATATACCGTAAAGTCACTAGTTGTGGTGCACCCATGTAATACAGCTTCATTGCTGCAACGACCTCAGTCCACATTTTGGCCGTTTCTTTTTTTTTTATGTGAGACCCATACAAAACCTATCGCACGCAAGCCAGCTATGCACAGCAGCTCGCGCCGTACAAGCATTTTTTATAGGTGGATTTTATTCACAAGCAATTTCGCGTCGAATGGTGGGTGGTTCCTCAACTAACTTGGTATTTTCTGCAAAAATTTAACCCATGATTGTTCAACCCCATCACGTATGGTGACACTACGGTATTTACCATAATAATACTAACACCGGTGGTTTCTTGTATAGCGCTCATGTCCGTCACGTTGTGACGCTCCTGGCGCTCGAACGTTATTATCGCATCCCGGTCATAGCTTGGCGGCAAACTATGTAGCGCTCTAGCATATCGGGTACCCATTTACACGTAGGTGGAGAGTCGGAAATTTATGCTCACAGTGTTCTAGTATCTCCTCAGAAACGCTTCATCATATTTTAGGGATACAATTTAAGCTCTGATTTTCTAAGATAAGAAATAATAACTCATTAAAATGGGCACAATACGCATTGCACCCCCCCCCTTGGAAGAAAAGTAGGCATTGTACCCCGCCCCCTTTAGAACGAACCACCCCCCCCCCCCTCCAACTGAGCGACTTTTCGAGAGATGGCGAACCCCCAAGGTACGGGTCACCCTTTTCCAAAAGTTGACAAACCTGCATTTGTGTGCCCCCCCCCCTACACAAAATTCTGGATCCATCCCTGATGTATGTATGTATTGTCCTATGTTCACAAGGGCATCTGTGAGCATCAGAAGCGAGGAAGTAAGCGACCGAGCCTTAGAAATTTTTACAACTTAAACCCTCAAAGAACCGTATTTTTAATGCATTTACCCTGTAGACTAGGGCACATAATCTTCATTGATCATAATTTCCGTTCATTTCTCCTCTTTTTCTTTCTCTCTTTTGCGTTTTTTGTGTACCCTTATTCAATTGCAGCCCGGGGTAGGTGCCCTCCTGCCCCTAGCTCTTAACCCATTGCCGGATTGTTCATGTATTAAGCCTATGGGAATAAGAGAATCCAGTAGTCAACGGGTTAAATACACCACTGGATGGAGAAGGGGCGGGGGATGAAACGACACGACACCTTCTTCCATCTTTCCCGCTTCCCCATGTATTTCGCACCCCTCGCATCTTATCCACACGGGGTTCAGGCGTAATATCGGTTGAATGCTGTACAGAGCGACCATGATAGATGATTATCTTTGTCATGTCGGAAACAGAAAAATGTAAGTAAGAGTTCATTTCAGAGCATCATAAGGAGTATGCGAAAAAATACGGAAACTGACCTCGTCAACATGGCATTAAAGAAGGGTGTTTGTCTGTTATAAATGTATATGGGTTATTACTAATAGAATACTCTGTTATAAATGTATATGGGTTATTACTAACAGAATACTCTGAATGAATTCCTGTATCAAATCGTAAAAGGAAAAGACGAGCTAAGTGAACAGAGGAAGATACAATTACCATAAAACATGGTAAATATTAACAGATGAATGAAAAGCTGTCTTTGATTCTCATGTTGATTGTTATATATTTTATGTTTCACTCTTTAGCTATTAGGCAGCATGTTCTTTTTTTATTGCAGTAAACCGATACAATTCTGTTCAAAATCCTACTGGAGCTCAGTTGGCCTAACTCTGTGTGGTTGGCTTTGCAGCAGATCAATGCCGTATATAAATAGAGTGGCCAATTGCAACTCGGCTCCAGTTGGATAACAATATGGCGCATTATGCTAGGTTATGCTTGAAACAAATATACGCCATGCTCTCTATATAGAATAGGTCAAAATTTTATAATCTGAATAATTTCAGCCGTAAATGGTAGAGTTACATCTACTAATAAAATTGATATCAATCTCTCATTATCTAATCAAAGGTAATGAGGACAGGCAATTAAGTTAGAACGGGTCCCCGTGACATGACATCACTCACTAATTTGCGTGCGTGAAAATACGAGTGACGTGTAAATGCGGGAGTGTGATTCCTTGTAGAATTAGTAGTAAAGGCTGCTTCCTTTGCACCCTGGATTGATGGTGTTGAATGGCACCTGTTGGATCAAAAAAAAGAGAATTGATTGATTGATTGATTGATTTTATTCGTCAGGTATATTGCAATACAAACACATCGAGGTACCATGACAGGATAGCCCATGAAAGCCAAAATGGCTTATTTCCAATGGGGTCCTTACCTAAATAACTGTTTTAAAATACACATTAGAAAACACATTAGTACGGCTACAAGACTATCGTACAAGTACGACAAGTAATAAGAATGTACTAAAGTAGCCAAATAAAACATAACATTTTTATAAAGTAGGCGAAGATTACATAAATGTGAAATCAAGACTTACTCAGCGGAAAAAAACTATATACAGAAAATCATAATGAAACTATCGATAATAAACGTTGGTTACATAAGTCATATAATATAGGAAAAAAACCCTCTGAGCTACAAAAAAGAGAGGAGAAATACAGTTATGGAGTAGACACATTTTTCAGATGATGCTTCAATGCACTTTTAAAATGTAAAAAATTCTTAACTGACTTAACATGATTTGGGAGGGAATTCCAGAAAAGAATACCGTTAAAATAAAAGGAATTTCCAATTTTTACCTTTCCGCTTAGGCACTACGAAATTAAATTGACTATTTCTAGTGTCATGCCCATGAACACTTGAAGAGCGAGTAAAATTATTTGAAATATAGTGATCTGCATTAGAGTAAAAAATCTTATGTACATGGTGAATTAAAAGTTGTTGTGATCTAAGGTTTATATGAAAAAGACCAGCTGTTTCAAGTTCACTCTTCCCAATGTGTGTTCTTGGTGGTTAGTGATTAAAAACAAAGAATATAAAAGAAAAGTTTGCATATTCATCTTTCTTTTCATATTCTTGCAATTTCATTAAATCTCTATATTATTCCGTCTATAATAAGGATAGAAGTAGAGATTGGGGACATATATTTCGCATAATTATCCATGGATGTGTGTGAGTGGGGGCGGTGGTGACGGCAGGAGGAGAGAGAGAGAGAGAGAGAGAGAAAGAAAGAGAGAGATTTAAAAATGAGACTGAAGAGATCGAGGATACCGGGACAGCCAACTCGAACGGGAGGCGTTTTAAGCGTTTTGTAACGGTGATAAATTTAAAATTCAGTACCTTATAGCACACGTCTGAGGCACGGAAAGTGAATCAGAATAACATTGATCGACCACCCCCCCCCCCCATCCATGTTGGAAAAAACAGGTGTTCCCTGTCCTAAGCATATTACAACCTTCACAAGAAACCATACGAACAGAACTGCAAGTGCAATTCAGCTTACAAACAGTGGACCAGGAGCCGCAATTCTTGAAAGGCAGCAGCGGCAGGGGTATAGCGCTGGCTGGTGGGACGAAGCTTCGAAGCCAAGTTCAGGAGCTCCAGACGAGGAGGGACTACTGGCGAGCACGGAACAGTTCCAGGTCTTATCTCGTCTCCAAGGGCAAGGGCAAGGCGATTCACCAGCGATATAAGTACGAGCTATACAAAAAAGAGAGACAATGGAATGAGGACTTGGCAAACAACTATCAAAAGGGACAACTAGAGAAGAAATTTCATCAATATAATTATAAAGATCACAACTATGATAGATTAAAAGTTGAAAATGAAAGTGACTGAAGTGTCGGATTAAATTTAGTACATGTAGGTCTGCAAGGAAAAAAGCTATCGTTATACCTTTTTGCACCGTGCCATATTTCAGTCGTGCAAATTTATTCAACAATTCAAATCAAATATGGCGCTGTTCAGGCCTATAGCTATGTTAGTTATCGGGACTTTGTTTAACTCCAACTTCATTCATTATCGTTTCATTTATATCCTACCAATTCCTGACCCTGGGCTCCGAATTGTATTTAAAAAAAAAAGGCTGAAATATTTGTTTTCAGTTTACAGCTATTAAAGTCTAACATGCAGTGGCGTATCTGGGGATTATGGCGCCCGGGGCAAACAATGAATTTGCGCGCCCCCCCCCCACCCCGAGTCCCCAAACTTTAAAAAAATATTGTACAAGTGAGGGAGCAAGGTGACCGAGCAGTAATTTTTCCATTTTTAACCCCCCAAAAACCGTAATTCCCTGTGTATTTTACCCAGGAAATTGTGCAATTAACTACATTGCTATTGAGCGATCGAGAAGTTCGAGTTTTGTTCATTGATAAACGGTTTTCTATTCACTCACTTCTAAAATTTGGAGTAAAATTAACGAAAAACCCTTGAGAAGTAGTCGAGAAATTCAACAAGGGGACCGAAAGTTGGGATTTCATTCAAATGTTGGACCTTTGCAAATGCTGTTTTATATAATGTACTTTATGATATATTGCGTGCGCAATATTTCTAGCAAGATTCAGATGAAACTTATTACATGATAACGAGCAAAACAACGACAATTACATCTTTATTTTTCAAATTTTTCAACCCTTTAAGGTATTTAAGAACTATATACGGGGTGCAAAATTACGAGATCATTAAAGCAAATAATTATGCGAGTAGGCAAAGTGACCGAGCTTTTGAACATTTTCGCATTTATAACCCTCAAAAACTGTATTTCTAATGCATTAATCGTTCGGATTGGGGGGGGGGGGGCATAACCCGTAAGAATTATTTTTTTTTTAATTTACCCCTTTTTCCTTCCTCTGCTTTTTTGCGCCCCTCCAAGTGTCGGCCGGGGCACGTGCCCCCTGCCCCCTAGATACGCCACTGCTAACATGCCAGTTCGTTTTGAGAAATATAATTAAAATCAGTTCTATTTCAATTCTATACAACCAAAACAAGGCTGTCATTACTCACTGTGTACTAACTTAGACGAAGCGCAGCGGATCTAACGTTAACGTTATATCTACCGACAACGTGAGATCTATTTTCATCAGCAGAAGTTAGATTTCGAAATAGCGGCAATCGTCATACAAGATAATACGTTAAACTAGACAAATGGTGCATGTTTTATTAGTGTTGGTTCTCAACTCTCCTCAAAATGATACTTTAAGCAGCTAAGCATCCAAAAAGAGTAATCTACATCAGTTTAAAAGCAACCCCAGACCAACAAAAGCAGACGACATTTCCATAACAACGCTGGTCTAGGTTTCGCTATACGGCTCACATAAGTAATTCACGGCCCCATTCACTTATGTGTTATAACGAAGGTTGTCTAAAAATCATATTTTGAAAACCCTTCTTTTGAAATCGTTTGAATTCACAGAACAGACACAAAATATAAAAATCTCCTAAATAAAGTGCCTCATTTGGGCACTTTCCCGGCGATAAAGAGAAATATTTAGGCTGAAACAAGGTTAGCCAATATTTCCGCCCGTTCGCACATAGAAATAGTGGAAGTGCACCGGCGATAAAATAAATCCTTTGAAAATAAAAGGATAGCCAACTTCAGCTAAAGTGTAAAATTGGAAAGAGTACGTCTATTAAACACCATTTATGCTTTTTTGATTTACTGAGTACAATGTATCAATTTTATATGAATATGTCTAATTAATTACATGTAACTTCAAATCATCTTTGCTCCGCCTCACCGGCAGTGGCGTATCCAGGGGGTGGCGCAACAGGCGCCCCCCCCCCCATTGGCCGTCGTAAAAAAAAAAAAAGCAAAAAAAAAAAAAAGCAAAAAAAAAAGCAAAAAAAAGAAAAGTTGTTCCTTAAATAGGCTTCAAAATTGGTCACATATAGGATTATTTTGCATCTCAGCCCTTCTTCAGAAGCACAAATTTTCCAAAGGCTTAGACCCCTCCCTCAGGACGGCGATCAATAATGCCTGGCGCCCCCCCCCCCCATTGGGAAATCCTGGATACGCCCCTGACCGGCATGCATTACGAGCGGCTGAAATACTCAAGCGTTCAGGTCAGTTCAGTTCATTTATTTCATTTCTAAAATGTACAAACATTTGTACTTGAAAAAGATATATTTGATAATTGCATTCATAAAAAACAATTAAATATGAGTATCGGGTAGCCTGTATTGAATTATGAGAAAAATGAAACAGGAGAACTTAAAATAAAGCCTGCGTTGGCCTTGTGAGACAAGTCCCCTTTGTGTAGCTGTGGTCGGAGGCTATATATAATAATTGTCCTGATTCTGTACGAATACAAATACAATATAAATTTGAAGAAAAAGAAAATGTACAAAACGAAAACTAACATATATAGGAGAACATATGAGTTACATAGCAAAAATATCTGATGTTTTAGTGTTAAAATAGACATTTAGATATATTAGAGTAACAGAGTAAAAGAGTAAGAGAGTTGCTGGTCAATTATATTTTGAAGTGAAATATTGTTTTTAATATTCTTTTAAACATGAACACATGTATTTAGGCAATGAGATCCAGACTATTGGGAAACTGAAACGAACCGACCGTTGTAAAAAGGTTTTTCCTACTTTCCATAAGTGAAATTAGCTATGGTGCGTGTATTATAGGAATGAATTATACTATTAATATCAAGCATTTCAAGAATATTTTTGGTAGAATTTTCTCAAGGTAAGAAAATCCGAGTAGCACAGTCTGATATTGATAAAGATGGAATATATTCAAAGTTTTCAGTTAATGAAAAATACGAGCTGAAGGCTATTGATATTGACTGCCAGTACATTATACGTATTGCTCTCTTTTGTATATACTTTAAAAAGGACTTATAACTTTGTTTTGATACAATTGCCCTAGACAGTAATACAATATAATATATGTGACAATATTAAATAATTATACAATGTGAATAAGGCAAGACAGCATCTTAATTCATACATAATCCCAATAAGATAAAAACTACTTTCGAAAATAAACTCAAGGGCAATTTCAAAGGCCCATTGTAGTGCCCATAGAAATCAGGTTCGGATTATGTAATACGCGATTATAACGTTCGCACATTTCTAAAGGTGATAGACAGGGCTATTGAAATTGTCTTGAGTTTATTTTTCGAAAGTAGTTTTTATCGTGTTTTTGGTACTTAAATAGTAAACATGTGCATCCTAATGCAAATTTCCGTCTATTTGGACTCCGAGAAAACAAACAACTTTAGATTTGGATATCGGTGTAGAATTAATACTTAAAGCAAGATTATTACATATTTTACTAGCATTAGATAGCTTGTTATGGTCCTTACTTAGATTAAGGACCAATCTCTTGGCTTTAAAACAATTGAGATAAGTTAAATATTATCTATTGCAGATACAACTTTATCCCGTAAATCTATAAGAGTATGGCACGTTGAATGATTACTTCTAAATCCATATTGACTGTCGGATAATATCCTATTAGACACTAAAAACAAAATTAATACAAACGATTATATAGACATTTTTCTAATATTTTGGAGAAACTTGGCAGTATTTAAATTGGTCTATATTTTTGGCAAAAGTGAGGGTCATCTTTCTTAAGAATTGGTACAAGTTTAGCCATGTTTAGTTTGTTTGAAATATTTCCCGATATTATACACAGATTGAATATATAACACAGAGGTTTTACAATGGAATATATACTATTTTCTTTACGATGATTATACTAATATCATCAAATCCACATGAATTACTTTCCTTGAGTGATTTGGTAATTTCAAGTATTTCAGTTTCTGCGACTGGTTT
Organism: Heliocidaris erythrogramma; assembly: GCA_025617745.1. Taxonomy (NCBI): domain Eukaryota; kingdom Metazoa; phylum Echinodermata; class Echinoidea; order Camarodonta; family Echinometridae; genus Heliocidaris; species Heliocidaris erythrogramma. Next base: position 9,508,892 of record CM046859.1, read on the forward strand.
AAAAAACAATGACTTAGTAAATGATTCACATACCCTGATAGCAGAAAGTGGTAAAAATTACGTGATATTTACGTCGTGGTTGAATGCACACAGCGTGCTATTTCAGCACTTTCACGGGAGCTGGACCGGCTCCTTAAACTGCTAAACATTCATTAAAAAAATGATTTGGGCGAGCTTCGAACCAGGGTCCGCTGATCGAGAATTGCTGGCATTACCGCTAGACTAACTCACATTGTACGATTTAGAGCAGATCATATTGTTACATAGTGAATTTACGACACCACATAGTTCATGTTATCTAATTGACTCCCATGACTAAACTGGATTGCAAGCGCCTCTCAATCAGCGGAACCTGGTTCGAGGCTCGCCACGGTCACATTTTTTTTTGCTGGTAAATTAGCACACTACAAGTGCTATAAACAGCATTTCAGGTGCAGTCACTATACATGCCCCTAAAAGTAGCACTTTAGTTTTTACAGTGTACAAGACGTAGAGATGACGTCAAAATAAGACGTCCTCTTGACGTCTTGCGTTGGTGCAAGTTGTCGTCTTATTGACGTAATTACAGGACGTAAAAAAGACGAAAACCACGACGTAAATATCACGTAATTTTTAACACTTTCTGCTATCAGGGTAAATATCCTCTAAATTCATTAAAGGGATAGTCAACCGCAGATTGTGGACGTTTTTATTCCGCTAGAGGGCACCGTGATCGTTACCTGATCATGCCGTTGCCCCACAGGGTGCAAACTCCGGACAGACTGGTCGCCGCGCAATATGCACGCTCCGCCTGGGCTCGAGCTTTCGTGCGAGATTCGGTCGGCTTTGTGCATTCTGAAATGTAATTCCAGTAGTCCGATGGACGCTCCCGACGCCCAAACTTTGTGTACAAGTGAATGGGGCCTACGCACTCCAGACTTTCCCCACGGCCACCTGGTAGCGTATCCCTTTAACATCTTAGAATATTGGTACAACAATGTATAAAATACGACTTAAATTCATTGGCTATACACTGTTGGTTATCTATTTTACTTTCATTACATACTGCGGTAAACAATGTTTTGGTTTACAAAGTAATTTGTTTTAATATGACAGACCAATTACCCTTGATATCGTTTTGCATTTTAGTCAGTTTCTCACAAAAATATTTCTTTTTAACATTAAGTAATATATTATTAACCTTATTCCTGCGGGGTTTTTTTATACTTTGCTACATTTGTACGTGGTCGATTAAGGAACTTCTTATACAACTTATTTTTTCATCTGATGTTTCATAAGAGTCCTTGGGTAATCCTGGGTTTAGTTATACACAATTTCTTTCCTTTACAAGTACTCAAATGCAAATTATTATCATACAAAGCAGTAAAGTTACTTAAAAACAAATTATATGCATAATTAAAATTATCAAAAGAAAAAAATGATGACCACTCCGTATTATACAGATCTTTTTGTAAAGTTTTGTATACCATCAATGTAAATGGTCTGTTACATCAACTGAAGAACTTCCACTTTCAATATCTGTCTCGAATGAATTCATAAAAATATTATCAAGGAGAGATGCAGTATTCATAGTGATGCGAGTTGGATGACTAATGACAGGAATGTGAACAAAAGAATTAATATATAAGAAATAATTGGTATTTTGATCATATTATTTCAACAGGTCGATATTAAAATCACCTGTCATAATAAATTCTGACTGACAAGAGAATTAATTAAGTGTTTCAGAATAAAAATTTATAAATGATTTAATATCTGTAATAAAAAACACCAACCGTAAACTTATCTCTGTCATGTCTAAATAAATCAACCAATACTTATTCACAAGTGGTTTCTCTTTTTTACGGAGTGAGAAATATTGTTTCTTATATTGAAATGTATATCATTTTTAATTAAAAAAACCCAACACCTTCGCCTCTACCAGATAGTCTATCAAAATTAACAAAATTATATCCATCTAAATGAATATAGCTACTACTGGAAAACTGTTACTTAGAGTAGACCAAAATTTTTTTTATAAAGGCTCCCAGCGTTGAAATGAATTAAACTGAATTCGTTACAACTTGTGAAATGTTCATTAAACTCAAAATGCGTGTAACAATTAACGTTAAGTGGGTTGTTCATACAAAAGTACGTTCTTATTGATAATATTACATGCTTTGATTACATCAAAAGAGGGAGAATAAGAAAATGCAACTCTGTAAGATGGTCATATAAGTATGATGCATCAAAGAAAAAAGATTTGAGAAAATACAAACAAAATGAATGAATAACAAATTCACTACATTAAAAATTCAAATAATAAACTATATAAGGAGAGATGTATGATTATATACAAGAATGAAATTCGATAATTGTTCACTTTTTCAGATGAAAAGGAGAAACATTACCTTCCAGAAGACTAGAACAGTTCATAATTACACTTTCATTTATCATTTTGCAATGCTTTCAGGTCATCTTCATGAGTTTTTTCTTATGTTCAACTCCTTTCAGTAGAGCAATAATCCTACCATCATTGCCCTATACGGCATTTTTCTCTCAGTACCAAGTCCTGTAAACTGAAAGAGGCTCCCCTATGACCTAAGATAGATCGTACCATATGCCCAAATATTCTTCATTCTTTTTCATACATGTACAGTATGTATGATCTAAAATTTACAAGGAATATATGACATCAGGTTACTATTAAATTGTATTATCACGTGTATATTCCTTTTAAAATTTAGCTTAAATAAGAAGGACAAAATCCTCGACTCGAACTTGTATCACAGTTTCCGACAGCTTCCGCCTTCATATCATGCTGCTGTGGTATTTTGAACATGGTAAAACTCCTGCAAAATTGGGATGAGACACTATCTATCGAGGCATGCTTCCGGTTTGTAAAATCAGCACTGATTTTCTTATTTACTATATAAATCTATATACCTACCTATTATGCCTGTAGTCTTGACTACGGGACCCCTTCGAGAATTATCACACATGTGTCACAATATTGTGCGCACCCCCCGTAATCCTATTGTCCCCTTTGCCACTCACGCGCGTCAATACGCTACGGCCATCTTCCTCTTTTGCGAGCAACCCCAAGAAGAAACATGTTGCTTGCAAGGAGCGGGGAAGGAGGGAGGGTCATAGGTAGGTATATAGATTTATATAGTAAATAAGAAAATCAGTGCTGATTTTACAAATTTACTGCAATAAATCATATATACCTACCTATTATGCCAGACCAGCGCCAACTCAAAAGACCGGGAGGCATGTTTCGAGCAAAGGAAATAGGATTACACCCAAGACTACAAAGAAGACACAGCGGCCTTCAAGGTGGCTGACGCAAACAAAGCTTCACCTGCGGGAATATCCCTAAGGTAGCAAGAAATGAAGGAATTGGGCGAACGCCAATAAGCAGCCTTCAAAATATCAACAAGCGCCACACCTTGAAACAGAGCCCAAGAAGTGCTGACACTACGAGTATCATGAGCACGAGGCTTACTGTCGGATAAAAGAGCCTCTGTGCCAGCGGCCCTAATAGCTTCAACGATCCATCTAGAGATGGAATCAAGAGAGGCAGGAGAAAAAGGCTCTCTAGTGATCAGGAACAACTGATCATCCTTACGATAAGACTTAGTCTTATCAATATACCATTTGAGAGCCCTTACAGGACACCAAACTTTGTCCTCACGCACCGAAGAAAAGTTAGAAAGCGGACAAAGAAAAATCTCAACAGGGCCAGAGGCAGCTGTCTGATTCTTGGCCACAAAAGAAGCCCTAGGAATCAATCTAACGCCTTTTCTCTCCCAGCGAACATGACCAGGAGTAAGACAGAGAGCATGAAGAGTACTGCGCCTCTGCCCAGAGGCAATAGCTACCAAAAAGAGCGTCTTAACCGTAAGATGATGAAGCGAAGCTTCACCTAACGGTTCAAAAGGAGGTTTCGCCAAGGCCTCCAGGACCTTAGGCAGACTCCAAGACGGCACTAACTTAGAAAACGAAGGTCGTTTCAGAAAGAACGAACGAATCAAACCACTTAGTAGCGGGGAATTGGAAATCCCCGAACCATCCGAAAAACCCGAATGAATGGCCCCGATCGCCGAACGGTAGCCTCGGATAGTAGAAATAGATCTCCCTTTGTCAAATAACGAGATTAAGAAAACCGCAATTGAACCAATAGGAGCCTTAGAAGGGGTTTGATTTCTCTCTTTGCACCAAAGGAAAAAGACCGAGAGACGGGAATTGTAAATTTCCCTAGTAGAAACCCTACGACTGGACATTAAAAAGTCCGCGGCTCTATCAGAGAGACCCGACTGTCTTGCAGATTCCCTGACAGGGGCCAAGCAGTCAAATGAAGAGACTCCGGATTGTGGTGAAGAATCCCCGATAGGGGCTGTAACACCAGATCCGCTCTTAACGGGAGAACTAACGGTTGAGCCCTTAGAAGGCTCATAAGTTCCGGAAACCAATTCCTCCTGGGCCAAAAGGGAGCTATTACAAGCACCCTCGCCCGATCTTCCCTGATTTTCCGCAAGACACGCGGAATCAGTTGGAAGGGAGGAAAGGCGAATCCCTGAAGGTTCTCCCAGCTGAGGGAGAAAGCATCGAGAGCCCATGCTCCCTGATCGCGAACACGGGAGCAATACTTCGGCAGCTGGTGATTTAGCACCGACGCAAATAGATCCACTTCCAGTGGACCTAGGCAACTGTGAATGCGGCAAAATACCTCCGGATGGAGCATCCATTCCGATGGAAGATACCTGCCCCGGGACAGAAAATCCGCAATGAGGTTTTCCCGACCGGGGATGAAAGAGGCCACGGGTGTGATTGCCATGCGACGACACCACCTCCACAGCTGAGCTGCTAGGGCATTCAAGGCAACCGAACGAGTGCCTCCCTGCCGATTGATATATGCCGCCACAGTAACGTTGTCCGTGAGAATCAGAACCGAACGACTGAGAAGTCGACTTCTGAAATGGAGCAAGGTCAACAGAACTGCCATAAACTCCAGGACATTGATATGAGGAAGAGTCCCAAGATGAGACCAATCCCCCGCAACCGTGCTGCCGTTGCAGTGTCCTCCCCACCCCAACCGAGAGGCGTCCGTCGAAACCGATATCGACGGAAGAGGGGCAGAGAAGGACCTGCCTCGCGCGAGAAACACCTCGCTCGTCCAACAAGCGAGAAGAGACTTGATCTTTACTGGTACTGGAATCCAGACCAAAAGAGAGTCTTTTCCCGGCTTGAAGAACCTGAGGAGATGTCTCTGAAAGGGTCTCATGAGGAGCCGGCAGTCCTCTAAAACATCGACTAGACTGGCTAGATAACCTAGAAACTGAAGCCACTGTCTGGCCGAGACTCTTCTGGCCAGCAAGAGCTTGCGAGCCGCAGAGACAATGGTGAGAATCCTGTCTCGACTGGGCCGAGCTAACTGATTCCTTATGTCTAACACCGCCCCCAGAAAGACTGGGCTGCGAGTGGGGACTAACTCTGACTTTTCCCAATTTATTAGGAAACCTAAGTCTTGAGTAAGAGAGACGAGCAAACGAGTCTCGTCCAACAAACGATCGCGCGACTCCGCAAGGAGAAGCCAATCGTCCAGGTAACAAAACAACCGCAGGCCGCGACGCCTCAGAAAGGCCGCTAGCACCGCTACAACTTGAGTAAAAACCCGAGGGGCCGGGCGCAGCCCGAAGGGAAGAGCCCGAAAACGATAAGTCTCCGAGAGGAAGGAGAACCCCAGAAGATCGCGAGATGCGCGATGAATGGGAATGTGAAAGTACGCGTCCTTGAGATCTATCGAGACCGCGTAGTCTTCCCTTTTTATCAACGGAAGAATGGAGGCAAGAGTCTCCATCCGAAAATGAACCGGAGGAATAAATTTGTTTATCCTTTTTAGGTTCAGTATCAAACGAAGTTTTCCCGAGCGCTTGGGAATAACAAATATTGGAGAAAGGGAAAGAGACGGCCTGTCTCTTACCCTTTCTATAGCCCTCTTTTCCAGAAGAGACTCGATCTCCTTTGAAGCATGAGATCGAGACAGGGCAGACATGGGAGGTGACCGAATTCTTATAGCCCCTCCGGGGAGCGAAGCGCAAAGATCTATGAAGAATCCGTCTCGCACGACGGAGAGAACAAACGCGTCCCCGGAGATGGCCTCCCAAGCGGGGAGAAACGCGTGAAGACGGCCACCTACCACATTCGGTTGAACAAGCGCTCGGGGAAAAACATCAAAACCCAGGCTTGGCCTTCTGCGAAGCCATCGCCTTACCACGAGTACCTCTCGAAATGCCCCTGCCACGACTCCCTCTCCCACGAGAAGGAGCTGGCTGTGGCTCAGGAGGCGGGACCCTAGACACGCGACTGCGTTGACCCGAAACGGGACCAGCAGGTCTACGCTGAACAGGGGCCCGCGTTGGCTTAGAGCTAGTGTGAAACTGCTTAGTCATATCCGAGATCTGCTTACGCGCATCGATCTCTCTCTGAAAAACCGTAGCGAATTTACCACCAAAAAGCGAAGGACCCCGAGACGGAACATCTCGGAGAAGTTGAGCAATGCCCGACTCTCTAACACCCAGTGCCGAGAGAGCCGAGGTCCTGCGACGGAACGTAGCCGAAGCAGCTGCGGTGGAAAGCTGCGACCACTGCAGACAAAAAAGAGTATGCAACAGGTCGTCAATAATCAGCTTGTCACCATCGGTAACATTCAACTCCTCCGCCCTGGACCTAAGGTCGGAGAGAAACCCTTGAAACGCCGACAAACGCATCCCCGACCTAACCTGGCTTTCAATATTAGACCAGATCTTATCCTCCGCCTTGAAAGCGGCGGAGGTAAGCGGATTAGTCGCTCGTAAGCGACGACCAACCTCCAAAATCTCAGGAGACAGAGTCTTAGCCTTAAAAAAGCTGTCCTGGTCCTGAGAACAAAAGGCAAAGGCCTTACCCTTGACCGCATTAGAGCGCTTAATCAACAGCGCGGCCTCAATGCGGTCATACTCCAGCTTGAAAACCTCCTCAAGAGCGATACCCTCAGAGGAATCCTGCTGCTTAAATTTCCAACGCGAAGTCGAACCCTGCGCGCGGGTTGACTGAAATTCAGGGAGATATTTGGACAACAAAGCAATCGCTTCTACCCCGCGAAGAGCAAGCGATTGAGACTCCGTCTGTCCAAGCGATTCGGGAACCGAAGCTTGAGAAGCCACATCCGAATCTGGTTCCACTCGAGTGGAATGAGACAAAGGAGCACTAACAAAGGCCTCCGCAGGCAGAGCCTCGCATGGTTCAACAACAGTCTCCTCGCCCGGCGGAGCCCCAAGGGCCGCGGGAATAGGAGGCACATGCGAATCCGACTCAGACAAAGAGGAATCAATCACAAAAGGCTGATTAGACTCAAGTCGAGATCCCTGAATAGGGACAGAAGTCAGGGTTGAAGTAGCCGATACAAAGGACCAACCCTGATTCTGAGCAAAAGCCCGCATCATACTGAACATGTCAGCTTGAGAGGAGCTAGCTGGGTTAGCCAGGTCAGACGGGCAAGAGGCCGGCAAAGCCTTGCCACTTTTTGCCTTCTTCTTGGCCTTTTTCTTGGCTGGCTCGACAAAAGTCGTAGCCGAAACCCTTTTCTTAGAACGCTTAATCGGATTCGTTCGGGTCCCCGAAGCCTCTTCGGAAACACAAACCGATCCCTCCGCGGAGGGGCGTTCACTTCCCATAAAGGGATTGGAGCGCTCATGGCGTAAGCCTAGAGAATCGCCCAAATCACCCATATTGGCTAAGCAAGAAGATGCAGTAGCCTTGGGTTGGGAGCTAAAAGCTCCCAGTGCGTGGGCAGACCGAGATGACTCGGTATGTGCCCGATGACTACTAAAGGCGTGTGAACCCGCTATTGGACCGCTCGAAAGCAGCAATAGGGGAGCACTAGTAGTCACGCACTCAGGTGAAAACACCTGTTGCTCCGAAGAGCGTCCATAATTGTTAGCTCGAGCATTCCCATTAGCTGGCAATGTAGACAGCCCAGGAAGTACTCGTTCCCCCATATGGCGTTTGCCGGGGGCTAGGGTTTGAGAACCCAGACCAACATGGACTAAGCCCGTGGGCTGCCCTGCAGTAGTGGGGCGCGTCTCCCCTAACGGATCAGAGCGAGTGAACGCTACCGTACGGGAAACAACAGCCCCCCCCCCCCTCTGGTCTCAGCGACCGGGGGATTGGATTCGAGATATCCAAACCACTAGAATCTGACGCCACCCACCCCGAAACCACGGGCTTCGGAGTTGACAATCCCGATTCAGTTAACGCCACCCGTCCCGAAGCCGCAAGCTCCGAGACTGGCAAACTCTGCAAGGAAACACCACTAGGCAACTTACCCTTAGCCCTCCTCCCTCCCCCGTGTACCGCAGTACTCGGGGGAGTTCTGGAAGGCCGAGTCGTCTTGCTAGACGACTCTTCGGAAGAAGCAGGTCTCCTTGACCTAGCTGCTTCTTCTTCCGAATCCATACCACTGCAATAAAACAGACAATAAAGTATACTTTTTTTCAAAATAAGAAATACTTCAACTGAATGCAGTAAATAAGGGTAAAATTATTTGGGAGATACGCACTAAAGAAATTTTCACAGCCTAAAAACCGTAAGAATAAACGCCGAACCCGAAGGCTCGGTGACAAACGGAAACACCCGCAAACACGGAAATATCTACGTGGGGCTGACCGTGAAAGAGAAAAATAAATGCCAAGAAAGGGAATCAAAAAATCCCTTGCAATCGGCAAGAGTGACTAATAAAACACCAAGTACTATAATCTAAACGAATATAGGTACCTAAAAGTGCTTTAACTATGTGAAAAAGCGCACCAAAAAGATACTATACGACCTGATTTCAGGAGCGCTGTGACTATACGTCCTATCTCGTCGGGGGCGAGCAAGAAAGAGGAAGATGGCCGTAGCGTATTGACGCGCGTGAGTGGCAAAGGGGACAATAGGATTACGGGGGGTGCGCACAATATTGTGACACATGTGTGATAATTCTCGAAGGGGTCCCGTAGTCAAGACTACAGGCATAATAGGTAGGTATATATGATTTATTGCAGTAAATTGTGCTGTATTAAGCTATCTGGACACACGAGGTAGCTTCAGACGTATTAGCACGATGGCCATGTCGTTATATGCTATGCTTTAAGAGATTTCCGTGGTACCAATAGACTGATCTATTGTCACGTTTTGATAACAAGGAAATCAGACCTGAATTAAATTGTGAAACAACGAGGAAATAATATGTTTTTCGCTCTTGATTCTTGTCAAGGCTAACGAGTCATCGAGGTATTTTGCAGAAACAACTGCATTCATGAAGACTTTCATTTCGTCTTCGATCACCAGCTAAGGTGGATCTGATTTATATTTGCTGTTTTCTATCAGAATAGACCTACGGCAAAATCAGCGGTTGTGCAAAATTACATTCAGCCTTCTTCAGCTTTCTTCAGCTTTCTTACATGATGTCATATGGAAAGCCTATTGCATGACAAACACTTTATCGGTGATATATAGTTTTGCAGTCTTAAGTTTCTGAACAAGGAAACAATACTCTTGAATATGACTTGAACAGGATCAATTTGCCTGGCTGATATTTGTAAGGCCGTCTGTTCTGAAAACATAAATTTGGATGAGATATAAGCTCAATGATTTGACATAAACGAAGTCTTAATCAAAGTCTTAATCTTCAATAGGGCATAATCGATTAATGGAAGCACTTTGGCATCTCACCCGGTGATCTCACTTCATGCTCAATACAGCAACATCCACATGTCACGATTATTGAGCATGTACATGGAGGCCTATTCAATTGTGATTCCTCAAACAACAAAACACGCAACCGCTTGCTCTGGCTGAAACATTGTCATAATTTGCAAGTAAATAACCGCAAAACTAAAATTATCAGCCAAAGTGGACTGAAATTTTTTAGTACGTACATGGACTGTTTCTGAAGAGCTATAAGGTGGTCTTGGACAATTTTAAGATTAACTTTGGAACGTGAAACCTAAATTTAAAGACCCTTTACGTGCTGGTTCCAGTGTTGTGCCCACTTGCAGACAATTTGATTTGGACTTTGATATGATGGATATGTATTGGTATCAGAGGGCTTGATTTGATTTAAGTGGCAATTTGTTTTTTTTTGTGACCGCGTGAAAATGATGGCGTCTACAGAAAATATTTCACTACTCTGTTGGAGAAATTCCCTTTCTGGCCTCTTGCTTGTTTTGCTTTATATCGCTGCTACAGGTAATGGTAAGTAAATGATTACACACTTATCTTTTTGAAACATTATACCTTTGCAGCTATTCTTCTTAAAATAGAAAATACATACATTAATTTATGCTGTAAAAAATGAAAACTGTTTCCTTGTTAAAGTCAATATATTTCTATACCAGTCTCGTATACTAATGTTATTTCTTCAGTTCTCTTTATCATTATACTTTGTACTACTTGTCCTGAACCCGAATTGGTTCATACCCCTGGTTACGATGACAGACATTACCAAAATGGAGATAATGAATGCAAAGCAAACGACCAGTCAGCAATAACTCACTAATTAAAACTATTATATCACCAAAAATAGACTGACATTTATCACAATGGTCACAAATGAATAGTTTTTCAATTTTTCCAGTAACCATATTTATTTAACTGCTGGGTCAAATTTGGAAATATTGACATCTGAGGTCATTACAAAAGCAATTCAAATTTGCCATTATTATCCTTATCCGAACAATAACGTTCAATGACCTCTTGGTTTTTGCTTCAGCCTTGAACTTCACCTTGTGTATCAAGTAATCTGGAGATAAAATTTGCTGATTTTGTACCTAAACCTATTTTCAACATCATACATGAAAATGGAGGTGCAATTTTCTGTTTGCTTTCCAGCTCCTACAAAAAAAAAAAACCTGTTTTCCATTATTTGATAAAACAAACTATACAATTTTACAGCATCACTAAATGATTCAGAACATAGCAACACCAATCGTTGAGTTGAGTTCATTCATTTATTTCATTTTTTAAATGTACTAAGAATTGTACGTGACAATCATATATTTCATATTTACATTCATCAAAAAACAATTTGTGGTATTGACTGATTTTATTTCTTAAAACTCCAATTTCTTTCCATACATAATACAAAATAGATGCGAAAATACATGCTTCCATACATAATAATTTACATAATTTTATGATGTTTCACACAAACATAAAAGCACTTGTCCATGATTTCCATTATTTCATAAACAAGCAACAGCAATTACAACAACAAAAAACCCAACACATCGTTATTTGATTTTTTCAAACGAATTCTTAATTGCTCTTTTAAATATGTTTTCTAATATTTAAAACATAACATAAACCTTATAGTCTGGGAGCCTGTCCCGAAATAGTCACCCCATTTTACCCATAAGATTTGCCCTCTTAAAGTTACTTAGACCATCTAAGTCATTGACAAAAAAATTGTCAGCCTGACCGTAGCCGTTGGGTTTAGCCCTCAGAGCCCCTAAAGAGACCCCAAAGTCAGGTCGAGTTCACCCCATCTCCCCCATTCACCAACTTTGTCAGTAGAAAGTAGTATGACTGGGCATTACAAAATACAAAAAATACAAAAAAATTCACTTGGGATGGGTTGTCAGACGGCCCCCTAAAAATTGGGGTGAAATTTTTCTCCTTGAAGCCTATGGACCAGATTTTTTGTCAGAAAAGAGAGCTATGGATGTACATTCCAAAAATATAAAACCTGAAAAAGCTGTCTATCGGGAAGGGGGTGTCAGACCCCCTGAAACAAACACAGCAAAGTGCCCTTTGACAATGATTTGCCCCCCAAATGTTCTGTATGTAAAGAAAACAAACATTTTTTACCTTCTAAATATGATAGCTCAAAGGTGTTTTATTCAATTCACTTCAGATTTAAATAACATAATATTTTCAGGTATAATAATCTTCTTGAGGTGCAATTTTGTGTCAATTGGTCATTTCATTAATAAAATATCAAATTGTTTTTGTTCCAAGGGGTCGGACACCCTATCCTGAGGGAAATTTTTGTCAGTTTTTATTGGTCTGTAATGTCCAGTCATGCTACTTCCTACTGACAAAGTTTGGTGCATGGGGGAGATACGGTAAAATCGACCCAACTTTAAAGGAAGTTCACCCTGATTACAAGTTGGTTTTAAAAGAAGGAGATCAGTGAACGTTTGAGCAAAATACGATAAGAAAGAAGAAAGTTATGAATTTTTGAAGTAGTGATCAATCAAACATAAATTGGCAACGCCGTGATGTACCTTTCGAGCTCCTCTCCCCTTTGCCCTGTATCCAAAAATCATTAATTTCTTTTTTCTATAAAGAAAATATTCAATCATACATGAACTTTTCATATAATCATAGCTGATATGTTTTACACAAAACCTGTATAAAACAAATATATTCCTTCATCAAAAACAGAGAAAATGAAAATTTATGAGATTTTCTATACTGAGCAAGTAGAAGAGAAGCTCGCAAGATAACTGACGGAGATGCCAATTTTGTTTGATGAATTGCAAGTTTAAAAGTTCATAACTTTCTTATTTCTTGTCGGATTTTGCTCAAACTTTCACTAATCTGCTTCAATCTCTCATTTCTCTCAAATCAACCTAAAACCAGGATGGACTTTCCTTTTAAGGGGGTCAAATCTTAAGGGCAAAACGGAGTGTTATAGAATCGAAGCAGTTTGAGTTTTTGCTTAAAATAGGACCCCCTGTTCCCGTACCCCCACCCATCCCCTCACTCTAACAATTTATGGCTTTAAAGATCACAGTGCAAGAAAATTCCATCAAAATAAAAATTGGCTTAATACTTATTATTGCATAGATGGCATAAATTATACAAGGTTATCCAAATTCAACGCTTGGAAACATTTGAAGTAATGATTATTATCAATTATAAAACGGTAAAATACAGCCCCCGATATAGCAGCTGAAGAGCTCCTTGAGCGCTGCTGAGATGTGGGACGACACACGAAGGACCAGTCCTGTCTAAGCAGACGATGTCCCATAACATCTTACACATTTTTCAGTGCCTGTTTTGTCATCTCCTCTTCACTTATTTCTCTTACTTGACTAGCGTCAGTCTTAATGTTAGTCTGTTGCCTCACTCTTAACTTTGTGTATGGTATTATTTTGATGAAAAATGCAGCGTTAAAAAAATAAAGGAATCAGTCACTTGTAAACAAAATAAGACGCCATTGTATTTTCAGCTGCTTGCACCGGGGCATGTTCGGCGTTTCAAGAGGGAACGAATACAATCTGTGATATTATTCGGAGGGCTTTTCAATTTGAAAATGGGGTTTATTTCATTGATCATTGACCCTTCTCCTGTGTATTTACAATCAAACGGTTTTAGTTATCAGAATCAGTTTCACTTTCCCTTTTAGAATGGTGTGAAATAAGGTCATGTTAAATATACCAAACTCTTTATAATTTGATAAATAATTGCATTGCAATTACGTTCATTCATTATAGGACGTCGTCTGCTTAAGCAGGATCGATCCCTAGTGTGACGACATCAAAACATCGCTATATTTCTGGCAAATCCTCGGATATCCCAGATGCTTAGAAGAGCTTTTATTTATGTTGTTTTTATAATCATCAGATACGCAGTTGACATAAAACTTATACGATTGCCATCTGAAAGCTTCCCAGTTTCTAGTGACATTAATTGCCATATTTGTGATTTTCTTGCAATGTGATCTTTAAGCCATCTCTAACGCAATCGTCCTTTAAAATGTACCAATCACCTGAAAATATAATTTGTATACAGCTAGAAATTATAAAATCAACCTCAAAGAACTTCCTGTGGCATTCTATAGGTCAACAGTTAAGGAGTATGAAGGAAATAAAGGATAACATACGAGCCTGTATCTTGGAGAGCGCGTACGGGTGCGTCGAGTAGTTACTCACCAGTCGATTTTACGCTTGTAAGAGAGTGTAAATAAACTTGCAATATCTCTTAATAGAATTGATATTTGAAGCCCATATTTTGATTATAGTATAACGACATGGAACCTGTAACATAGAGAGCAAAATATTTCTTGGTGATCGTTACCCTTTAAGTCACCGCCCCCTCGTAATTCTACACTTTTGAAACAGATGATTTCTGTACTAAGTAATTCTATGCTGTTATTTGTATTGAAACTCTCTTAATAGGCTGTTTAAAGTACGTTGACTTGGTCTTTCAAAGATGTTTTCAGTATCTTTATAAGAAACACCATATTCATCTTTTATCATATCAAAAATATATGGTGTTAGAGGTTTTCTTCAAAGAAATGCTGCATCCATTTTTTCTACATACAGTATCATTTATCGATATAATTCTTTATCCCAATACAAAAGCAGTTCCTTCCACCCCTGAGTATTATCACTATCATATCTATTCATATTTCATTTTCAGCTTTTAAACTGGAATTGTTTTAGGAATTGTCTGTTTTGTTTTAGAGTCATTATTTTTATATTTCAAATAATTTTTCGTAAAATCGCATTTCCCTGTAACTCATATAAATCTGTTGTTAAAAATATCTCATTCCCTTTAAATGATTCATATTTGATCTGAAAATCTTTTGTATTCCTCCAACATTGTAATAAATTTGTAAAATCAGCACTGATTTTCTTATTTACTATATAAATCTATATACCTACCTATTATGCCTGTAGTCTTGACTACGGGACCCCTTCGAGAATTTAACACACATGAGTCGCAATATTGTGCGCACCCCCCGTAATCCTATTGTCCCCTTCGCCACTCACGCGCGTCAACACGCTACGGCCATCTTCCTCTTTTGCGAGCAATCCCAAGTAGAAACATGTTGCTTGCAAGGTGAGGGGAAGGAGGGAGGGTCATAGGTAGGTATATAGATTTATATAGTAAATAAGAAAATCAGTGCTGATTTTACAAATTTACTGCAATAAATCATATATACCTACCTATTATGCCAGACCAGCGCCAACTCAAAGACCGGGAGGCATGTTTCGAGCAGAAGGGAATAGGATTACAGCAAAGACTACAAAGAAGACACAGCGGCCTTCAAGGTGGCTGACGCAAACAAAGCTTCACCTGCGGGAACATCCCTAAGGTAGCAAGAAATGAAGGAATTGGGCGAACGCCAATAAGCAGCCTTCAAAATATCAACAAGCGCCACACCTTGAAACAGAGCCCAAGAAGTGCTGACACTACGAGTATCATGAGCACGAGGCTTACTGTCGGATAAAAGAGCCTCTGTGCCAGCGGCCCTAATAGCTTCAACGATCCATCTAGAGATGGAATCAAGAGAGGCAGGAGAAAAAGGCTCTCTAGTGATCAGGAACAACTGATCATCCTTACGATAAGACTTAGTCTTATCAATATACCATTTGAGAGCCCTTACAGGACACCAAACTTTGTCCTCACGCACCGAAGAAAAGTTAGAAAGCGGACAAAGAAAAATCTCAACAGGGCCAGAGGCAGCTGTCTGATTCTTGGCAACAAAAGAAGCCCTAGGAATCAATCTAACGCCTTTTCTCTCCCAGCGAACATGACCAGGAGTAAGACAGAGAGCATGAAGAGTACTGCGCCTCTGCCCAGAGGCAATAGCTACCAAAAAGAGCGTCTTAACCGTAAGATGATGAAGCGAAGCTTCACCTAACGGTTCGAAAGGAGGTTTCGCCAAGGCCTCCAGGACCTTAGGCAGACTCCAAGACGGCACTAACTTAGAAAAAGAAGGTCGTTTCAGAAAGAACGAACGAATCAAACCACTTAGTAGCGGGGAATTGGAAATCCCCGAACCATCTGAGAAACCCGAATGAATGGCCCCGATCGCCGAACGGTAGCCTCGGATAGTAGAGATAGATCTCCCTTTGTCAAATAACGAGATTAAGAAATCCGCAATTGAACCAATAGGAGCCTTAGAAGGGGTTTGATTTCTCTCTTTGCACCAAAGGAAAAAGACCGAGAGACGGGAATTGTAAATTTCCCTAGTAGAAACCCTACGACTGGACATTAAAAAGTCCGCGGCTCTATCAGAGAGACCCGACTGTCTTGCAGATTCCCTGACAGGGGCCAAGCAGTCAAATGAAGAGACTCCGGACTGTGGTGAAGAATCCCCGATAGGGGCTGTAACACCAGATCCGCTCTTAACGGGAGAACGAACGGTTGAGCCCTTAGGAGGCTCATAAGTTCTGGAAACCAATTCCTCCTGGGCCAAAAGGGAGCTATTACGAGCACCCGCGCCCGATCTTCCCTGATTTTCCGCAAGACACGCGGAATCAGTTGGAAGGGAGGAAAGGCGAATCCCTGAAGGTTCTCCCAGCTGAGGGAGAAAGCATCGAGAGCCCATGCTCCCTGATCGCGAACACGAACACGGGAGCAATACTTCGGCAGCTGGTGATTTAGCACCGACGCAAATAGATCCACTTCCAGTGGACCTAGGCAACTGCGAATGCGGCAAAATACCTCCGGATGGAGCGTCCATTCCGATGGAAGATACCTGCCCCGAGACAGAAAATCCGCAATGAGGTTTTCCCGACCGGGGATGAAAGAGGCCACGGGTGTGATTGCCATGCGACGACACCACCTCCACAGCTGAGCTGCTAGGGCATTCAGGGCAACCGAACGAGTGCCTCCCTGCCGATTGATATATGCCGCCACAGTAACATTGTCCGTGAGAATCAGAACCGAACGACTGAGAAGTCGACTTCTGAAATGGAGCAAGGTCAACAGAACTGCCATAAACTCCAGGACATTGATATGAGGAAGAGTCCCAAGATGAGACCAATCCCCCGCAACCGTGCTGCCGTTGCAGTGTCCTCCCCACCCCAACCGAGAGGCGTCCGTCGAAACCGATATCGACGGAAGAGGGGCAGAGAAGGACCTGCCTCGCGCGAGAAACACCTCGCTCGTCCAACAAGAGAGAAGAGACTTGATCCTTACTGGTACTGGAATCCAGACCAAAAGAGAGTCTTTTCCCGGCTTGAAGAACCTGAGGAGATGTCTCTGAAAGGGTGTCATGAGGAGCCGGCAGTCCTCTAAAACATCGACTAGACTGGCTAGATAACCTAGAAACTGAAGCCACTGTCTGGCCGAGACTCTTCTGGCCAGCAAGAGCTTGCGAGCCGCAGAGACAATGGTGAGAATCCTGTCTCGACTGGGCCGAGCCAACTGATTCCTTATGTCTAACACCGCCCCCAGAAAAAACTGGGCTGCGAGTGGGAACTAACTCTGACTTTTCCCAATTTATTAGGAAACCTAAGTCTTGAGTAAGATTGACGAGCAAACTAGTCTCGTCCAACAAACAATCGCGCAACTCCGCTAGGAGAAGCAAAACGTCCAGGTAGCAAAAATAGCCGAAGGCCGCATCGCCTCAGAGAGGCTGCCAGCACGGCTACAACCTGAGTAAGAACCCGAGGGACTGGGCACAGCCCGAAGGGAAGAGTGCGAAAACGATAAGTCCCTGAGAGGAAGAAAAACCCCAGAAGATCGCGCAAAGCGCGATGAACGGGAAAGTGGAAATACGCATCTTCGAAAACTATCAAGACCGCGTAGTCCTTCCTCTTGATCAACGGGAGAATGGAGGCGAGAGTCTCCATCCGAAAATGTACTGAAGTTTTCCCGAGCGCTTGGGAATAACAAAAGTCGGAGAAAGGGAAAAAGACAGCCTGTGAGGTGACCGAGTTCCTATAGCACCTCCGGGGAGCGGGGCGGACAGATCTATGAAGAATCCGTCTCGTCCGTCAAAGAGAACAAAAGCGTCCCCGGAGATGGCCTCCCAAGCGGGGAGAAAGGAACGAAGACAGCCACCAACCAATACTCTGCGACGGTACATGACCGAGGCAGCTGCAGTGGAAAACTATGACCACTGCAAACCAAACATGACGCTCAAAAGAAGCACCGCTTCAATGCGTCCAAAATCCAGCTAGAAATCCTCCGCAAGAGAAAAACGCTCGGAGGAATCCCGCTGCCTGAACCCAAGCAAAGCCGAACCCTGCGCGCGGGTTGACTAAAAGTCAGGGAAAGTTTAGAACAAAGCAATCGCTTCTACCCCACAAAGGGAGAGCAACTAAGGCTCTGCCTGCCCCAGCGATTAGCCTTTTATGGTTTATTCTTCTTTGTCTGTGATGGGATCACATGCGCCTCCTAGTCTCGCAGCCTCGGGGCTCCGTCGGGTGAGGAGGCTTATGGCGGTTCATGCGTGAATCCGACCGTTTCGGCCTTTGTTCGAGATTCTTTGTCACGATTATTTCAGGCGGATCCAGTTTTGGAAGCGGCCTCTCAAGCTTCGGTTTCCGAATTAGTCTCGATGTCCGACCCAAAAAAGGGACAAGAGCAGGGGATGTGAATCCTGGTACAAGGGACCAACCCTGAGTCTGGGCAAAGCCCATCTCACACTGAACATCTCAGCTTGAGAGACCGGAGGGTTAGCTAAACCCGATGGGCAAGAGGCAGGCAAAGCCTTGCCTCTTTTAGCCCCTTCCCTAGGCTTCTGATTGGCCCAAAAAGAGCCTAAGTCGAAACCCGCTTTTCAGAGCGTTTATTCGGTTTCGTTCGGACCTCCGAACCCTCCGCTGAGGGACGCTCACCTCCCTTTATGGGAGAAGTGCGCTGAGGGTATTAAACCCAAAGACGCGCACCAATTACCCATATCGGCCGAGCAAGGAGATGCAACAGCCATGGGCCGGACGCCAAGGCGCCCAGAGCAAGGGCGGACCGGGATGACCCGGCAAAGGAACGCCAACAAAGGACTCAGCAGGAATCCCGCTGCTTAAACCAACGCGAAGTCGAACCCTGCGCGCGGGTTGACTAAAATTCAGAGAGATATCTGGATAACAAAGCAATCGCTTCCACCCCACAGAGGGCGAGCGATTGAGACTCCGCCTGCCCAAGCGATTCAAAAACGAAGCTTGAGAGGCCACCTCCAAATCTGGTTCCACCCGAGTGGAAAGAGACAAAGGAACGCTAACAAAGGCCTCAGCAGGCAGAGCCCCGCATGGTTCAACGAAAGTCTCCTCGCCCAGCGGCGCCCCAAGGGCCGCGGGAATAGGAGGCACATGCGAAACCGACTCAGACAAAGACGAATCCAACACAAAAGGCTGATTAGTCTCAAAGTCAGACCCCTGAATAGGGACAGAAGTCAGGGTTGAAGTAGCCGGTACAAAGGACCAACCCTGATTCTGAGCAAAAGCCCGCATCATGCTGAACATGTCAGCTTGAGAGGAGCTAGCTGGGTTAGCCAGGCCAGACGGGCAAAAGGCCGGCAAAGCCTTGCCACTTTTTGCCTTCTTCTTGGCCTTTTTCTTGGCTGGCTCGACAAGAGTCGTAGCCGAAACCCTTTTGTTAGAACGCTTAATCGGATTCGTTCGGATCTCCGAAGCCACTTCGGAAACACGAACCGATCCCTCCGCGGAGGGACGTTCACTTCCCAAAAAAGGGATTGGAGCGCTCATGGCGTAAGCCTAGAGAATCGCCCAAATCACCCATATTGGCTAAGCAAGAAGATGCAGTAGCCATGGGTTGGGAGCTAAAAGCTCCCAGTGCGTGGGCAGACCGAGATGACTCGGTATGTGCCCGATGACTACTAAAGGCGTGTGAACCCGCTATTGGACCGCTCGAAAGCAGCAATAGGGGAGCACTAGTAGTCACGCACTCAGGTGAAAACACCTGTTGCTCCGAAGAGCGTCCATAATTGTTAGCTCGAGCATTCCCATCAGCTGGCACCTGAGACAGCCCAGAAAGTACTCGTTCCCCCATATGGCGTTTGCCGGGGGCTAGGGTTTGTGAACCCAGACCAACATTGTTAGCTCGAGCATTCCCATTAGCTGGCAACTGAGACAGCCCAGAAAGTACTCGTTCCCCCATATGGCGTTTGCCGGGGGCTAGGGTTTGAGAACCCAGACCAACATGGACTAAGCCCGTGGGTTGCCCTGCAGTAGTGGGGCGCGTCTCCCCTAACGGATCAGAGCGAGTGAACGCTACCGTACGGGAAACAGCCCCCCCCCCCCTCTGGTCTCAGCGACCGGGGGATTGGATTCGAAATATCCAAACCACTAGAATCTGACGCCACCCACCCCGAAACCACAGGCTTCGGAGTTGACAATCCCGATTCAGTTAACGCCACCCGTCCCGAAGCCGCAAGCTCCGAAACTGGCAAACTCTGCAAGGGAACACCACTAGGCAACTTACCTTTAGCCCTCCTCCCTCCCCCGCGTACCGCTGTACTCGGGGGAGTTCTGGAAGGCCGAGTCGTCTTGCTAGACAACTCTTCGGAAGAAGCAGGTCTCCTTGACCCAGCTGCTTCTTCTTCCGAATTCATACCACTGCAATAAAACAGACAATAAAGTATACTTTTCAAAATAAGAAATACTTCAACTGAATGCAGTAAAATAAAAGTAAAATTTATTTGGGAGATACGCACAAAAGATTTTCACAGCCAAAAAACCGTAAGAACAAACACCGAACCCCAAAGGCTCGGTGACAAACGGAACACCCGCAAACACACAGAAATATCTACGTGGGGCTGACCGTGAAAGGGAAAAATAAATGCCAAGAAAAGGATATCAAAAATCCCTTGCAATCGGCAAAAGTGACTACTAAAACACACAGTACTATAATCTAAGCGAATATAGGTACCTAAAAGTGCTTTAAATGTGCGAAAAAGCGCACCTAAAGGATACTATACGACCTGATTTCAGGAGCGCTGTGACTATACGTCCTATCTCGTCGGGGGCGAGCAAGAAAGAGGAAGATGGCCGTAGCGTGTTGACGCGCGTGAGTGGCGAAGGGGACAATAGGATTACGGGGGGTGCGCACAATATTGTGACTCATGTGTGTTAAATTCTCGAAGGGGTCCCGTAGTCAAGACTACAGGCATAATAGGTAGGTATATATGATTTATTGCAGTAAATTTATGATTATAGAATTGTGGCAATGTTACCTTCAACAGTCCAAGCAGATATAAGCGCATGAGAATATTAACCCTCCCCCGGGCGTTAGTATGTGACGTATGAATCATCATGTCATCTATGTAATTGCTTTTCCTTTATTTTGTCCCTTCATAAACCCTATTTGATCTATTAGCACAACATCTTCCAAAACTTTTTGCTAAAACTTTTTGCTAAAAATGATATTAAAATCAATATTTGATCTGGATATGGGTCTATAATGCTTTACAAAATAAGGATCTTTCCTGTCCCCACTTGTAGAATCCCGTATTTAAAAATAAATTCCATGGCCCAAGCCCTAAGTATAAAAATTAAGCCAGAGCTTCCCATATGATTTGCGTTTCCGGCTCTCTACCTCCCCATCCCTGCATTAAGATTTTATTGTTTATTTATTTATTTTTATTATTATTTATGCATGCACGTGAGCGACCACACCCTAATTATAATAGACCTCCAGAAAAACCCCAAACAATAATCAGAAACACTGTATGACGTAATCAATGTGCATATTTCAACATGACAATGAATTCTTGCACCTTGTTTACTACTCTAATATGATTGCATATTAGGTAATCTTCTTCAAACTATACTCAAAATATACTATGAACTATTCCACATATGTTATGTTATCTGTGGGCTATTCTCTCATTCAAATATCCATCGTTTTCATTTTCACTCTAAGTACTGTACAGCTGAATAACACTTAGATAGTATCGATTTTATTGAATTACATGTAAGAGAAAATAAAACAAGATAACAAGAATACAAAACAAGAATAAAGCCTATGTTCGCCTTGTGAGACAAGTCCCCCTTGTGTAACGCTGGTTTGAGGCTATATAAATGGATATATATATATATATAATTATTGTCTTTATATGCGAAAACAAATACGATATAAATTTGAAGAAAAGAAATTGTACAGAAACAAGTATAAGATATATATAAACAAATGAATTACATGGAAAAAACACTGATGGTTTGATGTGCAAAATAGACATTAATATATATCATAGCAAGAGTAACAGAGTTGCTAGTCAATTATATCTTGAAGTGAAATATTGTTTTAACTTTCTTTTAAAGAGGGACAGAGAAATGCATGAACAAATGTATTTAGGTACTGAGTTCTAGACTGTTGGGAAACTGAAACGAACCGAATTCTCAATAAGTAAAAGGAGCTGCTGGTGCGTATAATGTGGGAGTGAGTTAAACTCTATATTAATATACATGTAGTTTATCCCGGTAAAATTCAACAAAACAGCAGCCAAATTGAAGCTCGATTTCATGTGAATTTGAATGCACATCAAGATCAACATTCGAAACGAGCTATCGGAGTCAATGTGTACATTTCCTGTACAAATCGGCGGGGATTTTTCCGGTTTTGGACAAGATTTTGACTTTGGATTTTGCTGAAAATATCAAAAGTTCTTCCTAACGGCCATTTGAGGTAGGAGTGAGATTTTTAAGGGCTGAATTTGAAAGCAAGTATTTAAAACATTTATCTTATTTTAAGATAACATTTAACAAATTCATAGTGACGAAGCTTTTCCGGAGAAATCCCCGCCGATTTGTTTCGCGATCGCGTGTTGTTTACATACTGCCGATGTCTTAGACTAAAATCGGCCAATAAAATTTTTGTCCACGAAGAAACTCGGGATCGCAAGCGCACATCGATCTTTACAATCGCGCACACAGAAAATCGGGACTTTTCCGTGTATGCCACAGGGACCGAATTTTTAAGGACAAAACTCTTTTGGGGAGATGTCAGCGCCCGCGGCGACCAGGAAATGTACACATTGACTCCGATAGCTCGTTTCGCGAGAATCAACAGTAAATTACGGATTTGATTTTTGGAAATATCTTTTCCAACATCGGTGAGTTGAATTTATTGTATTTCTTGGATATTTTGTGGTCGGTTTTTGTAAATTAAATGCCGATTTTGAGTGAATGTTTGTGACTTTTGTGCAGTGGTGTTTTAAAAAGTTGAGGTGTATGACTGCCTACATTATACACACGAAGTATAGGAATGTAGCTATGAGTGCTATCCACATGAAATCAATATTTCAGAATTTTTTTATAAAAGGCTGAATTTCAAAGCAGATTGGAGAGCCACCACTGCATGAAAACGGTCACCCATTTGTGCACATGAAGTCTCGAGTGGTCTCTTTGTTACTGTTAGTGTTAGGCCCAGGCCATTGGCATTGGATTTGCCTGTCCCACATATTGTGATTCATACAGACTACACAAATCACAACATATATGGGACTAACCTGACCAATTTCCACGCACGGGCATACCTATACTTTGTTCGAGTGCTCTGCCTCTGGAGTCAATTATATCTAACACTATAATTGCCTCTGGAGTCAATTATATCTAACACTATAATAATTTCGATAATTGTACAGTTAAAACTATTTAAAAATTAAATTAACACAACCCTACAAATTCTAATTCATCATTTATGAAAGATACTTACATTTGCTTTTTCGCCTCGAATATCTCAGCATGCAACACAAAACACTAGCGCGCTCGACCAAAGAGTTTAAATACGATTAAACCATTGCTGTGACGTCACACTATTTATTAAACTGTGGATTATTTTCTACGAATCAACACTTTCTGCATAAGAATCAACACTTTTTCTATAAGAATCAACACTTTTCTGCTTAAGAATCTACAGAATATGACTTGGAAGAGTTGAGTCATTCTGTAGATTCTTATGCAGAAAAGTGCCGAAAAGTGCCGATTCTTATAGACAAAGTGTTGATTCTGATGCAGAAAAGTGTTGTTTCGTAGAAATCAAAATATGAGTTGGAAGAGTTCATTCATACAAAACAATGTTAATAATGTAGATATTTTAAAATATGATGCACACATTTTATACAATAAAACCAAACTAGACATTTTAGGCCATGAATAACAAATTGTATTGAACTTATTTCCAAATATAATACCATTTGATACGTGTATACTTGCAAATTTAACATTAAAGGCATGCACATTCATTTCACATAAATTCTGCCCTCCATTTCGGTGGATGTGTCGATTTTTGCTTGGATACAATGTTCAAGTCATAATTGAATAATGAAGAATTACTTGCCTTTTCCTTGATTTAATGAAAACCTCAGCCTCTGATACCGGCTGCCCAAAGCGTTTGTCGTAGTCCTGATCAGCCTCTTGAGTTGCCGCCATGAGAGCATCATCGTCCAATACGTCAGAAAATGCAACTCCAAAAATTTCCTCATTCCCACTACTATAATCACCCCTGAAAATGGACTGGGTG
Source organism: Heliocidaris erythrogramma (assembly GCA_025617745.1). Lineage (NCBI taxonomy): Eukaryota > Metazoa > Echinodermata > Echinoidea > Camarodonta > Echinometridae > Heliocidaris > Heliocidaris erythrogramma. Next base: position 9,533,120 of record CM046859.1, read on the forward strand.
AGGAATATTTCATCGTCTGAATCCATGATGAATGTTGATATGGAGCATGGGCGTTAATCGTTACGTAACTCTATTCATCATGGGGGACGGCTATTGTGTCGTCCCCCCATGATGAATAGAGTTACGTAACGATTAACGCCCATGATATGGAGCACAGTTGATGTGCGAATAGGCAATACACGAATTCGACTTCAGAACACCATAACTGGGGGGCTTCCAAAGAGCAACAAAAGCACTTTTCAATTGGTCATGCACTGAGCCAGGTGCGTTGCTATGTTAGTGCATACATGTTCTATTGATAAACATTCCTGAAGCCCCCCAGTTATAAATTAGCATAAAAACCAGCACCCAAACCGAATCGGTCTATAGGCAAGAAGCAATTTTGTTCCAATGCTGTCGATCGAAATATTCAATATTCAAGAACCTACAGGTGAAAACGAACACTATTGATGAAAGCGACCATGCATGTAAAACATCAATAGAAGAACAAGTATCCTCAGTTAAAGAAATTCGATAATAGGTAATAATGTGTTTTCTGTTCACTCAACTGGGGCACACGTGTTGTTGTTTTATTGTAAAGCAATGGTTTAAGTCGGCGAATGCACTCGAAAGTGTTGATTCTTTGATTGAATCCACTCGGCGCTACGCGCCTCGTGGATTCGAATCAAAGAATCAACACTTTCTCGTGCATTCTCCTTAACAGAGTGCTCAGTGCCGAAATAAAGTACGCGTATATATTGTGGTACATGTCGATCGGCCCAGCGCGAAAGGTTATAGTCTTAATCAAGATGTTTGTATTTTGTTATTTTCTTTATTTCTTTTTTCTTTTTCTGGACAGTGCTTTTGCCTTTTGGTAAAGCCGTAACTAAAGGTGTTTCGTTCGAATTGTATTCTTTACGAATACCATAGTTTGTGCCGTTTTATTTAGGGCAAACTTCATAGTTTGGGTATTCTATTTTGAATATAGCGGGCTAACTTCAGTTCACCTTCCTAACGTGTTAGTCAGTGGAAGGTGTTCTCATCAAGCTAGTAAAGTTTCAGGAAAATGTCGCCGTGAGGGGTCATTTTCACCTTAGTTAGCTGATTTATCCTGTCAAGTGAGTCAACATTTTTTATGTGCTATATTGAAAGATTTGTATATTTGTATAATCATGAAATTTGGGAAGAACATTATCGTTGATTTGCACGATTCACACACGTGCATTGGTTATGGGATTATAAGAGGGGCGTATTTGTGTGCGTCAAATTACGCATGCGTTTGGTATTTGTGTGTGTTTAAATACGTATGAATATGTTCAGGTTTTGGAGCACTGAATCATGTTCCTAAAATAGAGATTCTTTCTTTGGTTTGGATCAATTGTGGGTGCAAAATTAAACTCACTTTGAGGTATTGTGATAGAGATTGTGAAGTTAAGTAGCAGTTATAAATTTGGATGATATTCCACGTATGCAATGGATGGTGTAAAATGAACACTAAGTGTAGGATTAACACAAGGGTGTTTAAAGAACACCTATGTATTAATTGAGGTATTTTGAAACGGATATTTGGATTTATAATATGTCAAAGATATATGACTATATCAGGAAATTGATTTAGTAAAATTGGTTTGATAAATTAATGTGTATGAAATCAGCAATGGGTTCGGTTGAGATGTCTGGAAATATAGAAGATGATAAAGGGAAAAATTGTCGAGAAATGTTAAGCCTTCTTGGTGGATTGTATGAAGTTTATGTATGCAGTATTGCACACTTAGTTTTTTCTGCATAAAAATGAGATTTTGAGTAACAATCGGAACATGATTAGTTCTTGTGTTTCCGAGGAAATTTGCATATTGGAAATCTATATACATTTGGTTGTTAAATTTGGGATACAAATTTAACGGGTGAATAGGCGATCGATGCTGAATTTATGATCATTTTGTGCGGGCAAGATATTTATTTGATGTACTCCATAAATTGAACACTTTGTTTTAAACCATCAAAACGTGTGCACTAATTTGGATGTACAAAATCAATGAAAGCCTGATGTAGAGGTAAAAGTGTCTGATGACAAATGTACACAATTTTGTGCTAGTTATTTGTGTGATAATCAACAACAAATTAGCAAATAGGCTTTTGGCTTGAAGGTAAATTTATGGATATTTTGGAAAATGATTTTGTTAGTTATCCTATTAGCAAAAGCTGATTATTCAGACTTATATGTATGACAAGTAATCATACTTCGTGAATTCGATATTACTGAGATGCCTTTCTATATTTTCTTCTTTCTAATAGATTGAATAAATGCGCAGCGGTCATGAGGTCAGCTCACCCGCTGTCTATACAATTAAACCAGGATAACTCAGTCCGAGCTCTAACGTTATTTGCGTGATCCATCAGGGCATAATCTTAATTTGTCCCTTCAAATACAAACTTATGTCCCAAAACAGATAGTAATCAACTCTAACTGCACCAGGGAGGAGAGGGTGAGAGTTGGGAGGGGGGCTTCGGACTAGATGTTTTTATTTTTGTTAAAGTTATTTGCTATGAAATTTCTATTAATATTTATGTGATGATGAGGGGGGGGGGGGGGGTCCAAACATGTTCCCTGATATTAAGCTCTATATAAGCAAACACTGCGATATCTGACGGGAATGTCGGGAAAAGTTATTTAAATATAATAATGTGCTATTATTTTCTATTAAATCAGAATATTTCATTTGATATGATTTATGGAAATTATAGGGATTATAGACCTGCAATGTAATTTTATTAGCCTTATTCTTTTAAAATTCAAGACAGAAAAGGCTTTAATAAAATGAGATTGCGTGCGAGCAATTCCTTATATAAATATAAAGATTACATTAAGAGTGGCGTATCCAAGATTATATATCCAGGAATGTACGTGCCCCTATGTGCCAGCCAAAACCAAATCTGACATATCTTAGTTACACATCGAATGAAAGGAAATGTGTACCCCCCCCCCCCCTTCCCACAGAAAGAATCTGGAAACTGATACATTTTTTCCTTGCTTGTCCTAAAATTCAAAATAGAATGCATCTGACGATTTTTTTTGTCAGGCGTGAGCCTTCCCCTCTCCTTGCATCCCTGGATACGCCACCAATATAACCAACTATACGGTAAGTTATTTGTAATATTCTGCTGTAGAAATGTGAGACGACAGGCTAAGAAAACAGTAGGGGCTTGCTCCGAAGCCATCACGAACGCAATAGGGCCTTTACCGATTGTACGAAAAGGGGGATGGCCTCCGTGTTTTGAATTGAATTAACTAGTAACCAAAAATATAGCAGCTGATGATATAATTTAATTATTACCAATCCTATTCTGTCTTTGTAGGAATATCCCATTACTTTTGCCCCATCTCTCTTTGTCTCTCCCCCCCCCCTCATTTTTCTCATACTCTCTTTTCTCTCTTACAACAGATCTGTAAAAATGACTCCAATAGAATTGAGGAAAAAATAATGATCTCTTATTTTTTTAATTTGTGTTTTTATTACGAACAGAAATTACAACAATTACAAGTGATTGAAATGATTAAAAAAAAAATCACTGAGCAAAAAACAAAACAAAACCCAAACAAAAACAAACAGTAAAAATAAAGCAATTGGAACAAAAAGAAAATAAAATAAAAATGATCTCTTATTGCTCCCCCCCCCCCAATCTTTCAATTTAATGAGATCGACCACCAACACTATGCAATTATATTCTTCACATACATCCGTATATGCCAACCCAAGTTGGCATATTCGGGATCTTGCCTAAATTGTGAAAAAATCCGGATCGAGCACCAAATTTAGTTTGGAAGCCCAAGAGCCTAACAATGTCGTTCTATTAACCCTCCGAGAAAAAGTTGTAAAAAGGCCCACCTCGCAAGACTGACTTCACAGTCCGGGCATGGATCAGTGGCGGATTTAGGAGGCTTTTAAATAAAATTGTAATGCCCTTTTAGAACTGATAACTCTTTTGGCTTGTCAGAGAATTATGGAGGAAAACTGGACTAATAATATCTGATACCCTACACCCCTCCACTGAGCGACTGTCGGAGGGCTGGCGAGATGAAAAAAATTTGCCACTAACCCCCGCCCCCCCCCCCCCCCCCCCCATGGGAGATGGAAGGCCAAAAGCATGCATATTCCGGGGATTTATGCGGGATCCCTTGCACCTTTTGAGCCTTCATTAAGCCTTTTCAGAGTCTCAAATTACATGTAAGCCACATTTGCACTAAATTCAAGGTAATACTAGAGGAACTATATAATCATCTTTAAAATCCATGTTTTCACGTGTTAACCCTATGGCAGATGACTCTGTCAAAAAGCAGGCATGATCCAAGGGATTCATATCGGCATTTATTGACAAAAAAGGTTCAAGAAATGTTTTTTTAACTATCCATCCTTTTTCTTGTGCAAACATCAGACTTAAAAAAGATAGAGTAAGATATGAATTATCAAGAAAAAGTGAGACATCTTTTCACGTGTTATACCTATGAAGAACGTATTTTCCGAGTCTGTTTTTAACACAGCAAAGTATGCCTCCAAAATGTACTACGGAAGTAGGTCAGAGTAATCTGTCTTGATACTATTTAAAGTCTTTGGCTCGATAGCAATATTAGTTATTTCGATTACAGAATAAAAATAAACGATAACGAAATCAAGAGTAACGATAACGAAATCAAGAGTAACGATTACAAAAGCAAGAGAAACGATTACGAAATGAATTTTGTGTACCACGAAAAAAATTTCGTGTACACAAAAAGTTATTTCGTCGCAACGAAATGTATTCCGTACCGAACGAAATAAATTTCGTGTACACAAAAGTTATTTCGTGGCAACGAAAAGTATTCCGTCCCGAACGAAATCAATTTCGTGTACACAAAAGTTATTTCGTTGCAACGAAATGTATTCCGTCCCGAACGAAATCAATTTCGTGTAACAAAAGTTATTTCGTCGCAACGAAATGTATTCCGTCCCGAACGAATTCAATTTCGTGTACACAAAAGTTATTTCAACGCAACGAAATGTATTCCGTCCCGAACGAAATAAATTTCGTGTACACAAAAGTTATTTCGTCGCAACGAAATGTATTCCGTACCGAACAAAATCAATTTCGTGTACACAAAAGTTATTTCGTGGCAACGAAATGTATTCCGTACCGAACGAAATAAATTTCGTGTACGGAATTGCGTTAAGTTGCACACATAATGGATTTCGTTCAACGAAAGCAATTTTGTGTACACGAAATTTATTTCGTCGCGACGAAATAATTTTCGTTCGGTCCCAAAAGTCATTTCGTTGCAACGAGATGGATTTCGTGTACGCAATTTACATTTCGTACCGCGAAACTGTATTTCGTGGTTACGAAATTAATTTTGTGAACGCAATTACATGACGAACCAACGAAAAACTATTTCGTGTACGGAATTGCATTTTGTAAAAAATTTCGTACGAAATTGTTTAAACTTGGACGGAATACGTGGCTTTATACTTGGCGCCCCATATTCAGTTGCCTAAAATAAGCATTCAATTTGATTTTTAGGGCAAGCAATCGTATACTTTCTTCATACATTTTGATAGAATGAGCATTTGTATTCGAATTTCATCCAATGAGCATTCAAATTCACTCGGGCTTCGGATTGCGAACATTTGGGAATTCGAATTCATCAATAGACAAGTATGTTCGTGATTTAAGCAATGTATTTAACAATGTACTCCTCCCCTGATAAGATTTAGAAACAATATGTAAAGTCTTGTTCTTGCAATGTCATAGATCAGGAATAAATGATAATGATGAAAAATTATATATATATATATATATATATATATTCTATAAAAGGGGTAAAATCATGGAACAAAACAAATTTGATAAACAACACAGGCGCCGCGGAACGATTTTTGACTATGAAGTGGGGTTGCTTGAGCCCCGTAAGCACATCTCCTATTTTTATATATTTATTGATGTATTTTATTTTATTTCTTTTTTTTTTTGGAGGGGGGGCTGAGATTATGAAAACAGGAAGAAAATAATCATAAAGCGTATGGTCAACTGAAAAAATAAGATTAGACAAAAGAAAAATACAGACATAATGATGTGAAAGGCTACTTCGAATACACTCCTACACATTTGAAACGATATAGTATATGAAAAAGTTAAGGATAGTCCAATACCTCGTTTTTGTACCTATATGATTAGTTGACTACATCATTTGCAACAACAAATTACATTTGAAAACATGAGAATGCTTAAATGACGAATAAAATGGAGAAGTACGGCTGTTTTCTGTACTTGTTTTACCTGCTTGAAAATGAATGAACATACTGCTAACTTGATTGCCTATTAATAATAATAATAAATGTAACTTATATAGCGCCAAATCCACTCTGTGGAGTGCCCAATGAAATCCTGACTTTCCCCACGGCCGCCCGGTGGCGTATCCCTTTAATTGGGGTTGTGAGTATACCAAATTCAAGTACGTTCAAGTGTTGGATTAAAGCATATTTTCTTGAACACTAAAAATATTTTGTCCAGGTAAACTTCGCTATTAGGTTACTGCGAATTTGGTTAAGATCACTCTTCCCAGTCAGCTGTTTTCTTCGCATTTCCTTGAGATGCGCAAATTATTAAATATAAATCAAACTTCTCTTTTTTAATTTAATATATGCATAATTTTTAAATTTACCATTTATTTCTTTCTTTTTAGGTGACATCATAGACCTTACACTGGTGACCAACCATCCCCTGCTAGACCCTCCGAACACACGTGATCAGTTCATCGGTGCATACCTTGGAGAGAAAGATGCGAGCATCAGAGACAATATCACTTTTGACCGTATTATCAGGACCGGTGACAGTCAACGTCTGCCAAACTATATCGACATAGAGGATGAAGGCGAAGGTATAAGAAAGCTAATGTTCCGCCAGTCAAATCAAACCAAGGCATTAGGAGCATTCTATGCAGCTTTCGAACACCAAGGAGCCTTACGTAATACTTCAATCGTTGTCTTAATTCACAATGGTGAGTATAATTATTGAAGAAAAAAAAATTTAATGTCTTTAATTTATGTTTTTTCTGTTTCTTTGAATACATAACCATTTATATGTGATTGGGGCCACCACTTTAGGACACCATACTTCTATTAAATGACCAGAATATTGACCTCTATACGTTTCCAAAATAATGCAAATTGCATGGTTTAAGGGAACATACACGGCAAAAAGATCCCGATAAAAGCAGAAAATGGTTGTAAGGGGCAAATTCGAAAAGGCTAAGATGAATTTTAAGACTATTGTGAACTTCTAATGAAATAAAGGTCATAAAGGTTTCATGCATTTACATAGATTTCTTTGAAATAGTAAGGTAACAGATTATTCATAGAAGGAAATGTGAAAACCCTGTCAATTGGTTAAAAACAAATGACATTCTTCTGTTCATTCTTCATTCTTCTGTGACATTCAAATTTTCAAGAAAGTGGCCACCAAGGTTTCGGTCTAGGCAATACAAATGACACTGCTTTTGATCAATATCATCATCACGATCAAAGAGCTAATTTAACTCTCTTTTTTAAAGTTTTCCTTATCAAAGGTATATAATTTAGAGAATTGGATTAAGGCATTTCTAGTTAAATGAAACAGATGGACTGTGACAATGGTATTATTATGGTATCACTCATTAACATTTGTTTTGTACACACTGCTGCTATGCCACAAATTATGCGATTCCAAAGCAGTCATGCTTTTAGATATAGACCGCTATATCGTAAGTATTTGATAAGTAAACAAGATTTCAATATGTTTCTATCCCAGTCTCCCTTTATTTTGTTGTTTACCATAATAATACCATAATATTTTGTGGGACCCCAAGGAAGAACAGCGGCATTTTGTAAATACTGCTGAATTTGGGTCATCCTCCGTTTTTTAAGCTCATGTATACGTTGTTTTTTATGAAATGTATGTGGTTTTCTTAATACGGAAATAAATACAAACAAACAAACAAACCATGACGGAAAAGAAAAAACTGAAATAAAGATGCATGTACACTCAACAGTGTTTAACAATAACTAATATGATGACCGTGTACAAAAGAATGAGCTATTTACTTTCAACCCCGTACTACATGTTTCATGGTATTATCCAGTATTCCAAGGTATGTATCACTCCATACGTGATTACAGAGAGATGGAAAATTTAAAAGCTTTACCCTTTACGATGCACATTAAGAGTACTATTAACATGACAACAGTTTGAAAAAATAACAATGTTACCGTGTTTGCCATGGTGACCGAATAAATGTTAAAGAGTTTTTTTTAATACAGAAAAAGCTATGCGAATTATAAGTAATGTTAATTATCGCCACCACACTGATGGTCTTTTTCACTCTAATAATGTACTAAAAATTTATGATATTTACCTCCTCAATCTTGCTGTACTTATGTTTCAGTATCATAATCATGAATTGCCAACTGTCTTCAATAATATATTTACAGCAAATAATGAGATCCATCATTACCCCACCAGACAAATCAATCTATATCACTTGCCAAGAACTCGTACAGCATTAACCCAGAATACTTTTTCATATACAGCTCCTAAATTTTGGAATTCACTCCCTTTAAATATACGACACAGTATAAGTTTTAGTACACTCAAACGTAAATTGAGAAAATCACTTATTGCTTTTTATGAACGTTGATCCCTCAATGGTGATTCTTGTTTACCTGTGTAGCAAAATCTATAGATTAAATGAAACCTTCCAGATCCTGCCCCTCCACCCCACCCCCCTTCCTCGCCCCACTTTGTCCTTCTTCTGTCTTTTGTAAAATTTACTCCTTTCCATTGTTACTATTCCCAGCTTTATTATTTCTCAATGCTTTCTTTTCGATGGAAAGTGTGTTATGATTATGATTTTGTTTGCTTTCCATGGCCATGTATCTGTCTTCTTCTTTTTCCCTTTTATTGGGCATTTTAAGCATGGTTGCCCAGACTTTTTTTTTTATGTGCTGTATTCATGATTTATCTTTTGCCAGGGACCAGCGCTTCTACAAGCTATGCTTCTATGCTGGTCTCTGTTTTCATTATCATTTTCATAAAATTAATCTAATGTAGTCTTCATTACTGTTACTTTTTTCTTACAACTCAAACTTTAATGCACATTATTTTGCTTGTAATGATCAAAAACGTTTCTGCACTAAGTTGTATTGTCAATATTGTTGATTGCATGATACATATTGTTATATACATGTACTTTGAAAAATGAAAGTGTAATGAAATAAAATGTTGGATACAGTGCCAATTACTCATTTGATTATGAGAAGGAAATAAATGTGTTTGAATCTGAATCTGTGTTTGAATCCGAAGTACATGTCGGCCCTATATGACGATAGACTGATGTATGACCTAAGTACCTCACAGTTCACCCCCTCAAAATGTCACAAAACAAATATAAAGCATTTAATTTAAAAAATGACAAAGCACACGTTCAGCATGAGGGGAAGACGGTAATGTAATAATAGAAATAACAACGGTCCTGCAAAGAATTCATTTTTTGTTCTTTTTTTTGGGGGGGGGGGGGGGGAGGGGTGATTTGTTTTGGCTCCTGTCCACCCTTCAGTAACGCCTGAGTATTGATTTTAAATGATGATAATGTTTTTGAAATTTACATTATTGTACATAAAGGCCTGTAAATTCACACGAATTATACTGATTGTACAGTCGATCTCCAACTCTGGAAATAGCATGCATATACAAGGAAAAAATATTCACGTCTTCTTTATACAGGGAGGCCCTTTCAATAACGAATATTATATAAGTGGCCCCGGCTGTACCACATAAAAACATGAAAAATATACAAAAGTACTCTATAATTATCAATTCTGTTGTCATTTTTGAAGAGTTCGGTTCCAAAAGGTACTGCATCCATTTTTAATCAAAATTAATTTGTTTGCATTAATGTAGTCATTTCAAGTAGCCTCATACACTGACACTTCCAAAAAGCTGAATTTCCGATTGGAAAGTAAAGAAAAAAAAATGGCAGTTAAATATCAGTTCGGTTCCAAAGGTATTACTTCCATTTCAATGACATCATCCGGAATTGACAATCAGAGAGCAGTATTGACGCTTGACCTTGCATTGACCTTCATCTGCATGACTATCTATACAGGTTGGCTTTTGGCTTTCTTGATTTCTGCTGATCTACAACACAGATCTTGCGAATTACAAATTCCTTGAAAAAGGGACCAGGAATAAAATGGAGTCGCCAAAATAAAATTAATATAAAAAACTTGTGAATTCCTTTAAACCCCAAAAATGTGATAATGTTGGGGGAGGCATACCCTAAAGCTTAAAAGAAGATTTTTGGTGATACAAATATGTGAAAATGTGTGGAGGGCATCCCCCCGCGTTTATATGTTTTGTTTTTAACACTAAATTAACAAATGTGATGTATGTGAGAAAATATACAAATCTGTTCAACTTCATTTGCAACAAATGTACGGCGGTTTAAAGTTTAAAAAGACATCGTTCCTTGACACCCCCTCTATTTTTGCATCGAATTTACTGAATCTCCCGCTCAAGCTAATGTCTTGTTGATTAAATGAAATTTAGAATATCCTACCTGTGCCTTTTCCCAGAATGACCTTAAACTGTAGGACATTTCTTGTCAAATTAGAATTGAACCTACATGATTTTCGCCCTCATACCCCCCCCCCCCCGAAAAAAATGTTCAAACGGCAGGTTTTGTTAAGAATGGGAGATGGGTACCCCCCCCCCCCCACTCCCCCCTCCTTCTCAGAACAAACGTTTAACCACTTTAAGAATGCATTGCATCTCTCTTATGAAGTAACAAACCTTGGGGCACTAACCGATTCAAGGATGCACTTGTAACTTATACAGTATGCAAGATTTCAATTCCCCAAATTACTACTTTCCACATCGGTTCCAGAAGGTACTACATCTACAAAAAATAAAAATATATATATTGATTAAAAATAAATCTGCGGATTTTGTTCTAGAGTGTTATAACACTTCTATCATACCTTACTAATTATAATGATATTTACGTTAAACTGTAGGACATTTCTTGACAAATTAGAATTGAACCTACCTGATTTTCGCCCTCATACCCCCCCCCCCCCGAAAAAAATGTTCAAACGGCAGCAGGTTTTATTAAGAATGGGAGATGGGTACCCCCCCCCCCACCCCCTCCTTCTCAGAACAAACGTTTAACCACTTTAAGAATGCATTGCACCTCTCTTATGAAGTAACAAACGTTGGGGCACTAACCGATTCAAGGGTGCACTTGTAACTTATACAGTATGCAAGATTTCAATTCCAAAAAGTACTACTTTCCACATCGGTTCCAGAAGGTACTACATCCACAAAAATAAAATAAATCTGCGGACTTAGATTTTGTATAGAGTGTTATAACACTTCTAACATACCTTACTAGCTATAATGATACTTACTAGCAAAGTATAATCAGGCACGGATCCAGGGGGGGGGGGGGGGTGGCGCAAGGGGCGTGCGCCCCCAGTTTTGTCTGACAAAGTATGCCCCCGGACCCCCTAGATGGCCGTTTGGCTTTGTCAAACGGAGGGTTCCTCAGTATGCGCCCCCACCCTTTCTGAAAATCCTGTATCCGCCCCTGATAATAGTTTAAAAATCTTGCCCTTCTCAGAACTTGGATTTATGATTGTAGCACCTTTTGGAACCAAGCTCGTCATTTATGGCTTCCATTTTATTTTACAGCGACAATCTTGCCTGAACAGACATCTTTGACTGTAAGTGTAGGGGAAACTGTTACACTCGTTGTTGACACCAATATAACGAAGGGTAAACTCCGGTGGCGCTTTAATGGAGAAGGGATATCGGACAATAAAGAAAGGAACAATCTAACTTGGCAGAATGTGCAGCTTAACCAGTCTGGAGTGTACGAGTGTTTTGAAGCTGGAAAAAAAGGGGCAGCAGAACATGCAATAATTATACTACATGTTATCAGTAAGTTGACTGTTTAGTGCTTACCTATACCTATCTTATCTAGATTTGAAGTTCATCGATTTTTCTTGTTGCACAGCACCTTTCATTTTCGATATGATGGATCTTGCTACATTACCGCGGTCAACAAATCGTTGTATTAATAGCGAATGGTCTGGAAAAAATGGTTTTCCCTGCGTTTTAGCTATAAGTATACACTGAACAACACCAAGTGCTCTAGGACCTGCCATATAGCTGATTACAAATCATACAACGTTACCCTACCTGACCATAAATTGTTTAATGAATAATCTAATGCCCCAATTCACTAATCGCTGTCCATATTACAACAAGAGGCTTTACGTTTTTAAAAGGTGCATTTTATAACTTAACATATGTTTGTGCAAAATTTGTTAATAAGTACTTCAGGGGGAGGGTGTGGAAAGCTTGCGAGGACGCCCTCGCACCTCCCTGTCAACGTATCTCGACGGGGACTTGGGGACTGTAAGCGGGTGTACGCGGAACAACCTAGCTGTCTTTGAGCGCCTACGACATGTACGAGGAGTGGAGAAAGCTAACGAAGAGAACTGTCGAGACGGCAAATGAAAAACTGACCTACATGAGTGTGCAACAATGCGAAAATGTTTCATCTTGTGCAAAAATATCAGTGTACGTGAAATGGCACATTGGCTATCGGTACTTACTTGTTGAAGGAGAAATTCAATGTTTATGCCTATCTAATTCTCTATTTAAAAAAAGAAATCAAAAAGGCAATAAATATTATTCTACAGTTAGAAGTAAGCCTATACTTTATCTGGCGCCATTAATACATGAAGGTGGATGTTTTTCGGTTATCTACTTTTTTATTTTGTAGGCTAGATATTCATTTTTCTAAATGCCGTAAAATTGCTTCCAGGATGCCCTGTTGGTCTTTGGGGTACAGCATGTGAACTTAACTGTACAGAATGTTTCAATGGAGGCAAGTGCGATGCAGACTCAGGAAAGTGTGTTTGTCCACCTGGCTTCAACGGAACAACATGTGAACAAGGTAGGTTGCAGTATCTGGGCCTTAGCGACAAGGGCAATGGGGGCAAAAACATTCATGCATTCAGCAGGAAAGTCACTTTTCTGGGCCTGGATAGGGTAACGGAAATTACACTTTTCCCCCATATCTTCTTAATTTTATGATTTGGATTTTGATATTTGATTTGATTTATGTATACAAGGTTAAAATGGAGGCATTTAATGATTTGCATAGTATTATAATGGTAATGTCATCGAAAAGAGAGGTATTGAAATAATATTTAAATACTTGCTAGAAAGCGAGCAAATATGGGGACTCATTTTCTTTTAAATTGCTTTTTATGCAAACTTAAGTTTATTTATAGTGCAAGCATGAGCAATTGCTATATATTTTGGAGGATGTTTCTTTGCCAAGTCGAATTGCAGCTGAGCAGAAAACTTTTGAGAAAGTGTCCATGATTGTTGAAGATTTAATAGTGGGAGCACTGTAATCTATGAGTAAAGGCTCGGCTCTTTCATATAAGAGGTCACAGATTAGATCCTTGCTCGTTGCTTTCATCCTTGGACAAGGTGTTTTGCCAACATTAGTTAAAAATCGTCCCAGGTGTATTGGGTATTCGGTACCTGGCAGTGTTGGGGTAATAACAATTACAGGACCCACATGAAGAGCAGTATTAATACTGATGTGGCTACCATGGGTAAGTGAGACCAACAATCATTATTATCATTATTATTTTTATCATAACAGCAATGTATTGATTATTAACCTTCTACTAATTCCCTGACTTAACTGAAAAGTCATTTAATATATTTTTTCACGGTTGGAAATTTGTCAAGGGGTAATCCGCCCCGTGTCCCTGCGCTCTATCAAATACGCTAAAGTGGTAAGCTAGTGGTCACATTGATAACAATAACAAGCTGACATGATCAAACCGAATGAATAACCTAGGATAAATAAGCAGAATAGTTTTATCGGAATTTTTATGCATTTTAATTCTTGGATTGGCTATATTGGGAACAAGAGCCCCAGGGGGCACGATGCTCACCTGAGGTGGATCAATTCACATCTGGTGGATGTTCTCTCTAGCACCACCAGGAGATATGTTAGAAATTGAAACAGCTAGGAGGATGTACATGAGATGATGTTAGAAATTAACATAATTCTCCCCCACCCCATGGTCTACAATGTCATGTATTATTTGAATCTCCTACATCTAAGGATGATTCCCACCAAGTGTGGTTGAATCATACAACAAATCATGCAAAGAATGTGCATTTCCCCTCCTGCATATTAACCTCGCCCTCGTAGGACCCCTCTGGGGCCACCCTGAGAATGTCATGAACAACTTTTTTTTATTCATCTTCAAGATGTATAGCCTAAATAATCTTCCTGTGCTGTAGGTTATACCTTTTATCATGTTTGTCGTTCTTGTGTGTGTGTTTTTTATTTTTGAAAAAAGACATGATATTATATACACATAGATTTAATGATTATTCATAATGTATATTTTTATATATCAGAAAACATCGCTCAACGTTGTGACGTATTCACGACTATGAATTTATAGCCAAAGTTATCATTATGCATGTACATGTTTGTATGTATGTGTATGTGTGCGTCTGTATATATGTATATGTACATGCAGCCGAGGAGGGGGTTGTTAGACCAAGCTTCTGTAATAAGGGTGCTGTGATATGCATCAAGAAATATAGAAATTGTTTGCCTTTGTCTTTCACTGAGTGAATGCCGGGTTCCAGCAATTGTGCCTTGCTTTTATGATATTTTATTTCTATCTTGCCATAAAAAATGGCACCATCAGTGACCATTCTTGGTCTAATGATTTTTTAATGGCTGTATGTATGTATGTATATGTATGTGTGTATATTCATGTGGATGCGCAACAGACATTTCAATTGATTCAGTGTGATAGCATACAATATATAATTATATATCCACTAAATTAACAGAGGTGTATAATGCCGATATTTTACATAATATTCTATTCATATTTATATATATTTTCATGTTTATTATCTCATTATAACATATGTCATTGCTCCAAGTTGTGACATATTCGGGTCTATGATTTTACAGCCGGAGACATATTTTAAAATATCATAGCATGTATTCGTGTAAACATAATAAACATAATTATGCATTGATATCATGTGAAAGCATTCAAATTCATATGAAAGTTACACAGTATGACAATGTAAACTTATTGCTTTTGATTTTAATGATTTTTCTTTATGTGTGTGTATATATATATAGAGAGAGAGAGAGAGAGAGAATACTTCAAATTCAAGTGTACTACCCTGAAGTAATTTCAAATTTACATAATGTTTATATTTTTCCTAGCTATTTTTCAAATATTTGACTTTGTGTTTTGTATTAAATGTCTCTTGTTTGTCTTGTACAATTTATATTATGACGCAGATATGTATAGCTTCAGAAGGCTAACTGATAACTCACCAGAACTGCAACATGTTGAATGTAGATGATTTAGATAACGATATTTTCCACACTGATAATAAAAATATTATATTCCAAACGAATTTTGTGAATTAACACGTACTTATAATGCAAAGGATGTGTTGACACCTTCTGGTGGCCGTTGGAGACAATTGAATAATTAACTTCATTATTTCATGTTACCCAACTGATTAATTCTATACCATTGATTTGACATCATATGAATGGGATAGTTCGAACCTATACCACTAAGGGCACTCCGGTGGTCTAGTGGTTATGACGCTGGTCTAGTAACCCAGAGGTCGCGGGTTCGAATCCCGCTCGGTCTGCCTGTGATTTTTTTCACAGCAGTCGAGCAACCTATCACACAGCAGTTGCGTGTGTTACCACCTTCTGGTGGCCGTTGGAGACAATTGAATAATTAACTTCATTATTTCATGTTACCCAACTGATTAATTCTATACCATTGATTTGACATCATATCAATGGGATAGTTCGAACCTATACCACTAAGGGCACTCCGGTGGTCTAGTGGTTATGACGCTGGTCTAGTAACCCAGAGGTCGCGGGTTCGAATCCCGCTCGGTCTGCCTGTGATTTTTTTCACAGCAGTCGAGCAACTTATAAATTTTATTAATACAAACCTAACTTAGTTGCGTGTGTTACCACCTTCTGGTGGCCGTTGGAGACAATTGAATAATTAACTTCATTATTTCATGTTACCCAATTGATTAATTCTATACCATTGATTTGACATCATATGAATGGGATAGTTCGAACCTATACCACTAAAGGCACTCCGGTGGTCTAGTGGTTATGACGCTGGTCTAGTAACCCCGAGGTCGCGGGCTCGAATCCCGCTCGGTCTGCCTGTGATTTTTTTCACAGCAGTCGAGCAACCTATCACACAGCAGTTGCGTGTGTTACCACCTTCTGGTGGCCGTTGGAGACAATTGAATAATTAACTTCATTATTTCATGTTACCCAGCTGATTAATTCTATACCATTGATTTGACATCATATCAATGGGATAGTTCGAACCTATACCACTAAGGGCACTCCGGTGGTCTAGTGGTTATGACGCTGTTCTAGTAACCCAGAGGTCGCGGGTTCAAATCCCGCTCGGTCTGCCTGTGATTTTTTTCACAGCAGTCGAGCAACTTATAAATTTTATTAATACAAACCTAACTTAGTTGCGTGTGTTACCACCTTCTGGTGGCCGTTGGAGACAATTGAATAATTAACTTCATTATTTCATGCTACCCAACTGATTAATTCTATACCATTGATTTGACATCATATGAATGGGATAGTTCGGACCTATACCACTAAGGGCACTCCGGTGGTCTAGTGGTTATGACGCTGGTCTAGTAACCCCGAGGTCGCGGGCTCGAATCCCGCTCGGTCTGCCTGTGATTTTTTTCACAGCAGTCGAGCAACCTATCACACAGCAGTTGCGTGTGTTACCACCTTCTGGTGGCCGTTGGAGACAATTGAATAATTAACTTCATTATTTCATGTTACCCAGCTGATTAATTCTATACCATTGATTTGACATCATATCAATGGGATAGTTCGAACCTATACCACTAAGGGCACTCCGGTGGTCTAGTGGTTATGACGCTGTTCTAGTAACCCAGAGGTCGCGGGTTCAAATCCCGCTCGGTCTGCCTGTGATTTTTTTCACAGCAGTCGAGCAACTTATAAATTTTATTAATACAAACCTAACTTTAATAGTTGCGTGTGTTACCACCTTCTGGTGGCCGTTGGAGACAATTGAATAATTAACTTCATTATTTCATGTTACCCAGCTGATTAATTCTATACCATTGATTTGACATCATATCAATGGGATAGTTCGAACCTATACCACTAAGGGCACTCCGGTGGTCTAGTGGTTATGACGCTGTTCTAGTAACCCAGAGGTCGCGGGTTCAAATCCCGCTCGGTCTGCCTGTGATTTTTTTCACAGCAGTCGAGCAACTTATAAATTTTATTAATACAAACCTAACTTAGTTGCGTGTGTTACCACCTTCTGGTGGCCGTTGGAGACAATTGAATAATTAACTTCATTATTTCATGCTACCCAACTGATTAATTCTATACCATTGATTTGACATCATATGAATGGGATAGTTCGGACCTATACCACTAAGGGCACTCCGGTGGTCTAGTGGTTATGACGCTGGTCTAGTAACCCCGAGGTCGCGGGCTCGAATCCCGCTCGGTCTGCCTGTGATTTTTTTCACAGCAGTCGAGCAACCTATCACACAGCAGTTGCGTGTGTTACCACCTTCTTGTGGCCGTTGGAGACAATTGAATAATTAACTTCATTATTAGTAGGGATATTTTTAGATTTATCAAAGGCGTTCGATTGTATTAATCATGATATCTTAGTAGACAAGTTATCTTCGTATGGAATTAGAGGAACAGTATTAAAATGGATAATTAGTTATTTAAGCAACCGAAAACAGTATGTTTGCATTAATAAAATTTATTCACAGTCTGAGGATATTACAGTAGGAGTACCTCAAGGGTCCAATTTAGGGCCTCTGCTTTTTTTATTGTATATCAACGACCTTCAATATGTCAGTGATGTTTTATCTGCCACATTATTCGCCGATGATACAAGTCTATTTTTATCTGGGAAGGATCCTATCCAATTAAATGATACTTTAAATAATGAAATGAATAAAATAAAGCAATGGTTTCTAGCTAATAGGCTTCAAATAAACGTCAATAAAACTTCTTTAATGATTTTTAAAACAAAAAATAAGAAAGTCGAAGACAACACAATAAAATTGTACATTAATGATACTGAAATTAAAAAGGTGCCGTTTACGAAATTTTTAGGTGTAATTATCGATGAACATGTGGGTTGGAAAGAACATGTAAATCACATCACAAATAATAGTTTATTGGAATCCTGAACAGACTGAAAAGTGATTTACCTTTGCGCATTCTTGGCAAATTATATAATACTATGATATTACCACACTTAAGTTATTGCAATATTATATGGGGTAACTGTGCAATTTACTTAATGCAACAACTTTTTCTGTTACAAAAGCGGGCACTACGAGTTATAACTAATTCGTCATACTTGGCTCATACAAACAGATTATTCTTAAAGTTGAAGATTCTGAAGATTTATGATTTATACACTTTTCAAATTGCATCATTTAAGTTTTCTTATCATAGAAATATTTTGCCGGATATATTCAATAATTATTTTATTTATAATAGTAATATAAGCAAATATTCAACAAGAAACGCCAATAAATTATACATCCCCTTCTACCGTTACAGTTTCTCAAGAACAGTTGTAAGTTATAATGGACCGACTGTGTGGAACAATATGCCATCAGTATTTAAACAATGTCCTTCGCTGCAATCTTTTAAAAGAAAATACAAAAATTACCTTCTGAACTATCAATCCACTTAAATACCAAACTTGCCTGCTATTTTGTGTAATCCTATGTTATTTGTTACTTTTTTCGTTCTTGTATTGTTACTTATGTCTTATGCCAGTGTTTATGTCAATACGGGGGGTAGCCTTGACAGGTCAATGGCCTTTGCTACCCCCTCACATCCACATCATCACTGGCCGTTATATTATATTCATTTCTCTCGTATCATTTATTTTTGATATATTCTTGTATTGTTGTTAATTCCCTTATGTTGTTTATCTCTGATTGTATGCATGTATTGTTATAAACTTTTTAAAGAGATGTCAAATAAAATGAATTGAATTGAATATAACACACAAAATATCTAGATAAACTAAATCTAGATGTTTGAAATTTACATAGCTTTTACACTTGGGGGCCCTCCCCCTGTGCCCCCTGGGGGCCACATGTACCATTTTAGCAACTTTGGATCCCCTACCCCTAAGGATGATTCCTACCAAGTTTGGTTGAATTCCGATCATGTGTTTTGGAGAAGATCAGAATATACATTTTGCCTGGCAGCGACCCCCCCCCCCTCCAGTATGTTACCCCCACAGGGCCCCTATAGGGCCACTCAGAGAAATTTCATGAACAACATTCATTCTTCATCTATAGAGGTATCTCCATACACAATACCAAGTCTGAGCTATGCCTGGTTCTGGAGAAGAAGATGTTCGAAATTTACATAGCTTTTACAATTGGGGGCCCTCCCCCTGGGGGCCACATGTACCATTTTAGCAACTTTGGGTCCCCTACCCCTAAGGATGATTCCTACCAAGTTTGGTTGAATTCCGATCATGTGTTTTGGAGAAGAAGATCAGAATGTACATTTTGCCTGGCAGCGCCCCCCCCCCCCCTCCAGTATGTTACCCCCACAGGGCCCCCATAGGGCCACACAGAGTAATTTCATGAACAACATTTATTCTTCATAGATCTATAGAGGTATCTCCATACACAATACCAAGTCTGAGCTATGCCTGGTTCTGGAGAAGAAGATGTTTGAAATTTACATAGCTTTTACAATTGGGGGCCTCCCCCCTGGGCCCCCTGGGGGCCACATGTACCATTTTAGCAACTTTGGGTCCCCTACCCCTAAGGATGATTCCTACCAAGTTTGGTTGAATTCCGATCATGTGTTTTGGAGAAGAAGATCAGAATGTACATTTTGCCTGGCAGCGCCCCCCCCCTCCAGTATGTTACCCCCACAGGGCCCCTATAGGGCCACACAGAGTAATTTCATGAACAACATTCATTCTTCATCTATAGAGGTATCTCCATACACAATACCAAGTCTGAGCTATGCCTGGTTCTGGAGAAGAACATGTTTGAAATTTACATAGCTTTACAATTGGGGGCCCTCCCCCTGGGCCCCCCTGGGGGCCACATGTACCATTTTAGCAACTTTGGGTCACCTACCCCTAAGGATGATTCCTACCAAGTTTGGTTGAATTCCGATCATGGGTTTTGGAGAAGAAGATGAAAATGTAAAAAGTTAACGGACGACGGACGACGCACGACGGACGACGGACGACGGACAAATTTCCATCGCCATAGCTCACTCGAGCCTTCGGCTCAGGTGAGCTAATAAAAAGTAAATCACAGTCGATAACAAATAATAAAAAGAATAATCCCTTTATATCTTTATTCACAGTCCTAGGGAGCAACCGCTTTGGCCAGGATGGAAGATTTTCTTGTGATTCTTCAGGGGATGATCACGGTCCAGGTTGTAGGGGTAAACTCTTCTGTCTACCAGATCCATTCGGATGCACCTGTGCTGCGGGTTTCATGGGAATCAATTGTACAACAGGTATTTATCAGTATTTATTCCTATAATTCTATCTCGGAATCATCACTCATTTAAACATTCACTTTATCCACCTTACCTCTTTTATGTTGTAGTTCCGCGGACTCATTTCAATATATATATATAGAGAGAGAGAGAGATACAATGAATGAATTCCAGAGAAGACATTGGTAATGCATTGAATTCCAACTTTTTTATTCATTTTCACCAAATTTTCGATCCTCACGGATCTTCCTCAGGGTAATGAACAAAGTGAAATGTGTATGTGAAGCTCTGCTCGGAAAAAGTTGACAATGTAATATACCATGGTAACGCGCTTAGTTGCTAGGGAAAGGTTTGAGCGCTTATTTTTTAATGAGCGCAAAATACATAAATTGTGACGTAATAATACAAGCTGACGTGTAGTTTTAATTTGTCTATGAGTCTAACCGCAAGACGCACGGTTGCTAGGTGAAAGTTTGAGCGCTTATTTGTCAAGGAGCGCAAAATTCATAAATAGCGACATAGACATGGCAACACGCGCGGTTGTTAGCTCGAAGTTTGCGCTAAACCTAATGGGCGTAATAGCCATAAATTCAATTATGACGCAATTAAATGTATAAAAAAGAATAGTGCATAAGAAGTAATACAAATAAGTTAAAAACATGTACATATCGTTTAGCCGCGCAAAATACATCAATCACATAGCAACACGCGTGGTTGCTCGATCAAAATTTCTGTGCTAATTTTTACGAGCTCAAAAGACGCAATAATATGTGACCCGTCACGACAAAATGAGACAGAAGTCGCTGGGCTAGAACTCGAGAAAATTGGGCAAATTAAAAAAAAATTCAAATTTCGTCATTTTTTTTTCTTAGCTGATTTGAATCTTCAATGTTTCATGAATGCTCTGTAAAAAAATTGAGTCCTAAATATAACGGGAAAGGGTAGAAAAAGCAGTTTTTCTACGAGTGTTTTTTTCGGTCAACTCTTCTATTTTTTCGGACAGCTGGCTCGTCCCAGAGCGAAAAGAAAGCCATCCGCTAGGCCCCGCCCCTAGCGACGCGTGGCTTTGTTCATTGGACGTTCGCAGTCACGTGATCTCTGTAAAAGAATTTGCAACAAGTACATGTAGTTAATGCTCGATCGCGCTGGCTTGCTCATGCCGTCTCGAATTGTTCTGAAGATTAAGATCAGATATTGCTTCTGTTATCATCGCATTCATACTACTTTGGTCCCGTTATAATAAAGTACAATATTATCAATATTTCATTAATCTTTATTTTTGGGAGTCTTTTTTGTTTCGTTTCTCTGTTTCAGTTATCAGTACCTCCCCTCTCTGTCTCTTTTTCTTTACAAGTTGATTATTTTGTTACTTTGCTCAGCCTAGTATCACTTTAAAGAGAGTCTGAAAGTGAAATAAGTCCCAAGATCCCTTTGAATGGGGAGGGGGGGGGGGGGGGGGGGTGAACCAAATGAAATTGTGACGGCGAATGAAAATGTGTTAGAATGTGATACATGTTCAGAATGAGAGAGAGAGAAGAATTCACTAATCATCTGGTGAGGGTGCGTGTGAAAATAATAGACAAATTATTTAGCTCTATTAAAAGCAAAAAGAAAAAGTTGAAATTGAGAAGGTGGTAGATTTCGTAAAGCAAGACTCGACTAGCGCAGAGAATTGTTAATCGTCAATGAAAGATCTCTTCATTACGAAGCTGGTTTAAGCCATCGCTGTTTAATCCATTGAAAGTAGAGAGGGAATAGAAAAGGGTTGGCTTTCAAAACAGAAGTAATTAGAAGAACTGGAAAGATGACTTACGAACAACGAAACTATTGATACACGATAATAATAAGGGGTAAATTCTGTAACCCTTTGAAAAGCCGAAAAGAAAATAAGCCTTTTAACCAGAAAGAACAGTACATGTACCTGTGTAGAGATTATGAAACAAGCGCGCGATATAGGACAAAAGAGAGAGAGAGAGAGAAAATCAATAATCGTCTCTTGCTGGAGGTGACTTAATCCTTGTTCTTTGAAAGAGGCGTATTCTCTACCTCTTTATAACATGGCGAAGAAGAAAAGAAATTAGCTATTAGACACCAGTAGATTGTATACATTTTTTTGGAGTAAACTATAGAGTGGAGAGAATCGATGACTTTCAAGCTAAGACGCGCGTTATCTTCATCATGTTCATACTGCCATTTAGCCAGGGGCGGATACAGGATTTTCAGAAAGGGGGGCACACACTGAGGAACCCTCCGTTTGACGAAGCCAAACGGCCATCTGGGGGGTCTGGGGCATACTTTGTCACACAAAACAGGGGGGCGCACGCCCCTTGCGCCCCCCCCTGCTTATTCTCTTATTCGTTAAAGCCGAACAGACAAAGAGTTAGCTTCCAAATTAAATTAAGAAGAACAGTCGAAATTATGATACAGGTGAAAGATTTAGAAGGAGAGAGAGAATTGTCTGGGTGTCAATTTTTTTGTCATTATTATTTATTTTTAAGCTCTAGTTAACTACAGCGGCGCTAAGAAGCAGTTTATCTCTATCCCGCTTTGGAACATGACAATAAAAAGCGGCCAATTCTATAACTCTTTTTAACAGCCGAAAATAAAAGAAAATTATTTTTTTAAACTAGAATGAAAAGGCCCTCGGTTGCGATAATGAAACAAGTATGTGATTTGTTTTAAGCTTGAGTTAACTATTGGGCGGGGAGAAACGATGACTTTCAAGCTAAGATGCAGTTTGTCTTCGTCATGTTCATACCGCCAGTCAACATGATGATAATTAGCGGCCAAATCTCTTATTCGTTAAAAAAGCCGAACAGACAAGAAAGAGTTACCTTTCAAAATAGAATTAAGAAGAACAGTCGAAATTATGATACAGGTGAAAGATTTAGAAGGAGAGAGAGAATTGTTCGGGCGTTTATCTTTATCCTGCTGTTGAACATGGGGAATTGATGATAAAAGAAATGAAGCTTTTTAACCATACATAAAAGGACCTGTGTGGAGATTATGACACAAGCTCGTGATTGAGAAGCAGGGACCGCGGAACCGGGGGGCTGCAGCCCCCTCCCCCCCCCCCCACTTTTTCCAGTTTTCACGTGCAAACGTATGGCAGTGCAAAAATGTGGTTATACACGCAGCCCCCCCCCCCCCCCACTTAGCCCCTCCACTTTCCAAGACGTTCCGCGGCCCCTGAGAAGGACAATGAAAGAGAAGAAAAATCAATCGTCTCGCGAAGGCAGGATGTGACTTAATCCTTGTTCTTTGAAAGGGGCGAATTCTATACCTCTTTGACATGGCGAAAAGAAAAGAAAGACGCTTTTATAAACATTTTTTAAAGGTAAACTAACTAGAGCAGGATACAATTTGTTTATTATGATTCTGTTTCATTCCATCGTTGTTTAATCTGGTAATAAGTAAAGAGCGAACCGAAAAGAGAGTTAGCTTTCAAAAGAAAGAAATAAAACTGTCGAGATTATGAAACAGGTGCGTGATGTAGAAGGAGAGAGATAAAATCAATAATCGTGTGTTAATTCTCCAGCTTAAGAGAGCGGCGATTTCTATTGCTCTTTCACAAGACGAAAAGTACAAAAAGTAAGCTTCATAAGCAGACATCAACGATCTCTGTCAATATTATTGTTGGTAAAGACTAGTCTAATCAGTAAATTTGCCACAATTGAATGACTTTGCGACAATCGAATCCAAGCTTTAAAAAGAAAGCAAATAACATTGAAAGAAATCAAGTTTACATGATTAATTTAGAAAAAAATATAATGACATAAAAACCTCTGAAAGTTTGAACTATAATCTAATACATTTCCCCGCACAAAATGACAGATTTATAAACCTTTTGACTATAGCTAGGTTAATCAACCCTTTAAGAAAATCATACCGGCATAGGAAAGGCTCAACAAAAAAAGCATGAAGTTGATGCGGGAAGCTTTTTCAGTGCCGTGAAACTACTTGATTTGTTCCCCTTTAAAGCGTTAGAATTCATTGCTTAAATGAATTAAAATTCATGTTTTCATGAGAAGAGATCCTAAAGAAACACAAGGACTAGTTTTTATTAGAATTAATAAACGGTTGCTAAGGGCTTTATCCAAATCTAGTTGACATTACAAACGGAAAATGCTGCATGACTGCAAAACGGAAGTCAAACTTTGGAAGCGTTTTTCTCGAAGAAATACTTTGCCACAGCCCTACTTTACTCAAGATTCAAAAGCTATTATCTCCACTAATACTCACTCCCTAGAGTTGAACTATATACCAAATTAAAGCTTATGAAACGGAGAATAATAATCAATAATAAAATGCAATTTCAAAAAGTGCGACTTCTGTCTCATTTTGACGTGACGGGTCACATATATGCAAATGAACAGTGCATAATAAATAAAACATCAATCATCAAACATATAGATTTTTTAGGTCATAACCGGTGAGCTCTAACAAACTGAGGCGTAATGAGGCATTATGAAAATTATATTTACTACTTAAAGAAACTATATTTCTATAGCCATGACATGTCTCTGTTGAGCCCAATCTGAAAACTGTTGCTTCGAATAATAGCGCGCAATTCAGCTAGTTTTCTCTCATCAGCGGATTTATACCCACCTCCGAAGAGGCAGATCTTAAGATCATTAAGGGAATGGTCGGCTTGGCTGAAATGTTCGGCTACTGGGAAACCAGTAGCCGACAGAGATCTGTCATGGCTAGAGAAATACAGTTTCTTTAAGTAGTAAATGTAATTTTCATAATGCCTCATTACGCCTCAGTTTGTTAGGTTTAGCGCAAACTTCGAGCTAACAACCGCGCGTGTTGCCATGTCAGTTTGTTATTATGTCACAGGCCCCTAAAGCTCCGCCATTTTGTCAGAGACATTTGAACACGATTTGAACGCGCCCGAAGCCCCCATTAACATACTATGAATTATTCATTTCTTAAGATGCTCCCAACATCCATACATGCTCTTCACGCAACAAAAACAAAAACGCGGGTCAGCGTCGAGCATGCGCATTGAGAGAGGTCAAGTACACTTAATTTATTCACGTATGTTAATGTATTCATGATATGGATTTTAACGACTCACCAGCATTGGCGAATCAGTACCTTCCATTTATAATATAATTATAATATTAGTAATAACAATACTAGTAAAATGATAAACAGTGAGAAGCTACGAGCCGTACTTCAATTCACTGTTGAAAAATAAATATGAAATCAAACTTGGTTAAGCTGTGTCACAAGAAACAAATCCATAAGTGAGAACTTCTGACAGTAATTAAAATATATATATATAATTATTTTTCTTATTTGTTGATTTTTTTTATAGCAAACTTGGAATTGAACTCCCGGCCCCCACCCCTAGGCTAGGGCCAGACTTACCAGCTCTCTCTCTCTCTCTTTCTCCCCCTCTCAAAAAGAATCACTAACTCATGCGGCAAGGGGGGGGGGGGGGGGCAGAGATATTGGAAACTTTCTTTCCCTTTTTCTTCCTATCTCTCTCACTATCTCACATCGTTTCCTTTCTCATTATATCATCTCACAAGTTATCTCTCTCATAACCTCTTAACTCTCTCATACTCTATATCTCCCTCATGTCCTGTTTCATCACTCTATTTGCAGTTAGATTTGATTCATTGCAAAAAAAAAGTAAAACAATACATGTACTATTGGATTACTGCTAGTTGAATGTTCATAAAACCAATTTTAATTACATAGCTTCTCACGATAATATAATTTACCATGTTCACAGTTTATGTGATGAAATCAGCAGCTATGATGCCCAGCCGATATAAAACAGATTTGCTCACCATCTGCCTGATTATTTCTCCACGTTTAATTGTTTTACCCTGTTTTCTACATCTATGTCAATTTTTTCAATTGTGTATTCCATCATCCACTATTTTTAACACAACGTATATTTATAATGTATATTAGGTATAACAGTTAGAGGTCGATCCTCCCTACATCTATTCTAGACTAACTTGTTAGGTCTAACTGTCAGATCTAGCTTAACTAAATCTAGACTCTATGTCTACATCTAACTTAGATAACCGATTTTTCAAAGAAGTTTGACCTAATCAACTAAATTTGAAATGCAGATCTACGATAGGTCTAAGTTCTACTCTAACTTAAAATCAAAATCATTGTCATGGACATGGAACTTGTGTCGTGAACTGCTAAAATCTTCACACCAGGCAGAGGCCGTCAGAGCTTGAAAAACGAAATTAATCTCGACAAGCCACCTGGTCCTAGTTAATATGTTAATGTCACATTAGAGTCATACTAGATATTTTTTCCGACTAAAGTTTGAAAGTATTTGTTCCAACAGTTAGTTTGGATCTCTGTCATTGAAATTGATGGGGATGATTGATTTTATGACACGGTCCCGCCCGAAACTCCCGGTAAGCTGTCAAGAGTGGCAGGGTTTGTAATGGCAATCCAGCTAAAACATAAGCTCAGAACGATAGAAAATGGAATGAAAGTTCGACAACAGATTGCCCTCATTTTTATAACATACAGTACTTTCAAATACTTTCAAAATGTTCAGAAATTCCAGAAGATCCCTCACATTGGTAGTAATTCATATGAATGTTATTCTATTTATGAAATTTAAGCGTAATTATAGTTGTACTCACCGGTAAACTTTTCACAAGAAATTCACACTTCGTGCGGGTGACGTCATTACATTGACTTTACACACAGCGGATGTGACGAAAAAGTTGTCGATTAATTCTTTTGGCTAATTGTAATATTCATGAGGTAAGGTCCAATCAGAGCTGAATATTGTCGGGATACGCAAAGCAAAAATAAATAATGCATGAAGTGAAATCGGACTTTTATGCTAATGGGGGCTTCGGGAGATATGAAATGTCTCTCGGGGGGCGGAGCCTAAATACGCTTAAATACGCTTAGATTGAATGGTGACGCTGTAGCTTATATGCAAATGAGGCAAATCCGCGGGTGCTACCTTGTCGTCTATACTATTTAATTTGTCTATGTTATGTCACTAATTATGAATTTTGCGCTCCTTGACAAATAAACACTCAAACTTTCACCTAGCAACCGTGCGTGTTGCTATGTTAGACTACACGTCAGCTTGTATTATTACGTCACAATTTATGTATTTTGCGCTCATTAAAAAATAAGCGCTCAAACATTACCTAGCAACTAAGCGCGTTACCATGGTATATTACATTGTCAACTTTTTCTGAGCAGAGCTTCACATACACATTTCACTTTGTTCATTACCCTGAGGAAGATCCGTGAGGATCGAAAATTTGGTGAAAATAAATAAAAAAGTTGGAATTCAATGCATTACCAATGACTTCTCTGGAATTCATTCATTGTATCTCTCTTCATGCTTTTCCAACACGCGGTTATGAAATATCATTTTATATATATATATATATATATATATACTAGCAGAAACAGCCCGTGGACATCCACGGGCACTAGCTGTGTTTATGAGTAATCACTGTACCGTATATTTGTCACAATAATCAAGTGAGTAAAATAAAGAAAAGTCGTGTAAAGTTATTTTTTACCAAGAAGTATTTACAACATGTGAGTATACATTTTCATCTTGATGAAGACTAAATGATATGGATATAATTATGTTCGAGTAATATATATCCATGCATAGAGCTAGAGGGAGCCATGAAGGGAGCCATGAAGGGAGCCTGCCCGCTGCCTTGCGGGCAGGTTTTGGCTAACCAATTGCTAGGACAAGGACAAGTCTGATGTAAAACCCCTGAAGTGCCAAGGAATGCCGGTGTAGCGGCACATACGGTTCTCCGGCAGATACCGTATCTGCCGGCAGGTATCGTTCCTAACGGCAGATATCGTTCTACCTCGGAACCATATCTGCCGGGTTTGACGTTGCAGATATGGTTCCCCGGCGGATTTGGTTCCACGTCGCGGCAGATAAGGTGTATTGTATATTGGCAGATTTGTAGGAGACACTCTCGTGTCTAATTGGTGGCACTGGCGAAAATGAATGAATGAATAGTTAGGTTTTAATACGTGTATCAATCAGATATGATTATTTACGTCTGTGTGGACCGACCTTTAACGTCACCATCCGAAAGACGTGACCGGGGCTCGAACCCGCACCCAAGTCAATTTGTAACTGCCCCGTCATACAAGCGCACGCCACAACGCCCAGTTGTAAATCCAGGGGGATATATATAGGTCTACGGACGGACCCATTATGGTCATTTTTAACCAAGGGTGGATCCAGCATTCGCCAATGGGGGGGGGGGGGGGGATTTTTTCATGTACCTCTCCACAATCGGCCATTATTAAAAGCTAATTTTTGTTTTTGTTGTTCTTTAGGGGGTAGTCCTAAACATTGAAGTTTTAAGTACCTCCTAGCTTTATTCTTACAAACCAGAAAATAATTCTCATAAGGCCTAAGTAAATAATGCGAGCGCGAAGATTTAGACACGAAAATTGAATATTCTGAGCAGTTTTTGTAATCATGAAGAAGATGCGTATGTAACGATTAATGCGAGCGTGAAGCGCGAGCAGAATATTTTTTTGTAGGTCTATATTGATTTGCAAACGGGATATTTTAAACCCCATGTAATACTCCTGAGTACATCATGACATTATCATCTCACTCAACAGGCAATTCGAGCGGAAAGTGCGTATGTATCATAAATAATGTCAAATTTCAGATTGTTAAAATCAATTAAGTAGCATGTAGAGGAAGTTCCTCAAAGTGCCCCTGGGGCAATATTTTTTTTTCTCCATGAAATGCAACTGGGCTGTGAGCAAACTTGGTGGGATTCGTCCCAATAACATCAAAATTAGAGTTGATTAGAGTTGATAAAGCTAACCTGATTTTGCTTATATAAGGATATAAAAATAAAAATAAAAAGGGTAATTTCGAAGGGAAGGGATACCTAATTTGGAATTGCGTCCCTAAGCCCCCCATTCCTGAGGTATGTACATCTGTCAGATATCAGCAACTTTAATGAAAATAATAAATTATTAGGAATTATTTAAAATTCAGATTAAATCAAAATGTGCATTATTGAAAATCCATAAAAATACCCAGAATTAATTGAAACCTGTCATTTTTATTATTTTTAGGAGGGGTTAATTAAGGCAATGTTCCTTTGAACATACAATATCTTTTAAATTAATTCCGTTATTTTTGCCACTGGTACACCCTTACTTTGGCGCCCCTCCCTAAGTTACATCTCGATTTGTCGCCCCTAAATTTAAGATCAGTGGGCGCCCCTTAGTTTCAGGTCAGTTTGGTGCCCCCAAAGATCGATTTGGCGCCCCTAATGTTTATTTGATTGTGAATTGTAAGCGCTATGATACTCTTTTGTGAATAGCGCGTTATAAATGACCGTTATTATTATTATTATTATAAGTTTAAGGTAAATTTGGCACCCCTCTCACTAATTTTTCTTTCCTTTTTTGTTTTTGTCTTTTCTTATTATATCCCCCTCTTCTGTTTAATCCTTCTCTTTTTCTTTTCCTTTTCCCCCTTCTCCTTTCTCATCTATTTTTGTTGCCTTAAATTTTCCCTTTATCTTTCTCTTTTCTCACTCTTCTTTCCCTCCTCTTTTCCCAATTTTCTACCATTTTTGGCGCCCCTTCGCGCTTACTCAGTGGCCATTTTATATATAGATCTGTGTGAGTGGTAACCGGATAGGGGTGATGGGGCTCCAAAAAGGAGGAGGAAAAAAAGAGAAAGGGGAGATAGTGAGAGAAAATAGAAAAAAGCGAGGAAAAGAAAGAAAGGGGAGAGAAAAAAAGGAAAAGAGAAGGGAAAGAAAAATAATGGGAGGGTACCAAATTGTTCTTAAAGTAAGGGGCACCATATTGATCTTACAATTAGGAGGCACCAAATTTATTTTCAAGCTTAGGGGCGCCAAATTGACCATAAAGTTAGGGGATGTCAAATAGATCTTTAACTTAGGGGCGCCAAAATCAGGTCGCCCCCTCCGGGGTGTGAATTACTTATACGGCACAATACCTTGGAAGCGTGCAAACCAATTCATTTCCTTTGCTCTAATCATAATTTATGAAACAAATATTCTTCCTGACAGATTGATGAAACCATATTATAAAATCTATTTGTTAAATTCAATTTCTTAATCCTACTGTTAGTAGTCTTTGAATACGGTATCTAAAGCAGAGTTTTGTTTGTCTTTTGTGTAGTACTCTTGTTTCAGTCATGATTGATGTAAATTGTACTTAATTCAGCCCTAAAGCTGCCATGCGCAATGTTTTACATACCGAAATAAATTTGGCGAATGTGGACTATTAAAGTGAAAGTAGGCCTAATTAAAATTAATCAGATAGAAATTGGCAGAATGACAACTTGCGATTATGTATCATTATGAGCTCCTTTCCCATTAGATATTTATTTAAAACGATACCAAAATATTTCTCTTAAGAAAATAATTAGACACAATACACTGCATTATGAAACATATATTCTAGACAACCCCTGTATGTGATTGATCTATTCCTTCATTAACAGGGATGCCAACCTCATAAAACAAATTCAAGTATTTTTAGGGGTGAAAAAAGGTATTTTGGGTAGAAAAATAGAATTTTCATTTTTCTGCAATAGACAATGTGTACAATACAATTATGGGAAATATATTTTTACGAAACCTGCAGTATTTTTAAAATTAAAAAAAAATATAAATTACTGCAAAAAAGGAACAGTTGGCATCTCTGCATCCGATGATACTAAACAAATGGGATAAAAGATCGCTTGTGACGTTATCGCAATTTGCGTGTAATCGATTACAAACGTAAGAAACAAGTTTAAAAAACCCATATATAATTCTGACATATCATTTTATTGCTTTCAAAGAGAAAGAAGATGAAAAATGTTATGTATTTTAGGAGTTGTAAATGTATCCACTATTTTGTAAAAAGATTGAATTTGCTGTATTTCATTTTGCTTACTAGTAAGTAGTATGTCAAAGATTTTAAGTTATTGACAAATAAAAAGCACTAAATAAAAAAAAAATCCGAAACTTTCTTTTTTGGTTCTACTTTTATTCCGACCAACTAGTTTTCGGACTAGACTATCCCTTTAATACTGGAATTATTTTGTCACCCAAGTTTTGCTCGTAATGGTAGCCCTACCTAATTACTCCTAAGTGAATGACGCACGAGTTTGCTGTTAAATGGCCATTATTTAGTGTCTTTAAAATAAACCAATCCTAGATCCTAATAATTTCACAATTTGATATCAATTTTAGGTCATTTCTTAATGTGATAGGTTAACTGTAATCACAGAAGATTCTGGAATGGAATGGAATATCCCCCAAGAAAAAGTCAGGTCAGATTTGCCTCTGCCGAAATCTGTTGGAATCATGTTCTGCAACTATAATAAATTGAAAAAAAGAAGAAAAACAAAAATTGGTTTACAGTTTCCGCTACCATCATAGTGAGATTACCGATCTAGATGTAACTGTAACCGAAAAAGGTTTTATTCAGATTTATTTTAAACATAAGACATTCGTATTATCTACATCAATGGACATCATTTGATGGTTCACATTGGTATTGAATAAAACTATCATTATTTTACAGTTAATATTACTCGATCAATGTCCAAGAGGCCAACACAGCAATTTTAAATAATGATAAAATAAGATGTGGTATTAGGCATTTTGACACATCCTCACTCCATCTACAAAACACAGAAAACACTGTATCATTTCTGTGAAAAACTCTTTTATTTTGTGTCTATACAATCTTGATTCTTTGATTTCCCCTTCAAACCATATCCATGAATTTGATGTAAAACTTACCTTTACACAAATGGGCATGGTTACATAAAACATTCTCTTACTACAAGCATTAGCTAAGTAATGCCTGTCTAAAGCTTTGGTAAAGGGTCAGTAATGTGAATTATACTTGAGTATCATCTAACATTCCTATATTACAAAGGTGTAGTGGTCATTGGATGATTTTTCAGCCGCTAGAATTCAAATTGGCATCTAGGGCCCTCTCTCTGTAATATTTTTCTTTAAAAATAGCCCTTTGAACACTTACTTTAAAATTTAGTAATTGGCTATTAGAAAGGTACAGACAAAGACTATAAATTTTCAGCCCATTCCATGGTTGAGAAGGGGTTTTATATTAACGACAAAAATACGCAGATATTTCATTTTGATTGGGCACCCGCTAAAAATAAATTTTGATGGAAAATTGTTAAATTTATCCAATAAAACACACTTTTATTTCTTATCCTTCACATCATAACCGTTTTAGGGCACACACATTCATATAATCTAATAATGAATTGGAATAGTGACATGCACTTTTGGAGATTTACCAAAACTAAAGATAGGCTTAAGTTTTAGTTACCTCAATGCATACATATTGGAGTACCTTAAAACCTTAGAAACTGAATTTTATTTACTACTAGCGCAACTAATGTGTTGGTTACTAATGTTACAAAATTTGGACATGCATAAATTTCAAGGACTCAAAACCCAAAGATACCCAAGATGTCCTGAAGGCCTAAATGAATCTTTTTTTTTTATTCTCAAATTTGCAAAAAGTGTATTTCATTTCATTCCAAATTCAAGAAAGTTTAAGGTACTGCAGCATAAATAAATTTCCATTAATCAATATTTGTTTGCTCTTTCTTTTGATGACTATTTTTGTAATTCATATATTGGTTTGCCTAAGGCTTGCCTAATATATTGCCTAAGCATCACTAAAAGGAGACATCATTTCTGGGGTATGAAGTGTCCTAAAAATTCTTGAAAAATTAGTTTACCATTTTCAAAGAAATATGCTATAAAGACTTTCACTGGCAGGCTTAGAATATCACTGGACCTATAATTTTTTTTTCAGAATTGACAGATATCATGGTTACTCACATTATGGTTACTCATGTTACTCATGTTACTCATGGTTACTCATGTCTGTGAGATATCAGCAGGTTGGGTTTTGTTCTAACATGCATCATTTGGGTTACGCTTGTATCATTTGCAATAACAACATATCAATAGACGTCCCAAAACCTAAATTTCATATTCATCATGAAAAAATTAATGGTAGGAATCATAATACAACTGTAGTACTAAACTGTAGCTTAGTCTTAGCATACAAATCACACAGAACGTAGCAAAATCACGTTTAAAAAAAAATAAAGAATACAGTAAATGTTAGCTGCTGGAGCATAAATGAATGTTTTTGTATGACAAACATGATTTTAGATATTTCTATATAACAATCAAACTAAACACAAAATCAATGAAAGTGTCTTTTAATGGAATGGTGCATCCCAGAGAAAATAATTGTTTGCAAAAGAAAAAAAAAATGTTTACAAAAGACGGTACATCTGGTGGCTTAGTCTTTTCACACAAAATGTAACAAAATCACCCTTTTCAACCAGAAAATTAAAGATTGAAGCACTTTCTAGCTGTTCCATTATGAATGTTATTGTATAACAAATTTACATACAGTCCTTTGTTCAGACAAAACAGTATTTGAGCTTTTAAAAACCTCTTTCAACAAGCAAAAGATACGACTGCGTCTTCAATATGCCTCCGCTTGTATTCAGATAATTCCTGATCACCTACAAGTATAATATAGTTGATGCGCATTCATCAAATGGTTATTGCGAAATTGTGATTTAAAACACTAAAATCCTATATTACTAATTGACCTCCTGACTATAAAGCAATATAATCTGTTGTTCTTGAGATATCGTGGAAATGTAGCCAAAAACTGTATTAATATCATGTAAATTGGCCGCTGAGACCTGCAACCTGTAACCTTTGACTTCCTTACCCCAAAATCTAATCAGTTCATCTTCGTATAGGGATACATACTAGTACCAAGTTTGAAGTTCTTACCTCAAACAGTTCTTCAAAAATCGCGGTAACGGTGCTAAAAACCAAGAATTTCATGTAATTTCATGTAAATTGACCTCTGTGACCTCTGACCTTTGACCTCCTTACCCCAAAATCTAATCAGTTCATCTTCGTATAGGGATACATACTAGTACCAAGTTTGAAGTTCTTACCTCAAACAGTTCTAGAGATATCGCAGTAATGAGGCTAAAAACCAGTAATTTCATATAATTTCATGTAAATTGACCTCTGACCTTTGACCTACTTACCCCAAAATCTAATCAGTTCATCTACGTATGGGGATACATACTAGTACCAAGTTTGAGGTTCCTACCTCAAATGATTCTTCAGATATCGCGGTAACGAGAAGTGGGACGGACGGACGGACGGACGGACAACCCGAAAACATAATGCCTCCGGCACCCACCTTCGGTGGGCGGAGGCATAAAAATGCCCGCTTGGTCTCATCCCACTTGGTCGAATTCCATTATGTCTACAACCAGTTGTCTAATAACCTATTTGTCTAATTGCCACCTTGCCTATAATTCACCATTTTGTCTTATTCCCATTTTGTCTAATGTCTATTTCATCAAATGTCCACTTGGTCTAAATTCCTGTCACAGTCGGAAATAGGCCAAACATTAATTTGAAAATTAGATAAAAATGCAATTAGACAATTTGGCTATCATATAGACTAATTGGCAAATAGACCAAGCGGTCATATTCGGCTACTGTGGAACAATGTGTCTTGTTTAAAAGTTTAACATCTGTCACCAACTCTGATGCATGCTGACTCCTATATATCCCCTTGAACTTTGCGAGTGTATAAAAAGCATAACTAATTTTATACCATTCATGGAAGTCATGTACAACATAGAAAATATTCATGAAGCTGCTATAGAGCTGTATAGAACCCTTCATACAGATTGCTCTAGGCTTGTTTTATCCATCGACTTCACTTATTCCAGCTCATCTGCATTGAAAAGGAAACAAATGAAAAACAAAGACTAAACAAGATAAGCAGAAATAAAAAACTATAACTAAATTAAAAATGTTATGCCTATATATTCTTCTTTTAAAGTTGGGTTTCAAAATAGTCTTGGTAAGATGGAATAATATCAGTTATATTGGTCATTTTTCAAATACTATAAAAACAAGCAGAGTGGTCGCTACACTAATTTTTACACATTGAATCTTTGTAAAAATCTGTATTTTGCCGTTAAGGCTGCTCTGGTACCTGCTACTGACACTAATATAATTTCCCCTAAAATAGGCCTTGTACATGTAGATACATGTAGATTCCATAGATTTAGCTAGACAAGGACAAATAACTATAAAGATATTATCCTGAAATTTTCCTCCCAGCCATGTCTATAAAGTAGTTTTATAATGAAAAATACATTTTGAGAATCACCAATAATATACCCCAGCTTTAATCATTAGTAATGATTAAGATAATAATGGTCAGGTCACTCCTTTTTAAGCACCTAGGTCCATCACATATGATGCTGATGGCACTTCCAAAAATATATAATTAAAAATACATTAGAAAGTTTACCACTAAATTGCAATATGAATTGTAATAGAATCAATCCAATAACACCAGGAATAGATCACATTACTTGTTCCCTATGCTTATGGTACTAAACAGAAGTTATATGGCCTGTTATTATATTACAGTCCACTCTATGAGGTAATTGCCTTAATCCCAAGCTCCCTAATATAATGAGAGTGTCTGTCTGTATGTTGCCATTGTCAGACAAGAATACCTTGTCTGAGAACTTGTTTAACACATAATTTCTATACCTTAAATTGTGGTTCACAGTTTATGAGAACCTTTTAATCATTAGTTAGTGCCTATGTATTCTCAATAAATCCCTATAACCATTAAACTCTTCAAATTTGTTTTTAAAGAGCACAAAAGATGAACTATCGTTTGCAAATGAGTTATACTGTACACCATTCTTGTTTTGTTCACATGTATTTGTGCATCTACATTTCTTGTGTCTTCTCAGAGCAAAAGTTGCCAAACAATAATGTTTGAATTTGTTGAAACACCTGAACAGAACATATAGCACATAATTAGCAGCATGGGAAGAAAGTACGTAATTTAACTTGCTCTACGGGTATCCCTGGTTACACATACCAATGAGACGAGGGACTGAACTGCTTCTGGAACAAGAACCTCACTTATGTATCTCGAACTGCATGGATTGATATACAGGTAAAAGTTGGGAGATGATGTTTTAGCATGAACATAGAGGAATGCTTAGAAATGTGCCTCTGCCTCTGGCTGTATATATTTTATTTTTTTAATAAGTGTGCTTGTTCACTACGTTGAGATCTTATGAGTACTTGAATTCTGAAGACATATCAGTTACCTTCACTGCATGTTATGGTACATTTTATTTTTGAACAAGATTGCACAAGAGATAAATGCCGAACAATTCTTTTAAGCCGGTGTAGCGGCAGATACGGGGATCGGCAGATACCGTTCTAAAAACGGCCAAGAACACTATCTGCCGGCGGATCATGTTCCAACCCCGGCAGATACCGTACCTAGACATAGCAACAAATAATGTATGCAAACTGGATTCCAAGTATTGTAGTTCATTCATTAATAACAGGTTAATGGAATACCTCGTTACTAGGTCCCCAGGAAAGAAACATCCATAAATTTGAATCACTTAGACAGGTCTATTATTTAGGCACGAGAGTGTCTCGTACAAATCTGCCAATATACAATACACCTTATCCGGCAGATATGGTTCCGAGGTAGAACGATATCTGCCGGCGGATACGGTATCTGCTGGAAAACCATATGTGCCGCGACACCAGCAGATAATAAAATACAAGTTCATTGACCTCAAATGACCTTTGACCTTTGCCTAGTGACATGAAATTTCATTCACCTATTTGCCAATTCTTGATAACGATATAATGAAGTTTTATGCGATAGGGATTTATACTTTCAATATTACCTTGAAAACTCAAGATCATAACTTGGTTAAGTTCGTTGACCCAAAATGACCTTTGAATTGATTACCCATATGTCCAAGTTTCATGAAGTAGATCCATACTAACTTTCAAATTTATAATCACATTTCAAAAAGTTAACCTTGCTTAAGATTTCAATGTTGATACCACAGCATGGTCAAAGTTCTTTGAACCTCGATCATGTGAAAAAGAAATCAAAGGTCTTAAATACACAAATGGAAGTATTAGGGAGCAATTTAGAAAAACAATATTTTTTATTCCAATGTATGCAAAACGCCCATTTCTGTAAAAAATTTTGTGTGACAACATGCGACTACATGTTTCGTAAATTAGTAATGAACACGATTTGCAGCAGCAACAGATTTTCTTCAGAACAGTCAGAATAGGTTCAACTGATACATGTACATGTTTGTAGGAATATAAAAGTAAATATATGAACTGGAATGTACATGCAAATCTTGATTTTGTACAAGATCAGGTGTGTGACGTTTCGTGATGCGTCTTACCTCGTCCGGCACATTGCTATGCCCCATGATTGAACGCCATTTCACACCATGTAGCAGATCATGCAGCCAGACAGACCTGTAATATGAAATAATATTTGTTAGAAAGGCTATCATATTAAATAATGCTATCCATATTTCCCAGTTATCAATAATGTTTTTGTTGTAGTCGCAATGTTCTAAATATAAAAATGGAAAGTTACACAGTCTAAGTTTGGTAATACCTTGTGCCACCAATGCATAAGAGGGGTATGACTATTCCAAACTAAATGAAGTCTCGACTACGTGCAGTCAAAAGTTATGCCTCTGCCATTATCACTTAAGAAATATATTACACACCTAACATGTAAACTTTTAAAATAATGACCTCTGTGACCGTTGACCTTTGACTCCCACATCATATCAGATCATTGTCACTCCCATATGCATATACACAGCCAAGTTTAAAGCTGGTCCCTTGAATGGTCTTTAGTTCACAAGAACATTATACTATCAGACCAGTTAAGAACCACTTAATGCACATCGCCTGCGATCACCTTGCCAAGGTGTGAGAAGATAGCAGGAAGCTGTATCAAATGGAAACATTTCAAGAAATTTGATTAAGTTAGATGAAAAAAAAACATTCCAATTGATTTACGTTAAAAATAATATTAATATTTCCTCTCTAAGACTCTAACACAATTTCATACTGTATGGTACAACAATAATTCACGTTGTGTAAACAGTAAAAGAAAAAAGATCCATAGATCAGGTAATGAAAATATCTACACCTATGGTGGGTAATTATGGTATTCTTTATTCAGAATAATTGCAAAATGTAATATAATTTTTTTGAAGGCAAACAACAAGGAGATGAATGTACAGGTCAGGCCCCAGTTAAAAACTCTGGCTTATTTCATTTATATTTTTCTTCATTTTATCATACATTCTGATCTGACATTTTAGTTGTTTCTAGTAGGCTAACTTTTGATCTGATTTTGATTTGTGCTATTGACTTACACTTTTACTACATGAACCTGTCAGCTCTATTACTTTGTATCTGCCTTACTCTAAATTTGTGGAATTTAATGTCATAAAAAGTAGTCCGTGTTGGATTAGACATGGATTAAACTCCAATGCCTTAAGTACTAGACCAAAGAGGCGGGTTAGCAGCAAGGCGTAGTAGAGGGTCATTGAGTCAATTAAATCATTATTATTCTCTCGTCCAATTTCTTTCACTGCATATTATTTTAAAAAGAGAGTTGCAAAGGTTGTTTGTATTTGTCCAAAATAAAAAACAGCAATAGATTAAGAGTGGCCAATGAATTTATTGTTGTTTACGCAAATGTTTGACGGCAATCCTCTGTCTTTGCCAGATGTTTACAATGTGGTATCAAATTTGAAGATGCAGAGAGCGCATTCTTAGACGGATGTGGTTGCTATACATGTATGATAACTGCCTGAGCATGCGCACCTTTCACAAAAACAACGAAAGGCCTGGTAACATGTGCTTAGTGATAACCAAATGAGCAGTGCTAAGTCATTTATAACTTGGGAATTTTTGTTTTTCAGAAAAGTTATACATGTGAGAACATTATTATAAGGCAAATTGAAATTTTCAGCCTACGTACATCTAGTTGTAGCAATGTTGCAATTTAGTAACTAGCAAGATTTGGCATCAAGGGTTATGGAATAGTTATAGCGAATAACTCCAAAGATTAACACATGTTAGTGAAAAAAAATCCCTTGCATAATGAAGATGTCAAATTCTTCTTAAAAGGAGACGACTAATATTATATTTACCTGCTCTTTCCAACTTTCGTCGAGCTTTGGAGATGTTACATGTTCTATGGGAAAGGAATCTCCTACAAATTGAAAAGGACAAAACCAATAGGGAATAGGTGAGGAAATTCAAGATAAACTCTAAGCAACTTGCATCCACAAGTTCACTGTGGAATTTAATTAGTTCTTAAAAATGCAGAAAAATAAATGAAAAATATGAGTGAAGGTTTTAAGAAAATCTACCAAAGAATAACAAAGTTTGGAATTCTTAACATTTTGATTTTGTGACATTACTTGTGAGCTGCTCTCCCATGAGTTGTTTATAAATTCCATCAATTTATCCTTTTTCATGGTTCTTAATAGAGGAATAGATCTACATGTATTTCATAGAGGCATAAATATGATAGTTTTGATGATATATCAACAGCATCGGGAAAATAATTAATATTCTTCTGAAATATTGACAATTTAGGAAATTCAATCTACACAACATGTGGGAAAAGTTCGCATAAAGCATTCAAAGTATCAAAACTTTCATAACTCCATTTTTTTTCAGATGATTTTCATCAAACCTTCACTCATATCAAATTTAATTCCAGGGTGAACTTCCGCTTTAAATGTTGAATAAGATTACACACCCCATTTCAGTTAAGAAAATTATAACAAATAAAATGTACATGTTTCTTACCTTTGGTGTACCCAACCAAATATATGGCTGGGTCTGACAGGACTGGGTCTGTCACACGGACCTTGCCGTCATCGATGTGGTACCAACCTTCTTGGTTCATAACTAGGCAAGTATAATGGCCACTCGACATCTATGCAGCTGTTAAGCGTGAAATATGATTAAGGGCAAAAAAGTATCATTAAACAGATGTGTACATCATTTCTGACCCCAGAAACCAAGTTCTACACCATATCCTACTAGACATAATAAAGATAACAGTACCAAACCAGATGAAATACATGAAAAATGCAAAATTTGTCCAAATTCAAAGTTCATTGACCCGTAATGTTTCATCTTAACATGGACACCTTCAAATAACATCATACTACGTGTGGGTAACTATCTTATCAAACACTGTTGTAATTACATCAGCCTCCTGATAGACTGTATCTTGGTTGGAGTTATGGTTTGACTTCAATAATTTGCG
Source organism: Heliocidaris erythrogramma (assembly GCA_025617745.1). Classification (NCBI taxonomy): domain Eukaryota; kingdom Metazoa; phylum Echinodermata; class Echinoidea; order Camarodonta; family Echinometridae; genus Heliocidaris; species Heliocidaris erythrogramma. The sequence goes on from CM046859.1 coordinate 9,574,083, forward strand.
TTTTCCCAATAGAATTATGTACATGTAGTCTTCAAAGTTATGCATCAGTGAATGAAGAATTTGCTCAACATCTGTCAGTTGAGTTTGAGTCTTCACCGAAAAATTAGCTAATTAATCTAACATTAGCAGCATTGCAACCAAGGTAACATGAACAACATTGTTTTCAATAATGTAAGAAACATATATCTTGTCTAAAATAATGTGTAGCATGTCCCGTCTTCAAAGTAATCTTCAGAACTATAAACAGATGCCCCACCTGATCTCTTACATTGAGTTTAAGACAGCCAACAACCGAAGGACTGTGCATATTTTGTTGTTATGATCAATTGGTTTCAAATTTCTGTACAATTGGGTACATTGTAACTTACAACCAAACTGTTTAATCTATATTCAACCAGAACGCCATTCGATGCCATGACATCAAGAATGTGGTGCACCTCAAGGTGGTTGGCATTCTTTGGTAGGTCTTCCTCATGCCACATCTTCCCAACAACCTGCTCCTCCTGCCATCGATTAATTGCAATCCAGAGCATATCTGGTGCATTTAGAATATGTGGTGATGCCAATTTCTGTGACTGGAAATGTCCACTGTATTTAAAAGAAAGAGATAAAAGTCTTATCTTTTTTCAATGCTTTATCTTTTCAATTCAAAATGTAATAGGAACAAAGGATCCTTTTATTTACAATAAATTACATAAACAACAGACTGGTGATGTACTCACACTCGCCTAACTCTAGACCAGATTAAAAGGTGCCAACAGTGGCAAAATATGAGTGAATCTGTTTTGAGCCAACAATGGTGAGAATGCAGTCTGCATACATTATGTTATTTTAGACAGGGCCAGAAATATGAATTTCTACTCAAATTAATTGCCGTATTCTAAAAGAAATTGAGACATTTTTGTTGACATATATTTATATTCATCCTAATACATAAGTTTCATCACAAATAATAATTATAATAATAATTCTTATTTACCCAGGGTAGCCACTTCAGCTCTTATGAACTGCTCTCACAGCGGGCCCTGCATAACATAAAGTTATTATTACCCTTCTTCATTCTAAAACTTTGAGCACCTGACTAGAAGGCAGAAGGTACCATTTTTTTTAAAAATCTTTGGTATGACTCGGTCGGGGATCGAACCCACGAACTCCCGTTCATGAGGCGGGCGCTCTACCACTGAGCCACCATGGAAATTTGTGTTATTGAACAGGACCTATTCACTCAATGATTAAAATATCTTCCTTACATTTCCTATTGGAATATGTACAATTCCTTATGATATGTCAAAATGGCAGCCCCCCAGGTACTACTGGGAGATGATAAACTTTGCCAACATTATCTGCATACTTCTTTCTGGAATAGTTCTCATCGAAATATTGTACTCAAGGTTGGACTTCCATTTAATTCACTCACCACTTGTCACATACACAACTGAAGTCGGTAGTGCCGACAAACATCTCCCAGGAATCCTGCATAGTTTTGCCCTTGCCCTGCACAGGCACAACCTGTCATGTTAGAGGCCTTGGTTTATCTAGGTACGCAGTATAATGACGACAGTTTGCAGACAGGCTAGTTAGTTGGTAGACATGTTTAATCGAAGTAGACCGATACCGATACACAGTATCGCATATCGTAACATCCCCCTTCCTCTGTAAAGATTGGGAATCGGCGGTCATTAATGATTAACGATCTTGCATGTATAAACATATTGCTTTGAAAACAATCATTTTTCTTCTTTTTGACAGGATGCAAATTTGTGGTTATTTGCTTTAAAATAAGATAAAATATTCTGTTCTGTTTGATAAAATTCATTTTGGATTAGAACAAATTGGTACAACTCACTGTTGAAGTGTATGAGTCGTTGTACTTTCAACTTACATAACTTTTCCTCTCATATGAAACTGAATAAAATTTTGATATGACCAGATTCATCTATGAAATTACTTCTAAGCAAAACAAATGTTTCAGCTAGCATCCGATTCTTGGTTTTCCTGTATATATACAACAAATGGTTATAATGCTGTTCTATGACTATACATGCATTATGAACAATAAACTTCTTAGACTACATTAAACTACATGTCTTCAGCGTTCTTCATATCTTCTGTCTTCTCTCTTCTTAGTTTTGAGAGTTCATTTTCAATCTTCAAACATATATCTCGCTGGTTTCCGAATGTTGCGACCGGATCTGGTAGTGGTTTGCGAGTTTGTCGCTGGGTTTTGAGTTTGATTGATCTGAGTCTCTGATGATGATGAAGTCGCTTGGTGTCGTGGTGTATCTGGTTGGGTGGACGTGGTGTGGTCTTCGTCGAACCTTACACGCTTTGGAGTTGGGTCTGCTGATGGAATCTCTCTCAGGTGAGATCGGTTCCGTCTCAGGATTCCTCCGTTGGGTGTCGATACTTCATACGACCGAGGTTCTTCACAGATTTTGGATACTTTGGCTGGTATCCAAGTATGATCTTTGGGGTGTAGGACTCTGACTGGCTGTCCTACATGGAGTGGTGGAAGATCTGAACCTGCATGTCGATCATGCGTTTCCTTCATCTTGTTTTGACGATTCAAGAGATGATCAGTGATGGTGGATTCTCTTGAAAGATGATGACTTGGGAGTGTTGTTCTGATCGGTCTTCCAAACAACATCTCTGCAGGTGATTTCATGTGGTTGTCCACAGGTGTTGCTCTCAGATGCAACATAGCCAGTTGACTGTCTTGGCCAGTTTGTGAACACTTTGTCAATAGGTTCTTGACAGTACGAACCATTCTCTCAGCTAGTCCGTTTGATCTTGGATAGTGCGGAGAAGAGGCGGTGTGTTTAATGGACCACTTCTTGCACATGTCTTGGAATGGTTTTCCTACGAATTGTGGACCGTTGTCTGATACAATCTCCTCTGGTGGACCAAATAGACTGAAGATCCCACTCATCACGTTTGCTACTGCTGCACTTGATGTATCAGTCAGCTTATAGACTACCGGATATTTGGAGTAGTAGTCGGTGACGAGCAAGTACTCTTGTCTGTTGAGCATGAACAAATCTGTTCCTAGTCTAGTCCATGATGCTGGAGGTACATCATGGGGAAGCAACGGCTCTTTCTGTTGCCTTGCTTGGTGTTCCTGGCATGCATCACATTGCTTTGTGATACGTTCAATGTCTTTGTTGATGTTTGGCCAGAACACTGTCTCACGAGCTAGTCGCCGTGTGCTCTCAATTCCCATGTGTCCAAGGTGAAGTTGTGTAAGGATATCTTCCCTAAGTGTATCACTTGACTTCCTTTGAAGAGTACTCCGTGTGACACGCCAATCTCTTCTCTGTAAGACCAGAATTGTCTTAGTGATGTCGGCAACTCCTTGACTGTCTCAGGCCAGCCCTGGGCGACTATCTGCCACAATGACCTAAGAACAGGGTCACTTGACGTTTCCTTCTGGAGTTCTGCCCTTTTGTGTTGTCCGAAGAAGATCAGGTCAATTTCGTGGGAGTCCTCTACTTCAGAGCAGATGGCTTCCACTCTGATGTCCAGTGGAATATCACGTGCTTCCTTGGGGTTGGGAAGGCGACTCAAGGTATCTGAAAGAATCATTTCTTTCCCGGGTCGGTACTTGACTTGGCACCTGTATCCTTGTACCTTGATCAGTAGTCTTTGTAGATGGGGTGGTGCGTTCTCAAAGGTTTCTTCCAAATCATCTCCAATTGTCTGTGGTCAGATATCACAGTGAATTCTTTCCCAAACGGGTAAGTATGAAACCGGGTGATACCAAACACTAGGGCTAAGGTTTCCCTTTCTATGTTTGAGTAGTTGGACTGCGCAATGGAGAGACTCTTGGAAGCAAAAGCTATGGGTTTGCCGTCTTGGAGCAGGCATGCTCCCAGTCCTTTCATAGACGCGTCGACCTCGAGAGTTGTCTCTTTCCTCGGGTCATAGAATTGCAGGCATGCACCCGATGAGATTGCTTTTTTCATGCTGTTTAGGGCATGTTCGTGATCCTCGTCCCAGATGAAGGGAATTTCCTTGTGAAGGAGTTCACGAAGTGGAGCTGACTTCTCTGAGAAGTTGGGAATGTATGCTGCTAGGTACGTGAATAGTCCTAGACATCTCTGGACATCCTCCTTGTCCTTGGGTGAAGGCATTGTTGTGATGGCTTCGACCTTGCTAGGATCTGGAGATTCTTGTCGTGTTCCTCCTCTGTTCTTCCAACAATCGCAATGTCATCTGCGATACATACACAGCCAGGCACATTCTGGACGATCCTATCCATGTGCTGCTGGAAGATATCTTGGCTTGTGCATAAGCCGAAGGGTAATCGTTGGAAACAGTATCTTCCGAATGGTGTTCTGAAGGTAGTCAGGTCTTGGCATTCCTCTGCTAGGTGCACTGACCAGTATCCAGCCTTCGCATCTAGCTTGGAGAAGTATTGTGCTCCTGCGAAGATGGGTTGGATTTCTTCCAAGGTTGGAACCTTATGAGGACATCTCTTTAATGCATCATTCAACCTTCTGGGGTCAAGACATATCCGAATGGACCCATCTTTCTTCACAGCAGTGGTCATCGAGCTACACCAGTCTGTGTGGTACTCTATTTTTCTGATGACCCCCTGCTCTTCCATGTTATCAAGTTCGGCCTTGATCCTGTCTTTCAGGTGGACACTGCACTTTCTAGGTGCATCTATGGTGGGCATTGCATCATCTTTCAGATGCAGCAGTGCTTTCCCGCGAAAGCTTCCTATGGCATCAAACTGCCCTGGGTACTGTTGTTTGAGATCACTAACACTGTTGATTGGTGTAGGTGTAGGTGTTTGATGTGTGGATGTGTCTTTGTGCATCTCGTGGATTGTGATAATCCCGAGATCAGTACACGTTAACAACCCTAGGATTGCTGGCCCCTTGACATCTGCTACATAGAATGTATGTGTAGACCACTTTGGATTCTTGTATCTACATTTTATGTCTATGGTACCCCTGCATGGTATTGGTACTTCCCCGTAAGCTACGAGCTTTACTGGTGTAGGTTTTACTACTGATTGCCACTTGTCACCATATATGTTTTTGACTGTACGCACTGTTATGGTATTAGCGCTTGCTCCTGAATCTATTTTCAGGTATAGTTTATGCTGTCCTGTCCTCTGTGGGCATATGATGTCAATGTTTGCATAAGCTACTGTACCCTCTGAGTTGACGACTGTGTGTGGTCTGTTTGTGTGTATAGTGTCGAATTGTGCGAAATTTGATGCACTGACTGTGGGTTGATCATGATCTGTGCTAGTACCATGTCTAGTGTCCATTTCGCTTACTGGTTTACTTTTTCGACTTTTCGATTTCGACCGTGACTTGTATCCTTGTTTTGGTTTGCGGTCATCAGATTTGCGGTCATCTGATTTACGGTCATCTGATTTTCGACTACGATCGCTTTGTTTTTTCCGACAGACCTTGGCCCAATGGCCCTTTGTGCCACAAGCACGGCACACATCTTCGTATGCAGGGCACTGACGAGGTTTGTGGGTATGTCCGCAGTTCCCACAAGTTGATTCTGCGCAAGCCTTCATTGCCTACAGCAATCTTGATTTTGATAGCCTTTTTCTTATCATTAGTTACATCTTGGTCTGCTAACACAAGTTCCATTCTTTGCTTGAACAGTTTGAACTCTTCGGGCAGGTCTGTGGCCTCCCAGTTCATCTCTGGGTATTTCACCATACTCATTGTGTATGTTCGCGTGTACGTATTTATAACGACAGATTATACGAATGAGTGTAGATCTTGTGCGTGTTTATAACGTGTGAACAGTCCTTACAGGCTGGTGTTGACAATTCGTACACTTATACCTGTGTACTCTCTCACGCATATGAGAATGTCATTAGGTGTCTCATGCAGTGAAAATGTTGATCACTCTCACTCAGTCCTCACACACCGTTATGAAAGGGTTAAATGTTCACACTTCTGATTTTACTTTAACTTATTTTAGCGCAGACCCCTGTGCCAATGTTTGAGCACAGTTATAATGGCTTAATGCAACTTGAGTCGAGTTCCATCCTTTTGAGTTTATTTAGCTAAGGCTATATTAAACACAGAATAGGCATACACTCATCATAATACACACAACACAGGTACGTGTAGATAATCGAGAAGATTGATTCAATTCTCAAACCTTGGTCCAGTTGGTGCATCGATAAGTGCGAGCTCGAAACCTTTTCGCGATTTTCCCTTGGTGAGGGGCTTTCCATACATGCAGCTATACTGGCTATGGTACGCCAGTTGTGACAACGCTAGCGCTATGGCACTACCACGGTGCGGTAGATGCCTATGGCTATGGCTATGGCTATGGAGCCTGTGTACATGCGACTGTGCACTACACATCGACTACGGAACGACGCTGCACTACTGAACTATTTTTCGCGAAAATTCGGGTTTCTGGCATTTATTCGCTGTCGTGAACTACATCAAGACGTGTTATGGATTTAACGAAGATCCCGACGCTGCCACCATGTCATGTTAGAGGCCTTGGTTTATCTTGGTACGCAGTATAATGACGACAGTTTGCAGACAGGCTAGTTAGTTGGTAGACATGTTTAATCGAAGTAGACCGATACCGATACACATTATCGCATATCGTAACACAACCGAATATTGCATTGCACCTCCTTGGTGCGTCTGGCCACATTCAGTACAAGTTATGTTTTTGCCGACAACATGACACCATCTGAAAGATAAAATAAGCAATGTTATTTTATAGTCAACAGTCACCTATAATTCATATCTTGACATCAGTATGATGTCAGGTAACCTTTTTAATACAGCCTGTACTCATAGCAGCTTTACCCTAATTGACGTACAACAACATTTGGCATACATTTGTGTACAAAATACTGCTTTTCCTAAATTGCTTTGCGCTGTTGGCGACGGATAGATTCAATTATGGTTGTATCGCGCCCCGTCGCACGCAGCCGCCATTTTATATCTGCATGACAAGAGGAGGCATGGATACACAAACACTGGTTAGTTCTCGGAAATTTCTTATGCTCTTTTTAAAAATTTTTTTGTAAAAATACGTACGATCAAAAAGACATAGCCTACTAATTCCAAAAGTTTCCCTAGGAGGAAACGCTGTGGTGAAGGACCTGTCGGTCCGCGGGAGTCGCGGAAAGTGTCATTTCAGAGCATTTCCATGTCCTGCTAACCCTAGACCGAAAATTCTGTCTCTCGTTCGTTAGCCTCTTATTTGGATAGGGTCGGCTCTTCACTAAGTGAAGAGCTAACGAACGAGAGACAGAATTTTCGGTCTATGCTAACCCGTGCTCAATTAGATTGCTGCCTGCTGGGGATGAACGCCTGGCTTCGTGATGTAAAAGGCGTAGCCTATAGCCAATTTTTTTTTTACACTCACGAAGCCATTCCTGTCTAGCCAGTCCCCCGCAAAAATATTGTAAGGTCAAGTCAATCTTCAATTGCCAAAATAATCAACATTAATTTGATTGTGGGCATTAACAGAAAGACAAGACAAGAAGGCTCGAAAAGATTTTTATTCAGTAATACCGTGGTAGATGATATAAATTATAATTACCGTTCTCGTCGTGCCATCGTTTCAGCAGCCGCTGCTGCTCCGCAGGGTTGGCCACCACCTTCCGGGGAGCTAGGAGTAGGAGCCGAGCGCGAGCTGCCGTCTCCACCAGCTCCGCATGCCCCAACCATGCCAACATAGTGAAGACATAGGGCCTCATCATCATCATATTTGAGTCTTGAGAATAAACTTCTTGGCCTTTCTACGAATAGCCTTCGTCATGTTATTGTTCGTTGAGGTTGTCGTTGAATTTTTGAGGTAGCTCTCAATTAAAGCTACCCCGACACCTCTTTTTCGAACTAACAGAGTTAGTAGTAGCACCACACTCCATAATTCGCGGCAAGTGTGCACGTACGTACGTAGTGTACATTGTATATGTAGTACAGAGAAACGATAGCAAGAACGATATCTGCCGAAGAGAAATAGGTACGGTATCTGCCGGGGTTGGAACACGATCCGCCGGCAGATAGTGTTCTTGGCCGTATTTAGAACGGTATCTGCCGGAGAACCGTATGTGCCGCTACACCGGACAGTCTCGATGTGCGATGACCCTGGGTCTATGGACACGTCCTGATCTTCCAGTAGCCGCGCCCCCGCCGGGTCACAGCCCTCGTGCCTCCGAGGAAGGTTCATGAGCCAGAGGCTGGGACAAGGACAAACCTACGACCCGAGGACCTCACCGCCACCGTCCCAGCTTGCAAGGTGGAAGATGTCACTGGAAGCCGCAGTTCCAATCCCGCGTGCAGGCGGTTCAGGATATTGGTCGTCTGATGTTGACCTGAGGCGACAGCATCACCCGGCAGCACCCTGAATGACCAAGCAGCCCTCTTTAGGGACAGCACTGCTTGCTCCACACGGAGAGGGGCCTAGAAAAGGTGGCCTAACCAAAGCTCGTCTCACATTCCCCAGTTGGCTTACCGCGGCCAACGGGAAATTTCTCAAGCTGTCGGCAACCGACCTGAACGTCGATCTGCTCTGATTGCACACGAACTCTCAAGATTAGATGTCGACATTGCCGCCCTAAGCGAGGTCCGCTTCCCAGATGAAGGCAGCCTCCAGGAGCATGGCGCCGGTTACACCCTCTTCTGGTCAGGGAAACCTGCAAAGAAAAGGCGTCTTTCAGGTGTCGGTTTCATGGTCAGGACCTCCATCGCCTCCAAGCTGGAAAATCTGCCAACCGGTCATTCCGACCGTATCATGACCATGCGCCTCCCTCTGAAGAACAAGCAGTACGCCACACTTTTCAGTGTGTACGCTCCAACTCTCCAAGCTGAACCTGCAGAAAAAGACAAGTTCTACTCGGAGTTCTACTCAGATGCCTGGAAAGGAGTACTTGGCAGACATGGCGTTGGTAACTGCAATGACAACGGGCGCTTGCTGTTGGAGCTTTGCACTACTCGGAGTTCGACTGGTTCGACGAGAACAACCAACAGATCCAGGAACTGCTGGCAAAGAAGAGATCAGCCCATCAAGTCCACTTAGCTCAGCCGTCTTGTCCTGGGAAGAAAGCTGCCTTCCGTCTCGTTTGCAGCAACCTCCAGCGCAAGCTTCGAGAGATTCAGAACGAGTGGTGGACCAACCTCGCAGAGAGAACTCAACTTTGCGCAGACACTGGTGACTACAGAGGCTTTTATGAAGCCCTCAAGGCAGTATACGGCCCTACTCACCAGGTCCAGAGTCCCTTACGCAGTGAGGACGGACAGGCCCTCTTCACGGCCGGGGCTTCAATTCTGAGCCGTTGGTCTGAGCACTTCCAGGCCCTCTTCAGCGCTGACAGAGTTGTCCAGGACTCAGCAGTCCTCCGCATCCCCCAGCAACCAGTCAAAGCGGAACTGGACGAACCACCAATTATGGAAGAACTTACCAAAGCCATAGGGCAGTTAAAGAGTGGCAAAGCAGCAGGAGTTGATGGTATCCCACCAGAGATCTGGAAAGATGGAGGACCAGCACTACACAGCAAGCTGCATGAACTTGTCTGCTGTTGGGAACCTTCCAGGCCCTCTTCAGAGCTGACAGAGTTGTCCAGGACTCAGCAGTCCTCCTCACCCCCAGCAACCAGTCAAAGCGGAACTGGACGAACCACCAATTATGGAAGAACTTACCAAAGCCATAGGGCAGTTAAAGAGTGGCAAAGCAGCAGGAGTTGATGGTATCCCACCAGAGATCTGGAAAGATGGAGGACCAGCACTACACAGCAAGCTGTATGAACTTCTTGTCTGCTGTTGGGAGCCTGCCAAGAGACTTCCGTGATGCAGTCATCGTCACCCTGTACAAAAACAAAGGAGAAAAGTCTGACTGCTCCAACTACCGGGGGATAACTCTGCTCTCCATCGCAGGAAAAATCCTCGCTCGAGTGCTCCTGAACAGATTGGTACCCACCATCGCTGAAGATCACCTCCCAGAAACCTAATGTGGCTTCAGAGCCAGCAGGAGCACCACTGACATCCCCCTGTTCAAAAACAAAGGAGAAAAGTCTGACTGCTCCAACTACCGGGGGATAACTCTGCTCTCCATCGCAGGAAAAATCCTCGCTCGAGTGCTCCTGAACAGATTGGTACCCACCATCGCTGAAGATCACCTCCCAGAAACCCAATGTGGCTTCAGAGCCAACAGGAGCACCACTGACATGGTGTTTGTCCTCAGGCAGCTCCAAGAGAAATGCCGGGAGCAGAACAAAGGACTGTATGTGACGTTCGTGGACCTGACGAAAGCATTCGACACAGTGAGCAGAAAGGGGCTGTGGACGATCATGGAGCGACTTGGCTGCCCCCCAAAGTTCCTCAGCATGGTCATCCAACTTCATGAAGATCAACGCGGCCAAGTCAGATTAAACAGCGACCTCTCTGAACCCTTCCCCATCGTCAACGGCGTGAAACAGGGTTGCGTCCTGGCACCGACCCTGTTCAGTATCTTCTTCAGCATGATGCTCAAGCAGGCCACAGAAGACCTCGACGATGACGATGCCGTGTATATCCGCTAGCGCCTTGATGGCAGTCTGTTCAATCTCAAAGACACTTGCACCCCCTGCAGCGCCTAACATCCTGCTTTGCAGCGGCTGCGCAGCTCTTTGGACTCGAGGTCAGTTTGAAGAAGACGGAAGTCCTCCACCAGCCTGCACCCCGGGAGGAGTACCGCCCCCTCACATCACCATTGGCGAGACTGAGTTGAAAGCAGTTCACCAGTTTACCTACCTGGGGTGCACCATCACATCAGATGCCAAGATCGACAGGGAAGTAGACAACAGACTGGCCAAGGCAAACAGCGCTTTTGGCAGACTCTACAACAGAGTCTGGAACAACAAGAAGGGCACCAAGATCAGCGTCTATAGAGCCGTTGTACTCCCCACCCTGTTGTACGGCTCTGAGTCATGGGTAACATACCGTCACCACCAACGACTCCTTGAGCGTTTCCACCAGCGCTTTCTCCACACCATCCTCAACATACAATGGAGCGACTATGTCACAAATATTGAGGTTCTCACCAGGGGGAGATCACCAGCATTGGGGCCATGTTGATGAAGTCACAGCTAAGATGGGCGGGGCACGTCTCCAGAATGAAGGACCACCGCCTTGCCCAAGATAGCCCTGTACGGTGAACTCTCCACTGGCCACCGTGACAGAGGGGCACCGAAGAAACGTTACAAAGACTCCCTCAAAAAGTCACTCGACCCCTGCCAGTGGTCAACCCTTGCAAATGACCTGCAGGCTTGGCGCCACACCGTTCACCAGGCAGGGCCAACCTGAGGGAGAAACGCTGCAGTAGGAAGGACCGGGTAGCCTCGGCAGCAGTACCAGACTAGACCATTGATTGCAGTCGCTGTCGCCGGACTTGCCTGTCGCGCACCGGCCTTGTCAGCCACCAACGTGCCTGCAATCGACGTTGACAGCCCCCTTCATAGATCTTCGTTCGCGAAGCTAAGCCAAGAAGGAGGAAAAGATATCCATGCATAGAGCTAGAGGGAGCCATGAAAACATAACGTGCATAATTAGCGGTACGTCCCTTGTAAAGTAGTCAAAAATGAGGGGGGGGGGGGGGGAGAATGTAAAGTTGTCATTTTCTTTTCAGGGGGATTATGGCCCCCTTATATGGGTCTTGGGAGGACCGACGGATTGACTTTTCCCTACTACCCTCCCGTCACCCCCAGCGCGAGGGGAGACGGGATTAATATCCTTTACGTATTAAAATATAGTGGAAATATTTTTGAAGGAAATTTTGGTGGGGGATCCTTCTTTACACCGTGGCAACCGATTTTCCTAAGTGACGCGATCTCCTACACCTCCCCTCCCCCGAATGATGTCTACAAATCGACTTAGTATGTCATATGTGTTCTGAAGAAAATACATTTTCATCTTGATGAAGACTAAATGATATGCATATAATTATGTTCGAGTAGTATATCCATGCATAGAGCTAGAGGGAGCGATTTGATGTTTCTGTGGTTTAATACTCAGAGAAATTAAGGCCATGAAAACATAACATGCATAATTAGCGGTATGTCCCTTGTAAATGATGCAAAATGAGGGAGAAAATAAATTATTGTCATTTTCTTTTCAGGGGAATTATGGCCCCCTTATATGGGTCATAGGAGGACCGAAGGATTGACTTTTCCCTACTTCCCCCACCCCACTCCATCGGCCTCCCGTCACCCTAGCGCGAGGGAAGACGGAGTAATATCCTATACTATCATAGTGTAAATATTTTCGAAGGAAATTTTGGTCGGTTTGGTTGTGGGGGAGGGACTCCTTATTTACACCGTGGCAACCAATATTCCTAAGTGACGTGATCTCCTACACCTCCCCTCCCCCGAATGATGTCTACAGATCGGTTTAGTCTGTCTTAAGGGAATGAAAAATATATTTGAGGCGATATACAAAATACATGTTTCCAACGGTATGAAGGCCATTTCATGTCAATTTAGTTGTTGAAAATAGAAGGGAATTCAATGTTTAGAAATGAATTTATGAAATATGGACGGAACGACAGCCCTTAAAAAGTGCCTCACACCCCTCTAAGAACCATTCCCCGCCCGTGGGTACCAAAAGGTGGGGACCGAAAGAGCCAGGAGAGGCGCCTATTCGAACCCCAAAAAGGCCCCAAATCCTTAGCGTAATATATATTATATACTGGGCGTTTCAAATAAATTCCTAGTAAATCTTCCCAGTATATGACTTGCAGTTGTTTTTGCCCCCCTGTTTTTTGTGAATATAGTCCTATCCTGTAGTTTTATAAATATTTTGTTTACACTCAATGAACAAACTTTTATATTTGATTTTATGGATGTTGATTGAGTGTGTGTATATGCATGCACTTCTTGCCAATATTTACATTTTTTTACTGATCATTGTAAGATCTTATTTGTTAGAGTATTTGTATTTCTAAGAATGTTTCAAGTAGTCTTTACTTATATCAAATTTACATAATTTGTCAGGAACCACATATTCATTAGCCATTTCAGCATTTCGTGGTCTCCTATTACCATTCACATTTGAAAATACCTTGTAAATATGTTTATTATATTTTATAATTAAGAAATGGTAATAATAAATTCATTCATCGATTCATAAAGATGATATTTTCAGGACGATTACCTGTATTGTAAAGAATCTACTTTAAGGTAAAGAATAAAACTTTCCCATAGTTTTAATTTTTTATAGTTTTTCTCAAGTGAAAATGAATATGGTAATTACACCCGGAATAGGTATTTGAGAATTTTATAAGTGCAACACGAATGAAACTGTAAGATGATAATGCAACACACTTATTGTCTGAGGATGAAATAAATAACTTTGAAATTTCAGTATTTAAGTGTCAGTTTCAACAAAAATATTTATGCTTGTCATTTGAAATGTCCCACTTACTTTCTTTTACAAAAGGCGTTTAGCCTCAGTTTAGGAATAAGGATTCTCTACAAGTAGCTATAGTGTTAACTATTAAGTATTAATAAGCAAACGACTAGCATGCCAGTCGGTGCTTTGAACAGACTTCGGTATAGATACACTCAGGTGAAATTCACTTTGGATCAAAGCTTTCAATTTGATTTCCATCGTATTTCATATGTCCATGGATTTAATTCTGTATTAATGCACTTAGTTCTTGTCATCTGTACATGTTGTGAAAGAAGGAAGGAAATCTGAATTGGTAATAACATGCGGAAGCATAATGGTCTTCCATCCCAAGTACTGGTGAGGCACTATGAAAAAAACCTGTCCAGAAAAAGCGTTTTCATAGATAAGCCAAGTTAGGTTGAATTATGTTGGAGTAAATCGACCTAGCCGGTTAAAGAGGGAAATTTCCTTAACATACTCATAAATAGTAATTTTTCCTCTGTTTACTATACATGAAATGCAACATTACCAAAACACATCATGCTACAAACGAACTGTCACCAGTAGCAAAGTTTGAAATAAGGGGACGGACCTTCCCAGCCCCATTTCGGCTTGTTCCTTTCATTAAGTTTCCTTTCCTTTTCTTTTTTTTTCTTTTCTTTTTTTTGCGGGGGGGGGGGGGCTGGGGTGGTTGCACTTTTTCATTCTTCTCCCCTCTTCTCTATCTTTTCATTGCTCACTATTTCTCGCAGAATGTAGCCCAGGCACTTATGGAGCTAACTGTTTGCAAGAATGCCGCTGCTTTCAATCAAATGACTGTGCCAAGGATACAGGAGAATGCACTGGTGGGGCTGTGTGTCAGGAAAGCTGGACAGGTGTCAATTGTCAAGGTGAGGAAATGTTCTAGGTTTTCTCCCTGCGGTGAGATTCCAATTTGTAAGAATTTTACCACACTGTATTACCAGAGAACAAACACAATTGGAGTGCCGGATTCAATTTTGTGCAGCATGTTTAGTTGTGTTTCTAACGTAATATCCTATTTGAAATACACCTGTATGTAGATTAGCGTCACATCAGTTCATGGCTGAACTACATTACTCTGGTTCGTTACCTGCTTCAGTCTACATCATGACGGTCTAAACTGCGTTTAAATGTGAAATCTTTCATTTTTAATTCCGTTTCTACGAGCTCTGTTGTTTTACTGCATCCATATACCGACTCAAAAAATAGTTAATATAATGATCTACAGTATGTCCCAGAAATTGCAATATGAAAAACTCTTACTATTTTTCTACCAGTCAGTAAAGACTCCGTCCGATGTGGTCCAGTAGTCACGAAGAAAAAGGGATTTTTTTTGTAAAAGCATGTCACGGGCCCTTTCTTCCATCTTTTGTCACTTGAATGTTTTTGGGCATCCATGTGAATGGAAATAGTTTGCTCACAGTAAACATACTTACTAATATATTTAAATTACATGCATACCATTTTAACAAAGTTAAATAATCGAGTAAATAATGTCTTCTTAATAATATTAGGACAAGTCATTTCATTAAGCAGGTTCATAATTTTGTTTAATAATTCACTTTCATTGACAAATGACAAATATCATACCTTCCAAACATTCCTATGTTAGAGGAATAATTCCTATTTTTCGCCTTCATATTAATGTGAGACGCCCCAGATTCCTTTCTTTTCATTAAAACTTTTGTTTGAAAGCATACAATATACACTTTATTCCGAATTTTGCCTCGCAAGATTCCTATTTTTTCCTATGGAAAATTGGCAGGTAATGCAACATGTTTTAAAACTGCTTATCTTTTTACATTAATGATTTATTTCGTTTTGGAAAATATATATCCAAATGCCCTTATAAGAACAACAAGAACGATGACAATTGTTGTGATAAATGAAACAATGAATTCACAATTGTAGCAGATGAAAGCAAAACAGTAAGTTCCTTTTCAAACCATATCAAAGGAGTGTGGAATTGTCCAATGTGCTTTGTGCGTCTCCCTTGGTCAAATATTGGATGGAAGGGACTTATGACATGCGTTATAATCCCTATTTCTTTGTAACTGCTGAACCAAATAGGATGGGGTTTTCACTGAGACACAGATGATTAGTTAAATTTTTGCAATCCTGAACCATATTCAGATTAATTCACAATTTTGATCACATATTGATGCTGAAATTCTGATTGTATTTTTGGTACATACTGTTCTAGTATTCCAAACTATAATGAAGCTTTCTTATGCCATAATTATCTTCAGCAGGCCCTCTTTGATTTCCTTAAGTTCAGCTTGGTTAAGTTAATAGTATGACATTGTCCATATCGTTTTTACAAGAAGTTTTGAATTTCTCTTGAATTATTATTATTATTATTATTATTATTATTATTATTCTTATCAATATTATTATCATTATCATCATAATTATTACTATTATCATTATTATTAATATTATTATTATTAATATGTTTAGGGAACTTCAAGAATATAATCACTAGTTTTATAGCGATATACATTGTGCTATGAGTACTCTATTCTGTTTAAACGCTCTAGGAGCCTGCTGTCATCCGTTTATAATTTATAAGCAGGTAACCCTTTTGAGAACTAGATATCTGGTATTTAGATTTTCTCTACATTCTGTTATAAGACGGAGCATAAATTATTTTCCCAGAAGCTGTTATACTTCTTTCCATTGTGCTTAAAAGTTATGGTTTTAAGAGCATCACAGGTTTACGAGACTTTTTAATATTTTCCCCACAGTGGTCAGGCTGAACACTGCGGAATGTAGGCTACTATGTTTGGTGGTCGAGGACGTGTGTATTTCTCTAAAATACCTAATAATTTCCTTGTTTATTTTCCCTTTTTTTACAGTTTGAAGTTGCAGATCTCGTGACGTAGATACAGCCTAGCTTACGTGTAATTATCATCAGTCTCTGATAGAAACATATCTATAAAAAATATGTTGATGATATGCATTCCAGGAGATATTAATTTTTATTATCATTTTCCCTGATTATTTCCTTCCTTTTTTTCTGTTTATGTCCTCATATCTTTCAATATGCAATAATTTATTTCTTTGACTTTTCTTCTTACATTTTCTATTTCTGTCTCTTCTTATGAATTTATCAATTTGTCAGTCTCGTCGGTCTCATTGGCCGTCGGTCTATTGGGCTGTCGATCTCGAGAACCTTTTTTAATTGTCGGTCTTGTGGGCTGTCGGTCTACATGGATGACCTTTCCCTGTACATGCTGTACGGGATATATATGCTGCATGTCATCTGATAATCTTACATGCAAGTGAATGTAGTAAACATCATAAAACATGCAATATACTGTGATATTAGGTGCCTTTTCCCATTTGGAAGCGAAGGATGAATGAAGAAAAGAATAATGTATGTCGGGTGATGTGTAACTGGCCAATCGGTTGCCTAGATGCTACATTGCACGATATAGACACGTATAATCCCGGCGTAGGGTAAGGGTGTGTACGTGTGTGTCTGTGTGTGAAATACTAATATTAAAAGAGTTTTTCTTTATTTTTCCTCTTCTCATTTTATATATTCAGCGAATACTGGTACGACATCAAGTTATTTTACCACTTCTTCAACTAGTCTTGTTGCAACCACTTATGCTACCACTCCAACTACTGATACCACATCTCCATCTACACCTACTTACGTCATAGAGAACTTTCGCTACACCAAGGTAAACAACGGTGAACCTACAAACCTAGTTTGTGTCTTGGCAGGATCGCCACCACCGCCTTCGGCAAACATAAGTGTCACTAAAACAATAAGTGGAAATGAAGGGATTGTCTTGTGCGAGACCAGTGTCAGTGAATCAACGATGACCGTAATGTGCCAGGTTTATGTGAGACTATATGATATGCCTCAGAATTTCAGCTGTCTTTTGCACAGACCGGACGGAAATGTTGTTTCTGAAGAGCTATCTGTCTCTGTTTATGGTAATTATTATGACTCACAAAAACAGTTTTTGTACTTTTAGATAAAAAGAGAATAACATTCATTGTCCACGAATATACAAGCAGACCACATCCAAATCTGATTATCAGGTGACGGTTGTCTGAATGATGTAAATTTCAAAATTCGCGTGATGTTAATTGTAGCTAAATACCCTACCATTATGAATATCAAAAATATCATCGTCCCATAGAAAAAGGAAGTAGCATATTTTTGATGTAACATTTCAGAAAATTGTCGAAATCGTTTGCATGGGTAAAGGACCTTTCTTTGGCCATTACCTGAAGAAATGAATAAAAAGATTTAGGTTTTAAACACTGAAAAATAAAATAAAAATGTGTAATGTTTACAAGGGCAACAGTGACAAGTAAAGAAAGCATTGATACTCAGTCAGTCCCAAAACTTGATTTTGACATATTTCAACATTTTGACATATTTTTAGCAATTAATTTGTTGTGAATTATTTGTGGTTAAATGAGTTTTCTTTTTTTATTCACTCGCACTGTATACATAGCATGTGCTTTAAATCATCATAATAATGCTCTAATATCAGCTCGTTGTGATCGAGGCACTAGCACATAAACTGAATGAAATATACATATTAACGATATGCTTTATCGACATATTAAAGCTTTCCGTTTTTCTCCTATCATTTTCATGTTGGAGCGGAATACATCATACTAGATTAGGTGTATAGGCCTATGAACACCTCTGGTATAGTGTAATGACAAACACCATTATCGCAAACTGAACTTTCTCTATGTTTAACCTCCGATATGATGGTATTTTAGAGGAGTTGACTTTTATTTATTTCCTTCCAGAGCCTCCAAGGTTTAATGAAGCTAACATACTCATCCAAGAGATCACTTCTCATTCAATCACGATACGCTGGACATCATGGGATGAAACACGTGATCACGGTGATGGTCCAGTGATTGGATATTTAGTTTACTACAACACACATGGCGAGAATGACCTTAATCGGACTTCAATTTCAAACACCACCACATTTACTATCTCAAATCTAAGAAGGGACACCAGGTATGATTTCAGGGTGACTGCAGTAAGAGCGGGACCTAGCGGTGAGGGGAGGTACAGTTCAGTAGCAAGTGCCAACACATCATGCAGTGGTAAGTATACTTCTAGTATAAGGATGAATCGAGATGCCCCCTTTTACAATAAGCTCCTTGGGGGGGGGGGGCGATTTTTTTCACAGAACATGAATTTGAGAATCCCACTCGTGTGGTCATATAGACCGTTTCAGTTGGTAAAAAAATAAAAATAAAAATAAACGGAAAAAGGCTCAATGAAAAGGCCAAAATCAACATTTTTTAAATGTCCAGAAAGCAACCTCAGACCCATTTTAAAAGAAAGTTTATGGTTTCATTCATAACATTATCTTTCTAAAAATATATCTTTAAAAATATCTCACAATACTGCTTTCTATAATAATTATAAAAATGGAAAAAAATAATATCAATAATAATAATAATAATAATAATAATAACAAAAATAATGAAATGTCCTTGAGCACTCCACAAAGTGGATTTGGCGCTATATAAGTTACATTTATTATTATTATTATTATTATCAGTACTGAATACGAACTGACAACGAGCTATAACCTTTCGACCAGGCTTAGCGTCTAAATAACTAAATACGACTGGCGCAATGAAACTAGTCACGAGTGACGGTTAAAGCCATTCCCCATTTCCTCACTTGAAAGATTCAAATGAGAATTTCTTATGTTGAACTCAGTGACAGCTAACAGATGAATTAATTGATGTATACTGATTCATGCGTACAATGTTGCCAAATCATGAATTAGTATTATCATTCAAATAAGAATTATTCCAAAACACATTACAATTTATCATGTTTATCGTAGCTTGGGATCTCAAACATTTGGGAATTAGTGTTAATCAATGGATAACCATGTTAGCGAATTAAGCATTGGTTTTAACAGTTCGCTGCTTCCCCTCGAATTTGTGTTGGCATGATAAGACACAGAAACAAGTCGTGTTTTTGCAATGCCGAAATGAGAAAAAAAAATGATAATCAATGATACGTAAGCAAAAAATTGGATAAAAATATTGGTGGGTGCTAAGGTTTGTATGGATCATTATTAAAAATAAGGTACCCAAACTGAACAAAGCGCCCACTACTATTGATCGGGGCCCATGCATGAATATCAAATTATTATCTATATATATATTACGTTAAGGATTTGGGGCCTATTTTTTGGTTTGAATAGGCGCCTCCCCTGGCCCTTTCAGTCCCTACCTTTTGGTACCCACGGGCGGGGAATGGTTCTTAGAGTGGTGGGAGGCACTTGTTAAGGGCTGACGTGCCGTCCATATTTCATAAATTCATTTTTAAACATTGAATTTCCGGAGGGAGCAATTAGAACAGCCTGACGTATATATACTCCAAGGCCATATCCGCATGCATGGATGGCTTCAATGTACAGTATATACGGCGCAACAAGACACCCTAATTTGACACTTTATCACAAAATCTGATAAGAAGGAGATCCGCGGAAGGGGGGGGGGGGGGATAGTTCGGTAATGTGTTCCAAATGAAATTAAATTTCTTTTACGGTTCCTTTTTGGCTAAAAAGAAGTCTTATGATGATGATGTAGGCCTAAATAGGATGTAAAATATCAATCAAGATATGAAAGCGCTGTTAACGGTATAAAAATAGGGGATAGACGGGTTTCCCTGTTTAGGGTATCAACATCTGCCCCTACTTCAATCTGCTTTTTAATTCAGCAAGTGATTTACGTGGATAATGTACAGGTCTCAATGTTTTTTTTTTTTTTTTTTTTTGTTTTTTTTTTGGGGGGGGGGGGGGTGTCTCATTGAGGCCGGTAGGGTACATCATCCACGTGAAGACGGATAAAATTTTTACCTTTTCAGCAATATAGGTGCATTACCCGGGTTACGCTTTTAGGGTATCAAAATCAGAGACTTCATGATATCAAATGCAGAGACTGATAAGAAGAAGATCCGCGGAAAGAGGGGGGGGGGGGGGGAGGGGTGAATAGTTCGGTAATGTGTTCTAAATAAGTCTTATGATGATGATGACAGTTGTAGGCCTAAATAGGATGTAAAATACCGTTGCCACGGTGTAAAGTAGGAGCCCCTCCCCAGCAACCAAACCAACCAACATTTCTATGATAGGATACGTACTCCCGTCTCCCATCGCGCTGGGTGACGGGATGTTAGTAGGGAAAAGTCAATCCGTCGGTCCTCCCAAGACCCATATAAGGGGGCCATAATCCCCCTGAAAAGAAAATGGCAATTTTTCCCCCCTCATTTCTGCATCCTTTACAAGGGACGTACCGCTAATTATGCATGTTATGCTTTCATGGCCTTAATTTCTCTGAGTATTAAACCACAGAAACATGGCAACATCAAATCGCCCCCTCTTGGTCTATGCATGGATATTCTACTCGAACATAATTATATCACTGACCTCTACCCATATTGTCTTCATCAAGATGAAAATGTATTTTCTTCAGAACTCATGCACACTGTAAAAAATAACTGTAGATTAACAGGTTTTTTGACTTGTAAAATTACAAGTTTTGGCCGTTTTTCTGTTAATACGTTATTTTTCTTGTGAAATCGCAGGAAAATAATGGCAGGAAAATTAGCAATTTTCCTGCGATTTTACAACTAAAATACCGTATTAACAGAAAAACGGCCAAAACTTGTAATTTTACAAGTCAAAAAACCTGTTAATCTACAGTTATTTTTTACAGTGCAAGCTTCGGATAAATAACACATACTCACATGTTGTAAATACTTCTTGGTAAAAAACAACTTTACCCGACTTTTTTTCTTATTCACTTGATTACTGAGACAAATATACGGTACGGTGATTAATCATAAACACAGGTACACTCTTAAAAATGCGGGGTCGAATTTATTCGACCACGTTTCGGGGTTGTTTTCGATCAATAATGCTCCCGCTGCATTAAAATGACCAGTTTTTGCGTGGTCAAAATGACCACGCAAAAACTGGTCATTTTATGACCACGCAAAAACTGGTCATTTTAATGCACTCTAAAAAAGGACTGGTCAAAAAATGTACCAATGCGATTGGTCAACACCATATGGGTTATTTCCAAAAACATGTTGGTCACAATGTTCCAAGTTCACTGGTTAATCACTAACCATTTGAAATATTGCTTATTCATCAGCAAAGTATTGGTCCGACTTCTACTTGGTTAAACGTTGGGCCATTGTCATGAATATTCATGATGTATCCTGAATACCCATGAGCAACCGTAAACAACCAGAATTTATATATGTGACCCGCCGCCTCAAAACCTACAATAAGTCGCACGGACCACAACGTAGCAAACAGCCCAAAAAAGTAAATTTGCTTGGATCAGTCGATTTTCTGTTTTTGATAGAAATGGGTAGTTTCATTATCATTCTATCATGTCTCAAGTTTGTGAGTCGTAATTCGACTTAGAAATATGTTTTGGGGGCATTTTAAAATGACTCATTTTTCACATGTCGAGCTAATGAATGTTTGGAGAGCTTTTGTAATACTTTCATTCAATGCCAAATTACTACTTTACCTCTAAAGGTATTAAATTGATTTTTGGAGTGAGTATTGAATAGGTCGTCCTGGAGCAGTGTGCCAAAATTCAACCTAATCTGATAATCCCTTCATACCGGTTGCTATGGCCATTTGAATACCCAGTTTTACTTGGGCGCACACAGAGAGCGAAGGTTTAGCACTCTTTTGTTCCGAACTTAAATGGCCATTTTCTCTGAATAGGAGTTATTGATTGCTGGTTACATACTGATTCTAAATGTGATATTTAAAGGTGTTATCAATGAGTAAACTAGGCAAGTGATATACCATTAGAAAGCTGAGAATCTCTACTTTCAGAAAATGTATAAAACAAAAAAAAAATAATTTTGGCGACTTATTGTAGGTTTTGAGGCGTCGGGTCACATATATAAATGACACTTGATTTTTAAGTTTTTATGCAATGATTGCACTTTGAAATGTGATGAAAAATGTATGTATACTAATTATTATGTTGTACATATTCAAACATGTAATTAGGTTTAAGATCTAAAAATCTACATTAGAAAATTAAATTAAAATCTTTAACCACTTTTAGCAAGCACTGCAATACAGTCCCTATATAATAAAGTAAAGGTTTTCAGGATATAGGTATAGGATAGGATGTAGGACTATAATAGGAGTAGGGTTAAAGTAGGATGATAGGTGTATATAATATGCTATACGATGGGTGAGGATAGGTTATAGGTCATAGTGAGCAAAATATACAAAATATGTTATGTTATGATATTACTTGACATTAGCTTCTTTTTTTTTAATCTTTGAAACGTGGATGGTACACGCACGCATCTGGCAGAAGTATCAACCCCGTCCGACGGGAAATGACCACGTTGCGTGGTCGGAGAAATGACCCGCATGGCGGGGTCAAAGTGACCTCGCACGGGGTTTGTGCATAGTTGGTCCCGCATGCGGGGTCATTTGTAACCCCGTTTGGGGTTATTTTTGTCCCCGCATATTTAAGAGTGTAGCGCCCGTGGATGTCCACAGCTGCTTCTGCTGGTACGGGTATAAAAAGCCAGATAACCGTGACCCCGCCCTCTTTCGCGGGCTCTGTGATATACCAAAAACAACAAGAAGAAACTAAAAAACACGAGTGGATGAATTAAAAACAAGATTACATAAAATATATAACAAAAGCAGACAATACCCCGTGAACTATGAATATGCTTATTTATAAAACACAGTAATGAAATACGATATAATAAACGTAATTATATAACTAATCATGTGTTTAGATTTGTTACAACAAATTTCGTTTGAAAATACAAGAGTGCATACGTGATGAAACCATTCTGAAAAATAAAATCCATGAAATTTGATTGACGCTTTGGTCAATTCCCCAGTAGTTTTCGGAAGTGTGAAAATTTTATTTTATTCCTATTTAAACGAAAATAGGCCTATTTTTTTCCTATTTTCTTTGGAAAATATGAAAAAATTAGATCTATTTTTTGGCTATTTTTTATTTTTTCCCTATTTAATTCCTATATATTCTAAGGAAAATAGGCCTATTTTTATTGTATTTCCCTCGGAAGTAGGAAGAAAATAGAAGTAATTTTAGGCTATTTTTTTTATTTTTCACCTATTTTCTTCCTATTCTAAGGAAAATAGGCCTATTTTTATTGTATTTCCCTCGGAAATAGGAAGAAAATAGAAGTAATTTTAGGCTATTTTTTTATTTTTCACCTATTTTCTTCCTATTTCAGGAAAATAGGCCTATTTTTATTGTATTTCCCTCGGAAATAGGAAGAAAATGGAAGTAATTTTGGGCTATTTTTTATTTTTCACCTATTTTATTCCTATTTCAGGAAAATAGGCCTATTTTTATCCTATTTCCCATGGAAAATATAATAGAAATAGGCCTATTTTGAGGCTTTTTTCTGATTTTTTCCTATTTTTTAGACCTCATTTCTCTCCGGACTATTTTTTCCCTAGTTTTTGCACTTTTCATTTTTGTCAAAAAAATAGTTTTATCCTATTTTTCAGACTAGCTCTAGTTTCATCCTAGTTTTCTCATTATTCTAAAACTAGTTTTGTACTATTTTCCAAACTTTTATCTTTCCCCATGATCCAGCACTAGTTTTATCCTATTTTCCAAACTTTATTTTTTCCAGCACTTTAGTTTTATTCTAGTTTCCTGACTTCTGTACTTTTGCTAACACTAGTTTTATCATATTTTCCAAACTTTATCTTTTCCAGCACTAGTTTTATACTATTTTCCAAACTTTATCTTTCCAGCACTAGTTTTATTCTAGTTTCCCCAACTATTGGTTTCTATAGGTCCTAATCAATCATGAATATTCATGAATAACAATCTAAAATATGAAAACTAGTGGAAATAGATAAATACATTTAGATTTGGGATTAAGATTTGAACTTTGATAGAAATTTTACTTACATTAAACTATTGTAATGTTGTACACAATTTCAAAAGGCATTTTCATATTTCATTAATAAAAGTGTAAATCAATTTTAATAATAAAAGTGTAATCTAGTCAGTAACCATTTTTTTATAGCACTACAACTATGTCCCTATATATAATGAATGTGATACAATTGCTTAGTAGCTAGGTATAGGACATAGGATGTAGGCTAGGATAGGATAGGATATGATTACAAGATAGGATTAATAAAATAATAATCAATAATGTCATGTGATTGTTCCTGTAGACACCCACAGCATTTCTTCTTATATTAATCTTATAGTTAATTATTTTCTTATTGGTTTTGTAGATTTTTCCTATTTTCTCCCTAGTTTTTCCCTATTACATTGCATTTTCTCAATTAGATTCAATCTATTTTCTGCTTAGTTTTCCACTATTTTATTCCTGTTTTTGTCCTATTTTTTCTGTAGTTTCCCATTATTCAATTCCTATTTCCTCCTATTTTATCCTATTTCTCAATCAAATTTTATCCTATTTTCTGCCTAGTTTTCCACTATTTTATTTCTATATTTTTCCTATTTTCCATCTCCCACTATTTTCTTCAACGTGTTTTCCCCTATTTTCTACCTAGTTTTCACCTAATTTAATCCTATTTCCATCCTATTTTTGTTTTTTTCCTATTTCCGCAATAATTTCGAAGGACTATTTTCTTTCTGGTTTTATCCTATTTTCTTGGAATAAAAATAGGGAAAAATAGGGGAAAAAATAGGAAAAATGTGTTTCAATCCTATTTTTATCCTATTACAAGTAGCTATCTCTACGCTATACAAAATAGGAAAAAAATAGGAAAAAAATATATTTCCGTTGGTAATTTTTTTGTATTTTTTTCCTATTTTTACCCTATTTCATTTCGACTTGGGTTTACATGAAATGAATCAAACTGAAATGTCTCAAGCGCATTTCTACACGCTGAAAAATGAATTAATAAATACGAACATGTGAAAGTTAAATTGAAAGTGAATAATGAGAATATGAACGCGAAAACATATATATATATATAGTTTCTAAAATTGTGAATTCTATGAATAAAATTATTATCACTTTTTTTTATAATCATTATGATATCACTGAAATAAATACTATTATTGTTATTGCTATAATAATTATTATTCGGCATCACCTGTACCTGGAAGGGGTCTCTCCTCTCACTTTCCCTGCTATGCTTTTATGAAGAGTGAAGTGGGTTATTAACGTGGACTGGTGATGACTCTTACACATCCTGTTTTCACGAAGTGACGGTTGAGCGTGCAACTAAAAGAAAGTTAGTTTTGAATAAATCGCTTTCAAAGTTTTAAAGCATAATCTCATCCTCTTTAGTGTATGAAGGTTGAATAAATTTTATATCCTGGGGTAGACCGCATTTCAATGTTTAGTTCTAAGTTTAATTATTTGCATATTTTTTATATTTGGGGGGAAAATGAGCTGTAAACATAACCGTCATTTCGTGAAAACACAAACACAAGGACGCGCTTATGATTTGTTTTCACGAAGCGACGGCTCTCAGCCGCGCATGTGTAAAACATATGGGACTTGATGACCGCGCATTTAAGCGTCATTGCGCGTAAACACAAATTCAAATCAACGACGCGCTGTTTTTTTGTTTTCACGAAGTGACGGGTCTCAGCCGCGCACGTAAAACAAACGGGACGGCTGTAAGCCGTCACTTCGTGAAAACAGAAAATCCTTTTACTAGGTATTTTCTTGTTGACGTTATCGCCATAGTTACATAATTAGACATTATTATGATCTGAAACTTTGTGAGGTTCAAGATGTTAGTGAATGATGTCCAAAAATGCAAAAAACTGAAATTTGAAAAAATATGCGATTTTCCTCACTCCTGTCACTTCGTGAAAACAGTAACGAATATAATATATATATATATATATATATATATATATATATATATAAACACCTAATGGGTACATTAGGAGGACAGTTTTTGTTCTTTTTCTTTGTCCAACTGTCGACTTAATGTACCAACTGTCGACCTAATGTAGGGGTCTCTATTATGACGAAATAAACCGTATTGTTAGGTGTCGACCTAATGTACCCTTTAGTCAAATATATCAAACGTTTAAACTTATTATATTTTACATCTGCTTTTGAATAATCGATCATTCAACTTGACCCAGCCTATCCATGCTTACTTTAGTATCTGCTGAAAACATAACAAATTCATGCTGTCACCCCACAAACAATGATTCTGCATCACGGTGTAAGTATAATGTCATAATTATTGTATTGTTATTTATCTTGATTAAACTGCAGGAAAATAACCTCAAATGATCGTCGTTTTTCTTTTTTTTTTTGCTTTTTTATTTTTTTATGTTTTATATTAATTCTTTTCCTATCAGCACCCTCTCAAGCACCTGCCTTGTCTGAGAGAAACAGAGGTCCAACATCCATCACCTTGGATTGGCAGGTGAGCTATATAGCGTGTCTCTAAAAAAAAATCTGGATGAAACTACAAATTAAATCATTTAAAATTAGGTTTTGTTGTTCTTGTTTTGTTTTTGTTTTTGTCAATGCACAAATCATTTCAAAGCTCAGTTTTCTGCATTCACATAATTCCAATTAAAAGCATGACTGAATAACGCACGACAGTTTTCACATGCAGTCTAAATTGGCAATGTTAAAATCAAATTGTGCAAAATAAGTACATGGCTATTATATTTGCTTCAGTGAGGGATTGAAAATAGGGAAACTTTGGGAGTGAAAGCATGTAACAAGAAACATGCCCGCCATTCTGGTCCAGAAAAGCCCGTGTCCTCAATGCACGACGAATCACTCCCCTCTCTGCTGCCGTTTTCAACCTTTGCATTGCTTAAGAAGTTTCGCAGATGACTTTGTTCTTATAAACTGACAAATTTCACTGCTATGACCAATTTAAAAAAAATGGAATTATAGAAATTCAGCTGAAAGAAACTGACTTACGTGTGTAGTACTTTTGTTATGATACATGCATAAGTGCCTCATTTGCACACACGAGTAATTCATCCGCTGCCGATGAATTTGCGAATATAGCGTAAGATGACGTAATGGTAGCTGATCAAAAATATTCATTATATTTATTTATCTTTCTTCAGTAACATTGTAAAATACATATCATACAATAAATAGCAGGAAAAGAGAAGAGAGATGAGGTGACCAGGAGAAGAAGCAGAGCTTGTAAATTGGGTCCCTCAGATGAATATAGCAAATTACTTTGTATAAAAAGTGACTTAAAGTTAATGAGGCAAAAAAATAAAATAAATAGAAAACAATAACTAGAGTAATCTAATATACAGAACTAACGTATCTACACACTCACAAATATGTATACACAAGATATAGATGCTTAGGTGAAGGCAGATAAGCGATGAATCAGAAGGAGGGGCAAAATCGAAACAGGAGTCAGAAGTGAAGAGGGAAAGAGAAAATAGGGCAAAGATAAAGAAAGCAACTGAGAAGAGAAGGGGAAGGGGTCAAGGGGTTACACAACATGACATATATACACATAGACACACACGGACAGAAAGGCTGGCTCTATATGCTAAATATAGCTTCGTGCTCTATATATCATCATTAACCCCACCACTATAACAAGGGACTTGTGTACTTCCAAGGAGGTATATAAAATTGAATACTTGTCGGCTGAGAATCTTTTCAAAAGAATTGGTGTTTGGAAGGCACGCTCTTTCATTTCACCCCTATGTGGAAGCTTGGACGCAGTGCATTTCCACTGTTTCCGGCAGTTAAAAGTCATATTTTGTGATTAGCCTCTTTTCAGCCTTCACAGTTTAATGTAGCCGATGAAGACAGTGTCCAAATAAAGTACCTCATTTTGCAGTATCATAAGTGTTGTAGCCACCATGTGAATTAATTTTTTTTTTGTAGAGAGGTTATTTAAAATGTACCAACCACCAGAAAAAAGAATTTGTATACCGCTAAAAGTATAAAATTAACCTCAAGCGCGTACGGGTGCGTTGAGTAGTCTACTCACGAGTCGCTTTTATGCTTATAGAGAGTATAATTAAACA
Organism: Heliocidaris erythrogramma; assembly: GCA_025617745.1. Taxonomy (NCBI): domain Eukaryota; kingdom Metazoa; phylum Echinodermata; class Echinoidea; order Camarodonta; family Echinometridae; genus Heliocidaris; species Heliocidaris erythrogramma. The sequence continues at coordinate 9,602,519 of CM046859.1, forward strand.
TGTAATATCTCTTTATAGAAGTGATATTTGAAGCCCATATTTTGAATATAGAAGAATGACATGGAACCTCTAATATACGGAGTAAAATATTTTTGGTGATAGCTGGTACTCTTTAAATATGAATTTTTGGTGTGCTTCAATTTAATACGTGCTTCTACGGGGGCCCGAATTACTCGTGTGGGCCCAAAAGTGCGCAGACTGAGGCCACTGAATTTATGGAGTGCCAATCGTCACTCTCTTAATTCTATCAAGATTTTTCAAATTTCTGTAACTACATGCAAATACAAATACTTGTCTTGATAAAATTTATTTCTGATGTTCATTTCACACGAAATAATAATTTTCAACATTTGTTTTGGTATACATGAATGTAGTAATTTATACGGAACTTTGGGGTTGACAAATGGCCTTCCATGAATCAGCAGCCCAAGATAGCCAGTTTCTAGAATACGGGACGTTATGCTCAAAATCTAGAAATGACACACACATATATATATATATATATATATATACACAGAAAACATTTATGAGAACGAAGCCATTAAAACAAAGGGTTAATGTGACCACACTGTGTGCTCATGACAAAATTATTTATTTTCCATGAACTAAAAATATTATGCTTTTAAATAATACCTTAATGGCATCAATGAGGCCTGTACGGCATCCGCGTCCATGACAACGTCAACGCCATTCTGTTCATTATTATTTATATTTCTGATAATGACATTCCTTTGTCAAAATCATGTCGCAATCTTGGGGTTATGCTTAATTCTCAAATGTCTATGTCAAATCAAATTACTAGCATTTGCAAATATGTTCGCTATCAATTGCGCAATATTGGCTTCATCCAAAAATATCTCACTCGTTCTGCTCGAGGAAAAACTGGTCCACTCGCTCATTTCCCCACGCTTTGATTTCGGAAACGGACTACTCTACAACTTATTATTGCTAAATTTCAAAAGCTACAAAACACAGCTGCACGCATTGTTTCTCTGTCAAGCAAACGCAGTCACATTACCCCTATCTTACAAAATCTCAATTGTTTGCCCGTAAAGGAACGTATGATTTTTAAAATCCTTGTTGTGATTGAAATTAGAGGTGCCCCTCCTGAGTTAGGATATTGCCATAATCTTGCTATTTTCTGCTTTATGTGCCCTTTCCATCTTGTATATTGTGATGACAATGGAAAGTGCCACTTACTTTACTTTTATGAAAAATATCACGTTTCAGTCCGCTTTTAAAAGAAACTTCAGGAAAAAAAATGCAAAAGATTGCTTTTCATTTCGATTACAGGTACCATTTCAGTACAAAACGTGTACTTTCTTTACCCCCAACATCGATAATACATTGACCATCCGTTATTCTATGATAAAGGAATTATTCTTGCCTTCAGTATTGAAATAAACAAATGTAAACAATCTTAAAAGTCATGTTACATTAATTGTGGGTCGTGTTCCCATGTAATCCTAAAGTTTTCACGGTTTTACCCAAATTCGGCACAACTGAGTTTCAACTTGTCACTTTCAAAATGCTGCTGCTTGGTAAAGCATGTACGGATGGATGCCATCAAGGTATCATTTAAGAGCATAACACTTCTAGGTTATGGGGAAATAGTTAATTATTGTCATAGAGCACATATTGTGGTCACAATAACCCTTTGTTTTAGGGTTCTTTTTTTCTGGGACTCACTGTATATATGTCTTTATATACATGTCGTTTTATAATTCCGGTAGGTACGTTATTTCGAAAGTTCGTATTTCCGAAGGATCGTTACTCCGAAGGTCCGTAATTTCGAAGGTTCGTATTTCCGAAAATGAAATAGGGTTCGTAATTCCTAAAATGAGAAAGGGTTTATAATTCAAAAATGGAATAAGGTTCATATTTCGGAAAATAGAAAAGGGTACCTAGACAACAAACGAACATTATAAGGAATTTAGGAGGCCGAGACATCCCAGCCCCCTCTCACCATCAGAGATCCAAAAGGAGTGGAGAGAGAGAGAGAGACAGAGAGACAGAGAGACAGAGAAAAGGAGAAAAAGTAGAAAACAACAAAAGACAATAGGACAATATAAATGGTAAATTAAGAAGAAAAGGAAAGAAAGGAAGGAAGGAAGAGAGGAAAAGTAGAAAGAGGGGATAATATTGAATTCGGTGATACAGAGAGTGAAAGATAGAGGGGAGGTATCATGATTGATTAATAAGGTGATAAGTGGAGGTCATCTCATCCAGGGGCGTCACGGGGTGTCACCCCTCCCCCCCCCCCCCCCCACTCAAATTTTTTTTTTGCTCGCTCGCATAAACGCTGGAAAGTTAACCCGTTAATTACTGACTTCTATATATCTTCTTGCTTAATTTCTTTTCTTTTCTTTTTTTCATTTCCCTTTATTTTGTCCTATTGTCCTTTGTTGTCTTCTACTATTTCTCCCTGTGTCTGTCTCTGTCTCTGTCTCTCTCTCTCTCTCCACTGCTTTTTGATCTCTGATGGGGAGAGGGGGCTGGGCTGTCTTGGCCTCCGGAATTCCTGGCTCGTTTGTTGTTTATAGGTACCCTTTTCCATTTTCCGAAATATGAATTCCCTATTCCATTTTCGGAATTATGAACCCTTTCTCATTTCGGAAATACGAACCCTACTTCATTCTCGGAATTATGAACCCTATTTCATTTTCGAAATTATGAACCCTTTTTCATTTTCGGAATTCTGAACCTTCGGAAATTCTGAACCTTTTTCAGTTTCGGAATTATGAACCCCAAGGCATTTGTGTTCAGAATTATGAACCTTCGGAAATACGAACCTTCCGAAAAAGGAACCTTCCGAGAAACGAATCCCTCCCCGTTTATAAATGTGGCGCATGTGGTAAATTAACTCTTAGTCAACTTGAGGGCTTGAACTTTTGCATTTGTTCTTACATCTTTCAATGAAAGATGATACCAGAGGACACATGGGGATGCAGAACCCTTTCTGAAATACAGGTTACCGTTGGAACAAATGGACAGAATGGCTTTCCCCGAACCTTGTCATTTGATGCCTCGGCGGGTATTGCTATCATTGGAGAGCTCCAGGATTGTACTACATATAACATCAACGCAGCATTTAGAAACAAAGATGAATTGGGCATCTCTTCAGAGACATTGTCATTGAGGACGTCAATGATACGTATGAATATTTCATTTATTTCGTATTCAAACGAGTACTGCGTTGAGTTGTACAATAAGACAGTAACAATGATAGCTACTCCATAGCTAATTTATAATACAATTTTTAATACAATAATTTCAGCCTGTTTTCACTCTTCTCTCTTCCCTCTTTACTCTTTATGAATGAAACTAAAAATAACTAAAATAATAATTATATCACTGCGATATGGGTGAAATTTTAACATTTTAATCATGTTGTAACTATGAGAACACATCTGCAGTGCGAGGAAATTGCAAGAGGACCTTTAGATTAAATATTGTCTAAATGTTATCAAGTTGACACTAAACTTTTATAATTCTTCCATGACATTAAAAAAAATCACATTAAGGCGCAAATATTCATTTTGAATGAAAAGCGCCTTAAAACTTGAATAAACAAACAAACAAACAAACGTTCCCTAGTTATGTTTGTGCGCATCTCAGCTGCGCATCCTGGCTGGTTGTGTTACGTCATCACAACACCGGGAGAGTATTGCGCGCAGTTAAGACAATGTATACGCACATTTAACACAATGCTTAATAATGGGTATGCCAGTGTGCGCAGTAAGAAGAACCCGGTAAATATAGATGAAATCAATAATATTCTGTACCTGCGAAAAATATACCAAATATTAACTAGCTTGAGCTGAAAGATAACATTTGATGCCCCCTTATGAATTTTCTATAGGCAAAGTTAGTCGTATAGGGAAAAAAATAATAAAGATAGATGTCCTTTGGAATTCATAGTCATGATCATCTACCTCCCATTTTTTTTGTACACTAAATTAACACAAAAAGAGAGCTGGAGAAAGAAATTCAAATAATTATATGCCGAAGAATCATTTGTCTATGACCTGGGTTCTTAATTATTTTGTCAGGTGCATGGCCAGAAATATTCTCGAAATTACGTCGCGGGCCACTGAGTATTACACATACATACAAAAAATGTATGGGACTGACGTATCTTGCCCGAAAACGAGCAAAGCGAGCAATCCAAAGAAATTGACACATTAGAACCGTAGGTGCGCGAAATGTAATTTCGTCATCAAAATGTAGAGGAATTTTATTTTAGAGCAAACGTTGGCAAAGTAAATGTTCTTACATTGTTTAACTTAAAATAATATTTCTTGTCTTGCCAGGGGCCCCTCTGAGGGGACAGAACAGATTATTGTAAACAGGAAAATTGAGTCATCCTTGTCATGGTTGTAATGCGAAATCAATTAATATTTATTTTTTTCTTCCGAGGGGATCCGGGAGAGGGGGTCCCCCTTTTTGAATGATTACTGGGGAAAATGCCCCCTCTGCCCACCCCCTCCCCCGCGCTTCCGGTGCCTATGGTCGTGAATGTATATAAAAAAATATCAGTTACATGGTGACATGTCTGATAACAGGCAACGATAATTTGAAAGTTTAAGACTCTCCGACAAACGGGGGGGGGGGGGGGGCGCTTTCTCCTAATAAGGTATATAATCCTCTACAAATCTTGAAAAATTTACGAATCTGGCATGGATTTTGAATGTACAGTAGGGTTATTTCGATCCCATCCCCTTCCTAGACAGGTTCCCACCCTGCCATGCACAGTTTTCACTAGTTTTGCTAGTTTTTTTACTTTTTCCGCCAACTGAGGGCGCTGCTAGCATAAAAACGAGCGCATGCACCCCCCTTTTTAAACTTTCTCCTTCTGCAGTATACAATTCTCTACAAATCTTGAAAAATGTAGGAATCTGGCATGGATTTTAAATATACAATAGAGTCATTACGAACCCATCCCCTTCCGACACAGGTTCTTACCCTGCCATGCACAGTTTTCACTAGTTTTGCAAGTTTTTGAATTTTTGCACTTTAAGGTTATATGAAGCATATTGTGTACATTTCCTATGCAAGTTAGGAAATGACCTTTTTTAAATTATGTAATTCTCAGGAATTTCTTCAGGTACAATATGCTTCCCTATTAAACTGTATGCTCATGAAAAGAAAGAGATAGAGAAATATGCAATAAACCATGCTCAAAAGTTCAGAATCATGAGTGATTGTTTGATTATTTGTGTAAAAGTCAATGCAAATCACTAAAGTGGAACTTTTTTTTCCATGCATTTTGACATAAAATGCATTTTTTCACACCAATAATGATATCTGGTGGCATTAATGTACCATTAATGTTATGAGTAATAAAATTCCCTATCCATTCCCGTTTGAATTATGAAAATCGGTAAAATATTTTTTGAGATATATCCAAAAATGCTAGGGGGGAACTTACTTTTTTGAGTGTATATAAAAGCGTGGTACCAACAGCTGCGTCTGCAGGTGTAATTATTTTGTTGCCTCTCTCTCTCTCTCTCTGTCTATATATATATATATATTATATAACGAATTTGTGATTGGAAGCTCTGTTTATACTTCAAAAATAATACCAGGACCGGCAAGTGTAGACAGATTACAGATGTCGCCTTCAGTCACACAAATTGAAGTCAGCTGGGTATTGCCACCCTCCCTGTGTCCCCCTGACAACTACATCATACGCTACAGTCTCTATCAAAAGCTTGCATGTCCTGCACCAGAAACTATACAGACAAGGTTTGAATTGAACACCACCTCTACACAATACAATAATATAGTTGGATTGCAGCCCTACTCACGATACAAGATCTCAGTTATAGCAGTGAATGATGCCGGACAGAGCGAACCAACAATGGGCTATACAGAAACGTCACCAGGACGTGAGTAATGAAGAAAGAAGCGAAACATATTTTTCATAAAACCATCCATTAGTGTAGTGTAAATATGGAAGCATCTGATGATTATGAAAAATAAATTATATGAGAGCAGAACGAAAAGGCATATTTTTGGTAAAGCTTTTGCTACAAAATTTTACGGCAATATGTCGCTTTATCTGTATATTTTTAATGCTGTTTACTATGTGTGTCAAAAAGGTGACATTATTATACATGCGGATGAATTGTACACCTAAATTGGTTATCGTCATTGGAATATCGGATATTGCATACCTATAGTTTACACACAACCCCATTTTACAAGAATTGGATTATAATTATGGATGGTACAGTATGGTTTTGTTGCAATTTGTAACATTCACGCTTACTCCATAAGAATGTATCATGTCAAATTTAACGTATCCGGACACCTACCCCCTGCACAACCACCCCCGGATAACCACCCCTAGGATAACCACCCTCTAGGACAACTACCCCCTAGGACAACTACACCCTAGGGCAACCACCCTCTAGGACGACTACCCCCGGGACTATTACCCTCTATGATGATTACCCCCCCCCCCCCCCCAACTAACTACCTCCTAGGACAACTACCCCAGTCAACTACCCCCAGTAAATTACCTCCTGGACAACTACCCCCAGACAACTACCCTCTAGGACAACTACCCCCGGACAACCACCACCTGGACAACTACCCCCTGGACAACTACCCTCCAGGACAACTACCCCCTGAACAACCACCCCTGGACAACTACCCCCGGACAACTACCCCCTAGGACAGCCACCCTCTAGGAAAAGTACCCAGATTGTAATCCAGATAGTGCTCGTTTGCTTCGCTCGCTCGCAAAATTTGAAGTTCATGTCAATATGTTTCGCGCAATTTACTGCATCTGCCCGTTGCCTGAATGTCATCAGCCTAGCCATATACATGTGCGCGTACACAGATCGGTCGTGTGATCAGTCTAAACACACCGATATTTCATAATTAATTCATAAAAAGGCCGGAATTCTACGCAACCAATTACAGAAGTCAGACGAAGATAGGCCAAACCTAGAACTCTTACTACATTTAACTGGTTAATTCCCACCAATAACATCACTTCTAACCAATTAACAAATTTACGTTGTCTCTACGAGTCGATTCTTTCTCATAGTTTGGGTGTTCTACGTTTTGTGTGGCAACACAAAGGCCGTTTTCAAACAAAATTGGCCAGAATTCTACATATGAAATTATTTCCTTTTTATGCTCAGCAGTTTCTTTGTCTCTTCAATATTCATATTCTTTTTTTAACGGAATTAAATTGTTAAAAATTGAAAAAGATATAAGTATTTCCAAAAGTAGAAATTTACGTTTTGATGAATGATTGAATGGGCTCTATGGAGGGAAGCGCACAGCTGGGAAAGTGATACGCGCACGCATGGATGGACTCGTAGAGGGTGCAACTTACCTTTTGGTATGGAAAGTTGAAATTATGGTGCAACAATAAAAACAAAATTTGTGACATTAACCTCCCTAACAATTCATTAAAAAAGAAACATTCCATGAAATTTCATAAAAGTCCAGGAAATTTTATGGTCTGTTTCATGACTTAAATTTTTTTTTTTAAACATGTGGAAACACCCAGTAAGACAGAATACACACAGTATGTATACACACATTCTACAAAGTTCATGGGATTCTGATGCGATCGTAGCCCATTGGAATAATTTCAGAATATTTTTTGAAATTCCAGGAATTTTCAGTGTTCATTTCAGGATAATTCATTTCGTGGGAGCACTGCACTGCACGTATCCACACGGCGTTCATAAAGTGCTTTTCGCCATGTTGGATTCGCGCATGCGCAATAGCGTATAAAAGTTTTCTTTCGCTGTTTGCGTGTTGTCATCATTTTCTTTATCCAAGTTTACTTTTTGGAGACCCCTCCCCCTAAAATACTGACCAATCACGAACGAACAAACATTGATACCGATAGTTTGAACTCTGAAAAATAACTAGGTCACACTATTTTTCAAAATAAAAATCATTTGTCCCCATTTTTCGACCTAAACACAATACCATGTAAAATTAACAAAATTTGAAAAACTTTAGTAAAATATACATGGCTTTTTATAAATTTCCATAGTAACCAAGACGGTGTTATTTGACCATATTTGATTATCGTTTCTGTAAGATCCTGAGTTCCCCTGTCACTTGACAAAATCAGACATCGTTGTGGTCTGGTCTACTTTTTTATTTAAATCATAGTGAAAGCTGAAATGATGTCCCAAACTTGCATTTTTCCGTGTTTGGTAAGAGAAATCTCACTTATATTACAATCCCATTAATACAAATAATTGATGCATTCTGTGAACACGATGACAAAGAGAGCGAACAAAATATACAGCTCCTCATTGTACCCTCCACAATTGCTCTGGTAGACAAAAGAACATCCCTTCATTGCTATTATGTAAAATAAGTAGAACAGGTGAATATGCATGTGACCCCTGTTCTACATACTTTTACATAATAGCAATGAAGGGATGTTCTATTGTCTACCAGAGCAATTGTGGAAGGTACAATGAGGAGCTGTATATTTTGTCCGCTTCTTTGTTCGCCATGTTCATAGTGATTTTACAATACAGAGAATTCTGTTGTTTTTTAGGCGAATAATAGCCCAATCGTAAATATTGTTCAACTGGTTTCTTTTAGCATTGCCTTTTACCTCGCCCGTGGCCGCTTGGTATGGTGCTCAACTAAAGTGGGGGGGGGGGGGGGGGGCACTGCCCCAACTTCGATGACTATAAAAACGATGGGCCTATCTATTTAACTGTTAGGTGGACGTATGTTGGGGGTTTTCAATGTTTTTTGCATAGCACATCCCAAAAAATTCATACTATGGCAATGCATGGCTATGCTCGTGTATGGGCACTGATTAGTGATTTTTTCATGTACATGTATTTTTATTTTTTTCAAATCCCTCAAATGACTTATGAGTGACTTATGAGATGCAATAAGAATAAAGAATTAGAAAGAGGGCAATGGTAGACCCTCATAATTAATTTACTGGTATGTAATTATTACATCTCACTTCATGAGGTAGATCTACCATAATACTCTATTAAAAATATTGTTTATTATTTGTTTTTATTTTTATTGTATGATCTCTTCACTCATTTTGAAGGAGTTTAATCAGCATTTGTTTTTCTCAAGAAAAAAATCTACCGGGGGTGGGGGGGGGGGGGGGGGGTTGGCTGCCGTTTCCTGCATTCTTAAAGAAAAGATAATTTTCTAATTTATTTATATAAGACCTATTGTTTGAAAGATTGTTTTTTCTTGGAACTTTGTATTTTTTTAAAAATATGCTTAAAATTATTATGAAAGATTTATGATATTGACTCTGTTCCTGAGTAAATTGACTGAACCCCATGGTCTATTGAGCTGGTTATGTCGAGAATAAGAATGGATTGAGAATTGAGTTGGTTGATGGTATATTGATTTATACACTTACAAGTGAACAAGAAATGATTTAGTATTAAAATGTCAATACCTGAATTTTATGAAAGGTGTGCCATTAACACAGTGTTTATTAAATATTTATGTGAAATGATCGTGATGAGTGGGAGAGTGAGGACAGTTTGTACGCATTATGTTTAAGTTTTCTGTGCATCCATGAACAAGTTTTATCATTGAAAGTTTTCCCATAAAATAGATAGAAGACTATGGAGAATAAACCGCCTGAACTTGAGACCACTTAACCCTCTTTAGTGATTTGGTTTCTCTTTTTCTCCCCCTACAATTCATTAGACGTCTGTCTCTCGCAGTATCGAAAGTTCAAACCTGGTTAGAGGGGCTTATTTCGTCAGACTTAGTGGCACAGAAGGGAATCAAATTGTGGTCTTGTCTAAATGCAATTCGCTATCACGAATTAAACAAGTTTCCCTCACGCACTCTACAATTTTGCAACTCGTTACAAAGCTACCACCCAATCGAGTTTTAAAGGAAATCAGCATTGTGGTTGGTCGAATAAAAAAAAAATAGTATGGTGTGTACAGTCATGTTAAGATGGGTGTGAAAGCAACCTAGAACACAATGTTCGGAAATATATCCATTTTCACCATAGGGTTTATTTATGAATACGAGCATAAATGACTTTTGAAACATTTATTCCATCAAAGACGCCATCATAATCACGGGGAGTAATTAGATCTTCACACTTTTAACACACTTAAGATTATAATGAGCCAACGAATTTTGACACGCTCATTTCATTGGCATTTGGGGCAGGGGACATTGTACCCACTATTTTGGGAAGAAACAAAAATGGCTCCAAGTTCTGGCAAATTTTGGCAAAAATTTCAGTAAAATTTGGGCCAAATTTGAAAAAAAATCCTGTATTAAAATACCATACTGAGAAAAAAAAATGGGAAAGTTAACTGAAAAGAAAGAAAATCATTGTCACACACGACATAATTTCTCGGAATTAATGCCTTTTTGTATGTTTCACTTTCTGTGTATTATTTCAGTAACTATTATTACAGAGGAACCAAAACACATATTTGTTGGTATTGTAATGATCTTGGACAGCTCCAACGCGCATAGAGCAGTTTTAATTGATTATATGCGCTATACATATACGTGAGAGTTATTGTTTTGGGGTCCATAGATTCTGTTTGAATTTTACTCGAAGACCGTTGTAGATTGCTATTTTATGTTCACCTTTTCAGTAGGAAACACGGCAAGATATTGGATTTATTATTCATGACTAGATGAATCTTCGACCGCGCGCGGTCGGAATTTATACCTCCGCCATCACCAGATTGGAAATGTATGGCATACATGTACACTCTAAAAAGGATTGGTCCAACAAAATTACAAATCTTTTCACTTAAAAAGCACAGGAGACAGAAAATTTATTTCATTTCATTTTCATCCCGTACAAATAAAAAACTTACCATTGATGACTTACAATCATCAAATGCACCAAGGAAATAGATATTTTATAGCAAATAGACCACTGTCCCCTTGAAATTTCTAAAATAGGTAGGCCTAGACTCCATACATCACGAACCATTTTTATGTATATAATGACATCTATGACCTTTGAACTTTGACCTTGAGACCCTAAAATCTAATCCGTTCATCGTCCCTCACATATGCATACATGGGCCAAGTTAGAGGTTGATCCGTCAAACAGTTCTGAAGTTATTGCGAGAACGAACCATTTTTATGTACATAATGACGCCTCTGACCTTTGACCTTTGACCTTGAGACCCTAAAGTCTAATCAGTTCATCGTCCCTCCCATATGCATACATGGGCCAAGTTACAAACTGATCAAAAAAAACGGTTTTTGAAGTTATCGCGAGAACGAAAAGGGGACGGACGGACGGACGGACGACCCGAAAACACGACCCGAAAAGCATAAAAATGCATAGGCCTAATTAAATACTCACCAAACCCTTGGTTATAACTCCGTAATTTCCAGAAGATCTTATTTTGGGAGAGAAAAGAGTTGGTTTAAATATTGAATATATATCATAGAACTTCAAAGAACGTTACCTTTGAAAAAAAAAAAAATGGAAAATTTCAAACAGTACAATGCACCATCATACACCGAGTTTAAACACCCAACTTGTAAAACAAAAATATAATACCATGGGAACCCCCCCCCCCCCCCCCCCCCCCCGTGCTCAAGGGTATAGACACATTCAACTGCAATCATATCATTTTTACGTGGTGTGGTGAAATTTAACATTATAATGCACCAAAATCTTTCTATTTATAAACAGATTTCCAAAAAGTTCTTACCGTGGGAGGTTAGATACCCCCTCCTCCTGATACTCATTATATCCTTACTGATTGTTGGTCACCCCCCCCCCCTCCACGTCCTCCATTGGCCGAAATCAGTTTACATGCCATCAAGTATATGGGAGTTGTACCTTTTTTTTGGGGGGGGGGGGGCGGGGGGTAGTTGACCTACATGCCATGGATGAGAGTATGTTGGTTGTTGTCCGATTGAATATTTCCCCTAAGTCGTTATTGTCCGGGGGTAGTTATCTGGGTGGTAGTTACCTTAGGTGGTAGTTGTCAAGGAGATGTCCTACAGGGTGGTTGTCCTAGGGGGTAGTTTTCTGGGGGGTAGTTATCCGGGGGGAGGGGGGTATTGTCCTAGAGGGTGGTTGCCCTAGGGGGTAATTGTCCTGGGGGGGGGGGGGTAGTTGTCTGGGGGGTAGTTGTCCAGGGGGTGGTTGTCCGGCGGGTAGTTGTCCTAGAGGGTGGTTGTCCTAGGGGGTAGTTGTCTAGGGGTAGTTATCCGGGGGGTAGTTTTCCTAGAGGGTAGTTGTCCTAGGGGGTAGTTAGTTGGGGGGGGGGGGGGTAATCATCCTAGAGGGTAATAGTCCCGGGGTTAGTCGTCCTAGAGTTTGGTTGCCCTAGAGGGTAGTTGTCCTAGGGGGTAGTTGTTCCAGAGGGTGGTTATCCTAGGGGTGGTTGTCCGGGGGGGGGGGGGGGGTAGTTGTCCTAGAGGGTGGTTGCCCTAGGGGGTAGTTGTCCTGGGGGGTAGTTGTCCTGGGGGGGGGGGGGTAGTTGTCTGGGGGTAGTTATCCAGGGGGTTCTTGTCCGGGGGTAGTTTTCCTAGATGGTGGTTGTCCTAGGGGGTAGTTGTCTGGGGGTAGCTGTCCTGGGGTAGTTGTCCTACAGGGTAGTTGTCCTAGGGGGTAGTTTTCTGGGGGTAGTTGTCCAGGGGGTGGTTGTCCAGGTGGTAGTTGTCCTAGCGGGTGGTGGTCCTAGGGGGCAGTTGTCTGTGGGTAGTTGTCCTGGAGGGTGGTTGTCTGAGGAGTAGTTGTCTAGGGGGTAGTTGTCTGGGGGGTAGTTATCGGGGGGGGGGGGGGGGTTGTTGATCTAGAGGGTGGTTGCCCAAGGGGGTAGTTGTCCGGGGGGGTAGTTGTCTGGGGGTAGTTGTCCAGGGGGTGGTTGTCCGGGGGGTATTTGTCCTAGAGGGTGGTTGTCCTAGGGGGTACTTGTCTGGGGGTAGTTGTCCTGGGGTAGTTGTCCTAGAGGGTAGTTGTCCTAGAGGGTGGTTGTCTGGGGGGTAGTTGTCCAGGGGGTAGTTGTCTGGGGGTAGTTGTCCGGGGGGTGGTTGTCCAGGGGGTAGTTGCCCTAGGGGGTAGTTGTCCTGGGGGGGGGGGGTAGTTGTCTGGGGGTAGTTGTCCAGGGGTAGTTGTCCTAGAGGGTAGTTGTCCGGGGGGTAGTTGTCCGGGGGGTATTTGTCCTAGAGGGTGGTTGTCCTAGGGGGTACTTGTCTGGGGGTAGTTGTCCTGGGGTAGTTGTCCTAGAGGGTAGTTGTCCCTGGGGGTAGTTGTCCTAGAGGGTGGTTGTCCTAGGGGGTAGTTGTCTGGGGTAGTTGTCCAGGGGGTAGTTGTCCAGGGGGTAGTTGTCCTAGAGGGTGGTTACCCTAGGGGGTAGTTGTCCGGGGGGGGGGGTAGTTGTCTGGGGGTAGTTGTCCAGGGGGTGGTTGTCCAGGGGGGGGGGGGGGTAGTTGTCATAGAGGGTGGTTGTCTTAGGGGGTAGTTGTCTGGGGGTAGTTATCTGGGGGGTAGTTTTCCTAGAGGGTAGTTATCCTAAGGGGTAGTTGTCTGGGGGTAGTTGTCCAGGGGGTAGTTGTCCTAGAGGGTGGCTGTCTGAGGAGTAGTTGTCTAGGGGGTAGTTATCGGGGGGAGTTGTTGTCCTAGAGGGTGGTTGCCCTAGGGGGTAGTTGTCCTGGGGGGGGGGGTAGTTGTCTGGGGGTAGTTGTCCAGGGGGTGGTTGTCCGGGGGGTATTTGTCCTAGAGGGTGGTTGTCCTAGGGGGTAGTTGTCTGGGGGTAGTTGTCCTGGGGTAGTTGTCCTAGAGGGTAGTTGTCCCTGGGGGTAGTTGTCCTAGAGGGTGGTTGTCCTAGGGGGTAGTTGTCTGGGTAGTTGTCCAGGGGGTGGTTGTCCAGGGGGTAGTTGTCCTAGAGGGTGGTTGCCCTAGGGGGTAGTTGTCCGGGGGGGGGGGGTAGTTGTCTGGGGGTAGTTGTCCAGGGGGTGGTTGTCCGGGGGGTAGTTGTCCTAAAGGGTGGTTGTCCTAGGGGGTAGTTGTTTGGGGGTAGTTGTCCTGGGGTAGTTGTCCTAGAGGGTAGTTGTCTGGGGGTAGTTGTCCAGGGGGTGGTTGTCCAGGTGGTAGTTGTCCTAGAGGGTGGTTGTCCTAGGGGGTAGTTGTCTGGGGTAGTTTTCCAGGGGGTGGTTGTCCAGGGGGTAGTTGTCCTAGAGGGTGGTTGTCTGGGGGGTAGTTGTCCAGGGGGTAGTTGTCTGGGGGTAGTTGTCCGGGGGGTGGTTGTCCAGGGGGTAGTTGCCCTAGGGGGTAGTTGTCCTGGGGGGGGGGGTAGTTGTCTGGGGGTAGTTGTCCAGGGGTAGTTGTCCTAGAGGGTAGTTGTCCGGGGGGTAGTTGTCCGGGGGGTATTTGTCCTAGAGGGTGGTTGTCCTAGGGGGTACTTGTCTGGGGGTAGTTGTCCTGGGGTAGTTGTCCTAGAGGGTAGTTGTCCCTGGGGGTAGTTGTCCTAGAGGGTGGTTGTCCTAGGGGGTAGTTGTCTGGGGTAGTTGTCCAGGGGGTAGTTGTCCAGGGGGTAGTTGTCCTAGAGGGTGGTTACCCTAGGGGGTAGTTGTCCGGGGGGGGGGGTAGTTGTCTGGGGGTAGTTGTCCAGGGGGTGGTTGTCCAGGGGGGGGGGGTAGTTGTCATAGAGGGTGGTTGTCCTAGGGGGTAGTTGTCTGGGGGTAGTTATCTGGGGGGTAGTTTTCCTAGAGGGTAGTTATCCTAAGGGGTAGTTGTGTGGGGGTAGTTGTCCAGGGGGTAGTTGCCCTAGGGGGTAGTTGTCCTGGGGGGGGGGTAGTTGTCTGGGGGTAGTTGTCCAGGGGTAGTTGTCCTAGAGGGTAGTTGTCCGGGGGGTAGTTGTCCGGGGGGTATTTGTCCTAGAGGGTGGTTGTCCTAGGGGGTACTTGTCTGGGGGTAGTTGTCCTGGGGTAGTTGTCCTAGACGGTAGTTGTCCCTGTGGGTAGTTGTCCTAGAGGGTGGTTGTCCTAGGGGGTAGTTGTCTGGGGTAGTTGTCCAGGGGGTAGTTGTCCAGGGGGTAGTTGTCCTAGAGGGTGGTTGCCCTAGGGGGTAGTTGTCCAGGGGGGGGGTGGTAGTTGTCTGGGGGTAGTTGTCCAGGGGGTGGTTGTCGGGGGGTAGTTGTCCTAGAGGGTTGTTGTCCTAGGGGGTAGTTGTTTGGGGGTAGTTGTCCTGGGGTAGTTGTCCTAGAGGGTAGTTGTCCTTGGGGGTAGTTGTCTTGGGGGTAGTTGTCCAGGGGGTTGTTGTCCAGGTGGTAGTTGTCCTAGAGGGTGGTTGTCCTAGGGGGTACTTGTCTGGGGGTAGTTGTCCTGGGGTAGTTGTCCTAGAGGGTAGTTGTCCTTGGGGGTAGTTGTCTTGGGGGTAGTTGTCCAGGGGGTTGTTGTCCAGGTGGTAGTTGTCCTAGAGGGTGGTTACCCTAGGGGGTAGTTGTCGGGGGGGGGGAGGTAGTTGTCTGGGGGTAGTTGTCCAGGGGGTGGTTGTCCGGGGGGGGGGGGGTAGTTGTCATAGAGGGTGGTTGTCCTAGGGGGTAGTTGTCTGGGGGTAGTTATCTGAGGGGTAGTTTTCCTAGAGGGTAGTTATCCTAAGGGGTAGTTGTCTGGGGGTAGTTGTCCTAGAGGGTGGTTGCCCTAGGGGGTAGTTGTCCAGGGGGGGGGGGGGGTAGTTGTCTGGGGGTAGTTGTCCAGGGAGTGGTTGTCCGGGGGTAGTTGTCCTAGAGGGTTGTTGTCCTAGGGCGTAGTTGTTTGGGGGTAGTTGTCCTGGGGTAGTTGTCCTAGAGGGTAGTTGTCCTTGGGGGTAGTTGTCTTGGGGGTAGTTGTCCAGGGGGTTGTTGTCCAGGTGGTAGTTGTCCTAGAGGGTGGTTGTCCTAGGGGGTACTTGTCTGGGGTAGTTGTCCTGGGGTAGTTGTCCTAGAGGGTAGGTGTCCCTGGGGGTAGTTGTCCTAGAGGGTAGTTGTCTGGGGTAGTTGTCCAGGGGGTAGTTGTCCTAGAGGGTGGTTGCCTAGGGGGTAGTTGTCCTGGGGGGGGGGGGGTAGTTGTCTGGGTGGTTGTCCAGGTGGTAGTTGTCCTAGAGGGTGGTTGTCCTAGGGGGTAGTTGTCTGGGGTAGTTGTCCAGGGGATGGTTGTCCAGGGGGTAGTTGTCCTAGAGGGTGGTTGACTGGGGGGTAGTTGTCCAGGGGGTAGTTGTCTGGGGGTAGTTGTCCAGGGGGTGGTTGTCTAGGGGGTAGTTGCCCTAGGGGGTAGTTGTCCTGGGGGGGGGGGGTAGTTGTCTGGGGGTAGTTGTCCAGGGGGTGGTTGTCCGGGGGCCATTTGTCCTAGAGGGTGGTTGTCCTAGGGGGTAGTTGTCTGGGGGTAGTTGTCCTGGGGTAGTTGTCCTAGAGGGTAGTTGTCCGGGGGGTAGTTGTCCTAGAGGGTGGTTGTCCTAGGGGGTAGTTGTCTGGGGTAGTTGTCCAGGGGGTGGTTGTCCAGGGGGTAGTTGTCCTAGAGGGTGGTTGTCTGGGGGGTAGTTGTCCAGGGGGTAGTTGTCCTGAGGGTGGTTGTCCTAGGGGGTACTTGTCTGGGGGTAGTTGTCCTGGGGTAGTTGTCCTAGAGGGTAGTTGTCCCTGGGGGTAGTTGTCTAGAGGGTGGTTGTCCTAGGGGGTAGTTGTCTGGGGTAGTTGTCCAGGGGGTAGTTGTCCAGGGGGTAATTGTCCTAGAGGGTGGTTACCCTAGGGGGTAGTTGTCCTGGGGGGGGGGGGGTAGTTGTCTGGGGGTAGTTGTCCAGGGGGGGGGTAGTTGTCATAGAGGGTGGTTGTCCTAGGGGGTAGTTGTCTGGGGGTAGTTATTTGGGGGGTAGTTTTCCTAGAGGGTAGTTATCCTAAGGGGTAGTTGTCTGGGGGTAGTTGTCCAGGGGGTTGTTGTCGAGGGGGTAGTTGTCCTAGAGGGTGGTTGTCTGAGGAGTAGTTGTCTAGGGGTAGTTATCGGGCGGGGGGGGGGGGGTTGTTCTAGAGGGTAGTTGTCCTAGGGGGTAGTAGTTCTAGAGGGTGGTTATCCTAGGGGTGGTTATCCGGGGGTGGTTTTCCAGGAGGTAGGTGTCCTAGAACCCAAATGTAAACGGATGTGTCTTCTCGTATATTTTTGCTTCACACTAGAACCGTCCAACATTACAAATGTCAGGGTTAGTCCAGAACGGATATCTCAAACCAGCATTGGATTTACCTGGGAACCTTTTACATGTAGGAATGTGAATGGAGTGTTCTGGTACTACTTTACCAGAATCTATAAGGATGGGGATAGGAGTAAACAACCAGCTAGATATAGATACTTGGATGATGATATTTCATACTCGTCAGTAGAGTTCGATGGTCTTGAGCCATGCACGATGTATGAACTGCGTATCAGTGCAGGAAACCGTGGCGTTCCAACTACTGGAAATGTCCCTTATGCTATCGGTGTTACAGGAATTACTTGTAAGTATCAGACAAATACATATCAGAGTCACTTTCACTAACGTTCCTTTGTTTCGTCTACGTATTGTCATAATACGAACTTTGTTCCCAAAACAGTATGCACAGTCAAATTATATGTGTGGGTATTATCCGCATTCCTATAGTGATACCAGACTTGTCTTGATATTAATGGATGCATTATTAACATCATCCACATTATTGGATATTGCATATTTAAGGATTACTGGAACATTGGAATACTCAAGGATCATGACTTTGAGACATCTTAAGAACTTTCAGGCAGAGATATTTTTTAAAATTTGTTTTATGATTATTCAATTCTTCAATTTTATTGACATCTACATGTATATGAAAACGAAAAACAAACAAATAAATTATGTTATAAATATTTTGCCCATGCATTGTCAAATATTCATTTGACGCTCTATTTGCATTGAATATAGTCGAAAATGCATCCGCTTATGCAGTTGGGGATCAACCCAGCCTGACTGTTTATTGGCATGTTCCGTCTCAGTGCAACGTGGATTACTATATGTTATCATACCAACTAATCACACGCATGGCCTGTCCCGATGTTCCTGCCATTGATACTCCTATCCATGAACTTAACGTCACATCAGTATCGAGCTATGTCTCCAAACGGCTTTCAAACTTGGAATACTACGCAACCTATAATATCTCCATCATAGCTGTAATTAGGGGAGCAGAGAGTTTACCCGAGGTTGTGAGAGGAGACACTCATGATGGAGGTATATGAAGCGATCGCTGTTTAATGCATAACATGATCAGTACGACCCCACTTATAAACCGCGTATTCAAACATAAGCTTTTCCTAAAATACATTTCCTGTAGGCCCGCGAAAATACTGACCTATTTTTTTTAATATTCTATTTTATTTTTATTCTATATTTCATATGAGTGGGAGCCTTAGGTCACCCTAAAAATGTGACTTGAATGGAAATATTATTTTGATTCCTGTGGTGATTACTCCTACTTTACCCTTGCAGTATTCTCAAGAGTGAGTGTATCCGGAATTATAAAACTTGCATATATTCAATTGTCCATTAATTATTAAATACTTTTCTTTCCAGAACCATCTACCATTCAGTCGGTGTCGTACACCTCTACTAACGAATCTTTGCATCTTATGTGGGAAGAACCGTCGTGTGAAAACCTGCATGGCATTTTGTATGGCTATGAGTACGACCTCTATAACGAGGGGAGAGCTGTCCGGACTACACTGCCCACGCGAAGGAACGATGTTCAAATACGCGGTCTTGTTGCTTGCACAGAATATCGTTTCAGAGTAAGAGTAGTTACTAGGAGACCGAGAAGGAGTGCATGGCATATGGAAATAGCATTGACGAATATATCAGGTTTGTCGAATCGGATGTACCTTACATTGTATAGGTTATGAAAATGCAACTTTTTATTTCACAGATTCACACTGTATTATACACGATTAAAGAGTGAATGTTTCAAAGGGAACGTTTTGGAAATTCACGTTTTAACTTTTGATGAAATCCGCTTAGATACAATACATCCCTTATCGATGCTGGAAGACCCATAAAACCAGGTAAATATCCTACTAATAGGCAAGTAAGGGCTCATGAATTAATAAAATGCCTGAATTAGCAAACCAAACAGTCGTGAAAGTACATATATTTTTACTTGAAAGTTAAAGATCAGATTGAGTATGATCACACGACAATATCTAATTCAGAACCTGAAAAGTGTCCCTTTTTGTCACTTGTCTCAAATTATCAAAATAACTAATCCAACAAAATGTTACATTTGGAACAGAAAAAAATCTTACTAATTGTATTTTGTTTTACTAGTTATGACGATACTTAAGTACAGAATAAGGGCAAGTGGAAATCAAAACAATCAAAACATTCTTATCCTCATCATTATACCTGCCGGCTGGGACTGAATCGTTACAATGTCTTACAAGATTATGTTACATCTGTCATCTGTTTCCAGTATCATTTTGTAACATAACTGTAAATATTTGCATATTGTAGTCTTAACTTACATTTATATATCTTGCCATTCCATGCCATATGATTCCATTGCTACTATGCTGCAGTTCTCTTCCTTTCTCTTTCCTACTAGTTCCCTATCCTTTTCTCTACCTCTCTTTTCTTTTCTTCTACCTGTATTTATATTGTACTTGTATTTTCAGACTTCCCGTTACAAATGTAAGCTTACCGTATTAAATTTTAATGTCATTTCATTCTGAATATGTTACTTTATATATAATATTGTATTATATTCCACATACTAAGAATCTTGCTGTTAGATTGGTCAAAAGGTAATCACGTGATAAAACGTAGGTTTTCCCCATCAATCACCCGAGAAGAAAAGTTCGTGACCTTGGCGGTAGAGTTCTTATGTGTTTCGCTGATCTCTTCAGTCCATATAGAGTCACGCGCGAAATGAAAGTGCGTGACTCTACGAATAGTCGGAATGAAAAGTGCGTGATCTTAAAGGAGAATTAACCTCAAACAATAAAGACGATAGTGCTGAAAGGTGTTATTTATTCCTACTTGTTAGACTATATGGCTTCGCGTCAAAATATACGAGATCGATACGAATCAAGATTTTCTGAGCAAAATTTATCATCTGCTAGCAATATGTATCGTCTGCTAGCAATACATGGGGGCTGCCATTTTTTTATGTGTACAAGAAGATTTTCTTAATCCAAATGCCCAATTGCCTTTTTCAAAATTAAAAACCCATTTGAGATTAAAAATATAGAATAGATATGTCAATTTATTTTTAAACTGAAGATTTCCTTATATATTTCTGTTGAAAATCGATATTCGCTTAATATAAATCTATTTTCTAGATACTGTGACGCAATGGACGGAGCAAATTAATTCAAATTTTATGGATGCTTCTTCCCTGAGCATCTATAGCAGCAAACTATGCATTCACCTGCTTTCGGATAATGGGACTTGAAAAGTCAGAATGCATGCTGCATACTGCTCTGTTTGGCAAACCCAAGAAAATAGATTTTTGTTAAGCAAAACCAGACAATTTAAAAGTATCATTATAAAGATTTAATTTTTATAAATCATGTAAACACCCACTTTATATTTTTCGTCACATATGGGATTTTAGGTAATGAAGAAAAGCAATTTAGATCTTGGATTCAAAATATCTTCCTGACCGGAACATTTCTCAATGGTTCATGTACAAATCCAAATCAGCAAGAAAATGGCAACCCCCATGTAAATGAGTAGGAGACGATACCGGGTGTTGGAATATCTTTATTTATACCCTTTTCTGATATCTTATTAGAAAATGATTTAGGCCAATAAGTAGGAATATATTACACCTTTCAATATAAGTAAATTTGTACTCAGGGGTTAATTCTCCTTTAAGCTCCATAAGCTTTAATAAGTGCGCATTGCCCATTCGCACCCAGAAGTGGGTTTATGTCATGGTTTAAACTTCTTTTGTTAATTCGGGACTAAATTTATGTCTTTTTTCGAGAAGTAGATAATAATTGTCTGTCTCGTATGTTTAATGTTTCCAATTTGGAATATATAGCAAATAATCACCTTTTGGTTTCAGGCGACGAGACTTAGACATACTACAGGGTTGGAAAAAAGTTTGGAATATTTTTTTTGGCGATGAGTATGTCTGATTTTAAATGCTAGTTTCTACTATATTGTGATGAATAATTCATCCAAATCGGATTAACTGTGTTGAATGAAGTCTACTGTTCCATCTTGTACCAAAGATTACGTAATATTGTTAAACATGTTACAATGGCTGACCAATGAACCACATGTTGTCAGATTTGCTCTATTTGTTGTTGAACATCTTGTTATACATTTCTGTACTTCACGTGGAATTTTGAAAAAGCTACGTGCAGTTTGTAGTCATTTTGAGGACTTCGGTATAGCAATTAAACTGTATCTGATTATTTAACTTTTTCGTTAGACATTTGCAAAAACAGCAAATATACGCTTCCGAATTCTAAGTGGACCTCTGCACTGTGTGATAAGCCTGATTTTTAATGTTGTGCTTTTAAAGTTAAAAAGGGACACATATCTTTTATTTGAACCTCAAAGAAGAACTTAAAATGACGAGGGATATGTTTAAGACAAGAAATAATTCTTGGAATAAAAATATTCCAAACTTTTTTCCAACCCTGTATTACTTCCTCGGCGATCTGAATGTATACCCTAACTTTATCCGGATCCCATCGGAAGTGATAGTTTGTCCCATCACCTTCCCCAAAGGTAATTATTTGCTTACTATATGAACAAAATATTTATTCAATGTCCACAAAAACGGTGGAAGAAAATAAAACTTCAAAAAAGTTAATTTGAATTGAGTTGAATTGGCGGGAATTATATTTTGTCTATTCCTCCCTTTATACAGCTCCCGGTAGGCCACCTAATACACAAATTTACACTATTCAGGATGAAGTTGGCATTACTGGTCTTACCGTGTTCTGGCAACCACCTGTTTCGCCTCCATGCCAACCTACACGCTACGAGATCAAGTACTATCTTCGCCAAGGTGACATGTGTGAGGATACCCCGAGCGATCCCAGAATGAAGTTAGCAGGGGCCGTCACTGGTTCCACTTTCACCTTCAATATCCTGGAGCTGCGTCCTAACTCTGTGTATATGGTCTTTGTGAGGGGCAACACTACCAGTGGATATGGTGATTCGGTTTCTGAAGCAGCTACAACAGGATATTCTTGTTAGTATTACCTAACTTTATTTGATACGACGATATTCTTAGACCAATTCTTATTAGTTTCAGCACATTGAGTATCACAAGCTAAAGTGCTCCTTGCACCAATATATGTTATTGAAATTGGCCTAAGTGATCATTTTTTTAACCTACTGCTCTAGGAAGCTAATAAGACCTGTATTCAAACAGCATAGAAATATAAATATTCGGTGTATGAGAAACTATTGTATAGATGATTTTAATAATGTTTTATCTCGAGTCAATTGGTCTGACATATTAGAATGTAAAGAAGTAAATACTGCGTGGTCAATTTTCAAAAATATTTTCATGTCTATAGTTCATAAATGTGCTCCATTAAAATAAGTAAGAATTAAGCAAAGAACCGATAAGTGGATGAATGCTGAAATTATTTCGTTAATAAGACAAAGAAATATAACTTTTAAAAGAATGAAAAAGGATTGTGGTAATTTAGTAATTAGAAAAGAAATATAAACTTTTACGTAATTTGGTGCAAAGAAAAGTGAGACAGGCTAAAGATGAATACTTCCAAAATCAAATTGATGAGCATAAAAATGATTCTAAAAAGTTGTGGAAGAATCTGAAAGATTTAGGTTGTAAAAACAAACAAAAGAATGTTAAAGAGAATGTTATTAATATCCAAGGGGAGTTATGTCATGATAATATGAGGATAGCGAACGAATTTAACAATTATTTCACAACTGTGGCAGAAAAATTAGCTAGTAATCTGCCAGACAGCAACGCAAATGAATTTGGAACGGACAGTGTTAAATTACAAAAATTATACGACACTAAGGGTGTGTCGAAAGGTTGTTTTCTTTTTTCTCCTGTCAAAGAAAAGTTTGTTTTAGATGAATTAAATAAGTTGAAAATATCAAAAAGTACTGGGCTTGACTTGGTACCTGCCAGATTTTTGAAGGATGGAGCTAAATATTTGTATAAACCTTTAACTTACATTATTAACTTATCTATCTCAACTTCCACCTTCCCTGATGAAATGAAAATTGCAAAAGTAACACCCCTTTATAAAAAGAAAGATAAAACTAATGTTAGCAATTATAGACCGATTAGCGTCTTAAGTATAGTCTCGAAGGTCCTAGAGAAATGTGTGTATGCCAAATTAGAGAACTACTTTCAAGAAAACAAAATAATATACGAATTTCAATCTGGTTTTAGAAATGGTTATTCCACTGAAACTTGTCTTATTCACCTGTTAGATTTTGTCAGGAACGAAATTTCACAAGGACGTTTTGTCGGGATGGTTCTTCTTGACTTGCAAAAAGCCTTCGATACTGTTAACCATAATATACTGTTAAGTAAATTAGAAGTAATGGGTTTAAATTCTGCATGTGTGCAATGGTTTAGGTCTTACTTGACCAATCGTCATCAAGTTGTCTCGTTGCAAAATGTACTTTCCGATTCTATGCCCATAAGATGCGGAGTTCCCCAGGGGAGCATATTAGGTCCTATTCTTTTCATGTGCTACATTAATGATATGTGTGTTTGTGTCAACGACAGTAAATTACTTTTATATGCGGATGATAGTGTGTTACTATATTCTGGTACTGATCCTAAGCTGATCGGGGAAAAACTTAGCTTAGAATTATCAAACTGTGTTAATTGGATGACAGCAAATAAGCTTGGCTTACATATTGGTAAAACCGAAAGTATTTTGTTTTGTTCGCGGGGTAGGCTGAAGTATACTGATGATTTCAATATAAGTTATAACAATCAACTCATTAAGAGACAGGATTCTGTGAAGTATTTAGGACTAAATATAGCTAGTGATCTTTCTTGCTCAAGTTTGGTTGACAGTATTGTCAAAAAAGCTAATGCTCGTCTAAAATTCTTGTATCGTTATCAAAATTGCATGAACTTAAAATCAAGACGCATTTTAAGTTTTTCCTTAATACAATGTTTATTTGATTATGCTAATGCGGCATGGTACTGCAGTCTAGGCAAGGTGGATCAAAACAAGTTAAAAATAATTCAAAATAAGATTGTAAGATTTATCAATCACTTACCACCAAGAACACACATTGGGAAGAGTGAACTTGAAACAGCTGGTCTTCTTCATGTAAACCTTAGATCACAACAACTTTTAATTCACCATGTACATAAGATTTTTTACTCTAATGCAGATCACTATATTTCAAATAATTTTACTCGCTCTTCAAGTGTTCATGGGCATGACACTAGAAATAGTCAATTTAATTTCGTAGTGCCTAAGCGGAAAGGTAAAATTGGAAATTCCTTTTATTTTAACGGTATTCTTTTCTGGAATTCCCTCCCAAATCATGTTAAGTCAGTTAAGAATTTTTTACATTTTAAAAGGATATTGAAGCATCATCTGAAAAATGTGTGTACTCCATAACTATATTTCTCCTCTCCTTTTTGTAGCTCAGATGGTTTTTTCCTATATTATATGACTTATGTAACCAACGTTTATTATCGATAGTTTCATTATGATTTTCTGTATATAGTTTTTTCCGTTGAGTAAGTCTTGTTTTCACATTTATATAATCTTCGCCTACTTTATAAAAATGTTATTATGTTTTATTTTGCTACTTTAGTACATTCTTATTACTTGTCGTACATGTACGATAGTCTTGTAGCCGTACTAATGTGTTTTCTTAGTGTATTTTTAAATCAGTTATTTAGGTATAAGGACCCCATTGGAAATAAGCCATTTCGGCTTTCATGGGCTATCCTGTCATGGTACCTGGTTATGTTTGTATTGCAATATACCTGACGAATAAAATCAAATCAAATCAAATCAAATCAAATCAAATCAAATCAATATACTTTGAATAAGACTTAGCAGCAAATGGTTGGAGAATATGATATGATATACACTGGCCTGGAAGGTCATGACCCTCTTAATCATATAATGAGGAACTTGAGAAGAATATAGAAGAGGGGATAAAGGTGACTATTAAGACGAGAAATGTTATGAACGTACTCAATATGGATCTGGCTGAATGTATAAAGACAATATTGAGATGAGGGAAACTTGGAGACGAGGGGAAAATGGATGGTAAGAATGGGTTTTTTTCATTGTTTTTTTTAAGATCCTACTGGACCGCCAACTAACATTAGGTCCACCTCCACCAAGAAACGCAGTATTATCTTCAACTGGGAGAAGCCAGAATGTGGATATCGAAATGGACCAATCACAAGCTACGAGTTTAGGCTCTCTGATTCAAAAGGTAAGATGAAATTGTCTACTTTTAAGTTCGAAGAAGAAATTGGAAAGATGTCATTTATCAAGTATTAAACAAGAGAAAAATATGAGGAATTAATTGGGCTGGTTACTAGTGAAATAGAAACGGTTTTTGATGACCATTCGAGAGCGTCAGTAGAATATTTTAATAGGGGAAAGTGAAATAAAATAAATAAAAGTAAAATAAATGAAATTATAAGTATTCCGTTTAAAGAAAAATTAACAAAACAATAAAATAAATTAAAGTTAAGAATTAGAATTATATCAAATCTGATATGTATAAAGCTGATGGAAAAAGATTTTAGTTCGATAATGAGATATAAAAAACGATTATTCAGAAAAATACTCATTCTAATATGTGTACCAGCTGCACAAACTGGAAAAGTCGTACACATTTAGCTTCCAAAAGACGCCTGTTTTATATGATTTGACAATCATAAAAAATGCCAGTTATTTAATATTTCACTTTCACCCGTTCAAGTACCTATTAAGCAAAGTACATAACTCTATTGTCATTCATGCCATTTCCCAATTTCATTTACCCTTTAAACATACTGTACTTTATTTACTTTATTTATTTACTTTATTAATTAATTAATTAATTAATTTTTATTTTATTTATTTATTTATTTATTTATTTATTTATTTTATTTATTTTTTTTTTTTTGGGGGGGGGGTGATAAATTTCAACATCAAGAAAAAGTTAAAGGATGGGGAAAGAGACGTAATAGTGTCCCGGTTCTTGAATAACGGATCATATGCAGCCCGCCAAAATATGAAGTAAAAAAAAAGGACTGTTCACTTTTGTATGGTACTGCTACACCATAACTGACTACTGATGAATAATAAGTCTAAAAAAAAGTTTGCTTATTCGCTTGGTTCGAATGCAAATAACCAAGCATAAGCCAAACTATCTGTAACTTTAACTGCTACCAAATATGGTTGAAAAGCAGTACTGGTAATTAAACAAGTATAGGAATTGATGATGAAGCGTGAACCCCTAGATTTATATATATATATATATATATAAATATATATATACCCATATATTTATTTATATATATATATAAATATATAATTATATATACTGTGTGTGTGTGTGTGTATACATATATATATATATATATATATATATATATATATATATGTGTGTGTGTGTGTGTGTGTGTGTGTGTATGTATATAATCAAATTTATTTAAATCACTGATAATTCATTGCTATGAGTAACAGAGGCGGCATCAGCAAAAGCAAATCATTATTATGAAAATTATAAAGCAAAATAACAATATTGTGAATACAACATAAATTATACATATAACGTGGATAATAAAATGGATAAAAAAGGAGGAAGAGAAGAGAAGGAAACATTACAACAATGTAATAAATTAATCATTTAGATTTAATACTGAAAGGATATGCCATTAATACAGTCCTTGGAATTGACTTACTCTCTTACCATTCTTGAATGAACAGGGTCGCTATTCATAATCAAAGAAGAGGGTTGCTATTCATAATCGGAGAAGAGGGTCGCGATTCATAATCAAAGAAGAGGGTCGCTATTCATAATCAAAGATGAGGGTCGCTATTCATAATCGGAGAAGAGGGCCATTAATATTCAAACGGTCCGCCGTAGACAATGGTTAGTAAACGTAGAAGCTTGATGGGAGGAATTTTAATTTGTAAGCAAATTTTTAGGCATTTTACTCCCAGTGTTAAAGATCGTATGCTCGATCTGTAATGAAAAAACACAAGTCAGAAAAAATTGGAACCAGCGGGATTCGAACCTGTCATCTACTGCTTGCCGGGCAGCGACTTAACCACCAGGCTATTCTGGTTCACGGCCAAGTCACGATGAACTGGAATCAAATACCCAAGATCCTCTTCTTTCTGACTCATTAATATTCAAACGGTCCGCCGTAGACAATGGTTAGTAAACGAAGAAGCTTGATGGGAGGAATTTTAATTTGTAAACAAATTTTTAGGCATTTTACTCCCAGTGTTAAAGATCGTATGCTCGATCTGTAATGAAAAACACAAGTCAGAAAAAATTGGAAACAGCGGGATTCGAACCTGTCATCTACTGCTTGCCGGGCAGCGACTTAACCACCAGGCTATTCTGGTTCACGGCCAAGTCACGATGAACTGGAATCAAATACCCAAGATCCTCTTCTTTCTGACTCATTAATATTCAAACGGTCCGCCGTAGACAATGGTCAGTAAACGAAGAAGTACTGGGAGTAAAATGCCTAAAAATTTGTTTACAAATTAAAATTCCTCCCATCAAGCTTCTTCGTTTACCAACCATTGTCTACGGCGGACCGTTTGAATATTAATGAGTCAGAAAGAAGAGGATCTTGGGTATTTGATTCCAGTTCATCGTGACTTGGCCGTGAACCGGAATAGCCTGGTGGTTAATCGCTGCCCGGCAAGCAGTAGATGATAGGTTCGAATCCCGCTGGTTCCAATTTTTTCTGACTTGTGTTTTTCATTACAGATCGAGCATACGATCTTTAACACTGGGAGTAAAATGCCTAAAAATTTGTTTACAAATTAAAATTCCTCCCATCAAGCTTCTTCGTTTACTAACCATTGTCTACGGCGGACCGTTCGAATATTAATGAGTCAGAAAGAAGAGGATCTTGGGTATTTGATTCCAGTTCATCGTGACTTGGCGGTGAACCCGAATAGCCTGGTGGTTAAGTCGCTGTCCGGCAAGCAGTAGATGACAGGTTCGAATCCCGCTGGTTCCAATTTTTTCTGACTTGTGTTTTTCATTACAGATCGAGCATACGATCTTTAACACTGGGAGTAAAATGCCTAAAAATTTGTTTACAAATTAAAATTCCTCCCATTAAGCTTCTTCGTTTACTAACCATTATCTACGGCGGACCGTTTGAATATTAATGAGTCAGAAAGAAGAAGATCTTGGGTATTTGATTCCAGTTCATCGTGACTTGGCCGTGAACCAGAATAGCCTGGTGGTTAAGTCGCTGCCCGGCAAGCAGTAGATGACAGGTTCGAATCCCGCTGGTTCCAATTTTTTCTTACTTGTGTTTTTCATTACAGATCGAGCATACGATCTTTAACACTGGGAGTAAAATGCCTAAAAATTTGTTTACAAATTAAAAATGATAATATTGGATGGGAGACACCCACGGCTGTGTCGGAGCAATATGGGGAGGGGCGATGAAGCTAATACACCCCTGGCCAGCCAGGCGGGCAATGGGGGGGGGGGGGGCATCCCCCCATTCAGCCCCTTAGAAAAAGGCGAGAGCGAAAAAGCGGAGGAAGCGGAGGAAGAGAAAGATAAAAGCCTAAAAAGGCTCTACGAAATTTGCTAAAAAGTTTTCGCGCTTCCCGCGGGAAGGGGGAAGTAACTCCCCATCCATGCATCCACCCCTGATACATACAGTGCAGCATTGCGTCCAATAATTGAAAGCAGTCCGGGTGTCGAACTAACTTTCCGCCTTCAAGAAGGTGCTACATGTACGAGCCGCTATCTTATTCTTAAATTTGCTATAAAACTTCACAGGTTTGGCGTTTCGCGTGGGAAGGGGAAAAATAATTGTAAACCAGTCTTGGTGTCGAGCTATGCCTATAACTTTCCGCCTAAAAAGAATTGTTTGCTACGAGCCTTTATCTTTCTCTCAAATTCGCTACAAAACGTCAGAGCTTTGCGCGGTAAGGGGGACCCCCGTCTATGCACCCACCCCTGTTACATACAGTGCACTATTGCGACGAGCCATTATCTTTATCTCAGATTTGCTATAAAACGTCAGAGCTTTCGCACTTCGCGCGGGAGGGGAAAAACGATAGAGTTACATACCCTTACAATTCTATAGGGAAAACTCCCCCTCCCTGCATCACCCCCCTGAGGAGCACGCAAAGAGTGCTCATCACCAAATTCGCACGCTTCGCCCGCTCACAAACGCCCAATATTGAAAAATCCTGTCTACACCTGTGTCCCCCTATCAGTCCGACCACGTTGCGCCATTCAACCCAACTTGCCTCGGTACAAGCACATAGTACTGACAATTTTCGTCAAATTAATTCATAAATGGCATAGCCTGTGTGCGGGTGGCAGGGGGGGGGGGGGGGGTGCTGTAGTAGGTGTTGCCACCAGGTGTTGTTCTATCATGTCCATAATCCTCAGAGAAAGGCGAGATAG
The DNA here is from genome assembly GCA_025617745.1 of Heliocidaris erythrogramma. Classification (NCBI taxonomy): domain Eukaryota; kingdom Metazoa; phylum Echinodermata; class Echinoidea; order Camarodonta; family Echinometridae; genus Heliocidaris; species Heliocidaris erythrogramma. The sequence continues at coordinate 9,632,097 of CM046859.1, forward strand.
CTCAGTGGTCGAACAGTGGCCTCGTAACTGAAGGATGCGGGTTCGAAACCAGGATGCACTCGTGTCCTTCGGTAAGGCATTAACACCAAGTCCCTCGGAGAGGATTTCAGATTCAGATTTCAGATTTTTTCAGATTTTAGATTTTATTTCATTACATTTATATTTTTCAAAGTACATGTATATAACAATATGTATTATTAAACGAAGAAGCTTGACTGGGGAGGAATTTTTAATTTGTAAACAAATCTTTCGGCATTTTTCATTACAGATCGAGCATACGATCTTTAAAACTGGGAGTAAAATGCCTAAAGATTTGTTTACAAATTAAAAATTCCTCCCCAGTCAAGCTTCTTCGTTTACTAACCATTGTCTACGGCGGACCGTTAAAAATGAATATTAATGAGTCAGAAAGAAGAGGATCTTGGGTATTTGATTCTAGTTCATCGTGACTTGGCCGTGAACCAGAATAGCCTGGTGGTTAAGTCGCTGCCCGGCAAGCAGTAGATGACAGGTTCGAATCCCGCTGGTTCCAATTTTTTCTGACTTGTGTTTTTCATTACAGATCGAGCATACGATCTTTAACACTGGGAGTAAAATGCCTAAAGATTTGTTTACAAATTAAAAATATGTATTATGCAATCAAAAATATACAATATAATTGACAACACAAGTTAGTGCAGAAACGTTTGATCATTACAAGCAAAATAAAGTGCATTAAAGTTTGAGTTGTAAGAAAAAAAGGAACAGTAGTGAAGATTACATTAGATTAATTTTATGAAAATGAGAATGAAAACAGAGACCAGCATAGAAGCATAGCTTATAGAAGCGCTGCACAGTGGGCCAGGGCTAAACCAAAGTGCGCCAAAAGTCATTTTGGGCAAATCGTGTTTTTAATTTTTGTCATGCCCTGTTGAAAGACACTACTTTGAAGAATATTTCAGTAAAAATATTCCGGTATGTACATTAAGGGTGTATATTTCCTACTTCAAGCCGCAAAATTGAACATAAATTGAATTGAATTAAAAAGGTTTTTATTGGTATTGCACATGGCAGTCAAACAACTGAATTGAGTACAATTACAATGGCATAATCTGGTTAAAAAGCAATCTTATAAAATACAGAACATATACATACACATATATTGCACATATATACAGAAAAAAAAATATTTGAAGGTATGAAAACTCATGACTAAGGCAGTAACAGATACAAAAAATGGGAATTGGGAAAAAGGGGAAGACTAGGGAAGATAATGCAGTTGTGAAGAAGGAGGTAAATAAAGGAATATGACACAAGAGTGGCTCAAGGATGAGTAAGCAATCACTTTGCTGACACATACTCTCAGCAATACATTCAACCACAGTCGCAAGACTCACACTCTTCCACTCTCAAGCACACACTCTTGTACTCAACTCTTGCACACCCCCATAAACTCTTGTATACTGGAAATCAAAACAAACACCATAGATAAAGATTTTGCTCACCCATCCCTGACCGCCTCCTCCGTCAAGTCGTATAGTATAGTTCTGAGTTACACATAATTGAAAAGACATTTTCCAAAATATGAAAAACAATAATTATTTTCCCCAGCCTTGATTAATTAATAGGGGGATTGTGTAAAAATAAAAGTGAGACAAATCTATGCTAAAAAATGTGAAAGCCATAAGTTGCCCTGTCATGACTTGCCATAAACCGTAATCAATTGAATAATTTAAAAATAACATTTTACATACACATTTTTTTCCTATTTATCCTCTTTCGAGGGACTTTATTATTCAAAATGACAATTATTTACAATAATATAAAATTTCGCAAAGTCAAAACATAACACATAGTGTGAAGACATAAATCAAGAACTAAATAATTGACAATAAAATTATTTTTTCAACTTCGTTTATGTGGAATTTTTTCTTATTACATTTTATACTAAGATATGATCTAATTTCTACCTTTAATTCTTTAAATAAATATAAAGCAGGCATCATGTGATTTATCCTTTAAAAACAGTCTCTGATATAATTTCTATAAATAATAAATTGAGCAAAATTCAACAGAAGATTTACTATATTCATTTCTTTTTTCTCTATTTCATAACCGATTAACAAAATTTGTTCGTTCAAAACAATTCTTACATTAAATAAACTATCGATTAATTTGAATAAAATCTTCCAATATAACGAAACCTTTTTGCAAGTAAAAAGAAGGTGGTTGCTTGTTTCTGGGATCTTACAAATATTACATAAATTGTCATTTTTAATCTACCATTTACATAAGTTGTCTTTGCAGGGTAGTATCCCGTGGATAAATTTAAAATTATACTGCTTAATTTTGTTGTCATTTATAAAGTGAAATTTAAAATAAAGTACTGGCTTCCAGTCAAAGTCATTCGGTAATTCAAAATAAGCGTTCCAAAAATAAATACACGGCAGTTCTTGTTTATTTCTTTCTAACATCATATTATAATAATGTTTGGCTCTCATGCCCGCGACCTCAATGAAGTCACCTGTTACCATTTCAATTGAACTGGATTCCACTTCAGACGGTGAACCATTTACAAATTGCCTCCTATAACGTAACTTCTGTAACCAAAAATTCGGAAATGCATTTTTTAACTTTGACAATTTAAAGGAGGAAATTAATTAATTTTCTTGAAAATCAATACATATTGAATCAACTTTTTTCCAAATACCATTTGCTAAGACTTGCTTCACTTTAAGGATATTATTTTTCTTCCAGTTTGGAAAATGCAATAACTCATTCCTTTATTTAATATTACTATTATACCAGATTATTTCATTTTCTATATCTTTAAACATATCAATATATTTTAGTTCAGCCAAGAACAAAACATGTCAACATAAAAGTTAGGCAACTTTCTTTTCCTACAAATATGATACATGTCACTCTTTTTGCAATTAAAATTCAAACAAAAAGGCACCTTCCCAATTTTCTGAGTCCAATATTCGAACAGTCGAACTGTCCAAGCATTTTGTTCATAAATATTTACAAATCCATGATAGACGAAGTGATCGGCATTTCGACTCTAAATCTACCATCCCAACCCTCCTTCTACTTCAGGATTGTAACAAATGTGCCGTTTCACTTTTTCTTTTTTAGAATTCCATAAAAATGAATAAACTAGTTTATTTATACGTCTTATTATTTTAGGAGGGATCGGGACTGCCGTAGCAGTATGTACTATCTGGGACATAACTAACAGTTTAATTACAACAACTTTTTAATTTTACACATTTCCCACTTTAGCTGTTTGTCAAAATGACTAAATTCAATATTAACTTTACGAATAATGCGTTTGATATTTTCTTTATACACTTCATCATTCAACATAGAGTTATTTAGTTTCCAACAGCCATTTCCTCTGTTGTGTTTTAATATTCTAAGTTTCATGGATACCCCGTTATGATCACACTTTAACACTGGTTTTATGTCAATTGAACTGATATATGAAAAATATATATTTTACATACACATAGTAATTAAAAAAAATCAATAAAAAATCATCATGGTTGCTTGAAATCTAAGGTATACTGAGGGAATTAAATTACGTAAAATTTGGTTTAAGATGGTTTTAAAAATGGTTTTAGAAAGGTCACACGACCGTAACATGCACAACTGGTACTCGTACTTATTGCAATGACCTATATGGCAAAGCTGGAATAGTGCATCCCAGTTCAATCAGTACTATTTAAAAGGTCAATCAAATATGGAATTGGACTGTTTTTAAATCGTTTGGTTTTACAATGAAATTGACTGTGACATTGGGTTTTGAACATAAGAAATGACAGAAAAATATATCCAAATTTGTAATAACACCTTTAAAATGCATTCCACATTGATGCATGTGGCTTTTAAGGGCCTTTGTTACTGGGGCCAAGCTAATCCCAGTTTGCACTTGGCTTTGTAACAAGTCGTTTGTTTTGGTAGGGGTAACTAAGGACACACTGCCCATGACTCATTCATGTCCAGTATGGGTGAGTGGGACAAAGAATACCCTCCTCCTCTGCTTCATTATATCAGCATCTCTCAAGGAAGCAACACGTATATTTCAGAAAGCAGAGTTTCTCAACTCTCAGACTCCAGCTGGGGTAAGTTAGATTTTAGATTTGTAAATCAATGCATCTTTATGTAGGAATACATTATAGCTGCTATCTGCACTTAATGTTGATTCTTGTTTTAATGAACTATGTTTATTGTTTACTGGTTAAATAATCTTTCTGATAATGTTGAACTTGACAACATTCAAGTTTATTGGTGCAAACCTACCTTGAATGTAACCATGAAGTAATCTAACACACATGTTAGTAGATCAGAATTACAGACTATTGTCGCGGGTTTGTTAGACTGTAGTCTCTCTCTCTCTTTCTCTCCTACATATCTTATATTCTCTTTTCTATCCCATCGTTTATCCTCTCTCTGGAGTAGGTCGAATGAGCGTTTATTCAGCACTACTTGAAGTAGTGTTGTGATATATTTCATTTTTATTGTTTTGTATAATTCGCTTCAAAACCCCTAATCTAATTCAAAGCATATAATAACACAACTGTTAAAGAGCCCAAATGTATTGTGGCTAGTATTTATTTCCTGTTTAAGATTGTTCATTGTATTATCATGTGCATTTATCTTTATCTTGTAGGGTTCGGGTATGATTTTGCAAGATGCAAAATGCTAGCCTGCAATAAAAGATCCTGTAACACAACCATCATGTGTGCATATGGTGTTCTTCTTGTCTGTGCCACTTTTTGGTGTTACATTTTATGGCGTAGTCGGCAGGATTGCAGAGACATGCTAGCAAAGCCCTGGCTGGAGGGAAGGCGACATTGGGAAAACCGAATGTAAGAAGTCCCATATTCGACAGAACTGGCGACAGTGACGACGATGACTGTACCTGGTGTTTGTTGGCTGTGACAACGTGGTGGGGATAACTAGCATCTGGAGGTTAGCTGTAACTTTTGCATGTTATCCACGTTTTGACTTCTGGTGCTAAATATGTCATGCTTGAAGATGTGCAACCCGCACCCAAGCCTGTAAGGTTAGCAAGGAGTCGAGAAGCTGGTGGAGATGGCGAATAGCGCAGCTTTCCAAAAAAGACGACTTTGCCCACAAAAGATATCACAAGTCATCAGCAACCCTTTATGCCGGCCTGCTTTGGACAAAGTAGGGGAGGTCAAAGACCTGGAACCACCTGATCGTCTCGTCAAAGTTTTCTGAATATGGGACCTGGATGTATTTGTTTTTCTCCAGAGTAGTACATGTAGTATTTGAGTATAGTTACCACTTATTTTTGGCTTATGCTTGTCAAGCTTCAGTTATTCAGAAAATATTGTGTTACAACGTTATGCATATAGGATAATATGGGTCAGCGATTTCATACTTTGGGAAATAACAGGTTAAAATTAAAATCTAGATACATGCTACTGGTTAAAGTGTAAACGATTATATCTAACAGTTACTTCAAATGATTGTTTTTTTGATTATTGAAATAATAATTTGGTGTCTTATGTAACGAGCACAGGTAATTTGAAGATTTCTTTTGATAACTAAGTTTTGGCTGTAGGAGCTGTTGGACTCAGTCTGTTAGCACTTAATGAATACAAGGAGCCTCATCACGAGACTTGTGTTTTTCATTACAGATCGAGCATACGATCTTTAACACTGGGAGTAAAATGCCTAAAAATTTGTTTACAAATTAAAAATGATAATATTGGATGGGAGACACCCACGGCTGTGTCGGAGCAATATGGGGAGGGGCGATGAAGCTAATACACCCCTGGCCAGCCAGGCGGGCAATGGGGGGGGGGGGGCATCCCCCATTCAGCCCCTTAGAAAAAGGCGAGAGCGAAAAAGCGGAGGAAGCGGAGTAAGAGAAAGATAAAAGCCTAAAAAGGCTCTACGAAATTTGCTAAAAAGTTTTCGCGCTTCCCGCGGGAAGGGGGAAGTAACTCCCCATCCATGCATCCACCCCTGATACATACAGTGCAGCATTGCGTCCAATAATTGAAAGCAGTCCGGGTGTCGAACTAACTTTCCGCCTTCAAGAAGGTGCTACATGTACGAGCCGCTATCTTATTCTTAAATTTGCTATAAAACTTCACAGGTTTGGCGTTTCGCGTGGGAAGGGGAAAAATAATTGTAAACCAGTCTTGGTGTCGAGCTATGCCTATAACTTTCCGCCTAAAAAGAATTGTTTGCTACGAGCCTTTATCTTTCTCTCAAATTCGCTACAAAACGTCAGAGCTTTGCGCGGTAAGGGGGACCCCCGTCTATGCACCCACCCCTGTTACATACAGTGCACTATTGCGACGAGCCATTATCTTTATCTCAGATTTGCTATAAAACGTCAGAGCTTTCGCACTTCGCGCGGGAGGGGAAAAACGATAGAGTTACATACCCCTTACAATTCTATAGGGAAAACTCCCCCTCCCTGCATCACCCCCCTGAGGAGCACGCAAAGAGTGCTCATCACCAAATTCGCACGCTTCGCCCGCTCACAAACGCCCCATATTGAAAAATCCTGTCTACACCTGTGTCCCCCTATCAGTCCGACCACGTTGCGCCATTCAACCCAACTTGCCTCGGTACAAGCACATAGTACTGACAATTTTCGTCAAATTAATTCATAAATGGCATAGCCTGTGTGCGGGTGGCAGGGGGGGGGGGTGCTGTAGTAGGTGTTGCCACCAGGTGTTGTTCTATCATGTCCATAATCCTCAGAGAAAGGCGAGATAGCTCAGTGGTCGAACAGTGGCCTCGTAACTGAAGGATGCGGGTTCGAAACCAGGATGCACTCGTGTCCTTCGGTAAGGCATTAACACCAAGTCCCTCGGAGAGGATTTCAGATTCAGATTTCAGATTTTTTCAGATTTTAGATTTTATTTCATTACATTTATATTTTTCAAAGTACATGTATATAACAATATGTATTATTAAACGAAGAAGCTTGACTGGGGAGGATTTTTTAATTTGTAAACAAATCTTTAGGCATTTTTCATTACAGATCGAGCATACGATCTTTAAAACTGGGAGTAAAATGCCTAAAGATTTGTTTACAAATTAAAAATTCCTCCCCAGTCAAGCTTCTTCGTTTACTAACCATTGTCTACGGCGGACCGTTAAAAATGAATATTAATGAGTCAGAAAGAAGAGGATCTTGGGTATTTGATTCTAGTTCATCGTGACTTGGCCGTGAACCAGAATAGCCTGGTGGTTAAGTCGCTGCCCGGCAAGCAGTAGATGACAGGTTCGAATCCCGCTGGTTCCAATTTTTTCTGACTTGTGTTTTTCATTACAGATCGAGCATACGTAATGTAAAACAGGATTTTAGATATTCTAACAAGTGTGGGGGGTATGTGGCAATTAAAATTTCACAAGGGCTGCTTTTTTACAAAAAGCAGGGGAGCAAAAATTTGCAGTTGTAGTAAACGATTATATCTAACAGTTACTTCAAATGATTGTTTTTTTTATTATTGAAATAATAATTTGGTGTCTTATGTAACGAGCACAGGTAATTTGAAGATTTCTTTTGATAACTAAGTTTTGGCTGTAGGAGCTGTTGGACTCAGTCTGTTAGCACTTAATGAATACAAGGAGCCTCATCACGAGACTTGTGTTTTTCATTACAGATCGAGCATACGATCTTTAACACTGGGAGTAAAATGCCTAAAAATTTGTTTACAAATTAAAAATGATAATATTGGATGGGAGACACCCACGGCTGTGTCGGAGCAATATGGGGAGGGGCGATGAAGCTAATACACCCCTGGCCAGCCAGGCGGGCAATGGGGGGGGGGGGGCATCCCCCCATTCAGCCCCTTAGAAAAAGGCGAGAGCGAAAAAGCGGAGGAAGCGGAGGAAGAGAAAGATAAAAGCCTAAAAAGGCTCTACGAAATTTGCTAAAAAGTTTTCGCGCTTCCCGCGGGAAGGGGGAAGTAACTCCCCATCCATGCATCCACCCCTGATACATACAGTGCAGCATTGCGTCCAATAATTGAAAGCAGTCCGGGTGTCGAACTAACTTTCCGCCTTCAAGAAGGTGCTACATGTACGAGCCGCTATCTTATTCTTAAATTTGCTATAAAACTTCACAGGTTTGGCGTTTCGCGTGGGAAGGGGAAAAATAATTGTAAACCAGTCTTGGTGTCGAGCTATGCCTATAACTTTCCGCCTAAAAAGAATTGTTTGCTACGAGCCTTTATCTTTCTCTCAAATTCGCTACAAAACGTCAGAGCTTTGCGCGGTAAGGGGGACCCCCGTCTATGCACCCACCCCTGTTACATACAGTGCACTATTGCGACGAGCCATTATCTTTATCTCAGATTTGCTATAAAACGTCAGAGCTTTCGCACTTCGCGCGGGAGGGGAAAAACGATAGAGTTACATACCCCTTACAATTCTATAGGGAAAACTCCCCCTCCCTGCATCACCCCCCTGAGGAGCACGCAAAGAGTGCTCATCACCAAATTCGCACGCTTCGCCCGCTCACAAACGCCCAATATTGAAAAATCCTGTCTACACCTGTGTCCCCCTATCAGTCCGACCACGTTGCGCCATTCAACCCAACTTGCCTCGGTACAAGCACATAGTACTGACAATTTTCGTCAAATTAATTCATAAATGGCATAGCCTGTGTGCGGGTGGCAGGGGGGGGGGGGTGCTGTAGTAGGTGTTGCCACCAGGTGTTGTTCTATCATGTCCATAATCCTCAGAGAAAGGCGAGATAGCTCAGTGGTCGAACAGTGGCCTCGTAACTGAAGGATGCGGGTTCGAAACCAGGATGCACTCGTGTCCTTCGGTAAGGCATTAACACCAAGTCCCTCGGAGAGGATTTCAGATTCAGATTTCAGATTTTTTCAGATTTTAGATTTTATTTCATTACATTTATATTTTTCAAAGTACATGTATATAACAATATGTATTATTAAACGAAGAAGCTTGACTGGGGAGGAATTTTTAATTTGTAAACAAATCTTTAGGCATTTTTCATTACAGATCGAGCATACGATCTTTAAAACTGGGAGTAAAATGCCTAAAGATTTGTTTACAAATTAAAAATTCCTCCCCAGTCAAGCTTCTTCGTTTACTAACCATTGTCTACGGCGGACCGTTAAAAATGAATATTAATGAGTCAGAAAGAAGAGGATCTTGGGTATTTGATTCTAGTTCATCGTGACTTGGCCGTGAACCAGAATAGCCTGGTGGTTAAGTCGCTGCCCGGCAAGCAGTAGATGACAGGTTCGAATCCCGCTGGTTCCAATTTTTTCTGACTTGTGTTTTTCATTACAGATCGAGCATACGTAATGTAAAACAGGATTTTAGATATTCTCACAAGTGTGAGGGGTATGTGGCAATTAAAATTTCAAAAAGGCTGCTTTTTTACAAAAAGCAGGGGAGCAAAACTTTGCAGTTGTAGTAAACGATTATATCTAACAGGTACTTCAAATGATTGTTTTTTTTATTATTGAAATAATAATTTGGTGTGTTATGTAAGGAGCACAGGTAATTTGAAGATTTCTTTTGATAACTAAGTTTTGGCTGTAGGAGCTGTTGGATTCAGTCTGTTAGCACTTAATGAATACAAGGAGCCTCATCACGAGACTTGTACTGCATAATGAAGAGTGCAGGGAATGACTGTTAGGAACAGTTCGGTTTTGCATTAATTAGGTATGTCTTCTGTGATACTCGTCAAGAGACTAGAAATTGCATAACAATGGTGCAGATTTGCCAATTAAGTTTTGACTGAATTCTTCTTATTATGTTTGGCATATATGCAATTTATTATGTTACTGATCACACCATCGTACGGATAATTTGCATGTTGAGCAGTAATTAATGTTGGTGTGAAGCAAGAGTGAAGCCATGGTTATTTAGTAATGAGAGTTTATTCATATTTTGTATTGCTGAAAAAAATAAAATTGTAAGAATATATATGTTGTCGAGGGTGCCAACATGCAGCAGGGGAGAATGTGACATTGGGTTTTGAACATAAATAAGAAATGACAGAAAAATATATCCAAATTTGTAATAACACCTTTAAAATGCATTCCACATTGATGCATGTGGCTTTTAAGGGCCTTTGTTACTGGTGCCAAGCTAAACCCAGTTTGCACTTGGCTTTGTAACAATCGTTTGTTTTGGTAATGAATAGGGGTAACTAAGGACACACTGCCCATGACTCATTCATGTCCAGTATGGGTGAGTGGGACAAAGAATACCCTCCTCCTCTGCTTCATTATATCAGCATCTCTCAAGGAAGCAACACGTATATTTCAGAAAGCAGAGTTTCTCAACTCTCAGACTCCAGCTGGGGTAAGTTAGATTTTAGATTTGTAAATCAATGCATCTTCATGTAGGAATACATTATAGCTGCTATCTGCACTTAATGTTGATTCTTGTTTTAATTAACTATGTTTATTGTTTACTGGTTAAATAATCTTTCTGATAATGTTGAACTTGACAACATTCAAGTTTATTGGTGCAAACCTACCTTGAATGTAACCATGAAGTAATCTAACACACATGTTAGTAGATCAGAATTACAGACTATTGTCGCGGGTTTGTTAGACTGTAGTCTCTCTCTCTCTCCTACATATTTTATATTCTCTTTTCTATCCCATCGTTTATCCTCTCTCTAGAGTAGGTCGAATGATCGTTTATTCAGCACTACTTGAAGTAGTGTTGTGATATATTTCAGTTTTATTGTTTTGTATAACTCGCTTCGAAACCCCTAATCTAATTCAAATCATATAATAACCCAACTGTTAAAGAGCCCAAATGTATTGTGGCTAGTATTTATTTCCTGTTTAAGATTGTTCATTGTATTATCATGTGCATTTATCTTTATCTTGTAGGGTTCGGGTATGATTTTGCAAGATGCAAAATGCTAGCCTGCAATAAAAGATCCTGTAACACAACCATCATGTGTGCATATGGTGTTCTTCTTGTCTGTGCCACTTTTTGGTGTTACATGACGATACTTTGCCCTTCTTCGCAATGAGTAACCAACATCATTGTTAGCAGGTAACCAATGTTTACACAGTGGGCTATTGGTAAGAGAGACGGCAAACTTAACACATAATTGTTTCCTTCTTTCGGACAGAGATGATAAGGAACACATTTTTAGGGCATTATCATAGTTAATATATCGAACACCCAGCATAATCCTACACGCTCTTTTCTGAATGCGTTTTAAACATAAAACGTGGCTTTGTGTAAGGTTACCATTGAAAACTGGTACCCCATAATCCAATATGGGACCAATATAACCCTTATAAACTGTAAATCACAAAGTGGCAGATCATAAGTCCTGAGACAACGAAGCATAATAGAGTTTCTTGTTGCATCACATGGTACTGCGTGGTACTGAGCGCTGAGAGGCAGCTTGTACAACCTCTCTCCCTTCTATTGAACTATTTCTACCTTAGAGAAGTCAACAGTATCATTTATTACCTGGTGGATTATAAACTAGCATGGATTCAGATGGCTCATTTTGAGACACAGTTAAAATTTTATGTTGAAGAATCTTAAGTTTTGGTTTTTCTGCTGTATCTCTACAAGCTGGGGGTAGACATTTTGCTGTACAAAGTTTCGTTGCAGCTCAACATTGAAGGTTCTATTGATGGATCTGATGACGGACTGAATATGGCTGACTAGCCTTTGCAAATTTGCCCTTTTCAGCCCTGATTCCTCAGGTTGGCTCTTTTATAGCTCTTGGAATAATAATGACTACCTGTTATTATTAAGCGCTTATAGACACATCGTCGATGTATTAGGCGCTATATAAAAGCGGAATATTATTATTATTATTAATAATAAATTAACTGTTAGTGCTCTGGTGAATCAATCATATATGATGTTTTATGACTTTTATTTCCTTCGTTAAACCTGAATTTTGAACGCTGTGAAATTATACTGATCAGTAACTATACTCTTATGGTATTTGCCTAGTCCCATACATAGTAACGTTTCGTCAACATGATACCAATATTAGCTTCCGCATTCATCTTGGCCACAGTACTCCGATTTACCCTGCCCCAATTACCGGCAAACGAGTGGAATTCTATCAATTTTAATCTAGCTAGGCGTCTCAGTGTATTACATCATGACTTAGCAACAGACGCCGTCACCCCTAACGACGCCGGTAACCAATTCACGGATATACTGCAGGACTTTTTTGACCAACTACCGGAATTTGCCGTCAATTGTTCTGGAACAAAAAAGTTCATTCAACGTAAACCCAGATCATTGGAAGAGGCGCGAAAGATAAAGAACCAATTACGCCGAAAAGCATTCCGTCAAAGTAGCACCAAGGAAGATAGAGATGCATTCTACGAGGCCCTTTTAGCGATATACTTACCTTAAGAAACATCACGCCGACAATCAACGAAAAAGGAATGCGCGTCATCAAGAAAAATGCTTCAAAAGGAATTTCTGGGACTTCTCCAAGAAAATTGTAAACGGTACCTTCTACTCACCTCGTATTTCTCCTACGTTCGACTCCGCTACAGCTTCAACATACTTCAAGACACGCTACGAATCGCATGCTTGTTTTGACCCCCAAGATGCGACCTGGTTACAAGCAGTTACATCGCCTACGTCTACCTTTAATCTGGACCCTATCAAGCCCAAAGATGTGAAGCGCATTCTTCAGAAGAAAAGCTCCCACTCCACACCTGGCCCCGATAGTATTTACTACGGAATGCTGAAGAAGCTGCCATGTACACATCATTTTCTTGTGACCCTATTTAGTAAACTTTTAAAGAATCCAACCCCCCCCCCCCCTCCCTTTGGTCACATAATCAAGTAGTGTTGTTATATAAAAAGGGTGATACGAAAGACCCCAGAAACTTCCGCATGATTGCTCTGTCTTCTACTATAGGAAAGATTTACCACCAGATTTTGGCCCCGGCCCCCCCCCCCCCCCCCCCCCCCCCCCACTCGGAGATCGAAGGGACCGCATGCGTGTTCCTAAAATCTCCGGTAAAGGGGTATTTTTTGGGCGACACAATCTGGCCTGTGAATTGTAAAAAAAGGGGGTGTTTTTTATCTTTCACCCGGAGATTTCATTAAAAAGGGGGTGTTTTTTTTTCTCTCTCTCTCTCTTTTCGACACCTGAGAAATTAAAAAAGGGGGGTTATGAAATATCTTGAAAAATTGATCAAATTCCTGAAATTCCTGCTAGTTTTGATAGCTCATTCAGCCAGGATTATATCATTTCGAAAAGTAGAAAAAGAAACATCTCTTTCTGTCTTTCAAGGTATTGTAATGACAGCTTACTTGGGAGGGGGGTTGGTGTCTGTCCTGAGATATGGGGTTGGAATGAGAGCTCACCTGAGATAGGGGGGAGGGGGTACATTGAGCAGTGTTCTGAATTTAGGGGGGTCTCCAAGGCAGGAAAAGCCCGCGCAAAGCCCGCGATAGGGGGGTTCAGAAATGTTGGCAGCCCTGAGGTAGGGGGGTGCTTTCAAAGGGAGGCAACAAGCATACGCGTACCCTAAATAATACTGAGTGGGGGAGGGGGGGGCGGGATTTTGGCCCAAAGAATTGAAAATTTTCTCACTGTAAATGAATTGATTGACACGACAACGCAGAAAGGGTTTTTACATGGCATTTCAGGTTGTCTAGACCACAATGCAGTAATTCACGAGATTATCAAACACTGTAAAACATCTAAACGCACAGTCCATATCACGTGGTTTGATATGGAGGATGCGTTTGGGTCGGTCTCTCACGATCTCATTGACTTCACTCTTAAACGTAATAATATTCCTATGCCTATTCACACCTACATCATGAATTTGTATGCTTCCCTGAATGGTTTCGTAGCAACGGATGATTGGATCTCTCAACCCTTCCAGTTTAAGAAAGGTATTTTTCAGGGGGATCCTCTCTCGCCTATCATTTTTCTCATGTGCTTTAATCCGATTCTAGAATTCCTAAATGAAAACAGGAAATTTGGTTATGAATTAGAAGGAAAAAAATATATTACTGCTCCTTTTGCAGACGATTTTTGTTTAATTACCGGGAACAAAAGAACCCACCAACGTCTAATGAATCAACTGGACTCAAATACCAAGTCCCTTGGGTTTAAATTAAAGCAAACCAAGTGCAAATCTTTATCGATTGCGAGAGGGTGCCCTTCTGCAATATCTTTCAATCTTGCTGGTATTGATATTGATACACTCGAAAGTGAAGAATTCAAGTTTCTAGGATCCTTAGTAACATTCAAAAATTCTTCTGACGACGTTTATCAATATGTCCGTAACTTGATTTCAGCGGGTACTGGAAATATTGAGGATTCACTTGTAAGGGAGGAATATAAGTTAAAGATGTACGCCAATTTTTTCTTACCCTCAATCCGTTTCCATCTTACTGTTAATGAGGTTACTGATACCCACCTTAAATCTCTGGATGCCCTAACTAATCGGTATCTTAAGAAATGGTCAGGTCTCGCTAGATCTGCTACCCTTGCTTTCTTACACATGCCGGAATGTCTTGATATAATGTCGATTTCAGACTTGTATTACCAATCGCATGCCATGAACTATGTAAGAATGAGGTCTATATCCGATTCTGGAGTCACACACTGTCTTGACTCCACATAAGAGAGAGAATCGGCTTGGAGTAGGAAGAATTCTGTGACTGTAAAAAGCCATACTGTTTTTGAAAATGTCAACTCGGATGATATCACTTTGCCACAGCTGAAAAACAAAAACAAAGAATACTTTATAAACGAAAGATCACAAGAATGGCAAAACCATATCCAAAATTTAGCAGTACAGGGAAAATTTTTCGAACTGGCTGCTACTGAATCAAAGTCAGTGGACTGGAAGAGCATCATTTATAATTTTCCACATAAAGTCGCCCGTTTTCTCATGAATGCGCTTTCGGAAACGCTGAACACAAACGCTAACTTAGTCAGATGGGGCAAAATGGTATCTGATAAATGCAAAAAATGCAATAATAGGGAAACTCTTCACCATGTGTTAAATGCATGTTCAGTCGCACTTGAAGAAGGAAGATATACATGGCGTCACGATAACATTCTATTGTATATTGTGAAGACAATTCAAGAGGGAGTTAAGCAAATTAATGAAACAATACAATTAATACTGATCTAAACGTAGGGCAGTGGAAAAAAGGTGGAATTTCAACAATACCTATTCAATGCACAACGACCCCACTCATACCCGATATTTGTGTGTTTTGGGAACACCGTAAAAAATTAATTATCATTGAACTATCTGTACCTTTTGAAAGTAATGTTGAAAAAATGCACGAATATAAAGAATCTAAATATGCACACATAATCACTGACTTGGAGTCAAATGGATTCTCAGTAAAGTTCTTTGCAATTGAGATTGGTTCCCGTGGACATATCACCCCCAAAACAAAACTAGACTAAAATCAATACTTACCGAATTTGGGAAACCCACATCACAAAGAATTTTTCGAAATACCATCTCTAAACTAGCCATTATTTCCTCTTTCACGGTATACTACGCCAAAAAATAATCCAAAGTGGGAAATTCAAACCCCTCTCCAGATTTCGACAACATAGGCTGATGTGGGGGCGGGAGGACGGGGGGGGGGGGGGGGAGGTGGTTAACTACTTCACGACATGTTAAATATTATATATTTTTGCTATATTTCATTCATTGATAAGAAATATCCCTATGAATTTGTTAATTAATGTAAGGCTAAAATAATAAAAGTAAGATTAAAGATGCATTAATTGAGGTAGGTGCAATTTGATTTGAATTAAATTTTATCTTTACGTTATTCTGTGAAAAGGACATGATATATATTATTAGAAACTTACCCAAATTTATCTTCATTTTCGCCTTATTAGTCATGATGTACAACATATTAAGCTTTTGTAATCGATGTAACTTCCCTTTTTAATGTACTGCCCTGCTTAGAACCATAATAGGTTCTTGTCCTGGGCTTTTTATATTTCTCTCTATTTCTTTGTTTTGTAAACTTATGTATTTGTTATTTATGTACATTCATGTACCTTCTATTTTCCTTTATTGAGAATTTCTCCAATAAAGTGATGATTAAAAAAAAATACCAGTTGACTGTGTTGAGTCTACAATGGAAGCTATTCAACTTGAATTGTAATCTGTCTTTTGTGGAACTGGATTATCTTAACACCAACAATGAAATCCCTTCTTCTAATCCTCCTGACACTATTGGCAGTATTGATTGTGGATTCTACAGAAATTACATCCTATCTACATGTACAGAGTGAGCATGCTAAATGATCTGTACATGTAAAGTTTATTGGCAGAAAAATCAGCTACTACAGGAACTGTAGTTCCACCTTCCGTATTTCTCTTCTTACATCTCGTGACGTTCATCCCAATCCTGGACCATCCGTAGCAACGGCAGCCAGTAGTGATTCAGACAATCATCGAGTTACAGGTACTGCTAAAAAAACATATCACATACAACAAGGACGCTTTACTGAAGCTGCGGACCAAGACCTATCTCCCGAGAATTGTCTGGTCTACTGTATGTCTGCTTGGACTTGGCTGCAAACCTACACGGAGAGGAAAGAAAGGTGGCCTCAAGGCACGGCAGAAGGCGACAGCAGAAAATGGCATTCACCACCATCGCAGCAGCACCTCAAGCTCCAAAAACGTAATTCTCACTTCTTTTAAAGACACATGCGAATTATGTCTAATTAATTCTAGGGCTGTCTGTAATATGTCCTATCGTTAACGCCTCATGAAACTCAAATTACCAACTCTTGCCCACAGGCGAAGGAGGGGTGATGTGATTGATGCTTTCAAGTATTTGACAGGAGTGTATGACACTCAACACAATCTTTTTCACTTGGCACACAGGAGGTCCAGAGGCCACAAAATGAAACTGGACAAACAGTATTCTCGGCTTGATTTGAGGAAACATTTTTTCAGCAACAGAATTGTGGATTTGTGGAATAGTCTCCCTGAATATGTTATCTCAGCAACTTCTGTAAACTCCTTCAAGAATAGACTAGATAAATACTGGTCTAATAATTATGATCTCGTTTACGAGCCAGTATAGGCTGTATGAGTCAATATCTTGAATCTTCCACACATTTTTGTCCTTTCCCGACACATATTCGATTTGTTATGACATGCTATGGAAAATGTATAATCACATGATATGAACAGGCATTCGTCCTATATCATCGTGGGATTAAAGTAAAGTAAAGTAAGTAATAAAACACATATGTTAGTTGATCACTTGATAGAACATGATATTGATGTAATGTGTATATGTGAAACATGGCTGAGCAACACAGAGGACTACAAGAAGGTCATGGGTGATCTTGCACCATCAGGTTATAATATATCTCATATCCCTCGTATTCATGGTACAGGTGGTGGTGTAGCTATTGTTTATCGTGAAAGTATTGAATGTAGAAGTAATAAATACGAAGCAGCAAGTTTTGAGTGTCTTTTTTGTGACATGAAATTCACAGGACCTTCAACTGTTGTTAAGGTTGTAGTCATATACCGACCACCATATAGTGCCAGAAACAGGGCTACTTATAATATTTTCTTTCATGAGTTTTCTATTTTTCTCTCTCAAATGGTTTCATCAGCGAGTAAGATGATTATAGTACGCGATTTGAATATTCATTTGGATGATGTTACAATTAGTGAAAGTAAGCGGTTCACAGATTTATTGGACACATTCAATTTATGTCAGTTAGTTCAAAATCCTACGCATGAAAGTGGTCATATACTAGATCATATCATTACATTTCAAAATGCAAATATTGTAAGCAATATAGAAGTGTCCTTATTTATTAGTGACGCAGTTCCTTGTAATCTAGAAGTTTGCAAACCTCAACCTGTAAAGAAAAGGATAGTTTTTAGAAATTTAAAAACAATAAATCACGATAAGTTTGCTGATGACATTCTGAAATCGGATCTGATAATCAATCCAGAGTAGTGTCTGGATGGTCTCATCCAACAGTTTGAGACTGGTCTCGTAACAATTCTTGATTACCATGCCCCTGTAAAGGAAAGCATGATTACTATTCGTCCCCGTAATGTTTGGTACACACCAGAGATCGCTGACGCCAAACGATTGCGGAAGGGCCTTGAACGGCAGTGGCGAGCGAACAAGTCGGAGGTCAACCGACAGATCTTCAACGACCAACGACTTCTTGTGACACTGGTGATAATGGATGCTAAGTCTAATCATTTAAATCAGGAAATTTCAAACTGCACAAACATAGGTCAATTCTATCGTATAATTAACAACGCTCTTCATCGGAAGGCCAAAGTAAATTATTCGTCACAAGTACCCACACAGGAACTTGCATAAAAATTATGTAAATTCTTCCTTTCAAAAATATCTACCATTCGAGAGGAACTTGATAATTTGATTCCTACTTCCGTGAATGATGCTGGCCAAGTGTGCCAGAATGCACCTGCTCTTGACGAATTTCTTCCAGCCATCAACGAAGATATCTTGAAGCTTATTTTAAGTATTCCTGCCAAATCTTGTTCACTGGACCCTATCCCGACCTGGATACTGAAAAAACATTCTGAACTGTTAGCTCCTTGTATTACTGCCATAATTAATTTGTCAATGCAGACATGCGTATTCCCAGAATCTTTCAAACTAGCTATCGTGTCTCCTCTGTTGAAAAAAGCATCATTGGGAATTGATAATCTGGCAAATTTTCGCCCTGTTGCAAATTTGAAGTTTCAGTCAAAAATCCTTGAAAAAGTAGTAGCTTCACGTATACTCACCAATCTTTTAGAACCATATCAGTCTGCATACAGAAAAGGTCACAGTGTCGAAACGGCTCTAGTTCGTGTATCAAATGATATTTATCATGCCCTCGACAAGAATCAAGCTGTGTTTCTTGTTTTACTAGACCTATCGGCTGCTTTCGATACTGTAGACCATTCAATTTTACTTACCCGTCTGGAAACATGTGGGGTTATAGGGGGTCCACTTAAGTGGTTGGCATCGTATCTTGGAAATAGAAAATTTGTCGTAAGAGTTGGGGATATAACGTCATCCACAGCTCAATTTGATTGTGGTGTACCACAGGGCTCGGTCCTTGGACCGATACTCTTTAGTATATATGTAGCTCCCTTAGCAGATAAAGCTAGACAACATGGTATCTCTGTTCATTTATATGCTGATGATACACAGTTATATGTTCCTTTTGATCCAAATGATCATGACAGTGAAATATCTGCTAGATTCCGTTTGGAAGCTTGCATTGTTGACATGGCAGATTGGATGGTAACAAACAAGCTTAAGTTGAACGACTGTAAAACAGAATTCCTTATCATATCATCCAAGTTTCACAAAAATCTTATTCGTACTCGTAGTATTGTTATTGGCCAGGAACAAATTTCAAACTCCACTTCTGTACGTAACCTTGGCGTTACATTTGATGATTCCATGTCGATGGAAGCTCATGTTAAAAATATCTGTAAATCAATATATTATAACCTCCATAATGTGCGTTGTATTAAGAGGGTTCTCGTTGACAGATCTGCCGCAACGCTGGTACATGCTTTTGTTGTCTCTAGACTTGATATTTGTAATTCACTCCTTTATAATGTTCCTGCCCGTCTCGTCTTACGGATAAACTGCAACTTGCTTTGAATGCCGCCGCTAGGGTTTTAACTAAGACATCGAAATATGATCATATAACTCCTATTTTAGAAAGTTTACATTGGCTTCCAATAGCACAAAGAATACAATACAAACTATTGCTGTTAACATGGAAAATCTTGCACAAAATGGCCCCAACGTACATGCAAGAATTATTCCAACCATACACACCCCAGCGTTCCTTAAGATCTTCATCTAAAAAATCTCTTCTATGTGTTCCTAAAATCATATGGTAATAGGGCTTTCTCTGCGGCTGCACCAATTCTTTGGAATGCCTTACCCATTTCTCTTAAATCCATAGATTCTCTTGAAAAGTTCAAAACACATCTTAAAACACATTTATTCAATACCGCCTTCTCTGATTGACTTCTCTAAGCTTAAGTTTATACTCTTCATCTATGTATTTCCTCTCTTCCGCGCCTCGGAATAGGCTACCTAGATAGATGGCGCGTTATAAATGTCTATTATTATTATTATTATTATTATTACATGTGGAATGCATGACACTGGATTTTCTCATAATAAGCCAATTTTGTAGTCATGTACATTCAAATGAAGATACTATTATCCTGTCATATAACCTATTTGTGTCACGATATTTGGTTCAGCTGTTTTGTTAAGCAGGATCTGGCATGCACAAGTTGTTGCTTGGTCAAAGGTTTGTCACTTCTTCAAAGAAGTGACAAAAACACCTACAACTGCACTCAGTTATCACCTGTGCGAGACAATGGGGGTACCAAGATGGCTGTCATTTTGAATTGGTGGCTTTAGTTGTACAACAGCTATTTATTATGCAACATCATGATCATATCCATTGTGTACAGGTAAATGGACATGTACTAATATGACATCACAGTTTTTCAAAATGGCAGCCCCATGGAATAATATCTAGCAAGGAATCTGCAAACTTTATAGAGATATTTTGAACAGGCTGACAATTTTCCACATGATTATCAGCTCATGTTTGTTGAGTTTCTTTTTCCTTTAAATAAGTATTTAATTTTTTTTTCTTTTTTTTTGCTGAGTGTATAATTATCCAAAGATAAGTAAATAACAATATAGGCCTACATGAATACTCAAACTCGACCACGATTAAAATAATTGGTAGAGCAATGGATCACTCATTATTTAATGTGAATGTGAGTATTATTGGGGCGTTTCATTAATATGATATTATTCGTAGTTCATGGAGAATGTATTTTCTTGAGGTCCGCTTCCCATGTTCATATTTAAAATATTTTACCCTCGGTCGTAGAACCAAGGAGTGCAATTAGATGCAGCTTAGATGCTCTTTGAAAACCGAGTCAGTGACAGAATATATAATAATAATACCACTGTTCTTGTATAGCGCATATCACATTATGATATAACGTCCCTATGCGCTTCCAAAGGGTTTTTCGTTCTTCATAGTGAAATCCACTACTATCACGTTTTTTGTTCCTTTCAACTTTTCCCGGTTTTCTAAGATCTCCCTTATTTTCCTGTAGCTTGTAAGTTTAACAATGATGGGCCGCGGTTTCGGTTTAGTGGTGCCGGGTGTGCTATCCGAACCAACCGGCAGGTGAGGCCTAATCGGAGTCGCGGGATGAGTTGAAAACGGAATAGGACCGATCCGATGGGAGCGATTGATGTCTTTCACCGGATCCAAGGGCACTCCAAACTTCGTTGTGACGACCTCTTCCACTAAAGCGTCAGTCTTCTCTCTTTTTTTCTCTTTCAGACTAACTATGCGAAAGGATGATCTCCTAGGCTATTGCTCCATATTGTTTACTAAATAGTCCAATCTGCTATTGTCGTACGCAGAGGCCCGCAACGTAATTTCAGAAATATTTCTGGCATGCCTGACAAATTCCTTAAGAAATTCTATCGTAGGTTTTATCCTGGATACAGTCATCTATCGGGAATTTTAAAAAATTCAAACTAGTTTTAGATAAACAAATCCTTTACTCGTACCCCGCAGAGTAACATAACTTTAAGTGGACAATGATAATGTACTTGATATTTGACTAGAAGAATAATACCCTTACAATTTTCTTTTCTGTTGCAGGACTCATGGTTTTCAGTGACAATGTATCAGCTAGTGCACTACCTGAACATGAGATATTTGACCTCATTCCCTATTCCAATTACAGCATAAGGATTAGAGCATGGAACTATGAGTTGGCAGGTGTATATGGTCCAAAGGTTTCGGCACAGACTGATGAAGCAA
Source organism: Heliocidaris erythrogramma (assembly GCA_025617745.1). Classification (NCBI taxonomy): domain Eukaryota; kingdom Metazoa; phylum Echinodermata; class Echinoidea; order Camarodonta; family Echinometridae; genus Heliocidaris; species Heliocidaris erythrogramma. The sequence goes on from CM046859.1 coordinate 9,653,962, forward strand.
GTGAGTTGTATTGTTCCATAAAGTTTTGTCTTTAAAATAATTAAATGATTTAGAGACGAAATCTCGTGTTTCCTGTTTTTCACTGGGTTTTCTTTAGATAATACATGTTTACCATATTTCTTCTTTTGGATCTACAATAACCTATACCCTTTTTCTTTTTTTAATATTTAGTAGGAGTCGGTTGGTAAGTAGGTCTTAATCCTTCATAAAACGATAAAGAGATCGATCGTTAAGTTTTAATTTCCAGTCGTGAGATATTACGTGATACTTGCCATGATTTTAAATATTATGGTGATAGTAGAATATCATGATATTGATTTATTGAAATCTATTTTCGCCAAACGGTTGATACTCCGAGGATATTATCACTGACATTATTAATAAAACACGTAAAACTAAATTATCTTTGAGGCAACAAGTTCATGAAACCATCTATCACAGGGTAGGGCCAGAGCTCTATCCATGACAGGATCAAAGCGTTTTTGACAAGAAATAACAACTGCATTTAACAGAAAATGACAATGTTTTATTTATGAATATATGAGTACATCTCTTTATTGAATTACTCTCAAAGCTCTCGGTATTACAGCAAAAATAAGCACAGGAACATTAAAATGTTTAGAATTACCACAAATGAAACGTTTACATCAATGAGATGGCTTAACATCAACTTATTAAGCATGCAATTCTTTACAGAGTATAATCTATCTTGTATGGAATCTGTCTTGACATGAACTTGCTTGACCTTGTTCCTCGGTTTTCCAGTCTTTGCTCAGCCAGACCGTCTGTTACAATGTGGAACTGAAGAACAGCTTCTCTGACCTTACTCTATCCCAAAGCTTAGCACGAAGCCTGACTCCAAACTAAACACTGTTAATGTGGAAGAATTTGGAACTGATATTTTATTGAAAATCATCTAGTTGATATGATTATTTCGATGAGGACAGTGATCTGTCTAGGTAATCATTCATATCATAATAACACATGAAATAGACATCTTTGATTTAACTCAGAGGATTACAAATAAGTATACGACATACACACCAGCAAAGGTATACGGTGTGATGAAACATGATGAAACATCTCACAGATTCACAGATATAATACAATCTTTTTAACCCACATCTTTCCTAGAATTAAGTTAGAAAATGTGATTTTGACTTACAACTTTCGTTTTTGTTGGAATACACATTCAGTAGTTTTCTCTGGACCTCGTCAACAACACTCCTCCGAGTTATTAAGAATAAACTTCTGAGTATGATACTAACAAAACATAAATTTTTTAGCATTGCGCTACCACTGACTACTATAACTACTATAGTAGGGTGGACCAGAATATTGAACCTGTGTCGAACCCCTTCAGCTATTTTTTCTTGAATCTCGAAAAATGCTGGTCTGATTTTAATTATTCCAGTCTCCCAGTTTTATTCGGTCTTATAACATATAACCCTATGTAGGACCAATCAGTATGGTTCTCCTTTTCTATCAGGACACCTCATTGGAGAAAAGTACATGTTACTTATAGTATTTGAAGGTTTGCATGGTGAAGTTGTAATTCAGAAAAAAGGTTTGCGGTACAACCATGTGAGTTGGAATAACTCCACGTTCCGGTCAGAATGCTCTGGCCGTCGTCAGGAGAATGAGAAGAGCGAATAAATCAGCAGAATTTATATATGAAGCAGCAATTCACTTATTAAAATGGAGGCAAACAATAACATCACGGAATTAGTATAGAAAGAAATAGTAACAGTAACATCAAAGTACCTACATTGAAAGGATAAATAACATCAAGGTACCTGCATTGAAAGGATAAGTAACATCAAACGAATCCTGCGTTGAAAAGAAACATCGAAAACAAGTGAACAATAGGACTAAGAAACCAATTAACCGTCTGGATAAGCTGGAAACAAAAGGGGGATTAGGACCGTAGGTAATCTGTGGAGAGAAACATGACATCCTGTTGAGGAAAGAAATTAAGGTTAAAACATACATATGGAAAAAGGTGAAATATTGACACCAGAATGAGTATACTAATAATAAATGTTGTGAATGAAGTGGACCGGTGTGGCTGTGGAGAGAAAGGTGAAAAAAAAATGATAATGAACAAATTGAGGAGAGAAACATGACATCCTGTTGAGGAAAGAAGTTAAGGTTAAAACATACATATGGAAAAAGTTGAAATATTGACACCAGAATGAGTATACTAATAATAAATGTTGTGAATGAAGTGGACCGGTGTGGCTGTGGAGAGAAAGGTGAAAAAACAATGATAATGAACAAATTGAGGAGAGAAACATGAAATCCTGTTGGAGATAATCTGTGGAGAGAAACAAGTCATCCTGTTGAGGAAAGACATTAAGGTTAAAACATACATGTGGAAAAAGGGTGAAATAATGACATCAGAATGAGTATCCTAATGATGAATATAATGAATGTTATGAATGAAACAACAAAACAAAGGTAATGAACAAGTTGAGGAGAGAAACATGAAATCCTGTTGAGGGAAGCAATTGTGGTTAAAATACATGTGGAAAAAAACGGTTGATAAAAGATGACATCAGGAGTTGCCTGTGGGGGGAGAGGTGATGAACAATGGTAAACATGTATAACCTGTGGAAAAAAGGGGGTGAAGACAAAATCAGAAGGAGTAAAGAACACAAAATTCTGTTGAAGAAAGCAATTACGGTTGAACATCTGCGGAAAAAATTATAACACTAGTTATTATTGGAAGAGTGAAAACCAAATGTCGCTGATCTGTAAACCCTTGTCCTGTGTAACTGTGTTATGTTTGTGAATCTCGATGGCTTCACGGACCCTCCTGGTGTACCAGTTGGAAGCGGGGGCTACAAGTTTGGTGTCTTCCCAGTTAATCTGGTGATCACGAGTGACAGAATGATTGATAATGGCAGATTGGTCGTAGTGACCAAGTCTCCCATCGAAGACTTGGTCACTTCATATATATAAATTCTGCTGATTTATTCGCTCTTCTCATTCTCCTGACGACGGCCAGAGCATTCTGACCGGAACGTGGAGTTATTCCAACTCACATGTTTGTACCGCAAACCTTTTTTTCTGAATTACATTTTACTTAAAGACTATATTATGATTGGTTATAGAAGTTTTACCTGAACCCACCTAGTTTGATTCTGAGCAGATAAACCAGAGTTCGAAAATGAATGATTGTTTTCCAAAAGTATGACTTGCACCCAGTATATAGTGTGCAGTGGGTATGTGCCGCGGAGAAGACCCCCATTTCTACACTCAAATTTCTGTTCCAAAGCATACCATTTTTTTCATTCCGTCGTTCCAGCCGTTCCATTTCCCCCATCCTTTTCATAATACGGTGGTCCCAGGGCCCCCCTTTTTTGTCTTGCCAGTGGCACATACCTATTTTGGGGTCGAGTGCCCCCCCCCCCCCCCGGCCTTCCCCTCTGTGACGGATCAACCCTTCAAGATTATTACTATGGACATGCGCAAAGAGAGATTCATCTTCTCAACGGGTCTGTGGCCCATCTCATCAGAATACGATAAGAACTACTTTCGAAAAATAAACTCAAGGACAATTTCAATGGCCTATTGTACTGCCCATAGAAATCAGGTTCGGATTATGTAATACACCATTGTAATGTTCGCACATTTCTAACGGTGATAGACAGGGCTATTGAAATTGTCTTGAGTTTATTTTTTGAAAGTAGTTTTTATCATGTTTCAGGTAAAGTTGTGACCCTATAGTTGTTTGACCTATAACCTGTACTGGAAAACCAGGCCTAGGCCAGAAAACGTATGAAACGGCCTATAGAGCTGGCCACAGTAGCGTTTGCATGGACAAATATATAATGTACTGATTCACCTCGTGACACCATCATAATTTTAAGAAATGCCTTCGTCATACATGTCATGTGTGTATTACAGAACCCGGGCCACCGATCGGAGTAATACTTTCATCCTCTGACCTCGAGAGCATCACCGTGGAATGGATGTCACCAAACCCTCCTCTAGGAAGGATCATAGGTTACTATATTCTCTACTGGGAGACGAATAATGCTGATGCCACGCCTAGCAACATCAGCATCCCGTGTCGGGATGGCCAATGTTCTGACATTAACTACAGGTTTTCTGGGATTATCCCCAATCTCCAGTCTGACACAAACTATTCTGTTCAGGCAAGTGCTATCCGTGAAGACGTTAATCTAATCGGAAATATTATTGACAGTGGGAACAAAATATACACAATTCAGTCAAAAAGGGATGAGCAGTACTACAAATTACAAAAATCATTTTGGACATAGACATTTTTTTTTTCAAGATTAAAAATTCAAGATATTTTATTTATAAAGAACATGAAAATAATAATAAAAGAAAAAAATGGAATATGGTAAGGACCAGTAAAAAGCAAAATTAACAAATACCAAGTAAACCCATAATCAAATTGATTTATAATAGAATAAATCACTTAAAATAAATTCATACAACCAAAATTATACACGCCAGGCCACCTCCCCCCCCCCCCCCCACACACACACACACTCACACACCGAGTCAAATGTTCCAAGACTAAATAACCACATAATTTGATAAATTATTCAACAAGTAACTACGACAAAGCTTTTTAATCTAGATAAAGTTGAACTTGATCTGATTGGTTCATCTAATTGATTCCAAAGTTTTATCTAAGTATAAGATGTCAAGTTTCGCTTTAGACAAATGAAACTGATGTTTTTGATGAGTTGCATGTAAATGAAAATTTGAACTTAGGAAAAACATGAACAATATTTCTCTGGAAGCAATTTGGAATTGACGGAAAATATAATATCAATGTATTAGGAGTAACTCAGCCATATATTGGTATAATGTGTAGAGACTGGAAAGGGGGAGTACTTGGTGAATAGAAATTGGACTTTGTTATAATTCTAACTTATTTTATTATCTGAAGTATAGGCAACTGTTTAAAATTATATTTGTAAATGTTTCCTATATATGACTGCAATAGCATAAATGTCGGAGAATAAGAGTAAATCGATTTTTAGTACGTCACTTGGCAATATGAACTTCATTTTAGGTAGAACACCCATACTTGTTGCAATAGATTTTGAAATAACAGGAAATATTATGAAAAGTCCAGTTCAAATATTCGTTAATTGTTACACCTAGGAAATTAACATCATCTACTTAACATATCATAACATCATCAATAAATATTTTAGGTAAGTTTGTGGGTACCCTTCTCTTTCTTGTTCTGAAAATGACATTTTTGTGGGAAAACTTTAACGACAATTTATTAACTTTAAACATAAAGAAACATTGCAAATTGTCTACCAAGAAGTGTTTGTAGATTCTTATTGCTCGCAGTAGCTATTGTATCATCGGCAAACAAAGAAACTTTTAAAATGATTAGAAGAATCAACAATATCATCTCTGTAACTAAGAAGAGAAGGGGACCCGCCACTGAACTTTTTGGAACTCCGTTATTGCTACATTGTATAGAGGATTTGACACCGTAATGACCATCACACATTGTCTTTGGTGTAAATAAATAATGCACCATTGCAGAGCAAAATAGCCCGAACTCCATAATACATTTGTTAAAGAATTTTGGATTTTACTTTTGAATTAATTTCATTCTTAATTAAAGGTAAACATTCATTGTACAAAGATTTTTTTTTTAAATAGACAAAAAGTTATAACAATAATTTACATAATTAATTACATAAATCTGATACCAATCTACTTCCACTAGTTTACCTTTAAATTTGAGGATATTCTCATTTATCAAGCGTTTACAAAAAATATAATTTTTCTTTAAAGAGATAATTACGATGTATTTTAATACAAAAAACAAACAAACAAACAGGAAGATGTTTTGATATATCAGCAGTAATCACCAGAGCACTGATTGTAGTGTTAATACAGTTGCAAAAGATATTGTCTATTGATGTTGCAATAGTTGATGAAATTCTGGTGGGCTTAGTTATCAAAGGGTATAGGTTATTGTATATCGAATCTACAAAATGATTTTATGTTGAAAAGATTTATATTAAAGTCACCTATAATGTATAGATTTTGATTACTTTTATCAAGAATTTCGAAAGTATCAAGTCTATCGCGAGATACAACTAAATTAGTGTTAGGGGCATTATCTCCTCCCTCTCTAGTTTTCTATTAACTTGAACAGAATTATAACCATCAATATTAAACATTTCAACATTAGTGCTGGAATTGAATCAGACACACAGACTGCTGTAAATTCATGATTAAGTGATGTGAACGAAGAGTAAATGTCAACAAAGATTTGGGATAAACAATTTATTGGTACTACAGAATTTCCAAATGCCTTTAAACAGTAACATATTAAAACATTAAAACGATAACAAATTAAAATGATAACGAAGCTTTTCGATCTGCAACTCATCAGGTTATCACGCAGATATGAACAAATAACAAGAAAATCAACTAGTTATACTGAAAGCTAAACTGGGCACATCCTGCATAGTTAAAACAAACGCAATGCTTGGACGAACTCCTTTTGTCTACACAAAAGAGGGTCTCTAGATTGAATGTAGGCTGCTTCCAAGAACCGGAGGTGGGTTAAGCTCCTGGCTCTACTGACAATAGAGAACTGATCGTCTGAATAGCTTTGCGCACACAATGTGTTAGCAAGCAGGTGTTGGCCTATGGCTGAGTCACATTTTGTGTTAGATCTACTAGTAGTAGTGGAATCTGATTTGCAAGCCTCCTTGCTGGGCACGTTGATTGGCTGAATGTTTACGCACAGTCAGTGGAACTTGTTGTTTGATGCGGTCCGCAAACCGCTGGGATGTACGACCCACGTACCTGGCATCACACCGGCACACATATTGGTATACAACATTACTTTTGTGGGGGGCGGGAAGTACATCCTTGACAGTTGAGGGTAGCATGCGATTGGTTGAGAACACAACTCGTGTAGAGACTGCAAAATAGCAGTGTGAAACTGCAGTCTTCACCATACTGGCATATTTGTCAGATACTTTACCTCGCCAGGGAAGCTTTAGGTATAGACGGGGCATTTTGCAGGTCCCTGTATAGACCGAAAGTTTCAGTCTCTGTTCGTCGGGTGTTCGACTGGACTACGTCTTGCTTCACTACACCTCCTTACATAGACTGAAGTCTTTCTCTCACTCTGTACCCGGAATTAAGGACTAAAAATGATTTTTTCATTTTCCAGTTAATAGCCCATTTTCTTGAACAATTTACATTTTTCCATGAAAACAGCGGTAATATAATACGCTTGAATAAATTTCTTACCCCAAATTCCTCGTCTGGTACGCGATTCTGATCATTTTAACCATAAAATTTGCACGTCAGTAGCGAGTCGCTGACAGCCATCTTGGTTATAATCACATGACCCGGAAGTAGGCCTAGTCGGAAGCGTATAGTAGGAGGTTGTGTAGTAAAGCAGCGAATTATACTCAGTCAGTCAGTGTGAAGCTTGAGTTCAAACCAGAGTAAATCCCAAATTTTTTGAATTATCTGTATAACTTTGTTTTTTGTTTTTGCTGTATTGAAATATGAGAACACTAGCACCATCTATGTGAATTTTTAGAGAAAGGGGATGGCTTATAGGGATGAAAAATCAGATCCCCCTTTTTGGGGGGATTTTGCTCGTTAGATCCCCGAATGTACCGGGATGGTTGGGTAGCCGTCTGTGTAGGAGGAGAAGGTAAAAATACGAAAGTGTTAAAGACTCCTCCGAAACAGACGGTTTTCAGCTGTCTAGTCCTTCTATAGGGTTGGGGTTGGTCTGAGATTTGAGTGTGTTAGATATAGTATGTGTCACAATTAGTTCGGGGTATCCATTATCAAGAAGAATGTTCCGAATGCGATTAATTTCAGATTGGAGTTTGCATTCGGAACATATTTTGAGGGCGCGGCAAACCAGACTCCTAATTAGGCCTATCTTGTAAGATGTTGCACTGTATGAATCCCACCTAGTGTACTGTCCTGTAAATGTGGGTTTGCGATATACAGAAGTTAGGAATTTGTCCTCACTTTTCTCAACCAGAACATCAAGAAAAGGAAAACCGCCTACATTCAATCTAGAGACCCTCTTTTGTGTAGACAACAGGAGTTCGTCCAAGCATTGCGTTTGTTTTAACTATGCAGGATGTGCCCAGTTTAGCTTTCAGTATAACTAGTTGATTTTCTTGTTATTTGTTCATATCTGCGTGATAACCTGATGAGTTGCAGATCGAAAAGCTTCGTTATCATTTTAATTTGTTATCGTTTTAATGTTTTAATATGTTACTGTTTAAAGCCATTTGAAAATTTGGGATAAAGTTCTTGCATTAATCTGCAGTAAAGAAAAAGAATCGCTATGATTAATCTTATTTTGAAATTCATCACCGAACTTATCTATATGCCCTTGCACTCATCAGAAGAAAATGCAATAGTGACCAAAGAACGTGGAACTAAATGAAGAAAGTGTGCAAAAACATAACGAGTTCTGATTGGCTGCAATATGTAACTGGGAGCTCGCCTGATAGGTACTGGCCACTTTACCAGGATGCAAAACGGACTCGTAGCTAACAACAGTGTCTTTACATACAGAATTTTCAGCGTACATTTTCTGCAAACACGGTAACCTCAATCTTGCGTTTTGCTGCGATAACTCAAAGTACATTATCGCAGAAACTCTGGAAAAATCAACTGTCAGCAATTTCAATAGCCTTTCCCGCCATCTATTGACATGTGCGAACATTGCAATGACATGATGAGTGCTCCGAATATATTTTTTAAAATCCCCTGACGAGGAATTTATTAAATTAAAATCAACTTAATACATATTACAGTTTACATGACTGAACAAATTCATGAAATATATACGATAATACATGTCTTCAAGTCGGTTCCAATTTTGTAAACTTAATTTTCTTCAGAATTTTGTTAATCTTTCAAACTTTTCCTCTGAGAGTCTAAGTTGTTTATTCTTTATGAGGTATTTCACATTTTCCATGAGATCTCTTTTAAATTCAAGAAACATAACAACTTAATTAAACTGTTTAGATTTCAAATTGCTTAAAACATACACCATATAAACAGGATATTGAGCAAACAATAAGATAATGTTAAGAATAATGATTCCAACCGATACGATTTGAGCCCAACTGTCTTTCCAAAGTCTTTCCAACTGCTATACGATTTTGAGCCCAAGGTCACCCTTGGGCAAAATGTAGTACCTGCTATAGCCTTCCCGAGACCATAGAAATACTGAGGTGGTGACCAGCGGGGGTTAGTTTGCCCAATTCCTGGGTAGAAGGTGCTCGATAGCTGTAGTGAAAGCAGACCCTGTAATGGAGGCCAACCATGATAAAAATTGGTCCTGCGTAAGGCAACGGGAACCCACCGCAGTATTATCCTCAGGATGACCCATTTATTCTTATTAGATGATAGTTGTCAAAACAGATGGCTCAAATTGTTAGCAGTTGTATTGATATCAATATTAAAATGCAAAATTTATGTTTTTCCATTATTTAACTCTAGTCCAGCAGTGTTTCATAACAAAATTATTTCATTCATAGCAAGATGACCTGATTAAAACAAATAACGTATCATCAGCTAGCTGGGAAATTTTAAAATTATATTCAAAAGGAAATTCTGTAATTGGCAATTGTATACCACTTATGTTTACATTGTATTTTATCCGTGTTGCCATCACTGCTACATCTAAAGCAAACAGCAATGCCAATAGAGGGCATCCTTGCCTAAGGTCTCTTATTATTTCAAATGGTTGTGAAATCCATCCATTATTAATTAATTATATTGAGCTTTTGTATAACACATTAACTCACCTAACAAGTGACTTTTTAAAATTGAGTCTATTCAAATTTTCAAAAAGAAAGATATTGTTAACACAATCTAATGCCTTTATGAAGGAAAGTAAAATTCGCTACTTCTCCATTTTGCAATAATCAATTACATCCTGACCCAATCTTAAACTTTCGGAGGCAGAGCGACCTTTTATATAACCAGTTTGATCAACAGAAGCTATGTTATGAATTATTTTTTGCAACCGTCTAGATAGAATCCTTGTGTTGAATTTGTAATCTATACTTAATATAGAAATGAGCCTCCAATTATCCAAACTTTTTTGTATAACAACGTAAGTATTGCTGTTTTTTCGTATGCTTTATTCAATCTATGAACTAGTGTATCTTTACCAGATGCCAGAAACATTTTTAAAACTCTGCACTTATTCCATCTCCACCAGGTGATTACACGACTTATGTTTTCTTTAGATTTTTCATCATACAGTAAAGCATTGTTCAATTTCCAATATCCTTTCCCACGAGAGAAACAACTTTTACTTTCAGGGACACAGCATTATCCCACTCCAAACAAAGAAATACACAAGAGGCTATATATGCGGTTTTCCGTGATTTAATCATTTGTCCGAAAAGCATATTTACAGCAATAAATCAATGTATCTACCTATTTGCTAGTTTCCCAAACTATGCCGTCATTCGAGAAAACTAAGTCTTTAAACGCGCAGCCTCTGCCCGCGCGCGCGTACTCCCCGTCCACCAATCCAATCGCGCCACCGCCATACTCTTCCTCTTCCTTTCTCGCCCGTCAGTGAAGTGACATCTAATGAGCTAAGTCTTAGCCTAATTGCGAGATTTTTACCTCCAAAAGCGTTTTTGGTTGCTATTCGCAATAAAAATCCCGTTCACCAAATTCTAATACTCATTTTGGTGTATCGGACTTTTCATAAGTCAACCTCCTTCACGGTAAATTATTTTAATCAAAAAAGATCGCCGTTTTCTCTTCCCCGTTTGAGCTTTACACAGACGGTGTACTAGTACACTGTGTCAGGGCATCTTCCCCGTGTATTGTAGGTGGTTGATTCAACGCGCTTAGACAAGCGGTTTATCACTACGATTGACTAGTCTCCGTATACAGGAGTTTTATTCCCACTCCGTATTGTGAGTTGGTTGTTGCCTTTGTTAGTTCTATATATATTGCTTGCTTGTCTTTAATTTACAGCAATGTCGAAGTCTCCGTCTACGGCTGGTAGTTCCCCTGTGGGAACTCGACTAGCTTTGGGAGGGTTGGCTGCGAGATGTACCTCTCGCACCACCGTTATCTTCCCTGGAGCTTCGACTGTAGGTAAGTTAGGGCCTACTTCGTGAGTTCGCCGTCTATTCTGACGACCAACTCATGCGGGATAAACCGAGAGAGTGAGTCCTGGAACATGGCCAATACCTCTCTCGAAGATAGAGACTTGTATAACGGTGAGAGTGAGTGCCTAACACGCCCAATACCTCTCACTGATAAAACTGTGGGTACTACCCCGACCCACGGTTCGTCTCGCTCGAGCAACACTTCTCGCTCACTAGCCTTAGATGTGTTCGCTAAGGGGTCGACTCCTTTTGTCTCTCCGCACGCTTCTAATCCAAGCAAGGCGGGAAAGAGTAAAAAGAGTCGTGATCTTCCTAAGCTGCCCAGTACAGGGCTTACTACAGAAGCGACGCCCGTTTCTAAGGGGAAAGGGAGCGGTAAGCTTGCTCCCCTGCCTAAGAAACGTAAGCGTCAGAGTACTGCCCAGCCAGTAGGCGGGACGGACTCTCTCCCCTCGACGTCGACCGAGTCCTCGTCGACTGTGTCAGGGGAAGCCAAGAAGAAGCGAGTTACCCCTCATTTCGAGAGCATGATTGTAGGTCGCTCCGTCCTGATCTTGACGGACAACACCACTGTTGCTGCCTACATCAACAGACAAGACAGACCTCATATCTCAGCCCCTATCGGGGATCCTCCACCATCGTCCGACGGCTCTACATTTGACCGCCTGGCCTCTATCGGGGAGGATGCGAGGACAGCAGGACTCTCTGAGAGAGCCTCCCAGTTCATAGTCCAGAGCAGACGAGACTCTACCCGAGCTGTTTACAACTCGAGATTAGAAGCCTTTCATGATTGGTGTGGGGAGAAGGGATTTTCTTCCCGTTCTGCCCCGGTGGGTGCTATTGCGGATTTCCTTATCGCCCTTTTTGATAAGGGCAGGTCCCTCTCTACCATTCGTGGTTACCGGTCCGCTATTGCTGCGGTTCATCTTGGTTTTACTGATGGTTCGGGAGTTTCAAACTCTCCTTTCTTGACTCATTTGCTGAGGTCTTTCTTTTTGAAACGACCAGCAAATCGCCAGTTGACTCCTGCGTGGAGCCTTCCCTTGGTTTTGGACGCCTTGGCCAAACCGCCCTTTGAGCCGTTGTGCAAAGCGTCGCTACACCATCTCTCGATGATTATTCAGGCTCTCTCTACTGCGCCCGGGCATATCAGATGGGAAAGGCAAGGTGTACGTCTTGTCCCTCGACCTTCGTTTATTGCTAAGAATCAGACGGATTCTTCGGGCTCAATCGAAGTGTTCTTGAGTCCTCTGTCAGATTTCTCTTCTGTCAAGGAGGATAAGTCTTGGTGCCCTGTTAGGGCTCTCAAATGGTACTTGGATAGGACTAAGGTTTTTCGTAAGGATGATCAGCTCTTTCTCATTTCCCGTCACCCTTATTCCCCAGCATCACGGGAGATCACCTGATACTAGGAGTGTGGCTACCTCCTGGGCGCTTTTTCAGGGCCTTCCCTTGGAAGACATTCTTCGGGCCGCCTTTTGGCGTTCCCCTACTTCCTTCACATCCTTCTATCTTAAGGATGTTCCTTCGGGTGAGGTTAGATTTGCAACCTCTGGGTTGAGAGCTGCTTCGTCGTCCCTTTCTGCCCCGCGTTAGTTCCTCCCGTCCTGGGACATGCCACCCGGGTTTTTATCCGTGCTATTCTAGCAAATAGGTAGATACATCGATTTATTGCTGTAAATCAAGAAAATTATAACTAATTTTGTTATTTACTAGATAAATCTATGTATCTACCTATGTCCCTCCCTCCAGCCCCTCTCCTTGTCTGACATCATGTCCTAGATCTGTCTCTGACTGCTCGGAAGAGGAAGAGTATGGCGGTGGCGCGATTGGATTGGTGGACGGGGAATACGCGCGCGCGGGCAGAGGCTGCGCGTTTAAAGAATTAGTTTTCTCGAATGACGGCATAGTTTGGGAAACTAGCAAATAGGTAGATACATAGATTTATCTAGTAAATAACAAAATTAGTTATAATTTTCTTGGTCCATAAGCTGGAAACGCCGATTGGCCTGGCGTCGCCATGCATGGTCGCGGCTACCGTCAGCCACAATTCCGTGTCTATCATCGCCCATGGCCGGTAGGGGTGCCGGCCGCTATATATTTTTTTGGCAGGTCTTGCGCCACCACGAGAGAGGGCAGTATTTGAGCGCCAAATTGAAGTGACAATACAGTTTATTCCGTCAAGACTAGTCGGTATGAATATTCATGAAAAACAAATTGTAGGGATATAATAAAACGAGCAAACCTGACTTGCAGTTGTTTGTGTGATGCATTTGGATAAACGATGCGCTTGTCATGTAGGTGTCGTCTCTCCCAAAGTCTTCAAAACGGGGCCTCTTGACTGAGAGCCCTACATAAATGGCGCAAGTCCGGGCAGGAAAAAATACGCCGCCGAGTACCATAGGAACGCCAATTATATCCCCCGAATTGTACTATTGACCTTACGATATCCATATATTTCAGCAGCTCGCGCGGCCGCATACAATGCCGCTCTAAATATATGGAAGCATAAATCAAGAAGGCAGAGGTCCATTGCTCTATGTTAGCAATAATAGTCGCCTTACTGTGAGGGCGAAGCATCACGGAGTCACAGACGAACCAGTGGAGCAGAGGCTAAAGGTCTGAAAGCGCGAATCTTCTTGCGCATTGCTATCCCTCTTTAATATAAGGAGCCTAACTCGATAAATTCCCCCTTCCAAATTTTATCCTTAAAATTTGCCGGCACCTCCCCGCCCAGCTCGTCGCAAATACAGCTTAACATGGCTGGTTGCGTAGGACAGAAGGCGTCCAAACCCGTGGGCAAGCCCGGAGCCGGAGTGGGTGGAGGGGCTGAAGGGGGAGATAATAATAATAATACATGCTATTTCTAAAGCGCCATTATCCATTTTAGTTAAATGCTCAAGGCGCTTCAGAGCAATGAATTGAAAAGAAGTTTACGAGACAAAAAGTGAGATGTCTGTGTTCAATAAGCACCATTGAATAAATATGTCTTTAGGCTGCCCTTGAAGAAGCTCAAAGAATTTTTTGATCGTATTAGGAAGAGCGTTCCACAGAACGGGCCCCGCATGAGCAAAGGCCCGATCCCCCCACCTTTTCCTAGACAATGGAACCTGCAGTAAATTTGTATCAGATGAGCGTAGGGTACGTGAAGGAATGTATTTATGTAACAAATCCAAATTATATTTTGGGGCCAAACAACGGTCGTAGCGAGGTCCGAATTGTGACGTCACAGCCTTGTCAAATATACAGCCGGGTGCGCACACAGCAAGTTTACTCTCGTTTGTTTACCACGTACACGTTTGATTTCCTCTGCTATAAATTGTCGCTCTGATCTTTCACGTTAATTATTCGATATCATTCGATATATCTCTCAGGAGTGGGTCAGCTTGAAACGTTGTAGAATATATCTGCGTGGTTATTTCAACTTTAATGAAGCAATGATCGGCTATAAACCAATTTCGCGAGTTTGACAACTTCAGCTCGGCTATCGCGGTTTGTGCAGTTGAGTTCAGGGCCTGCATGGCCGGAGATCCGGAGCTCGTGTTGCACGTTTCGTTGCCTACTAGTATGCTAGCACACTGTCTTGTGACTGATTTCTACGCTTTCGTATTTTTAAAGGTTGACTAAATTAGAGAGAAAATGGGTGCTCTTTCCATGTATTTTGTCCTGCTAATCACGAATCGATTGTCCAAATTATGTCTCGTTTTGGCGAAAAAGGGGGAAAAGTAGAGGTTTGGGGACCGTTCCCTAAAACTCGTGAGCTGATTGGCTAACCCCAAGTGACGTATGAAGAGTAAGAGGCACAAGATCTGCAGGCTGCAGCATATAATATTGTACACAGAATGCGGTATTTGACCCCTCTGTTCAACGGACAATTTATGAAAAAAGGAAATTAATCAATATAATCTTAGGAGTGAATAATCATTAGCAATATATTTTCTACAAGATCAGAAAACGCTTTTGCCCAAATATACAGCTCTTGTTTTGTTTTTTAGCTTTTCTTTTGAACAATGTTCTCATCCATCTGAGCTTGCCGAACGAAAGTTTTGCATTGGTCTTAAACGCGTGCACAGCCGTTTTATGCGTCTGTATGTACAATGTCCTACACATCTTTAGTACGGCAGTGACTATGTTCCCCTCGTACATAGCGACTGGTGAACGCTTTTGTTTTGTTTATTTCACGTACGGCTTTTTTTTTTTACTTCGCTTTACATAGTACGGTAGTACTGACTTAGATTTTGGCTGAATTCAAGTAACTTGTATATAGAGAGGAAAAGTGCCATGCAGATACGAACTCTGATTTATCAGATGATTTATCAGATGATTTATCAGACCCCGAAGGCAAAGAAGCTCGAGTGGCAAGGGGAATTCGACCATATTATATGTTTGAACCCCTCGCAGAATACGGTGAAGGGGCCGTGGGTGAAGTAACTCCAGGGAGCTACAACGCGTTGGAGCTCCCTGGAGTTACGGGTGAAGTAGACCGAAAATTCTGTCTCTCGTTCGTTAGCTCGTCTTAGCTAACGAACGAGAGACAGAATTTTCGGTCTACGGGTGAAGCTGCTGCAGCTGCTGTCGTTGAAAAACAGATTGGAAGACTTGACTCCAAGTCTGATCGTTGGAATAGCTGAATCTTTTAGCTAGCTTATCCTTTTCTTCATGCCAAATTCGGAATACAGGCCAGGATCCTCAAAATCATCTTCGGCAAAGTGATCACTGCAGATTGTACTCCACTCACTTGGCCGGCCCTTGCCACTCTGCCCGCGTGAGCTTTACCTTTGCGACCCACAATTTCCGTAGATTTTCATCTTTAGGAAAAAGATGTAGGCTTACACCCCCTTACATCATTTTTATGGGTCTTGCTACAGCCCGCAACTATACACCGATTCGGCATAATTGATGAAACTGTGTCCTCAAATCAACGTTATTGTGAGCAATTAAACACGAAAATATGCAATGCAAATGGTCGATGCGGTGAATATCATGCTCGCACTCGTACCGGGCTGGGCCTGCCAGGCCTGCGGGTATACAGGTGGGTGGAATATTTCCTTTACGTTTCGTACGTCACAGATCGTCTCTTTGATGGTTTTTTTAAGGGCGGGGCTTATGTCTCTGTAAATCAGCAAAAATGTACTTTTCAAATGATTATGAAATACGACTGAATGCATAAAAAAGTGTGTGATAGATATTTTTTGGCTCCTGATGACTCCTTCCTACGAAAAATGGGCAATTAATTTTTTATTTTAGTAACCCTTTAAAGAGAATAATTTGTCATCATATTTTCTATTTCAGATTTATCGTGGATGAGGAAACCACTCATTCGTTAGCACGCAAAAATAAAGTGCAGAGTCTATGGACGGGGAGAAAATTGCGTCACTTGTGTGTGTTTTCAATGCATGCTGCGCGCCTAGCCAGCAGCTCTCATAATGTCGCCAAGCTTGTGACGTCACGCATCGCGACACTCCACGGAGGACTGCTGAACGGAAAAAATATGGATCTCACAAATACCATTTTTGAAAGATTACTGCGGGCCCCAAACATATCTATACCTAATCAGTAAAGCTTCCCCTTCGCAGTGATATGAATTTTGCAGCAATTCACAGGGGCCGCGGAACGTCTTGGAAAGTGGAGGGGCTTAATGGAGGGGGGGGGGGGGGGGCTGCGTGTATAACCACATTTTTGCACTGCTATACGTTTGCACGTGTTTACTGAAAAAAGTGGGGGGGGGCTGCAGCACCCCAGCCCCCTCCCCCGGTTCCGCGGTCCCTGATATAACACTTTTGACTCTTCGGGTGACTACTTTAATGATTAGAAGTAAGGAAATAAGAAATGCCATAATTTCAATGCGAAAATATCGAAGAAAATTCGTTCGCTCGCAGTGTTATTCTCAATTAAGGGGTTCCGTTCATTGGCGTATATTGCGCCCCAATATAGGATAAAGTGTATAAAACAGCATTTTGCAAAGGTTCAACTTTTGAAAGAAATCTCAACTTCAGGTAGCCTTGCTGAATTTCTCGACTCTTTCCCAAGCCTATAGGGTTTTTGTTAGTTTGATAGAAAACCGTTTATCAATGTATAAAATTCGAGCTTCTCTACCACTCAATTGCAAAATTTTATTGGTAAAATGCACAAGAAATTCCGTTTTTTAGGGTTTATTTTAAAAAATGAAAAATTTGCCGCTCGGGTGCTTTGCGCCCTCGCTTGTACAATAACGTAGATAAGTTTCGGCACTCGGGGGGGGGGGGGGGGGACGTAACTTGGTTGTTTGCCCCGGGCACCATAATCCCTAGATATGCCACTGGCTTCGCTCCCTCGCCGGTCACCCACCCCCCCCCCCCTCCATTCATGAACACGGTTCGACACCCTTGAGTAATGCAGAGAAGAACAAATGAGCCAAAACTCCAACTTTGAACACATACCTAACAACGACTGACGCCAAGTAAATTATCTTTTTATTGGGCACATTTTCCTCCAAGTATCTATAAGTTTATTCTGTTGAATAATTTTCGTAAGATTTTTATTAGGTCTATATAAATGAGATACTCCGCCTGTGTCTAAAGCAGGGTTCTGTTTAGTGTTCCAGTCACCTCCACAAATCAACATATCATAATCTTATATAATTTTTTAAAACCAGTAGAGAATCTCCCTATAGAATACATTATTTTCTGACAGTTTGGTAGGTGCGTATATATTAAGGACAGTATAACAATTTGATACAAGATTCTAAGCGCAATGGTTCTACCATCATCTTGACTGTCAGCTGTTATGATCTTAAAGGTACATTACGGAATAATATAGCAACACCTTTCGAGTGATTCGTCCCGTGATTTCCTGAAAGTCTTTTCGATCGTGTTAAAGACAATTGCTTACAGAAAATTTAGCATCACGTTCAAAGGATGAAGCTGGAAACGCGCAGGACAGTCAATTTTGCAAGTTTCCCAGTTTTTAAAGTTAAAAAAAATTAAATGAATATAATTAGAGCTCGGTCAAAAACAAACATAATTGAACAGTAACATAGTGATAAATAATAGTAATAAATAATGAATGCATACGCAATACAGTCCATTCAGTGGCGGATCGCACGGGCCGGAAGTGCCCCCCCCCCCCTTTTGGAAGAAAAGTATGCATTTTGACCATAAAGGATCCACCCTTTTGTCGATTGTGCCCCAACCCCCTTTAGAATGAAAACCTTTTTCTTTCTTTTTTGTCATAAATTTGTCCTGCTGCTGCTGCTCTAGAATTACTTTCCCTTTCTTAATCTCATATCACCATTATTTTGTATTTCTATTATGCAGGTCCTGGCGGAAACCATTCGAGGTAACGGTAATTCAAGCCCATCCATACCCGCCATCAGGATCACCTCTGAAGGAAGTAAGAAATTTGTCTTCTTCTTTTTTCTGTGATATCCAATGTAAATCAAAGGATAGTAATGATGCTATGAAAAATAATAATTGTTTTATTTTTGTAATTACGATCTTATTGTACATTCACATCGATGTGCATGACTTGTGTCCATGTTTGATTAATTACGATATTTCTAGTGCAATGTTTTTACTCCAGGAACAACTGAGAGTGGCCAAACACATGATATTTCATCCAAACACCAAACGTACAGCAGAATGAATGACTTAAATAAATAATAGAGGTATGTGATTTGAAGAAAAAAAAAGGTTCCTTATTAAGCAAGAGCTCAAATTGAAGCCTATATAGACAATATGAAACAGATTTACAGTAGATGTAAAGTCATTGATATTCTATACATGTATGCAGACAAGTCCAAACCTGTTCTTAACAGTGTTTCAGCTTCTACTACTAACTTTAATATGGAACTTACAGTCTTAAACAAATACTGATTTTGTATTATCCTTTCATATTGATCTTACTTCTTGCTTTGTAGTTCCTAGTGCTCCCCAGGAGGTGGCTATTTCCAGGAGATCAAAGCCTTCTTTGATAATTACGTGGGTGCAGCCGAAATATACCCATGGTAGAATCACTTCCTATAAGGTAAACCCCAAAACTAAGTTCAGGAGAAGGTAATTATTCGTGTAATGGTACTATTCGTGTAATCCATTTGAAATCGTTCTTTCACGTCGTCATTTGAGTTCTGTTATCTATCCTCCACTTTGAAAACAGAATTGTTAATGTTCCCCAAAAAGGAATGTTTTTTATTAAGCTGTTGCTAAAAAAAAATGTCGGTAATAGTAATGGCATTCAAATTAGATCGGCATGGCAACATTAATACTTGAATACATAATTATTGCACTTTTCTATATTTTTTGTACATTTTGAAATAGTTTGCTTGTATAACTCGATTAAACTTCACTATTTAATCTAGGCTATTTCAATTTACATTTATACTTTGGATTCACTAATCATTTAAGCAATTTGTATCATTTGTTAACAATGGTATGAAACAATTCTGAATTATAGAATACTTTTGTTTCCACACCTTGTGGATTGGTATCGCCCTTTTATATTACTTCCTTAACCCACTGCATAATATGATTCTAGGAAAAACACCCAGTTATGTATGTGTCTACACTGATCCCCCCCCCCCCCACGTAACTTTGTGTAATATCAGAATTAAGAAATTTATTAATATTTAAATTGTAATCAATCAAACACAGATTGGCAACTCCGTAACGTATATTGCGAGCTCCTCTCCCAACTTGATGTCAGGGTGGATCTTTAAGGCTATTTGCAACATTGTTTATCAGTGATGTACATGTTTCGTCTTCACGTAGTCCAACAAAGATTGTAAATGAGTGAATGAATAGTTTTCTCTATGCTAGTGCGCACCGATTGGTTGACTAGTGTACTTAAATTAATTTTACGTCTGTATGTATTTAAACTTACATTGTCTCTTTATAGAGGTTAAAAATCTCACATTTTGCATAGAGGGAATGAATCTTTAACGTTCATGAATAAATAGTTTCAGGTGATTAATATCCTTTAAGATCAAGCGGCAAGGTGTAGCTTGACATTTGGCCATTTCATTTCTCGTCACTTCTCGTCAAACAAAAAAGATTATTTGAAACTAAAGGGCAAATTTTCACTCATTCCTCGAATCATCTTCATGATTTTGAGTGACTCGTAAAGAAATCAATGACGGAATGTCCCATATTATATATATTAATGTTTTGGTGTTCTCTCTGTAGATTGCATACAGAGTGAAATGGAAGCCATACGACAGGTCATTCCAGCCAGGAGATTTATTTACAATGGAAGAGATAGATGGAGCCAAAACAAGTTTTTTGCTTGCTAACCTAGAACCAGCAACACTCTATGAGGTCTACGTGGTGGCGTCTACCAGCAAAGGAGAAGGGGAACATAGTCAACGTGTGGAAGAATATACCGCACCTGCTCCAGGTATGATAGAAACAAGAAGGTATTATTGCTGGAGTTACAGCTAAGCGCTTTTCTTTGAAGAAGATTCGAAGCCGCCTAAACAAGCACGGCAAATATCAAAATAACTATAAAGCTCCATCTGTTGCAGATTAACAATAGAGACATTCTATTAAAAATGATAATTAGTTTTTGCTAAAGTGCACGTAATTTGTATAAGCGAACATACTTCGTGTCAAAAATGGAATAATCTTGAGTTGGCACCCTATGACATTAATGGTGATTGTTTTTATTTGATAAAATATTTTTATCTGATAAAAAGTTAAAAGCCCTGGCTATGACAGTGTCAACAATGACTTGCTTCAGCTGATTGTCTTAGCGGTTGTACAACCACTAATTCACATTTTTAATTTATCTTTGTCAAATGGAGTTGTCCCCCCAGACATGAAAATTGCAAAAGTTGTGCCTGTTTTTAAGAAAGGGGATCCACAATTGTTGTCCAATTACCGTCCTATTTCTCTCTTGACCTCCTTTTCAAAGATACTTGAGAAAATTATTTATGTCAGACCAGTTAAATTTTTAAAAAAGTGTAACGTCTTTTGGCATTTTCAGTTTGGGTTTCGAGAAAAGCACACCACGTCACATGCCTTGCTGCACTTATTGATAAGATCTCGCAAGCCATAGATAAGAAGATGCACACAATTGGTATATTTCTCGATTATTCCACGGCTTTTGATACGGTCGATCATAAAATTTTACTTGGCAAATTAGCACATTATGGTATCAGGGGGACAGCGCTGGACTGGTTCAAGAGTTATTTAGCTGAAAGAACACAATTTGTTTCTTTGAACGGTTTTGACTCGGGGCTACGGAATGGCACATGTGGCGTTCCTCAGGGATCACTTCTTGGCCCTCTCTTGTTTATTATATATATTAATGATTTCCACTTCTCGTCTGATATATTGTCTTTCATTTTATTTGCTGATGATTCTAGTTTGTATTACTCGCATAAGAATCCTCAGACTCTTTTAGAAACAGTCAATTCAGAGCTATGTAAAATAACCATGTGGATTCAAGCAAATAAATTGTCATTAAACCTGCAAAAGACAAACTTCATGCTTTTCAGTAACAAAGTTAAAGTGCTTCCAGGAAATGTAACTTTCAATAATGTTTTAGTCGATAGAGTAACATCAACAAAATTCCTTGGCCTATACATTGATGAGCAACTAAGTTGGAAAGTACATATCAATCATCTTTGTAAAGTGTTATCTAAAAATACCGGTGTCATTCATAAACTGAAATCTTCATTTCCTCAAGACATTCCTCTTATTATGTATTCAACATTAATCCTTCCTTATCTCAATTACGGTGTCCTTGCATGGGGTAATTCACTTAAAACTCATCTTGAAAAGATATATTTGATTCAAAAAAGAGCGTTGAGGATTATTTGTAATGTAAATTTTTTGTGAGCATACTAACCCACTTTTTCATAGCCATAGGATCTTAAAATTGGAAGATATTTATCATTTCCAACTTGGGACTCTCATGTTTGACTTGAATGCTGATGTTCTGCCACTGGCTCTGGCCAGTATATTTAGAACAAATAGCCAAGTTCATCACCATGCTACACGAAATGCTTCTGCATATCATCTGCCCCATGTAAGGACAACGTTTACTTTTAATACACTGTTCTGCACTGGTCCTATATTCTGGAACTCCCTTGGCGCTAACATTAAGCACTCTGTTAGCCAATCTGTATTTAAGCATAAACTTAAGGGTTATCTTTTAAATAATTACCATGACTCATAGGGTACGGTTGTAACATTTAAATGTAATTTTTTTTTTCTTGTCCACATATTGCAGTTGTCAGCCTTTAATCCCTCTGTTTCTTGTTTTTGTCGTGTGGTGTACCCGTCAGTTTTCTGTATCCTTTCCTTCTTGAATGTATCTTTCCCCCTTCTCTTTTTTCCCTCTCATACTATCTCGTCTTGTTATGTAAAGCCCTCCCCTATACCCTCACCTCATGTATATACTGTATATATTTTTGACTTATTTTACAACTTGTATTTACCCTCTGTTTTTTACTTACCTAGAATAGGAATTAATTAAGTACAATTAATCTTTTGCTATGTAACTACTTTGTAATACCTGTGCTGAGGAGACCTTACTACTACAAGCTTTGCTTTTTACCAAGGTCTCCTCGTCTTTCTTTACTTGCGTATCTTTTTGAAGAATTCTGTATCACCAATTGTCGTGTTTCTATGTACCTAAAGGCAATGTATTTATGTAAAATGTTAAAGAAAGATCAATAAATGAACTAAACTAAACTAAACTAATATACGACATACAAAACTGGAATGAAGCGGAAAGGGACTCAATTTAGCCATAAAGAGGCATGATTTTTGTGACACTGTTTAGGCTATAGCTCAAGAGGTTCCTCATGTTAAGGCCGGGAAGTTCAGAATGAGACTTTTGCTATACCCAACTGCACATTTACCTTTTGCATTAATTTATTCATCAAGTTAACTGCCCATTATAACTCTCCAAAATATGAAAAGTCTCCCTCTCTTCTGTCTAGCTTGGCGGTTTGGAACATGCGTTGCAAAGAGTCAGTAACTGAATTCTACATTCTGCCATGTGCGTGCATTCCGTAGATAGAACATAAGTAATAAGAATACCCACATGTGTTATTTGGGTTAAAGCATCATATCATACCGTTAGCTGCGGAATCGGGTTCACTGGGTCCACACCCCCATTTTTCCCAAATAAGAAAGTGCTTCGCCTGCTATTATAAGTGTCCCTTCCAAGTGAACAGATGCCCCTACCGATATGTTATTAGTACCACATAGGCATGGGCGTCAATCCTCACAAGAATTCTATTCAAGTGGGGGGACACCCTATTGTTGCACCCAGGTGTGCCCCCCCCCCCTTGAATATAATTCCTGTGAGGATTGACGCCCATGCACAGAGGTAAAGTGTCCTTTTGCCATCCGATGTGCCTTTATTAGGGGTTTCCACATATTAATCTACCAAAAAATAACATCAATATCAATTCCAATTCCAGAAACCATGTCTTTATTAACATTTTTGTGTGCTTTGATCAGTCATAGGTGAATTTTAGGATATCTTACTGTTTTAATTGAATTCAAACGATTTGAAATGATTAAAGTTCATCGATGATATACATAATTTGAATAAGCACACAGAGCCATAGATGGATAAATGATTTAAGTCGATCGCTTTTGTTGATTTAGTTAATTTTTCTTTCACAGAAGAAGAAACCACAATGGATTTCTCCTTACATCCCTACATCTAACGCTTACAGAAAATATGTAACATGTTTCTTGTCATCCCGTCGATGCCCTAATCGTTATTTCGTAGGGCTAAGGCACGTTGTCGTTTAAACTGCACTGCTTTGATGAAGGTATGATTCCAGATAACTGGTTAGAACCCTTAAAACATGAAGATCAGAATTGCCCTAATCCAAATATTTCCAACCTCAGTATGGATGGACTGGATCAACATGTCAAATTGGTAAGCAAATTGTATATCGATAGACGCGCTTTGTCAGTTCATCAATTAGTTCCTGTCAACTTCCTTGTAGGTTTTGGAAGGGTGAATATCTGGGTGGGCGCCCGTGTGGCCTTGGGAGGTAACAAGTGTGGGAGAGGGCTTGATGATAGCTGGCAGTTCCAATGTCAAAGTTTTCAAGAATTGTATCAAAATTACCGGTGATTAAATTGATATTTCTGTAATACAAGGGGAAAAACATATGCAGAAGTACTACCGTGTGAGTCAAAAAAATATCTACACTTAGAAAACTCAGTTATGAACGCAAAATTATTATACATATTTGAAAAATCTTATCCAGCATCATTCGGTACCATTTTGTGTGGTATGTGTTTACGCTTGGATAAACAGGGGCATTAATTGTGTTTGAGAGTGTAAAAATCAACTTGCGCCAACGTATAGTCCTTGTAGTCCTTATAGTCAATGGGCCAGGAACCGAAAAGGTCCCCCCCCCCCCTCTTAGGCACAATTTTAAATGATATTTTTTTGTTAGCTAGGACCCTCAGCTATCAGAATCCGCTTGTTTGCCATAAAGTTGGTGGTGGGTGTGGCCACCAGGGCCGTTACCATGGGAACGAATCAAGAAAAATTTGAATTTTAGGAAAAGTCCATGAATTCCAATTCATGAATCTAAAAATAATTGTTAAGTATCCATGTATATGTATTTTAAGGTGCCCAATCGATTACAACCATAAACAGAGGCATTTAAAGTCAAGATCATGTAAAAAATGGCCGTTACTATGGAAACGGTACCACAAAAAGCGGGTATTTTTGACCAATTTCTAAACTTATCAATATGACATAACCAAAAACGTGTCTGCACAAGCCTAAAGTATGTTTTTATATTAGCTAGGACCCTCACCTATCATAATCTGCCTATTTGATGTACAGTTGGTGGTGGGTGTGGCCTCTAGGGCCCTTACTATGGTAACACATCAAAAATACTGGAATCTTATAAAATAATTGTATCTTTGTAATTCAATAGCTATAAAATGTATGGTAAGCACCCCAGTATGTGTATTTCAAGCTGCCTGATAGATTGCAACCACAATCCAAGCCATTTAAAGTCATGGGCGTGTCAAAACAGGCCGTTGCTATGGAAACGGTCTGACAAAAAGCTGTTATTTGTGAAAGACATCTATAACTAACAATTACAAAATAGAAAGAAAAAGGTGTCTGCACAGTCTTTAATAATATTTTTATATATTTTTTAAAAATGTTTTTATTGGATAAAACGGTCGATTAAACAAAAGTACAAAATACATGTACATCACAAGTACAGAATAGAGGCTCAAAAAATAAACGGTCACCAGTTTGAAATAATGTGCAAATAAAAACAATACTAGTAACAATAATGATGAAGGAATAGTGGAACAGCAGGATAAAGATATTTAACCCTCAAACTCACAGCTTGAAAACAATTTTTTTGAAATGAAGACCCAATTTACCATTCTTTGAAGCAATAACATATTCTAATCGATGTTTGGACTTAATAAAAGATAAGAGAGAGTCAAAAACTGGGATCTCGTTGCGAAATTTACAACGGTGAATATAATACAGTACATAGGTGGTGGGCGTGACCGCTAGGGCTGTTAATATGGTAACACATGAAGAAATGCTGGAATTTGAGATGTCATATATTTGATATTTAACAACCTTGAATACAAGGCAAGGATCCCATTAATGTATTTCAAGCTTCCCGACTGATTCCAACCATAATCTGAGTCATGGGCGTGTAAAAAAGGCTGTTGCTATGGAAACGGTCCCACAAAATGCTGATATTTCTGGAAAATATGTATGATTTATCAATGCAAAACAACAACTGTCTGCACAATCTTAAATCATGTTTCTGTTAGCTAGGACCTTCAGCTCTCATATTCTTGTTTGACATAAAGTTGGTGGTGGGCGTGACCACTAGGGTTGTTACCATGGTAACACACCAAGCAATTGTATTTTAGAAAATACCATATATTTGTAATTCAACATTACAAAAACAAATCGTAACAATCTAACTATGTATTTTTGGTGCCCATTTGATTGCAAACTGAGTCTGAGTCATTGGAAGTCACCGTCATGTCAAAACATGGCTGTTGCTATAGAAACAGTATGATAAAAATGGAATATTTCTGTAACTAATCAACACAAACCAAAGAACAAGTGTCTGTACAGTCTAAAATGGTGTATATCTGTCGGCCAGGACCCTCAGCTATCATAACCAAAAGTTTCCTAATAGCCACAAACTTGGTTGTGGGTGAGACTGTCAAGTTAGATACCATGGTAAGGCACCAAGAATCATCAGAGTTTTAGAATAATAGATAATAATAAATTGATCTTACTTACCCAGGATAACCACATCAGTAATATTACTGCCCTGCAACTATCATTGCCTTGTACACATTTCATACATCTGGGTCAAGCGATACAAATGTGGCAAACATTACCCAGGGATGTAGGCACCGATCAAGGATCGAATCCAAGACCTCTCGTACATGTCGTAAGAGAGTGAAAGGCTTTCATCAGTATACCACAGTGATTCCATCATGTATTTGTAATGTAACGAACTACAATGTAGACATATAATTATACACAATTGAAGCTGCGCCTTTAATTGCAATCAAAAGCCGGGTCATTTTTAGGACACAGTCATATAAAATTATGCCTTTCCTAAAGGAAGAGAATGATAACCCTGATAGCAGAAAGTGGTAAAAATTACGTGATATTTACGTCGTGGTTTTCGTCTTTTTTACGTCCTGTAATTACGTCAATAATACGACAACTTGCACCAACGCAAGACGTCAAGAGGACGTCTTATTTTGACGTCATCTGTACACTGTAAAAACTGAAGTGCTGTATAGCACTTTTTGAGGGCATGCATAGGCACTGCACTCAGAGTGCTATTGAATGCACACAGCGTTCTATTTCAGCACTTAAACTGCTAAATATTCATTTAAAAAAATGATTTGGGCGAGCTTCGAACCAGGGTCCGCTGATCGAGAATTGCTGGCATTACCGCTAGACTAACTCACATTGTACGATTTAGAGCAGATCATATTGTTACATAGTGAATTTACGACACCACATAGTTCATGTTATCTACTTGACTCCCATGACTAAACTGGATTGCAAGAAGCATTCGTTAGTCCATCGGTAACGTCAGCGCCTCTTAATCAGCGGAACCTGGTTCGAGGCTCGCCACGGTCACATTTTTTTTGCTGGTAAATTAGCACACTACAAGTGCTATAAACAGCATTTCAGGTGCAGTCATTATCTACCCCCAAAAGCCCCCCAAAGTAGCACTTTAGTTTTTACAGTGTACAAGACGTAGAGATGACGTCAAAATAAGACGTCCTCTTGACGTCTTGCGTTTGTGCAAGTTGTCGTCTTATTGACGTAATTACAGGACGTAAAAATGACGAAAACCGCGACGTAAATATCATGTCATTTTTAACACTTTCTGCTATCAGGGAAGAGGAATGAAGACGTAGAGATGACGTCAAAATAGACGTCCTCTTGACGTCTTGCGTTGGTGCAAGTTGTCGTCTTATTGACGTAATTACAGGACGTAAAAAAGACGAAAACCACGACGTAAATATCACGTCATTTTTGAACACTTTCTGCTATCAGGGAAAAAAGCTAATATTGATTTTGAAGAAAGGGATATCATAAACAAGTGCATGAGTTCATAAATTTGTGACTGTCCTATTGGTTCAAATCCACATCAAGAATATATCCCGACGCGCCCCGACGCGCCCCGACGCTCCTAATGGACCCTTTCGGTCAAACCCGGGGGGGGGGGCTTTGGACGAATGACGGCGTTCGCGTCAACGCGACACGACGCTACCCACCCTTTCGGACTAAGCCTCCTTTATCCAACCATGCTATTAAGAAGAACCATCTCACAACCTATTGGCTATACCTCCTCTAAAGCCAAGAGAACTGCAGCTTACCTGTAAGGGCAACCAAATGTAAACTTACAGGTCTTATGGTCCCCAACACTTCAAGTCCATGGCTAATATACATGTATCCCAATCATGCAAGTCATGAGAATGTTGAGCTGCAATTGCACCACAGGCCTTCTCAGTGGCTCTTTGAATACCTTCTAGCAAATATAAAAACTCCAGTTCAGTTCTTTGGCCCTGTTTCTGATGAAGCCTAGACCTCCTTGATCATGCTGTTAATCCTTAATGAACATGCAGACTTCTGGGGTCCGCTCGCTAGTCAAGGTCCGCTAGTCAAAAAAGAAATTATTCATAGGGACCTCTATTAATAATAAGACATAAGGATCGCTATTCATAATACGGAAAGAGGGTCGCTATTCATAATACCAAATCAGGGTCTTTAATCATAAGGGTCCCTATTCATAATACAAAAAGAGTGTCGCTATTCATAAAGGTCGATATTCATAAGGGTCGCTATTCATGAAGGTCAATATTCATAAGGGTCGCTATTCATAATCGGAGAAGAGGGTCGCTATTCATGATCGGAAAAGAGGGTCGCTATTCATAATCAGAGAAGAGGGTCGCTATTCATATTCGGAGAAGAGGGTCGCTATTCATAATCGGAGAAGGGGGTCGCTATTCACAACCGAGGAAGAGGGTCGCTATTCTTAATCGGAGAAGAGGGTCGCTATTCATAATCAGAGAAGAGGGTCATTATTCATAATCGGAGAAGAGGGTCGCTATTCATAATTGGAGAAGAAGGTCGCTATTCATATTCGGAGAAGAGGTTCGCTATTCATAATCGGAGAAGAGGGTCGCTATTCATAATCGGAGAAGAGGCTCGCTATTCATAAACTGAGGAGAGGGTCGCTATTCATAATCGGAGAAGAGGCTCGCTATTTATAAACGGAGGAGAAGGTCGCTATTCATAATCGGAGAAGAGGGTTGCTATTCATAATCGGAGAAGAGGGTCGCTATTCATAATCAGAGAAGAGGGTCGCTATTCATAATCGGAGAAGAGGGTCGCTATTTATAATCGGAGAAGAGGGTCCCTATTCATAATCGGAGAAGAGGGTCGCTATTCATAATCGGAGAAGAGGCTCGCTATTCATAAACTGAGGAGAGGGTCGCTATTGATAATCGGAGAAGAGGTTCGCTATTCATAATCGGAGAAGAGGGTCGCTTTTCATAATCGGAGAAGAGGCTCGCTATTCATAAACTGAGGAGAGGGTCGCTATTCATAATCGGAGAAGAGGCTCGCTATTTATAAACGGAGGAGAAGGTCCCTATTCATAATCGGAGAAGAGGGTCGCTATTCATAATCGGAGAAGAGGGTCGCTATTCATAATTGGAGAAGAGGGTCGCTATTCATAATCAGAGAAGAGGGTCGCTATTCATAATCAGAGAAGAGGGTCGCTATTCATAATTGGAGAAGAAGGTCGCTATTCATTATCGGAGAAGAGGTTCGCTATTGATAATCGGAGAAGAAGGTCGCTATTGATAATCGGAGAAGAGGCTCGCTATTCATAAACGAATTAGAGGGTCGCTATTCATAAACGGAGGGGGGTCGCTATTCATAATCGGAAAAGAGGGTCGCTATTCATAATCAAATAGGGTCGCTATTCATAATCGGTGAAGAGGGTTGCTATTCATAATGTATTTAAGAAAGCCTTAGAATGCCTTTTCGGCTTTTGTCAAATATAACCCCATTTTTCTAAAAAGTGAACTATATTTATCAATGCTCCCTACACTTTGAAAAGCGTCTTGCCAATTCCTTAATAATTAAAAAACTATCACAAATTCGAATTCGTGATATCACAAATTGGAATTCTTGATATCACAAATTCCATTTTGTGATATCACTAATTCGAATTCATGATATCACAAATTTGATTTTGTGATATCAAGAAATCGAATTTGTGATATCACGAATTCACAGGTTATTTGAGCATTAATTTAGTGCAGAAATTCAGCTGTGTATTCGAGCGTTAGTTTAGTGCTCGAATTCACTTGGTTTTCGAGCTTTAGTTTAGTGCAGAAATTCAGCTGTGTATTCGAGCGTTAGTTTAGTGCAGAAATTCAGCTGTGTATTCGAGCGTTAGTTTAGTGCTCGAATTCACTTGGTATTCGAGCTTTAGATTAGTGCAGAATGTAGTATAAGTTTGAATAAAAATAGCAACACAGTTTTCGCATCCATATCCTTCACTGGAAATGATTTTAAAATAATTTTAGACGAATTGATACATGTAAATTGATTGGCAACATATCAAGAATTCAATTAATGATATGTTGTCAATTTAAATAAAACCCGCCAAGCTGTTCATATATTTTCGAGTTTTCATTGTTTAATTGTATATATATTTGTTTTTATGAAAAATATCACGTAAAAAGAATTTATGATTTCACTTGCATTCCTTAGATTTATATTTAAAGCAAGTAAATAGTCTCAAAATCAACTTATTTTTACGTAGATTGGCAACATATCAGTAATTCATTTCGCGATATGTTGCCAATTTCATGTACCGTATACTAGCCATAGAGATCCTGTCTATAGATGGTATGTCCCATGCCCTGCATTGCATGCATGCACATGTTGCATTGCGCTCTAATTCTCCATTTGTACTGTATAATCATTTGTAGCTGCATTGTGCATGACCACGTGGTTATGCCTCATGGTTATAGCTCGTGGCCACGTGGCTATGCCTGCGCGGTACTCCAATCCGACTGACATCAAATTGGCAACATATCACGAAATGAATTACTGATATGTTGCCAATCTACGTAAAAATAAGTTGATTTTGAGACTATTTACTTGCGTTAAATATAAATCTAAGGAATGCAAGTGAAACCATAAATTCTTTGTACGTGACATGTTTAATAAAAACAATTATATATACATTAAACAATGAAAACTCGAAAATATATGAAACAGCTTGGCGGGTTTCATTTAAATTGACAACATATCATTAATTGAATTCTTGATATGTTGCCAATCAATTTACATGTATCAATTCATCTAAAATTATTTTTAAATCGTTTCCAGTGAAGGATATGGATGCGAAAACTCTGTTGCTATTTTTCTTCAAATTTAAACTACATTCTGCACTAAACTATAAAGCTCGAATACCAAGTGAATTCGAGCACTAAACTAACGCTCGAATTCACAGCTGAATTTCTGCACTAAACTAACGCTCGAATAGACAGCTGAATTTCTGCACTAAACTAAAGCTCGAATACCAAGTGAATTTCTGCACAAAACTAATGCTCGAAATCAAAGTTATTTTTTGCACAACATGAGTGCTAGAATTCCTTTGCCATTTTATGATATCACAAATTGGAATTAGTGATATCACGAAATGGAATTAGTGATATCACAAAATGGAATTCGTGATATCACAAATTCAATTCGTGATATCACAACTTTTTGCCTATTGCAAGGGATATTATATGTTCCTTTTCAGGCAGTTATTTTCCTTTAGATGACCAGCCCCACGTAGTTATTTCTGTGTGTCTTGCTGGTTATTCCTTTTGCCCCGATCCTGTTATAGTTTCGGTGTTTGTAATACGGTGTTTATTTATAGAATTTTGTGCGTATCCACAAACTTTTAGGTTTAATATTGCCTGGTTTCTATTAAAAATATCTCATAAAATTTTGTTTGTATACTTTTATTGTCTGTTTTATTGCAGCAATATGAGTTCGGAAGAAGCAGTAAGGTCACGGAGACCTGCTTCTTCCGAAGAGTCGTCTAGCAAGACGACTCGGCCTTCCAGAACTCTCCCTAGTACTTTCGTACATGGGGGAGGGAGGAGGGCTGCAGGTAAGTTGCCCAGTGGTGTTACCCCGCAGAGTTTGCCAGCCTCGGAGCACGCGGCTTCGGGGCGGGTGGCTTTAGTTGAGATCGGGACGCGTCAGATTTTAGTGGTTTGGATATCATAAATCCAATCCCCCGGTCGTACCGACCAGAAGGGGGACGTCTGTTTCCCGAACGAATGCGTGCCTCGCATTAAATCGCTAGGGGAGATTCGTGCCACTACTGCGGGGCAGCTCACGGGCACCGCCCATGTTGGTCTGGGTTTTCATACCCTAGCCCCCGGTCTTCCGAACCGTATGGGGGAACGAGTGCTACCCGGGCTGTTGCATTTGCCAGCTGATGGGAAGACTCGAGCCAACAATTATGGGCGCTCTACGGAGTATCAGGTGCTGAGTGCGCGACTACTAGTGTTCTCCTATTGCCGCCCACAGGCGGAACAACAGTGATTCCATATACTATTAGAAGTTCATGGGCGAATACTGGGACTTTGTCCTAGTCTGCCCTCGCACTTGGCGCCTCGAGCGCCCGAACCGTGGCTGTAGCCTTTAGTTCCTCACCCAGTGCGGGTAGTGTGTGCGCGACTTTGGGTACATACCCTCAGCACACCTCTCCCCTGGAGGGAGGCGGGCATCCCTCTGTTGAGGGTTTGGTTCGTGATTCCGAAGTTGTTTCGGAGAACCGCCCGGAATCTGTCAGACATCCCAAGAAGCGGGACATGGCTTCGGCTCCTGTTGAGCCAGCTAAAAAGAAGCCTAAGAAGGACACATCTCAGGGGACTAAGAGAAGCAAGGCATTGCCCGCAACTGCCCCGTTTGATCCTTCTCAATCGGAGCAATTTAATTATTTATTTATTCATTTCTGAATGGTTCATCATTACATAGTACATTGAAATAACTCCTTGGAGTGATCACATCCATAAGACAGAATCATAAAATAACTATGGTCACAACACAGACATAGAATAATGGAGCACCATACAGAGTATTATAAGCTTAAAAGGCTTGAAACGTTGCCATACCTTCACATTCAAAACTAACGAATTACATATATTATCATTCAAAACTAAAACTAAAACAAAATAATAACAAATAAAACAAAGAGAGAAAACTCAATAACAAATCTTCACATTAAATGAACTAATTTGAAATTTTACACTATTTACAACAGATAAAGATGAAAACAAAGGTATAGAAGGTAAGAAGATGGGGAAAGAGGATGGAGCCTTTATATTATTATCCCAAATAATATAGTAAAGGCATCAATGGATATCTATACACGTAATAGGACAAATTATGTAAGATGAAAATATTCTAGTCTTTCAGGTGATACGAAGCTCTAGGCTTCGTTGTAGTAATACAAGAAATGATTGTACATGTATATGTATTAATCACATCTTAAAGGAATGAATGGTAAAAAGTAAATTTCGAGTGTCACTCGGTAAGGCATTCCAGACATCTGGACCGTTATGCCTAACAGATTTATGAGCCAATAATGTGCGGGGATTGAATAAGTGCATATTAGCTGATTGTCTCGTGGGGTAAGAGTGAATATCACTGTTTCGACTGAACATGGAAGAAAAGGAAGTGGGCAAAAGGTTGTTATTATAACGAAACATAAAGAGGGCGGTTTGAAGAAAGTTGATGTCACTAACCGTAAGGCTCTTCAACTTGATAAAGAGAGGCCGTGTATGGTCACGGTAACCAGCTCCAGCACAAATGCGGATAGCTTTCTTTTGTAGCAAGAGAATATTATCTGTAACACACTTAGATGTTGCCCAAAGAACATTACAATATGAGATGTATGGAAGAATCAGAGTATTGTACAATATAAAATTTACTTTGTCAGGAACTATATATTTCACTCTATGTAATATTCCAATATTTCGGGAAATTGTTGTTCTTATGTTTTTCCAAGGAGTTATCACAGATAACTCCTTGATTTTTCAAATGATCACTCCAGTTTAGTTGTTCATTAATGTAAACACCGAGAAATTTGGAACAAGTTTTTGTATCCAACATAATGGTCATTTTTAGGGTGAAACGATCATTTGCCTTCTCTGTGTGTATAGCGAAACGCATGAGCGAACATCACGTTGCTTGTGTGAGAGATCGGTGCGGGCTAAAACATTTCAAGTGAGCGGGGGAAATCATGCACAGAGGGATCAGGGCTAGTGTTATTTCACGTCTTTCTCTCCTCTGACATTTTCGCACATCACTCCTTGTTCTTTTGTGTGCACAAAGATTATGTTTATGTCGGTACTTTCTACATTCCGCAATAATTGACCCTTTATGTAAACATTCACTCATCTCGCATTCTCTCTCTCTCTCTCTCTCTCTATCACACGTACATTGTCATTGTTAGTTGCTTATTCACATCACAATATGTACGCACCTATAATGATAGTGGTAGGTCCCAAACGGATGATTCGAATGATATCATATAAGCCAGCAGAATGCACTCCTTCAAAAAGACATCTACAATTACCTAAATCAGATATTTTATTTATTATGGACCTTAACACTGGTACGAATAATTATCAAGAAGTAATGTCGTCACATTCAAAAGATTTCAGGCGATACAACGCACTTCAAAATTTGTTTTAATCTCATCATCTCCCGCAAGAAAAGCTCGTTTTGTAGTTGGGCGCGGAAGGCGAACGCTGGTCACGTGACTCTTGAGTAGAAATTTTTGCAACATTCTGCTTGATTGATCTAAAACTTTGACCAAAAAATGATCACTGGATTTTGGACCAATCACATCATGTCTTATATCAGGATATAGGTAATTTATCCAAGCTTTCGAAACCAATCACCCTTGACATCTTTGACCCTTGGAATTTTTTCAGTCGAAGAATAATGGTGGCAGTGTCTATAATTTATGTGGGTTTTTGATGGATTGCCATAGACAAAATATTGAACATTACTAACTTTCAAGAAAAAATGATCACTGGATACTGAAGCAAAGTTGACAATATATACATCATGAAAGCTATTGAAATGAATTTTCATAAACCGATCACCCTAGAGTGATTCATTCACTAGTTATGAATATACGTCCAATTCTTTGCAAACTTAGGTACATTTTGTGGTGCTATTCGTGTGTTGAAGCGTGTGTGTCAACATTCGGACACCCAAATGCGCGCTACTAACCATTATGCAAGACATCATCTAGTTTTACTTTAGGAGTTTGTACTCCACGAGACTTTCTACCTTTAAAGTGAATATAATTTGTTTTGTTTTTTTGCACATTGAGAGACAGCATATTGCTCCTCAACCAATTGGTTAATATTGGTAGTTCATTAGTAATTGTATTTTCAAGGATATTGATATTATTATGAGATAAGAAAACACTTGTGTCATCTGCAAATAATATGTAATTTAGAGTGGTAGACACATTGCAAATATCATTGATATATAAGGGGCCTAATATTGAACCTTGTGGAACACCACATTTTAGAAATGACACAGCAGAGTTGACAGAGTTGTAGGATGTGTATTGCCTTCTGTTGGAAAGGTAGTAGAGAACCACTCCAAAGCAATGCCTCTGACTCCATAATGTTGTAGTTTACGTGGTCAAGTGTGTCAAAAGCCTTGCTCAGATCCATGAACACACCAATAACAGGGCACTAGACACATGGTCATAAAATTGCAACAATGCAAGGTCAGTTGAGTGAGACCTTCTAAATCCAAACTGGTTAGGGTTAAGAAGTTTATGTTTCTCAAGATAGCTAAAAAGTCTATTATACACGATTCTCTCAATTTTTGAGAAACTTGATAATATTGAGATTGGCCTATAGTTAGCGATGTTTATGCACAGGAATAACCTTTGCCAGGTTGAATCAAGAAGGAAATACACCACTTGATAAAGATAGATTACAGATGTGTCCAAGAGGTGTTAAGATCGAACCTATGAGCTGCCTCAAGAATGAGGAACTAATTCCATCATGACCAAGGGATTTACTATTTATTAAAGAACACGCAACATTAAGTACTTCAAGATAATCAGTTGGCCTGAGGAAAATAGAGGATTGAGACTGCCCTGGCAGATATTGCTTAAAATTTGTTCCTGCTGTATTTATTTTCTTTGCTTGATTTGGGCCCAAGTTGGTAAAGTATTCATTGAACACATAAGCAATATCTCCTGCAGAAGTTATTTCACTATTCTCATATAAAATTTTTTTTGGTGGTTACAGTCTTATTTCTTTTACATAAAATATCTTTAACAACTTTCCATGTAGATGACATAAGTGTCCCAACGGGTCGGAACCAGGCGGAATTCGCAATCGGTCCTTGTCTAGAAACAAGGGTTTTAATGAAAATGTCATTTTGTACCAATTTTTTTTACATATTCCGAAGCTCTACCACGTCCCGAAATTTAAAGCCAAACTACCATGTCTAAGTACCTCAAAATAATGTTTTAAATCACCTCTTCCAAATCGCATCGACGGGAGTTTCATCTTCGCAAAAACGACAGATCCTCAACAGCGAGCTTTGCGCACGTCTCTTTTGT
Organism: Heliocidaris erythrogramma; assembly: GCA_025617745.1. NCBI lineage: Eukaryota > Metazoa > Echinodermata > Echinoidea > Camarodonta > Echinometridae > Heliocidaris > Heliocidaris erythrogramma. The sequence continues at coordinate 9,690,295 of CM046859.1, forward strand.
TACTAGGGCCCTGAGTGACGTGACATAATGGAAGTTCGCTGACTTCGCACCCTGTGATTGGTCAGCGCTCTAATTGCCTAATGCATATTTATTTTTCTTAAAAGCTCGTGTTGTTGCCAAACGTTATCTCGGCTCGCCGTCTTTGAGCGCTGTGATTGGTTACTCATATTGTTATGCATATTCATATACCTGCGGGGCCATGGCTTCGAATTCGGGGGCGAGTGCTGGCACACGCATAAAAAGCGCACAGAGAATGTGTGATGACGTCAATTCACTTTCCATTTCTTTATTTCTTTCTTTTTCCTCTATTTTTTTTCTTCTTTCTTTCGTTCTTTCTTTTATATTTCTTTCAATCTGCCTTTCTTCCTTCATTGACTTTTTTCTCTTTCTTTCTTTATATCTGTTTTTATATTTCTTTCTTTCTTTACGTCTTTATTTAAAATTTTCTTTCTTTTTTCTTTCTTCCTTTCTTCCTTTATTTCTTTCTTTTCTGCAAGGGCGAACATTTTAGTGGGGAATAACATTACTGAGATGGAGGCGGCTTCAGTCCAGCTTTTTAAAAACTTTTGGTGTTACACATACGCCGAGCCGCCTCCGGAGGCAGCCTCAGTCCACTTCTGGAGAATGTAAACAAATAAAATAAACCTGCGAGGCAATACGTCACAATAACCCCCACCCGCCCCCCCCCCCCTCCCCCCCGCCCCAAGCCCAATCGTGGCGGTGATCTATTGACGCGTTTCAAGTTTTCAAATACAGTTTAAAGGATCATTATGGTCTATAGACAGGCCAGTAACTAGGGGAGGGGGGCTGAATCCCCCGTTTTCCAGCAGAAAACAGGGGGATAATTCAGACCTACCCCACTACCCCAGTTGATGAGTAGTGATCCGCTTGCCAAAGGAAAAAAAGGAAGCCATGGGGGGTGGAAGGGAAATTCAAAGTGATATATATATTCAATATAATTCTTTCTGTCCATTTGTTATCCCAGCATATAACAGAGGGGGGGGGGGGGGGGGAGGGTGGCGGGGGTTCAAAATGGGCCGAAAGTTCGAATCTCCCCTCAGCAGATATCAACTTGAACACTGTAGGAAAATTAGAAGAAAAATTCTAAAGGGACACCAAATACCATGCACAGAATAAATAGTGATTGTTTAGTTTGGTATAATCATACCAACTGACTTTTAAAGGAACAAGGAGGTCACATGTAGGGGAGAAAGTAAGGAGATGAGAAAGTAATAGAATTTTCACTCCATTGAGTTTGTTCCTGCAACTTCATACTATCGCACTGAAATCAGATGGCATTTTGAGCAAATCTTGTAGGCTTCTGTTATTTGTTCACAAAATCACACTTCTCACACGGAAATAGTGCAAAGGTCCATTTTTTCAAATTCTGACCCCTGCCCCCCCCCCCCCCCCCCTCTCAAAAATTCTTATTGCTACAGGCCTGATAGAGACTGTATATTGGCATCGTAACCAGCTCCGTCGCACTGGGTAAACCCTCGATCAAAAGAGACTTGACATTCGCAAGCATGGCATCTAAATACATTGTAACCACGTTTCTTTGTTTATGTTTGACAATGCAGAAAAATACACTGTCCGAGACGGTCGTTCAACGTGTAAGTTTTTTGTTACTAGGCCACTGGCGCACTGTGCGACCGTGAAAAGTATTGAAGAGGAAGGCGTTGGCTTTCTAACAGATCCCCATACAAAGGCGCCCATTGTTCTATGAATTGATCCGTGGATAGTGACTGTATGCTGGCATCAACACCTATTTGCACCACTGAATGGTTAAATCCTCAATAACATAAAACTAGAATTTTACATCCACATGCAACACATAGCCACAATTATTTATTTATTTTTTATGTGTGAAAAGTGCATGAACAATTGCAGGGCTAGGGAAATAACGTTATGGCATGAATATTCAACATTAACAATTTTATCCCGTCTGAGCATTTTAATGTTGAAACGACCGAACATACACAAGTACACACAATAATAAAATAAATAAAAAAATAAATAGAATTCTAAAAAATAGATAAAATAATTCCATTATATTTTACATGACGAACACCTTTTATTCAATCTGAAAATACTCGGACGAGAATTAGTTTTTATGTAGAAAAATAATTTGAAATCTGTTGTTTTAACGGATTATGCTGCACATAATTCACATTCCCTTTAATTTTTTGTTAACTAGACTTTCAGCAAGTGTACAGGGCCGGCGGAACGTTTTTCAGATTGGGGGGGGGGGGGGGCCAAATGAGGGGGGAAATTGGGCGAGAATATTGGTTAAAATTTTTCAGAAAAAAATACCCTTTTCATCGGCATTGTCGATATTTCAGGCTTTAATTTAAAACCATGGCAACCACCATAGCAACCATTTATAATAAATTCAGTTAGCAAAACTTACGCCCCCTGCAAATATTGGGGCGGCCAATTTTTTTTTTTTTTTACACAGTTTCCTATGTCCGATCCAAAAATATTGGGGGCCCCCTGGCCCCACCGGTTCCGCCGGCCCTGGTGTACATTATAACTTCAAGGTCATGAGGTTGCGTTTCGGTTTTGATTGATAAAGGTAAGCATTTGTAAATCTGTAATCACTTCAGGGCAAAGCCAAAAAACAAACAAAAACAAAACATTCCAATGTGTTAACAATAATTAAGATTAATTTGGGGTTAATTGTCATTGTCACTGATTGCTCGCTCCATATTGTTAAAAAATAAATTGAATGATATAGTCTTAATCTTGTGATTTCAAGCTTATGATGTCTCTGCGGAGATGTACTAGTGAAGTTTGTCATGCTTATGTTTCTGGATATCACTTTACAAATATTGGGCTGGTGAGGATCAAGCCGATGAATAAGCCTGGATCATCAAGGATAAGCAGGAAATACGAAATAAATAAACATCAAAGAGTGCATGATCTCACAAACAAGAACGGCGTTTATGGGTTGAAAATAAAATTAACTGAGGTCGGGGGGGGGGGGGGTCGTCGGAATTCTTGGGGAGCTAGATAATCTTGGTTGACACCAAAACTTTTGAAAAGCCAAGGGGAAACTTATTGTAGCTGATATTTTTAGGGCTCAGCCAGTCTGGTGTACAATCGAAAGACTTATGCATGAGGCAGTGTTGGTTACAACGTTGTTGGTAACAAAGTGAGGTAGTGACTTTACCATGCCAGTATACAGAGCATTACACAAGGTCAATTGGTCATAAAACTCATAACGCTTGTTGCTGGGTAAATTGGTCTATGGTGTAAAATTCCCTAAGAAAACTGATGATTATCTGAAACGCAGGCAAGGGAGAATTTGATTATTCAAAATCGGAAACCAGGGACGCCTGATTCCGGATTTTTCAGAGAACAAAACTGTTTGCTATTCTGTATCTTTTTGGGGAATTGAGGGACTGCAATCTTCATTATTTTTAAAGTAGCTATCCAAAGAAAATCACAAATATGGCAATTAATGTATCACTAGAAACTGGGAAGCTTACAGATGGCAATCGTATAGGTTTTATGTCAACTGCGTATATGATGATTATAAAAACAACACAAATAAAAGCTCTTCTCAGCATCGGGAATATCCGAGGATTCGCCAGATATATAGCGAAGTTTTGATATCGTCACACTAGGGACCAATCCTGCTTCAGCAGACGACGTCCTATAATGAATAAGCGTAACTGCAATGCAATTATTTATCAAATTATAAAGAGTTTGGTACATTTAAACATGACCTTATTTCACACCATTCTAAAAGGGAAAGTGAACTGATTCTGATAACTAAAACCGTTTGATAGTAAATACACAGGAGAAGGGTCAATGGTCAATGAAATAAACCCCACTTTCAAATTGAAAAGCCCTCCGAATAATATCACAGATTGTATTCGTTCCCTCTTGAAACGCCGAACATGCCCCGGTGCAAGCAGCTGAAAATACAATGGCGTCTTATTTTGTTTTCAAGTGACTGATTCCTTTATTTTTTTAACGCTGCATTTTTCATCAAAATAATACCATACACGAAGTTAAGAGTGAGGCAACAGACTAACATTAAGACTGACGCTGGTCAAGTAAGAGAAATAAGTGAAGAGGAGATGACAAAACAGGCACTGAAAAATGTGTAAGATGTTATGGGACATCGTCTGCTTAGACAGGACTGGTCCTTCGTGTGTCGTCACACATCTCAGCAGCGTTCAAGGAGCTCTTCAGCTGCTATATCGGGGGCTGTATTTTACCGTTTTATAATTGATAATAATCATTAATTCAAATGTTTCCAAGCGTTAAATTTGGATAACCTTGTATAATTTATGCCATCTATGCAATAATAAGTATTAAGCCAATAATTATTTTGATGGAATTTTCTTGCAATGTGATCTTTAAACAATTTATAATCCGAACCTAGATGGCCGTTGTCTAAGGTTTCTTGAAGGAACGATAGAGATAACGAAAGAAAGGTCGGACTAAGAGAGGGAGAGAGAGAGAGAGAGAGAGAGTGAGAGAGAAAGTGATGTTGTCTTTATAATACTACTACTAATAATAACAATAATGATGATGATAATAATAATAATATCAATGATAATTTAAAAATCTTTTTAGGGCATTTCCAAGTGCATTTTTTTCTGTGTAGAAATTAAGACTGGCTACCAAAATCAAAAAGTCCTGCTAATATAAAAATCGTTCTAACTTAACCCCAAGTAATTCAAAATGATGATAATGACAGCAACAACAATATAGTAATGATAATAATAAAAAAATCTTTTAGGCCCTAATTTAAACGGGCATTTCCAAGCGCACTGTTTTCTGTGTAGAAATTATGACTGGCTACCAAAATAAAAATAGGCCTGCTAATCGTTCTAACTTAACCTCAAGTATAAATTCAAAATAACCTTACAAAGTGATGATGCAATTGGTAATACCTAGCATGTGATGAAAGAAACATGGCAGTAAAATTATTGAATCTTGCTAGTGGTTTGATGGAAGAAAAGTTATTGTGATAAAAAAAACAACTTAGAATTTCGAGACTGTCTTGGTATTCAGTGCTCTCTTTTTTCTCCTTTTTTCATAATCTATTTAAATTGTCAAAGATTCCAAATAAAATTGCCCCAAGAAATTAATAAATAAATGAATGAATTGATAAATTGATTAATGATATAAATGAATCATTGCATGGGGTCTTGTCCTTGTTAGCATAATTTATATCTGGCAAGAGATTCCATATCTTTTGCTTTTTGAAAATATGAGGCAAGGAGAAAAAAGGTGATCTAAAATCCGGGATTGGGCGATTGTGTTTGTAGAGGTCTCAATGGAGCGGGGCTGGGCCACGTGAAAAGAATTTCAATAATAAAATGCTTCAGGTTCAGTGTTATTTTCGTAAAAGCTAAAACGGCAGAGAAAGGGCCATCATTAGGGACTTTTCGATTTGCACGTTCACTAGTCGACTGCTACATGCGGTAATTCAATGGACTGTTTTGTGTTAATGGTATACAAAGTCGGTGAAGCGAGGCACCACGCTTTGCTCGCTTCACCGACTTTGTATACCATTAACACAAAGCAGTCCATTGAATTACCGCATGTAGCAGTCGACTAGTGAACGTGCAAATCGAAAAGTCCCTAATACCGCCGTTCAATACCCCTTACCTCCCCGTGATCCGCCTATAGAACAAAAGCATATCTTTCAGTATTCTGATAAGCATGCCTTCACAAACGGGGGACCGAATTCTAAACGAAATTCGCGTCGTGACAATTCACGCTCACGCTGGTTGGTGTAAGCGAAATTCGCGTCGTGACAATTCACGCTCACGCTGGTTGGTGTACGCTCATTGTTACCTAACGGAATTGACATAAATTTGCAAAATGACGGGTTTTTTTGCATGCGGCACGCGACCTTGGCACGTGGTCGAGTTCAAGGGAGACGTTGCTAGGGAAGTGCTCAACGGACCATAACTAGCTACGGCCAGCTTGTTTTCGTTTTGCACCGAAACTTTGAGCACCGTTTTCTCAGTTTTTTAAATTCCTTGGCGGAACGTTTTCATGTTTTAAATCACTTTTTACAATGACTTCTGTTTAAGTAATATATGCATGTTATACATCATATTAACCAGAGATTGTAGAACACATGAAAACTGACATTTGCAATTTTGCGACTTCCGCCTGAAACCGTCGCGTTATTATTTCTCGGTATTCTCTCGAGTTGGTTTCCTCAAACTTCTTTTGTATAGGGTATTTCTTCTTTTGATAGACTGTAGTATCCCCCTGGTAATCCAGGGATGTTTACCCAAGCTCTTATTATTTGATTGGATAAGAGGGATATTCTTATCGAAATAATCATAGAATTTACTCCAGAACAGCCAGGCAATCGTTGTATTTCCTCCATGAATATTGATGGAACTTATTCAGCATGTTTACTATGTGAGAGATATCTGATCTGGATTGCTGTAATTATAGTGCAAACTTTCAGTTTCAGATATTATATTATGTGCAGACATGGCATGTAGATTAGGCCTTTACAGTTTCTATGTAGAAGGGTCCACATGTACATCACGAGTTATGATGCTGGAAAGGTATACTAGTTGAAACGATATTGTTGAATGACCTTCCTTGCAAAATTTGATGACCTAGCCTTCTAACCATACCAGGTCAGTCGGAACATCGTCTTGATTTCTACCATGCTGCCTGAGCTTGATGGTCCATCATTGAAGTAGGTAGTTCGTGTCCGTCAACATCACACCCGGTAATATGAATACTGTAGAACGGAATTCCCTTACCTAGTATAACACTTCGTGAGGACACAGAGAGCCCGCCTAAACTGAGACTAATCCAGTAAAACATTCTGTATTTCTGCAGACAAACTAGGTGAAGCAAGATCCTAGTCTAAACGTTGCTTGGGGGAAGTACGAGGAAAGTATGGTATAAACATTGAGAAAATCTCATCAACATGCTTCTGGGTTTTCAACTAGACAAATATTGGACGACACTCTAAATAATCCCCACTGTGCATCGCATGTTTGCAGATAATTCCTACTGTTGAAAATTCTGGGTACAACTGAGTGTGTGACTTCCACCATCTATACTAGATCATCAACACATACATCACTGTAAACATGTCGCTGCAGTTTGACAACGAGGTTTCCAAGAGAAGAAATCTAATTTTGGATGATGATGCTCTGTTACGATGTACATGTATGTTCATAGTATAATTTGGCAATATTACTTTTGTCGCTTTTGATTGAAACCCTGGACTACCAAATTGCAAAATTGTAAAAAAAAAAAATGCAAGCGGATACAGCGACCTAACAATAGATTTTTAAATTTTTTTTTGAACATTCCTATTTTGGGGGCGCAAAATGAATGAAAATCCTGAAGAAATATTTTGGAGGAATTTAGCAGGGAAAATTTGTGATTTCTTTCGAATGTTCTATACTTTAAAAGTGCTTTTTATGCCCCTACACCCCATCTGGGAGCGCAAAGTTTAACAAACTGCTGCCTTATATGGGGGGGGGGGGGGGCAAAGCAACTAGAGTCAATTAATGGTGAACAGCTTTAAAAAGCCATCGGGGTGCAGTATAGTTAGATCCTGAACATAATTATTCGAGGAGCAAAGCGACGGAGCTTTAGAAAACTTTCGCATTTCAAAACCCTATAAAACACCACTACTTACGCATGCTGTCCTTGACTTGGGCGCAAATAACCCTCAAAGACCATAAATTTGCTCGTATGTCTCCCCTTTCCTTTCTCACTGATGATTTACAATGTACATGTGACAACACTTGAGTGCCAGTCCCCTGTTTGTTCGATCGTACGACAAAAGAGTGTATAATGAGTTAAATTTTTGCTGTTAGAAATGCATAAGAAAGTTGATCGAAGACAAATTATTCCAAATTTTTTTTGCCTTATAAAAAAAAAATTCTTGATCTCTGTGATAAAGATAGATCGGAATTTCACCTATCTTCATTTGGCTGAAAATTTGTTAAAAGTGAAAACAACACCACATAATTCGGCACCCCCAAACTTCATCGGCATATTATACTAATTCAATAGTGTACACTTATCGACTGTCAAGTTTAAGTTTGACTTGAAGTGACCACCTTGTGACTGATATTAACTGGAAATTTGAATAGAGTGATATCATAGACTGATTCTGCATTATTATCCATAATTTAGATTTACATAATTATACAAACAGACGATTGGTACTACAAAACTTAAAGATAACATTTAACAAATTCATACTGACGAAGCTTTTCGACCTGCACTCATCGGGTATTCTCTCATTCCTGCGTTGTGACCCGATGAGTGCAGGTCGAAAAGCTTCGTCACTATGAATTTGTTACATGTTATCTTTAAGATTTACATAATTCTGAATACATATAATATTGTAACGAGATTTGTATTTCTCTAAAATGGGCAGAATATAGTCCTTATTCTGGTGGAAGTCCCAAAATAAATCCCCGTTATATTTGTAGTTTGTTGTCTAGGATGACCGAGAGTCAGGGAGAGAGAGCACACATCACACAGAGATTAAATTTAACAAGTTTATTATGGTGAACTCAACACATTTACAAGGTAGAAAGAATCACTGGAGAGAATGCCTTGCTTAAATACCCCCTTCAAACAAGCTGCTCTATCAGAGAGAGAGAGAGAGATCGAGATATGAAGGTCGTAAGAAGGACACTTATCGCACAGCAGAGAATATAGCGAGAAGGACGTCATTGAGCACAAAGAGCTCAAAGTCATACAGAGAGAGAGGGATACAAGGACAGGAGAAAGTCAAATTGTAGACGCAAGCTTGAATGTTTGAATGACAGCGCAAAGTTGGAATAGGAGTCTGAGCAGTGAGGAGAGATAGAGCGAAAGTTCTGAAAGACAAGGCAAAGTCAAAATGAGGAAAGCATAGAGTAGAAAAAGTCTGACCTTGTGAAGGTCGAAAACAGAGGAGAAGAAGCGAGTATGAGTAACCTTGTGAGTTGTGAAAGTCAGAAGTACATAGCAAAAGGAGTGAAGAGAGTATGAGATGGGGCTAGCTAATTTTGCAATGACGTTAGCAAGGCATTCTGTACATAGACCAGTGCAATAATTATAATTTGTTTCTATACTCACTAAAGCATTGAAAACAATAAAAACACATTATAACTTCAAATATCATCAGCAAAAACGCGTGACAATATCATCTGAGCCCTGTTCGTGAACTAAAATGACTGATATTTGAATTTGAACTTTGTTACCTATAATTATTGAACTTGAGCTGACTTTCAAGACGTGAAATCGATTCTTAATTATAGAAACACAATCAGATAATCCAGCACCATAAAACCGTCAGGGACGAATTATATCTGCATAAAGTACTATTATATCGCGTCCAACTTTGACCATTAATTGACCCCTTCTGATCAATGAATAAATAAATGATCTCAGAGATTATTTCTATACACCCAGTATCCCTTCCTTTAAACGTTAGGCTTATATAATAAGTCAAAATCTAATGTATGCACCTCCTTGTCCACCGTTAAATTTGACCTTTATTTGCCCTTTAACTGCGTTAAAAATGAATTTTAATCCCGTCGAAACCCTTATGTACAGGTATCATACACTCATATTGACATGTGATTCAAAAGTTCGGTTTCAATATGGCTATCAGGGGCCATTATAAAAATTATGAAAATTGCTCAAGGTTGCCTTTTAGGTAACAAAGCTGATAATGTTCTAGGACCACATAAGATCACAAATCAACAACAACAAAAAATCAACGGAACGAACATTTCTTAGCTATTAACCTTCACATGTGACAAAATGGACACAAGGTGAAGAATCATGATTTACTTTGAAACTACGAAGCGTTGACAGTTCATTAGCTCTATCCATGTCGCTATTTTCTTTGTATAGAGTGATAAATGTTTGACAGTGATCATATAATTTTCTCATACCTTATAGCCAATGAACCAATCGGACGGGCTCCGTGTGTCGGCGATGGTATTATGCAGAGCCAATGGCTACCTATGGATAACTGCGGACCATTGAGAAATGTCACAGATATTCTCTCTGATATCGCACAGGTTATTAGAGTTGAAAGTTTTTCGTTTCAAATTTGGATCATTTTTATGATCATATCTTAGTATGTTAATATATAACACAGTAGTGTGTAGTATAAACTATGTATTACACCAATCGTTCTCTTTGCTTTATCACATAAGTTTAATAAAGAATAATAGCCCACGATAATTCCGTAATTTACTTCATTCCTTTCAATGGCATACCATTCACATAATTATGAATATTTTGCGTCCAACATTAGTACTCCAGGAGGCAACATACATGTATTAACAACTTAGGTACTTAGCTTTTTGGCTCTTCGGACAAACGTAAGCCGATGAAACTACTGAAAACACAATAATTATTTATCTTCATTCGTTAACTTTTCATACTGACGTCTGCGACAAGAGAAACCCACAAATATTCGTAATAACAGAATATTAGTCCGTCAAACATTAAAAAAATATATTTTTGACTAGGAATTCTATATACGAAACATAATTATGGAGATTATTTTAATAAAAAAAGGTTCATAATGGTAAAAACTAACCATGATTGCTACTGGTGCCATTGGGATATCACAAGTGATGCACGTTCCCAAATTTTGTTGTACCTTCAGGGGAAAACGTTCACTCAGCGTGTATATGGTGTAGCCCTATATATTTTTTTTTAAATTGCAGACAAACTTAACTGTGGAAAATGCAACTGAAGTAAGCCAGCAAGTATCAGTTGTTACCTCCAACACCGAACAGATCACATCAGATGACATCAGTGTTGTGGCAGAGATAACATCACAAATTGTGCAACAAAATCTCACAAGTGAAGAGGTATTTTGCTATGATTCACATCCACTGATTGCAGTTTAGTATATCCCATATCAAAACATTATTTGCATTAATAATCAGTTTAGATATTAGGTATTTCTGAATATTATGTATTTTTTGTAAAGCTTTGTATTATTTCCAATACTTAAAACTAGTCACTGCAGTCATAGTTCCACAACAGCTTTTGATAAATGATCGGGAAAGTCACATGACGGTCGCGTTCTTGTCGCGTGCTCGTTGGGGAAATTTGGCAGTTAAAAAAAATAAATAAATAAGGTATGTTATCTTTAAAACGTAGGAAAAACCCCAATCCATAGCCCAACCATTTATTAAAAATTCCGTGACTTAGCAATCACATAACTTTTAAAATGAAGAGAAAGAGTTAGAAACTACATATACAATGAATGAAAAGTAAGATAAAATGACTCATTTATTGTGTTTATTGTAATATATTTTCGTTTTCATGTTTGTTTCTATGGCGGCTTTAGGTCTGCCACTGTCCTTTCATATCCTTTTGACTATTTCTTCATTCATTCAATGCATTACTATAAAAACGAACATTGTCATGCCATCTTCGGTATCTTTCATTAATTTTTGCTTCCATAATTTGGCATTTATGTTATTCTTTGTTAATTTATATATATTATTTCCTAAAGTCATTTTGTTCTTTTATCTGATTCGACAGGTAACAGAGTCTATAACGAGTATTGTGAGCAACATCGCTCAGGTAGAAACGGAGGAACTTGAGGCCGCAGAGGAACAAGATGGGGCCATAAGTAAATTTGTACAGGTTTTTGAGGAACAAATCAATCGTGTTGCGGTTGCCGACGGTGGAATGTTGAACATTCAGAGACCGAATGTGGCTGTACAGGTGATGTTTTTAATCTACAGATAAATATGTTTGTAAACAAAATCTTAGCAAAAGCAAGTTAAACAGAAATACACACAAAGGAGAGGAATTTCATCTCGAAATTTTGGCATACTTAGTAATTAATGTTACTGTAGACTTTCCGATAAACATTATCCTGCAACTTTACCTGGCAACCATTGTCTCCTTCAGTCTGGCGTGGCTTAACTGCACTCGGAACATTTTCATTTATAATTTACAATGTAGGCCTAATCAACAAGCAGTAAACCTAACATTTTTGTTTGGATGAATACACCACAATGGCAGATCTAGGATTTTAATTGGAAGGGACACATGTGGATCTGCTTGTGCGTGATACCATCAGCCTCCACACCTAGACCAGACTGCCGAATTTTCCATAATCAATAAATCAAATACTTCTTTAATTCATATTGCAGGTCCACAGTGTACCTACTGATGACGTAATTCGCGGTCTCGTGCTTTCAGTAGCTGGGTCCAGCCTTACAGACCTAACAGAATCCAATATTACCATCAATGGTCCAACCCAAGATGATGTCACTGCTACCAAACCGGATATCATCGCTCAGGTCAACATCCCCCCTTCCATTTCATCAGCCATTTCGTCCACGTCCCAGCTATCGCAATCGAATGCCAGTGAATACGTCCGTGTCACCTTCACTATATTTTCAACTCCAGTCCTGTTCATTTCCAAATCATTGCGCAACATGAGCGAAGATAATGAAGGGTTCAGTCGATCAGTTAACTCGCCTGTGATTTCTCTTAGTCTTGGACAAGGAAAAATAGCAGCCTTGACTGAAAACATCAGTTTCACCTTCACTACACTCATGGTACGATCTAAAAGAATGAATACATCATAGCGTTTTTCCTTATTGTAAATATTTTGATATCTGCCTTCAGCAGTAGTTTGCGATGATGTAACTGTTAAATGTTTTTTTTTTCCTTTTGGGGGAAAATTAACACATTTGATGTAAATTTTGAAACCTTGTGATCGATCAGCCACATGAATGGATTTTCAAACCAATGCACTACACCATTCTTCTTGGTACAAACCGTTAAGTTAATGTGCTTCCATTTAGGAGACGGCATTCCGGGTCTTTGTATTTTTTTCTTTTGTTTTTGTTTTGTGTAGTCCGGATACACGAACCCAATGTGTTCATTCTGGGATGAGAAGGAGCAGGATTGGTCCCAAGATGGATGTTTTTTTGTTTCACTATCTGGAATCACATCATCTGATGAGAGCGATGATGACTCCAGGCAGGATGATTCCCCTGATGAGACAGTGCGCTGTGCATGTGATCATCTTACAAACTTCGCTGTTATAATGGTCAGTGAAAAGCAAGTCAGTTATACTACTCGGGCAAACGGACATTTTCCCCGGACAAATATACCTCCCTTAAAACTGCACCCAATAATAGAAATATTCTTCTAAATATGTTCTTTTTTTAGCAAGTTAGTTTCTTTCCCGACGTGTTGAAATGCTATGAAATATTCCTGATTCTACCTCTATCATTTTGTACTGCAGAAAAACAAGCGAGTTTTACAACAGTCGAGTCTTTAGCACCATATAATTATGTTCCCTCTTTTTTTTATGAAGACAACTTCAATTCATTTTGGTTAAAATTATTAAAACTTACCCCAATATATATATATTTTTTTGTCACAAAAGTTAAAGCTTCATATCATCAACAGAAAGTTTGACAGCTTCTATGTTAATGCAGTGGTTAAAATTATTGGTATTATTCATAATTCGGAGAAGGTATTTCACCCTTGTTCAATTTCCTTTCATTTTACAGGACATTCATGGACAGGAAGATTCATTAGTATACAATATCCTGACCTACATAGGGTGTTGTATTTCAATCTTCAGCCTTCTTATCACCTTGGCAACCTACCTCTGGAATAAGTGAGCTCCTTGAAGGATGGTGCGATATAATGATAATGTGTAACACGATCGCAAACACATTCATGAAGTCAACAGCTTCACCTCCCAACTGTTTTCTGTTTGGCTTAATATTTGCTTATTTCTGACTGCAATCTACAAGCACATTAAACCTTTCATTTGTCCTGAGTGTCGATTGACACAATTGCAGGCGTACCACGAAAGCCGATAGGCACAATAATAAGAAATAAAACATGGCATAAGTGTATAACTGGAGTGGCACATAAAGAGTTGAATGGCCTCAAGTTGATTTCGCAAGTCTTTGCGATCATGCTGCCAAAAGGCGACAGAATATTATATTCTTACTTAAAGCGCAAGTACAGCCCCAAAATGGCTTTCTTTCAGTAAAAGCAGAAAAATGAGACAAGCAGAATAAAAAACGTTTGACGAAAATCGGACACCTAATAAATGTATATTTTATCTAATGATCATGATTATATAAAAACTAGGGAGGAGAATGAAAATCACCAGACAAATCGGCAAGTGGGTCATCAGATCGTGACGTCACAAATGGATCGGACTTTGCCTTTAAGTACTTACAATCCGTTAGGCCTATAAGTCCAGGAAAAAAGTCATTGAATATCCATGAAAACCGAAGTGTCCAACATCTTGTACTTGTGGTGAATCTTTATAAAGTACGTGTAACTCTGCAGTGCAGTTTTTACAGTCGCAAACTTGAACCAGACCTTCCCCTAAAAAATAAAAAACCCATTAAAAAACAAGTATATGATAGTACATTAAAAATGAAAGATGTCAACGCTCAAACGTGAACTGCAGAACTTTTTGAGTGTTTTATTTTGCAGCGATTTGAACGCATAATGGTATGGGATATTAGCGTCGTCGTAGGCTAGACCATTACACCACTTTCAAGAGAAGAAGAAACAACTCTTGTAAGATTCAGCTGGGTTTTTTTTTTTTCGTTATTTGTTTTTGTTGTTTTGTCTTGTGTTTTGTCTCTTAAGCGAAATAACAGTGATCATGTGCCTGTACATTTGTTGGTATGTTTCGATATGTTCATAATCTCCTTTTAATGTTCTAACTCTGATAGGGATTTGAGGACCAAACAGACCAACAAGATCTTCATCTGTCTGTGCCTGACCCTGCTGTGTCTCTACACAACGTTTATCATGATGATCTCTCTTGATTCCATCAGAGATTATCCCGAGGTCCAACCTGTACCTTGTGGTTTCCTAACGGCCCTTGTTCACTATTTCATTCTGTCTTCCATTGCATGGATGGGTGTTGAAGGATACAACACATACCTCGTCATCGTGAAGATCTTTAACACCTACATCCCAAACTTCATGATTAAGGCTATTTTAGCTGCATGGGGTACGACTTTTTTTTGTTTACTCTCCATTCTCTAAGACCTCCCATTAACATGTTACAATCCGTTTTATTTGTCGATCCGTGTTCACGGGGGGGGGGGGGGGGGGTGTAGGTGACCGGCGAGGGAGCGAAGCCAGTGGCATATCTAGGGATTAGGGCGCCGGGAGCCAAAAAATGAAGTTACTCCCCACCCCCCCCCCCCCCCCCCCAAAAAAAAAATGCCCAAATTTATCTACGTTAGCGATCGAGCGGAATTTATTTCAATTTTTAACCCTAAAATACGCAAGTTCTTGTGCATTTTACCCAGGAAATTTTGCTATTACGCGGTAAAGAAGCTCCACATTTATACATTGATAAAAGGTTTTCTATTCACCCTCTTCTACAATAGGGGGCAAAACTAACGAAAACTCTATATAGGCTTGAGAAAGAGTCGAGATTTCTTTCAAAATATGAACCTTTGCAAATGCTGTTTTATACACTCTATGTTATACTGGGGGCGCAATATTTAGCAGGAGTCATATGAAACTTACATGATATAGCGAGCAAAGCAATTACATCTTTATTTGATCGAATTTTGAACCCTTTAAGCTATTTAAGAACTATATAGGCCTATACTGGAGGCGCGAAATTACGAGATCCTGAAAGAAAATAATTATGCGAAGGAGCAAAGCGATCGAGCTTTGGAAAATTTCACATTTCAAACCTTCAAAAACTAGATTTATAGTGCATTTACCTGAATGATATTTCTTCATTTCCCCCCTTTTTTTTACTCTCCTTTGCGTTTTTTGCGCCCCCTCCAAGTGCCGCCCGGTTCACGTGTCCCCTGCCCCCCTAGATACGCCACTGAGCGAAGCGACTTTTTCCAAAAAATATGTTTATAAAACTTGCATTTTAAAGCATCCCAAATGTTTTATAATGAAAAGAAGTAATGCACGGATCTACGCAAATGGACAGAACCACTCAATTGAGAATAACAATGCGAGCGAACGAATTTTCTTCGATATTTTGGCATTGAAATATGGCATATCTTATTTCCTTACTTCTAATCATTAAAGAATGTGATGGTATTTCAAGATCAAACATAACGAGTTTGGATAATTATTAGTTTTAAGTTAATGTATCATAATTCTTATTTATTGTACAACAAATTATTGGGGATGATAATACAGGCAATCTGGGGGGGGGATATATACCCCCATCCCCGCGGGATCGGTCATGCAATTGCATTGTGAAAAAAACTGTCTTAAAGGAAGTGGGAAAGGTTGACCATGTCTACATAAGAATTGTTTTATACTGTATTGTTTTGGAATCATCAAAATAGATAAAAAATTTACCCAATCTCACTGAAAAGCACACGTACTGCACACAAAAGTTGGACTACACACACAAGTGGCATGAATGTTCGGCCCGAACATTTCAGCTATTTCTAGTCATATTTCGAACACAGGAGCATTGAAGAGCAATCATTTTCAGGGGATGTTTCTTCTACGATGTACTTCCAAACTGACATAAAAGGAATGAGAAAGCTCACAAATTATTGTTCATAAGTTAAGTAGGTCAATATCCAGAAAAAAATCTTTTCGGCAGGGCACGACAAAACCACTAAGACGACGTCCCGGGGCAATCAAAATGTCCCGATGAGAAGGGAAAAATGTATTTTTGTATCATTTTGATAATCAAACATAGGGTCAGAAATTTTACATTTGAATAACAAAACAATTTTGTTGATCTTTAAAAAAATGGTCAGTCTGCATTGAAATTCTTACAAATGGGCGAACCAAGGTCCTACAGGCAGGAGTCTACAGTGACCTGATCGAATAGGCTTGAAAGATTTTGCATTTCTTCAATATAAGTTATGGTTATTATGCACTGTATTACCAAGGAGTCAAAGTAGGCTATATTATATATAATATCTAGATATCGAACTTGTGCAATTAATTTATTTTCAACCTGAAATGTCACCGGGACCGGGGAAAATAATAAAAAAAAGACTTTTAGACAATCCTTCCTTGAGGGAGATTGCACAAAGACAAAATTAGTATGATATTTTGATCATTTTACTTGATTAATTTACTAACACAGAAAGGAACTTGTTAACAGGATAAGTACAAGACTGTACTAGTATAATATATATATATACAGCTCTGGGGAACTTTGATTTAAGATACTGAACCATTATTCTCTCAATTCCTTTCACATCATATATATATATATATATAAAAGTCAATGATGAATAAGACAACCGTTAAGAGATGAAAGAATTCAAATTTTCGCCCATAGGGCTTCATCAGGAATGATGACTTTATTAAAAAATTCATCCAGCATCAGCAAAGCGCAATGCGCTAAAGGATAAGCGCATAGCGCATCAAAAGCAAAAGTGCAAAGGAGGGAGAAGAGAGAAAGAGAGAAAGAGAGAGAGAGAGAGGGAGATCTCTCTCATACATATACATATACATATACATATATATACCCTGATAGCAGAAAGTGTTAAAAATGACGTGATATTTACGTCGCGGTTTTCGTCTTTTTTACGTCCTGTAATTACGTCAATAAGACGACAACATGCACCAACGTACGCAAGACGTCAAGAGGACGTCTTATTTTGACGTCATCTCTACGTCTTGTACACTGTAAAAACTAAAGTGCTACCTTTAGGGGCATGCATAGTGACTGCACCTGAAATGCTGTTTATAGCACTTGAAGTGTGCTAATTTACCAGCAAAAAAAATGTGACCGTGGCGAGCCTCGAACCAGGTTCCGCTGATTGAAAGGCCGCTGACGTTACCGATGGACTAACGAATGCTTCTTGCAATCCAGTTTAGTCATGGGAGTCAAGTAGATAACATGAACTATGTGGTGTCGTAAATTCACTATGTAACAATATGATCTGTTCTAAATCGTACAATGTGAGTTAGTCTAGCGGTAATGCCAGCAGTTCTCGATTTGGTTTCTTTATGACGTTTTACTACGTCATCCTCTCTCCCTTTCCTTCCTTCTCGCTTTTTTGTTTTCTTTTGTTTCCCTTTCTTTCTTTGTGACGTGTTTCTCTCTCTCTCTCTCTCCTCTTAACTTTCTTTACCATGGTTGCGCGAGTTTCCATGGAGCTTTGTCCCTTTTAGCGCTTCTCCTTTTTTGTTTTCTTTTTCTCTTCTTTTATGACGTTTTATTACGCCTCTATCTCTATTTCTTTCTCTCTTTCTCTCTCTCTCTCTCCTCTTTAACTTCTTTTACCATGGTTGCGCGAGTTTCCATGGAGCTTTCTCCCTTTCTGCGCTTCTGCTCTATTACGCCTCTATATCTTTCTCTTTCTCTCTCTCTCTCTCTCTCTCTCCTCTCCTTCCTGATCTCTACCATGGTTGCGCTGGTATCCATGGAGCTTTTTTTTCATCGTATACGGACTTTTCATTCCTATTTTGTCTATAACTTTGCAAGTCCGAAGCAGAACTATATTTTTTTACTATATATATATGTATATGTATGAATTACGGAAAGAAAACATACTTGAAAAAAAGGCGCAAGAAAAATTCCTATTTTTGAAGTACAATGGATGTAAAATGCTAATATTCCTTTAATTTCAGGGGTTCCAGCGCTCATCGTGGTTCTTAGTGGATCTATTGCAAGAGACTACTATGCTCATGAAGATCTGTAAGTTATAATTTTTCAATGTTTAATTGGAATATTAAATATTTATAGCATACCATTCATCTGATAATGTTGAAATCTTACCTTTCCAGATTCGACAAATAATTTTACTGTATACATATCATAAATCCAGTTGGTTAGTGCGTGCTTCAAATTTGTAGTATTTATACACATACTCATAATATGTGGCCAAGTCCGACGTACATGTATTTGGTTTTTTTAATCATCTCCGTAGCTTTACTAGTTAGTATGGACTCTTGAGCATTAATTTAAATATAAGTCTCATTTTTCTTCATAACTGACCGTTTTCAGGACCTCAAAGACAGTTTTGGCTGCACAACTATCGCTAAGACAATGGATATTGCTTCATTTCATTGAGTTATTTGATAAAGTTTCATGTTTGCTATCAACAGATGCTTTCTACAACTCTGGGCTCAAATAGGTGGTCTCCTGATTCCTATGGCCATAATCCTTCTCATCAACATTGTCATCTTTGTCCTGGTGGTTCGAAAGTTGGTCAAATCAGCCAATATCTCTGGTCGGGTGATGAGAGACGCCAAAATAGAACGTCGAGAGACCATCGAACGCGTCCAAAGCGCTATCTGCATTTTGCTCCTGCTAGGTATGACTTGGGTCACTGGATATCTTCTGTTGATCCCCTCATTCAGTCAGGTACGGCCAGCTCGATCGCTTTAAGCATAATACACATGATACATCAATACTATAAACATGATAAAGAAGTAGTTTTAGAACTGGTGAACCAAAGCCAGCAATATCTGAATGCGTGTTCAATACCTAACGAGCGTTATAATTGCGTATACCTGATTATTACTTTTGAACATTTTACGTTTGACAGGTCGCTCAGCCAATCTTCATCGTCCTGAACTCCTTCCAAGGGATGTTCGTCTTCCTACTGTACTGCGTGCGAAAACCTCACATCCGTAAGAGATGGGGACTCACTTGTTTTGAAAAGTTTATAGAGCGTGAAACAAGCACTTCAAGTGGTATACAGAGCTCGGCAGCTCCGTCCTCGTCAGCTGCTATGGTTAGCAGTTTGCGACCAGGAGGCTCTGATAGCTACTTGTTGCCTACCAAACAAGAATATTCCGATCCAGTGTGTATGTTCAATCCGACCTATGATGTAGGGCAAGTTGATGAAGGGGTCACGCCACCAATCACAACTTCCCGAAGTTCCACCGAGGGACAGATGAATGACACGGATGGTGGTGTGACAAACACTGATATCGCGACTGTCGGCCTCCTTGAGGATGCTTTTGTCACAAACAGCACTGAGAAAGATGGCGATGATTCCTCCACCACCAATTACGGTGCCGTCACTCTTACTATGGATTCAGTGGAGGTCACAAAAACCACAGAGAGAGAAGATTCTGTTTCCTTGAACACCAATGATATTGCCCCCAGTTTTGCTATGGATGCCTGAAATTCGGGCAGTGACATGTTTACCAGTGGGACTACTGAAGTGGCGATGGTCAGTGCCACAGTTGATGCAGCTGAGAGCGATCAACAATAGAGTGATAATTTCCCATCAAAACTCCTGTGTTATTCTTTTTTTTCCAAGAGCGGCAGCCGATGGAGAGTAAATGTAGCTTATAATGAAGATTTTTTGAAAGAAACTACAGTAACTATAGGTTATGGTGTATTAACAAGAGAACAGATAATTATGTCATGTTCTTTTGGTTATATGCTTTCCTCCAGTTCTTTTCTCTCTTCTGTTGATGATGAATAGTACTCAGATTGTTTATATTTGAAGTATAATTAAGTATGCATACCTTGCATGTTTCCATTAATATTTTCCATAATGTAGATTGGGTATTTTAACCATTTTTTCTAGTTGTTTTGGTGACGTTTATGAATTCGTATCCATAGTCAATATAATCAGAAAGTTTAATCACTATGTCTTTTAGATTTTTAAGTATCATATTTACTGTCCAGTTTGATTATAGGCTTGTGATTATTCACAATGATGTTATATGCTGTACTTAATTGCGCATTTCAAGCCAGGTGGCTGCAAATGAATTTTTCAATAAACTATTGCCATTACCATGACTTTTTTATGCAGTATGATAATGCAAAATTGTTTCATAATCTAAAGTAATGATATGACAAATAGTATAATTACTTGACTGAGTTTTAATTTTCTTCAATGATTGACATTGATCCGCACGGTTTGTTTCGAACTTGAATGAAAAAAAGTAAATAACGAACGTGCTTATCCAGCGCATCACTAGCACGAAGAAAGTCCATCTGCGCTTGAAGAAAAAGTATAAAGAGATCGGTTACGATAGGAAACAAACATGTCTGTTACATGGAATGTAATAGTAAAGAATCAATTAATTAACTACGATCCAAATGCAATTGCAATGATTGACCGATTTTTTTTTACATTTTTATCAATATCTTTGGATTTAGCTCCTTTTGAAATGAAACATCGAAATAAAAACCGTGTTTAGAAAAGATAAGAAATTCTGTTTAAATTTTTAAAATTTTCAACAAATAAACATCAGAATAGTTTGATATAATCGTGCTCTCTTTACGCTTGATGTTTCCTATTACCATGGTTACTTCTTTTATTTCATGATTATACTGTATTAGTTTTATTTGATTGTTAACGTCAATTTTGTCAAGTAGTTTTTGTCAAAATTGACTTTTTCTTGTGCGCAAGTATATGAATACTACACATATAAAGTTTTCTTCTTAACCATGTTTATAAAAATAGCATTCTCGTTGATCCCTTTTCTCAAATTATGTATGTTTATACTTGATAGAATATTCGTGATGTCGTATGTTTATTGTAAAATGGGAAGTTGTACGGTAAACTGTGGAACAGCCTTTGCAATTTTCAAACTATATAACATTGTTACTCAGAAAAAATGCCCAATAGTTTCATTCATTTTCATTTTGGTAAATAAAACACGCGTTCTCGATCTGACCATGCAATTACAATAGGGACTTTCAGAAGCAGTGGACTAGTACTTCGTCCCAGTCGACTAATTCGCGCATGTCAACGTCGTCGACTGCCCATGTTGACTACAGTTCTGATCATTTTAGATATCACTCGACGTGTACGTACCGTCGACGTCAACCGGAAGTACACACTCAACGGATGAGCATAATACACTATGAACACGATGACAAAGAGAGCGGACAATTTATGCAGCTCCTCATTCTTCCCTCCACAATAGCTCTAGTAGACAAAAGGACATCCCTTCACTGCGATTATGTGACACCTGTTCTACATATTTTTACAGGATAGCAATGAATGGATGTTCTTTTGTTAACCAGTGCAATTGTGAAGGGTACAATGAGGAGCTGCATAAATTGTCCGCTTCTTTGTTCGTCATGTTCATAGTGATAGTTGAGCTGTTCTGATGACGTCATATACGTGAACCTCGTCGAAGATTTCGGAGCACCGCAAAAACGAAGTGAACACGTTCTCGATTTTGCAAGTCAGGGAGGAGGACAGGGAGAGGGCGAGTGGCGCATGCGCAGTGGCGTAGAATGATGTCCTTGCGTACCAGTCGACTAAGTGGACGTGCAATTCTAAAAGTCCCTATTGCCGTCTTCTCTAAAACGTGAACCTCGCTTCACCCATTGTCAGCTTTAAGCTTCATCCACTTTGTATGCAGTTAACACAAAGCAGTCCACTGTCGCTGGGAGGATCTAGGACGGCGTTCACGTCGACACATTCGAAAACTCCCTAATAATAATAATATTAATACACCTGACCTGTGGCATCCTATTGTTGTCATGCGCCAATGGTCATACCCACTACTTAGTCGTAAAGCATATTGTTAGAGTTGTGACCAGGGGTAGGGGTATTTACTTCATTTCCGCATACTCACCTGTCAGTGTTTAACAATGCTATTCACCCCACCCCACCCTCAAGACACCGGTAATTATCCCACATAATTCATTTATTCCTGCTCCCGGGACGCACTGCGTGCAACCCACAAAGGTCACCTCGCGACCTACGTCCTACGTCACTTCCTCTTTCACTACCGCGCGCCCGTCTCATGAACACCGAGTTTTTTTTTAGAGTCTTAATTTCATTAAATTTCACCTTTTCTTTGACCGTACTGCATTCTCTGTGATGTCGGACAAGAAGAAGAAAACTAAAGACGGCTCGACGTCGGGATCTAAATCCCATTCTACTACGGGTTCGGCGGAAATCCGCTTAAATCATGAACCCAATCAAACCATCACGGGTCCGGCGGGAATCCGCTTAAATCATGGGCCTTCTCACTCCAGTACGGGTTCGGCGGGCATCCGCTTAAATCATGAACCCACTCAAGGCAATAACGAATGCCCCAACACGACTCCGCCTGCGGGTATGGGTATCCATGTTGAAATCCCGTCAGGCGCAGATTGCGCGGGTGCTATGTCTGCTACCCGTTTGAATTTTCTTCCCACTGATTCTACCTTACAGTCGAAGAAAGGGAGTAAAAGTAAAAGGACCTCTAACGCTAAAGCTAAGCCTATCGCTATAAACGTCCTCGTGCTAACCCTGGACAGCCCCCAGTGTCTGAACCACCATCTAAAAAATCCAGAGACGATGATTTATCTACATGCAATCCGATCTCTGATCCCCTCCCCGAGCCCGGTACGAATGCGGCCGGGGTCTGGCTCATGAAAGCACTGCAAGCTAGCTCTAATAGTAATACGTTTGAGTGTCATAATCATGGACCTTCTCTCTCCACTACGGGTTCGGCGAGCGTCCGCTTAAATCATGAACCCACTCTATGCAATAACGAATACCCTAACACGACTCCGCCTGCGCTGCGGGTTTGAGTATCCATGTTGAAGTCCCGTCGACGCGTCAGGCGCAGATTGCGCGGGTGATAGCTATGTCTGCTACCCGTTCGATTCTCCTCCCCAAACCCACTGATTCTATCTTACCGTCAAATTAAGGGAGCAAAAGTAGTAAAAGTACTTAAAGGACCCCTAACGCTAAGGCCTAAGCCCATCGCTAAGAAACAGGCCGGGGTCTGGCTCATGAAACACTGCAACGTGCAAGTTCTAATACGGTCTAGGTCTAGCTCCACCTATATACGGTCTATATAGCGGCCTTCCACCTCTAGCTCTCGGGGTCAATCTCAGAATAAGAGAGACATAACATTACACACGATTCCCCTTTACTCAAGCTTTTTTTCTTCAATTGGTCTTTTAGTTTAGTCCCATTTTTCTCGAAGAGACCAGAGATGGGGGACCATTTCGTTTCATATCTCGCCCTTCCCATTACAAGTCGGACACTGTTCCTTTTCCTAGTAGTGAGCTAAGGGTTTTGAGTCGAGCAGCAAAACCTACTGCACTTCTCCATTGCAAGATTTATAGACTAAATATTGCTGCCGCTGCCGTAATTTTCGGAGCTATACATACATGTACAGTACAGAACACTGTTTACTCTCTGACATAGGGCAATTCAGTGATACAGAGAGTTGCGATGCTGGAGGTCGCCTCTGATTGGTCATAGAGATTGTACGTTTGAAGGTCTGAAAGTTAGTTTTAACTCAAGTCCCCTTTAGGGTATATTATATCAGAGCACAATGATAGAATACAGAACTACATACATAGTTCAAATTCTTGTTACAGAGTATCAAAATACTTAGCAAGGAAATCAAGTTATATTATAGGCCTAGAAGTATATAGATATAAATAAATAGAAATATGGCGCTATTATAGATAGCCGACTCATTTTATACGTATTTGGATTATTCCAGTAATAACGTTTCAAATATACATGTATTGTTTTTCCTTGCTCACCTAGAACGTTACTTTCAAAAGATGATGTAAATTCATCACCAAATTTATTTTTTAACAAAATGTCAGTCGTTCCTCCTCGGAATGTTGCTGTCTGCCCGTGATTCACACAACGATATTAGCACAGCGATCTAATTCTGAATCAGTACCTCACAGTATTTTTCAAAGGGTTTGAAGATTCGTTAATCTAAATATAACGAGTCTTCTTCGACATCATTGTGCCGATCTTGATTACCAGCATCGCGTAATCTTGTTTTAACCACTTGTGAAACTTTTCATACTACAAATTGACGCTTAATTGATTATGATATTACTTATAACCCAACTTATCTAGCAGCTCCTTTATTTTGCCTAGCAATACAAAGGAGGTATGATACAAGATATAGATATTAGAAGGCTTTTACTGCTCGCAAGCCTCTTCCTTCTATACACCCTATATTCATTACTATATCTTAATAAGAGTGTTTTATTTGAGAAATATTATCAAACTTAAAATTCACTTCTGTACCATAATAGTGGTAAATTCAAATGGTCAAACAATTCAAGTTGTTTAGGCCCCTATTACTGGAAAGCGCAATGAAAACAATTTTCTTTTCATTGAAAACAATGCCCCACTTTAATACGGGGAACCTGTCTATTAATGGCCCATTGGAAATTATACTGGCCTATTGGGAATTATGGTTATCCCCTAAAAGAACTTAATCATTACAAACCTCAATTTTGTCGCTTTCAGAACGGAAAATAGGTCTTTTCCTGACCCTTTCCTCGAATAATAAATAAAATAATAGGCCTGAATAACTATCCTACTTTCGATGTGTTAGGCTTATTAGTTAGGTGCTAAAGTTGGCAAACTAATCGTAGCTCTTCGGCAGATTCTGCCAGCACTATTGTTTTTCTGCATATAGCACGGTATATAATTCAATATATATATCGCCTTCTCGATCCAAGCAGGTTTCATCATGAACAGAGAGAGATCTTAACCCAGAGTATATTTCATGGAGTATAATTTTCGAAGTCATTTAAAAATAATGCAAATAATATCGAAGATATTTTTTCTCCTTGCTTCACTCAAATATTCACTCCGGAATTACTCTGATGTTTGTCTCGTATGAGATGCAGGACTTTGACTTGTCGTTATATTTGTCTTATAACTTACTACAAATCCCATGATTAATAAGTTGCGTCCATAAGAATGATCTATCTATAAAATGAAATGCCAGTTTGTAATCTACAAAGGCAGTATAAACTCTTCTAAAGTTGTCTCAAATACCAATCAAGAATGACACGCAGTGAAAACATGTGATCCATAGTCGAATGACCACTTCCGAAACCAACTAGCTCTTCTCCTAGCATAATTATTCGATGAAATTAACACTTTCCCACACAACTTAACAATGCTATTCCTCTATAATTATCTACAGAATAAGTTGAGGATTCTTTGCTTTTATACTGCGGTTTATGAGACCGTTCTCCCATTCCGTCGGAAAAATTCCACTATATAGTTTGGTGATTAGCGTAACCAACTTCTTGGAATGGCTTTAAAGTTTCCTTTCAAATTTAACGGCGTAGGACTTTTAGATTATTTCAAATGTCTAGGAAAGAATGAAATCAATCAAATGATTTTGAATTTTGATTGTAATGCATTGATGAAAATTCTATTGGAGAATTGATAACGAAGAAAGCCAAAATCGACATCAAAAACCCTTCAACCTGCAGGCAAAGGGTTATCTAAATATCGAAATGAAAGTACAGGTTAGTCCGTCGCATTCGTCGTCAGGAGACAGGATGCGACAAAGATGTTTAAATAAAATCCGATCATTGACGAATCTGAAGTCGTCAAACGGCTAAAGCGATTGAAAAATAATAAATCACCTTGTAAATGATTTATTGAAGAATACAAAGACCGCGTGGACTTTTTAGGCACGTGTCACAATACTGCCCTCTATCGGCAGCTGATGGACTAACGCATTCGTATAGCTAGCGCTATACCGCACTTGCACGTACTATAGTACGTACATCGAAAGCGCGGAAGAAGAATCCTCGATCTTTTGATCGCTGGTCCTCATCGCTCAAATGTTCAAACAATTACCACCGGCGCCTAAAATGGATAGGCTACTCCATGTAAGAAATATTTTAGGAACTCGACAAACGGGGAAAGAAACCTAAGACAGTCCGTTTGGATGCTAGAAAAAACTGGAGAATCGACCCAATGGACTACGATCGCTTTCTGTTACTCCGGTCATCCCAGCGGTAGCCCGCGAAGTGGCGAAGGCCTCGGCCGCCCGCAACCGCTCAGCCTCAGCCTCGGGTCATGCAGGTAATCCATTCAAGCTTAACTCTACTACACAGTTACTGGAACGAGTTTAACGAGAGACTAGACCTATCGACCAGAGCGGCGGTGAGATTAGCTGTGATCCAAGGATATTTATCTACGGCCCTGGCGGGATGCCGACAGACTCAGACAGTAACTGCTGGAAACAATCTGTCTGATCTAGGAAATAGTTACAATTTGACCGTTAGCAGCCAGATCTGCACTATGCCTAGTGTTAACTGTTATTGTTAAGGCTGCAGGGCTTGACGCACATACGTCACTGAGGTTTTGAGAATGGGCAAGGATGTGAGTATTGCCCTCCTTAAACAACCAAATGAAGGTACCTATATTAATACTAGCCAATGACCTCCAGGTTATCCTGGAAAGTATCTCACAGCTAAGCCTACTACTACTACTAGTAGTACGTCAGCCGAAACGTAGGTCTAGTAAAGTAGTATAACTATAAAGCTGTCTAACACCAGGGGTAGACCTATAGTATGGCATGCCGGCTCACTCCTTATATCGAGCCTCTCGACTCAAGACCGGCCTCAATTTTTAGTCCCACTGTAGCAACTACCTCAGCAGTGGGCTTCCCTTTCCCCACGCACACTCTCAGTAATCTTTAGATCTGGGGGGCCTCTCCGAGCTCCCTGTTCGAAGGCTATTTGATTACCCTTCTTCATTAATTATTTCTTCCATGATCGATCATTACATGACTTCCAGTCTCAATTTATGGATGAAGCCTTATTACACGTATATACATATAATTAACTTCCTTGCTGAAGGATTCTTACGATTGGTTATTGCCTTTATTAATCTGTCCATGACCATACCACTGAGAGTCTTGATTTGTGTAATGAATCACTCTTATTACGCAAAGTTGTTTTTCATAGTCAAGTTGTGTACTTGTATATTTGATATCTTGACCCTTTGTGGGGTTATTATTTTGTTCGAGCTTTGCTGTTTACTTTGTGACATGCTTGCTCTTACTACTATACGTAGCTTACTAATACTATAGTTGATCATTTGGTTTAACGGTTTAGCATTTGAGGACCTTTCCTTGTTAGATCAAAAATGTTGCACCTTTATACTTTTGACTTAAATTCCCTCATCTGAACGTGAGGTTCTTATGCTGGCTTTCATCATCCCTTGAGATCGATTGAATTTGCCTATCCTCCGCTTTATTGTTTTGTTGTAATCTAGCATTGTTAAACACTGACAGGTGAGTATGCGGAAATGAAGTAAATTATGACACTCAATCGTGAGTGTCTTATTTACGAATAATGCATACTCACCTGTCAAGTTTCCCACCCTGCCTCCCCGTCGAATAGGCTTCCTGTTACTTGTACGTGAAAGAGGAAGTGACGTAGGACGTAGGTCGCGAGGTGACCTTTGTGGGTTGCACGCAGTGCGTCCCGGGAGCAGGAATAAATTATGTGGGATAATTACCGGTGTCTTGAGGGTGGGGTGGGGTGAATAGCATTGTTAAACACTGACAGGTGAGTATGCATTATTCGTAAATAAGACACTCACGATTGAGTGTCATAATTGGCCCGTATTCTCGAAAGGCCCGTAATTTTAGGCCAGGTTTAAAGCCTGCTTGTGTGTGTAGAGTTAGTTCATTGCAGTGGCGGATTTAAGGGGGGGGCACATCCGGCCTGTGCCCCCCCCCCCCCTTTGCATTGTGCCCCCTTTAGAACTTTGCTTGTCAGAGAATTATGGAGGAAAAGTAGACCCCCCCCCCGAGCGAATTTTCGAGAATTTGTGTCCCCCCGTTTTACAAAATCCTGGATCCGCCCCTAGTTCATTTATGGAGTACCAACTATCAACCTCTTCACCCTGTGCAAATCACCATGAATCTGTAATTTAATGAAAATACCCAAACTTGTCACTATTGAATCAATATATCATTCTCATTTCATGGAGGAATGAACTGTATTTTGTGCCAAGGTTAAGATCCCCTGCAACCCGAATACAAGTTGATTCCTGTTGATGTACAGTATGTGTGCAGGGGTGTGAGCACGCGAAACGTGCTTCCCAGGGGGGGGGGGGGGGGATCGGGTACAGGGAGGGGCAGTTTTATAGGAAATTTGAGAGAAATATAACGGCTTGTAGCACCTTTATTTAGGCGGAAAGTTAGTTCGACGCCCTGACTGCTTTTCAAATTATTATTATTATTTTTTTAGTTGGCGTTTTTTTCTAGGGGGTGGGGTGGGGGTGGGGGCGGTGGCTACGCACCTGAGATGACCATCTCTTCTAATATACCATACAATGCCTACATAGGAGCTGCTATGCCAGAAGTGCTATAGCATCGCCAGGAAAAGAATGGCTATGAGGAGGTATTGTCCTGGTATAGTGGTTCATTCACTTGCCTCTCAATCCAAGGGTTGAGGGTTCGAATCCCAGCCCGGCATTAGCGTCTTTTGGCAAGACATTAATCCACATTTGCCACTCTCCACCCATGTGTTAAATGGGTTCCTGGCAGGATATATTCCTTGAAATGCACTGTGAGCTGATTACGGCTGCCGGAGCTAAAGCCAGGGTAATAATATCCAAACCCTTTGGAAGCGCATTGGGACGTTATATCATAATGTGATATGCGCTAAACAAGAATGTATTATTATTATTATTATTATTATTGGGTACAGGGAGGGGCAGTTTTATAGATAATTTGAGAGAAATATAACGGCTTGTAGCACATTTATTTAGGCGGAATGTTGTTCGACGCCCTGACTGCTTTTCAAATTATTATTATTATTTTTTTAGTTGGCGTTTTTTTTCTAGGGGGTGGGGGCACCGCCCCCACCGCCCCTGGCTACGCGCCTGAGATGACCATCTCTTCTAATATAAAATACAATGCCTACATAGGAGCTGCTATGCCAGAAGTGCTGTAGCATCGCCAGGAAAAGAATGGCTATGAGGAGGTATTGTCCTGGTATAGTGGTTCATTCACTTGCCTCTCAATCCAAGGGTTGAGGGTTCGAATCCCAGCCCGGCATTAGCGTCTTTTGGCAAGACATTAATCCACATTTGCCACTCTCCACCCATGTGTTAAATGGGTTCCTGGCAGGATATATTCCTTGAAATGCACTGTGAGCTGATTACGGCTGCCGGAGCTAAAGCCAGGGTAATAATATCCAAACCCTTTGGAAGCGCATTGGGACGTTATATCATAATGTGATATGCGCTATACAAGAATGTATTATTATTATTATTATTGGGTACAGGGAGGGGCAGTTTTATAGATAATTTGAGAGAAATATAACGGCTTGTAGCACATTTATTTAGGCGGAATGTTGTTCGACGCCCTGACTGCTTTTCAAATTATTATTATTATTTTTTTAGTTGGCGTTTTTTTTCTAGGGGGTGGGGGCACCGCCCCCACCGCCCCTGGCTACGCGCCTGAGATGACCATCTCTTCTAATATAAAATACAATGCCTACATAGGAGCTGCTATGCCAGAAGTGCTGTAGCATCGCCAGGAAAAGAATGGCTATGAGGAGGTATTGTCCTGGTATAGTGGTTCATTCACTTGCCTCTCAATCCAAGGGTTGAGGGTTCGAATCCCAGCCCGGCATTAGCGTCTTTTGGCAAGACATTAATCCACATTTGCCACTCTCCACCCATGTGTTAAATGGGTACCTGGCAGGATATATTCCTTGAAATGCACTGTGAGCTGATTACGGCTGCCGGAGCTAAAGCCAGGGTAATAATATCCAAACCCTTTGGAAGCGCATTGGGACGTTATATCATAATGTGATATGTGCTATACGAGAATGTATTATTATTATTATTATTATTATTATTGGGTACAGGGAGGGGCAGTTTTATAGATAATTTGAGAGAAATATAACGGCTTGTAGCACATTTATTTAGGCGGAATGCTGTTCGACGCCCTGACTGCTTTTCAAATTATTATTATTATTTTTTTAGTTGGCGTTTTTTTTTCTAGGGGGTGGGGGCACACCGCCCCCACCGCCCCTGGCTACGCGCCTGAGATGACCATCTCTTCTAATATACCATACAATGCCTACATAGGAGCTGCTATGCCAGACATGCTGTGGTGCACTGTGAGCTGATTACGGCTACCGGAGCTAAAGCCAGGGTAATAATATCCAAACCCTTTGGAAGCGCATCGGGACGTTATATCATAATGTGATATGCGCTATACAAAAATGTATTATTATTATTATTATTAAATCATGCAATTCTATTATGGCCATGTGCTGAGCTGGGGGAAGTTATATTCTACTGTCTATTGTAGAATGTTAGTGTAGCTAACTGATGATTGACAGATGATGTCATTACAGAAATGAGATCTGGAACTTTATTCGGGGTGGAGCTTAGGAGGTTGGAAAAAATATTTCAAAAAACATCTAAAAATCTAAATGTTTGAATAACAGCATATTAGTTGAAGCAATAAAATTGCATTCGGGTTACGTTTGAGTTGCAGGGGCCCTTTAACGGAAATTCGCTTCCCGTGAATTAGGTTTAACTTCGGCAGCTTTCGAGAAAATGGGCCTTTGGTTTAAAACTAGCTTTCAGTTTGAGATGTAAATAACAATGTCAGCGTATGAAGAATATCTTTAATCACAAAGTTCTCGGAGGAGGACAACCCAGCCTCTTTCTATGCTGCAGAGCCATTTCAACAAAAATTAATATGATGACTGGGTCACTGACTTTTACCCTCCAGATTATCGAATGGACAGCAAGATCCGTCATTGAAATTATTCCAAACTGGAATCCCCTGAAAATATCGACTTATTGGGTAAAGAAAGAAACTGTTTAACGTTCCAAATTTAAACTCTAACTTGATGAGAGTCAACTGATATTCGGAGTGTTAAGCGTCAGCCTCCTCATTCTGTTCAGATTAGCATGATTATATAACTAAACGACTGAACCGCAATCATATCATCATCCAAAAAATTCCATTTCATTTCGGTTCAGCTTCATTCATTCTGACTACTTTCCCAAAGATTGTGTTCGAAATAAAATAGCATTCGATAGAAGGGTGGATCATATTTGCCTGCTCAAAACATTTTAATCTATAACAATTCAGTACAAGCAGAAAAAAATGGAACAATCGTTAATCAAATGGGGAAGGGGAATGTCACGTTAATTGAATAAAGACAGAGAAACACAAAGGGAGACGGCGATGTATAGAGCGAGAGAGAGAGAGCGGGGGGGGGGGCAGTTAGACAAAATATGAAATGCACTGTAAAAAAAACAGTTAAATAAATTTTTTTTACAGTTTAACTGTAGAATAAACAGTACAATACCGTGAAAATACAGTAATTTACTGTGTAGCGGGTTGCCAGTAATTTACTGTAAATTCCTACAGCAACATTTTACAGTGTGGGCTTTTATAAAAACAATTGTATTACGGTAATAATCATATATGATGAAGAAGACACAAAAATGTAACAAATTGACATAGGTAAGTGGTGGAGAATACAATTCAATGTGATGGTTGAACGATTTTTTGTTCATAGTTTGTTGATATCCGTTTTCAAGTTGGATAGTTTCACGCTCTTAATCTCAATTGGATTTTCGATTTTGTCATTATCAACAGAATTAATGATCTACTGTGGTTCCCTTGATATCGCTTTAATAGAGACTGTTGGTACAACGACTTGATGCTAGTTCTAAACTATTTAAATGATCAACATTGTATATGTATGTGCAGAATCGGCATATAGACATATTTCAATCCCAATCAGTTATACCAAAGACTTCATAGTATCAAGACAGATTACTCTCACCTACTTCCGTAGTACATTTTGCAGGCGTAAATTGCTGTGTTAAAAATAGACTAGGAAAAATCCGTTCGCCATAACATGTGAAAAGATGTCTCATATTTCTTGATATTTGATATCTTGCTCTATCTTTTTCAAGTCTGATTTTTGCACGAGAGAAAGGATGGATAGTTCAAAACACATTTCTTGAACCTTTATTGTCAATAAATGCCGCTATGAATCCCCGGAAATATGCATGCTTTTTTGCCGTCCATCTCCCATAAGTTAACACGCAAAAACAGGGATTTTTGATAATAATTCCCCCAGAGTTAAATTAAAATTTTGAAACTTGTGCCTTAAATAAAATTTAAAGCTCTGAAAATGTATAATTAAGACTCAACTAGTCGAATAGACCCCGCATAAATCGCCGGGAATATGCATGCTATTGAAGATTGAAGAATAAAAACAATAAGATAATAAAATAATCATTTTGTCCTCATTTCTATTGGAGTCATTTCTACAGATCGGTTATAAGAGAGAATAAGAGAATAAGAGAGTGTGAGAAAATGAAAGCCTGTCAGAAGGGGAGGGAAGGGATAGAGAGAGAGAGAGAAAGAGAACAGGGGGCAAAAGGAATGGGATATTCCTACAAAGACAGAATAGGACTGGTAATAAATATATTATATCAACAGCTGCTATTGTTAGTTTGTTATAGAGGCCATTCCCCCCCCCCCCCCCCTTTCCGTACAATGCGTAGCCATTAGTCCCTATTGCGCAGGTGAGGGCTTCGGAGCAAGCCTCTATAATGTTTTCTTCACCTGTCGTCTCAAACTGCTACAGCAGAATATTACAAATAACTTACCGTAAGTTATTTATATTGGTGGCGTATCCAGGAATGCAGGGGGGGGGGGTCACGCCTGCAGAAAAAAAAATCATCAGATGCCTTCTATTCTGAGTTTTCGGACAAGCAAGGAAAAAACAAGTTATCACATATTTCATGTTCCTTCTGTGGCGGGGGTGGGGCCACACATTTCCTTGCATTTGATGTGTAGCTAAGATAATGTCAGATTTGGTTTTGGCTGGCACGTAGGGGAACGTGCATTCCTGGACAAGCTACCAATAAAAATAAGAGAATCTTGGATACGCCACTCTAAATTGATTTTATATTTATATAAGGAATTGCTTGCACACAATCTCATTTTATTAATATAAATCGTCATGAATCTCAAAAGAAAAGTGTTATATGCGGAGTGTCGCAGGGATCATTACTTGGTCCACTGTTATTCATACTCTACATGAATGGTTTCAAAATTATTCTAAATAATCTTTTATGACTCCAACGTATTTCTCT
Organism: Heliocidaris erythrogramma; assembly: GCA_025617745.1. Classification (NCBI taxonomy): domain Eukaryota; kingdom Metazoa; phylum Echinodermata; class Echinoidea; order Camarodonta; family Echinometridae; genus Heliocidaris; species Heliocidaris erythrogramma. The sequence continues at coordinate 9,724,113 of CM046859.1, forward strand.
CAAATCGTAATCCTCACATCCTCCTGAATACTGTAAATTACGAATTAAACTTTGTATTAAACTGGATCAAGCAAATTGTCACTTAATATAAACAAAACAAACTTCATTTTATTCAGCAAATCAATTGAATATCTACCAGGACCACCTTTATTAAACAGCATAATTCTTTTCAAGTTGAAACAACCGAATTCTTAGGAATATACATCGACAACAAATTAACTTGGAAAACACATAAATTCCATAATTAAACTCATATCGAGAAATGCATGAGTCATTGGCAAGCTTAAAGCTTCATTTCCTACTCATGTCTTACTCTCTTTATATTCTACACTAATCTTACCATACTTAAGCTATGGAATCCTTGCATGAGGAAAAGTAGTAAATCCCTTATCAAACAACTTCTACTTAGTAATTGTACAAAAACGGTCTATTGGAATAATCAATAATACATATATTCGTAACCACACAACTTAACTCTTCGACTCGTGTAATACTCTTAAGATTCACGAACTATTTAGGAATATTCATGTTTCAGCTCACAAAGCATGAACTTCCTAACCATGTATCTTGTATGTTCGTTATGAATTATTCACTTCACTCATATCCAACCAGACAAAGCCATTCTTATCACTTTCCACGTACTCAATTGCACACAATACAATTATGTTAACAGGACCAAAACTGTGGAATTACCTCCCCCAGATTTAACTAATACCGGCCCACTGTATACATTTAAAAGCAAATTCAAAATATCCCTCATACTTACGCAATCCATCCTTTGTCTCCCTAGTAATGTCAGTATTCCCCCATTCTATTTCTTAATGTTTTATTAAGATCATCTCTCATACACATGTTATAATCCCAAAGACTTTTTTGTTATTCTTATAGTCTAGTAATTTTACGAAAATTACCACACACCTAGCTTCTGACTAGATTCCCTTATATTCACGCCAAACTAGTTTGTCTTATCCCAACTTTAAACGGATGGAAATATTGATCTGTGTCTTTGTATGTTTACTTGCATTTTTTTTCTTCTTCTTATGTTGACAGTATTGAAGATATGTTCCTATATTATTGTAATAATGCAACGGTCATTGTTTATGTTCCAATTATGTGATTTGAAATATGAAAGTAAACTGAAACTTATATATATTTACACTAGCATATTTTGGTATTTGGGCTAATTACACAAGATCTTATGAGTTGGAATGAAAAGAAGGCGGAGAATGAAATACAACATACATGTTTGGAACAAGTAACACTAAAGTTCCTGAGTCGTCGGTTGGCCTTGGTCCCGATAATATTTTTAAAGCGAAAATTGTGAATTTTGGTAGTTTTCTGTATTGACCAGTCTCGTGAATTAGGCGAACTGCTCAATACATTTTAATATTTTTGACCGAAAGTGTGTGTGTGTGTGTGTGTCTGTGTGTGCTTACAGTTTCCAAAAAGCCGACTGATTCCTTATTAAATAAATACATGTCCAAACACCAAATAACATAGGTACTGTGTTTTATATATATATATATATATATACAAAAATAATTATAAAATCTGTGTACACTCTTAGAACAGGTGGTAAAATAACATGTGGTTAAACAGTTGTGGTAAGAATATGTGTCAAAATGTACACATATCTGTGTAGAAGCATGAAACAAGGGTACACAGCATGCGAGTTAAACGTTTACACCTGCACCGTGGTAAAAAAGAAACCCGATTCTGGTCAAACTTCGTCCACATGTCAAAACGTTACCCCATTTGTGGTAACATCAACACACTTGGACACGATGACAAAAGAGAGTGGGCAAAATATACAGCTCCTCATTGTACCCTCCACAATTGTTCTGGTAGAAGAACATCCCTTCATTGCTATTATGTAAAATAAGTAGAACCGTGAATATGCATGTGACACCTGTTCTACATTTTTTTTTACATAATAGCATTAGCAATGAAGGGATGTTCTTTGTCTACCAGAACCACTGTGGAAGGTACAATGAGGAGCTGTATATTTTGTCCGCTATGTTCATAGTTCTAGTGTGTGTATATATAGGCGCGAAACGCGGCCGGGTACGACCACATGCAGTGCAGTGGTGAAGCTACACTACAGTTCATCGTCATCATGGAGTCGTTGCTGAGATCGTGGGGGATGCCAGCCGATGTCATCTCTTCATTTAATTGTAAAACATTCACATTTTCATTATATTAATTTAATTATTGCATCAGAAGCTATGTTATAGACCCAGAGCACATTTCAGAGTTGATTGCACATTGGAAGTGGATGTTTGATGTTGCGTTCCGCCGCGAAGGCCGGCGGAAATAGCTGAAATGGCTAATGAATATGTGGTTCCCTTACAAACATTATGTAAATGTGATATAATTAAAGACGTAAAACACTAATTAAATTTTAAGAATACAAATACTCTACCAATTAAGGTCTTACAATAATCAGTAAAAACTGTAAATACTGGCAAGAAGAGTATGTATATATACACACACGCAATCAACATCAATAAAAGCAAAAACAAAAGTTTGTTCATTGAGTATAAACAAAATACCTGTATCTATAAAACTATAGGTTATATATTCACAAATACCAAGGGGGGGGGGGGGGGAAACAAAACAAAACAAAACCCAAACAAACAAAAAAGTGATACATCACTCTAGATATTCCATTAGCATCATTTCTCTTAACTTCCTACAAAATGTTTTGACAGACGGTTTCTCTTTAATATCTAAGGGCAATGAATTCCATATTCTAGAACCGTAGAATGAAATTGACCTCTTTCCATGCTCAGTCTTTACTTTTGGTAAAATGAAACTTTTGCTATCTTTTTGTCTCGTATGATACCTGTGATCGAAAAACTGGCAATATTCATATACAGAATGGGGAAGTTGTTGATGTATTAACTTATACATGAAGGTAGCTGTTTGAAACCTGTGAAACTTGTAAATATCTAAGATTTTCAAAGCGAGAAATAAAGGCGCAGACGGTGTCATAAATCCACTAAAGGTAATAGCCCTAACAATCATTTTCTGTATAATGAATATTCTGTCAACAAATGAACTATACGCACATCCCCGTACTTCAAGGCCATAGGAAATGTGTGGTTGAACAAAAGAATGATACAACAATAATAGTATGTAACGTGGAACTTTTTTGCGAAGCACTGTACATGTTCTATTTATATGATTCTTCCAGGTTAAATAATTATCAATGTGAATCCCAACAAAGGATGCAACTTCAACCTCATTCAGAATGTGGACCTTCATTTTGATCAAACATTCCGTATTTACCCGTTTTCTTTTTGATTTAATCACCATATAATTTGTTTTATTGATATTTATTGTTATTTTATTTGCATCACACCAATCACTTATATAAGTCAAATTTTTGGTAATGTCTGATAAATCAATGTTTACTTGATTGGAGGGAAATGCATGGAAAATATTTGAATCATCTGCAAATAGTCTGAGATTAAAATAGGTAGATGATTTAGGTAAGTCATTAATGTATATTAAAAACAGAGTTGGTCCCAAGACAGATCCTTGAGGAACCCCACATACAATTGGTGTAAGCGAGGAAGTTGCACCATTGTGGTGTACATATTGAGAACTACAATGCAAGTAATCTTTAAACCATTTCAATGCGAGTCCACGAACACCATAATTCTGTAGTTTAGATGATAATATAGTGTGATTGATAGTATCAAAAGCTTTCGCAAAATCAATGAAAATACCAACAGTTGTTCATCCTTCATCTTGATAATGTATCAGTTGATTTATCAAGTTTATTACTGATAGTTTGGTACTATACTTTTCCCTGAAACCATATTGATGCTTATACAATATGCTGTTTCTTTCCAGGAAACTCACCAAGCGATTATTAACCAATTTTTCAAAAATCTGACCTAAAACTGGTAAAACCGATATGGGTCTATAATTACCTGGTTGATTTTTGGCACCCTTTTTAAAGACTGGACTCACTTTCGCAATTTTCATTGAATTTGGAAATTGGCCTGATTGTAATGATAAGTTGAATACAAATGAAAGTGGCTGAGATATATAGTCAGCACCATCACAAATAAGGTTCATCGGGACATTATCATGCCCACACGCCTTTTTTCTATCAGAGTCTTTCAACACATTTTCTATTTCATTCTTAGTAATTGGAAGCCAGAAAAACGATTCTTGAACAGGATCACATAAATAATGATCAAATTTCATATTGGCGTTCTGGATTTGTTGAGCTAAATTATGACCAACATTAACAAAGAAATCATTAAAAATTTCAGCAACTTCTTTAGGGTTATTTGATTCACGCTGTACACCATTTATATCATAGTTTAATTTCTCCACTGATGCTTTGCTACCATCTTGTCTACCTAATAATTCATTGATTGTTTTGTAGTTTGTTTTGCTTTCCATTATTGAGATGCAAGTTTTAAGAGGAAATGCTTTTGTCAAAACTAGATCAAAATGTTTGAAGTTAGTGGTTTTTTTCCAACAAATTCACAAAACAAGAAACATACATCCAGGTTTTCGCCCTTTTCTTTTGGAAAATTGACCAAATTGTAAAAAAAAAGAAGCTTGTATATTGTTACTTTTATTGTGATTGATCCACATTCCAGCATTTAGAGTATAATTATATGTAAATTATATGTAAATAATTCAACCTTTCTGATCATATTTAAATACTGTAGTTTAAAATTTTTTGGAACTTTTTCCATGCTTATTAAAATGCAAGTTTAACAAAACATAATTTTCATTGTGCATTTGTCTTGTAGTCTCAACTCATCCTGGTGTAGACATTTAGTGTAAAAAGTGACACATTGGGGTGTGGTAAAAAGTATGGGGTAAATTCTGTACCACTTAAGGGGTAAAATAACACAGCTGCGGGGTGAATTGTTACACAGGCTGGTAGTGGTTAAAAGTTGCACAGCATGGGGTAAAAAAGGGAACATGGTCGTTTTGGGGTAAGATGTTACCCCACCCTTTGGTGTTAACATTTTACACATTAGATGTGTAAAACATAACACATGTATCAAGCAAAATCTAACCACTCATGGTGTGTAATGGTTTACACCACAGACGACCATGTTCCCTTTTAACACATTTTGGTGTTATTTTTTAACACCAATGGGGTAACTTTTTTTAAGAGTGTAACATATATGTGTTCTCGTTGTTTGTGTACTTATTGTTTTGCAGTCCCAAGTGGTCCCCGAAATATGACGATTGCGAACATTTCGCGAGTTTCCTTGACTATATCTTGGATGCAACCCAAGTACCCACGTGGAATAATCACGACCTATAAGGTAAACACACCAGCTAAATATGGCCGTAGCCCGACAACTACACCCGGACAACTACACCCGAACAACTACCCCTTGGACGACTACCCCCTAGGACAATTACCCTCCAGGACAACTTCCCCCCAGGACAACTACCCACAGGACAACTACCCTCGGGACAACTATTATCCCCGGACAACTACCCCTTGGACGACTAACCCCTAGGACAATTACCCCCCTGGACAAGTACCCACTGGACAACTACCCCCAGATTCTTGGGTAGTTGTTCGTGGGGGGGGGGGGTAATTATCCGGGGGGTAGTTGTCTTGGGGGTAATTGTCCTAGGGGGTAGCTGTTCGGGGGTAGTTTTCTAGGGGGTGGTTGTCAAAAATTGCGTATAGTGTTCAAAAGAGCGAATTCGCTTTTTGAAGAGAATGTTGAGTTCTGGTAAAACTGAGAAAAATGTTTGTGAACTTTCTTATTACTTTTATTATTCCTATGTGGAAGGATATAACCGTAGCAGTGTCACATGAAAAGGATTGCTGTTGAAATGGTATCATATATAAACAACAAAATTCCATAGATGGTTTAATTCTTTGGACTAAATTTTGACGACACATATTTCAGTATTCCCATTCATATGTCTGCGGTGCGTATCATTTGGCTTTCAGCAAGATTTATCAAATTTCTTTTAATTTTTAATGATTAATATTCTTTGAATATACATCTATTGGAGTTTACTACAGAGACAACAATCCCCAACAATTTAGACAGTTTCTTTCAGGAAGCCATCCCATGTTCAGCACTCAACTTCATATATAAATCTGTAGTGAACAGGAATCAGTTTATAAGAGTGAACATGAATGAGTCACTAGTCTTACAGGTTGGACAAATAATGCGAAACCATTTGTTCTATAATTATGTCCTAGCTTTACATTAAGAATATTCACAACTACGAAATTGTTTAGACTTATAAATAAATGGATAGTTATTAAACTGGCAAGGAACATTATCAATAATGTACTAATAATATTCCATTCTCGCATAGCGCATAACACATTATGATGCACACATCTCCTTGCGTTTCGAAAGGATTTTGGATATTATTACATCGTGCTTTAGCTCTGACAACTCTATCTCTTTCCAGCTAGCATACAAAGCTAAAAGCAAACTATACGACAGCTCTTTCCAGCCAGGAGATGTATTTACAATGGAAGATGTAGATGGAGACAGAACAAGTTATGTCCTTGATAACTTGCATCCAGGAACACTCTACGAGGTCTACGTGGTAGCGTCTACTAGAAAGGGAGAAGGGGATCCTAGTCAGCACGTGAAAGAATATACTGCACCTACTCCAGGTATATAGATCATATTGTTGCCTAGGTTAAAGAGTTATATTATAGCAGCAGCTGCGAAACCCGACTGGCGGGGTCCACGCCTCTATTTTGTCAAAAAGGCCCACCTGCGACTATAAGCATATTGTTTTCGTTAGAGTGTATTGCAAAGTAGGCCCACGAATGATCATAATGCTACATACCGGTATCTAATACAGACTTGGCTCATTTGCAGTTTTCTATGCCAACAGTGCCGGCTAACACCCTGTATCTTTCTAGCCTATGTGTTGCGCCTAGGAAATACAAAGCACTAGTGTCTTTAATTCCCTGATTCGTCCCTCAAACGTGAATAAATTATTTCCTAAACCGCAACCCCACTCCTTGTGAACACCTGAAAAGCAAAATACATATAACATATACATTAAATTTATTTATAGGGCTGAACTTAGCTTCGATGGCAACAAAGGACGTCAAAGTACGTGCAATTCTTTGAATTCACATAATTGTGTAGGCATATTAATAGATTTTTGCTTGAAAAGCAAAAATCGGTATGATATGATACTTATCCAATTATCATGTGCAAAGTGTAAATCTGGACGATTTTATGACGTCCGATGATGACGCTTCGAACTGAGTCAATGACGATTCACCTCTTCTCACTGTTGTAACACACTTGTGGTCATTGAACCCGCAAATACAATTTCTATGCAAATAAGGACTAATCTCGCTCTTTTAAGGAAATAATTTACTCTAACTAAAAATTAATAAATAAATAAATTCAATTGATTGATTTTGTTTCCACGATCAGTTTACATAACGTAAATCCAATGAGAAAGCCAAATATAAGCATATAAATCAAATGCCATAATACAATTAAAGGATAATACATATATAATAACAGCTCTGTATAGTAAATATTTTCCAGTAGAGTAGTAAACGCATATACAGTATATACACTTGTGGGGGAACCTATTAAAAGCGAGGTTTGGCGAGTTAGGTCCCCAATTAGCAAAGAAAAGGAGCTGGAAAGTAGAACTGGTAAAATTAAGATGAGAAGAAGCAAAGAAAGGACGGAAATCAAGCGAAATAAAAGATTAATAACGTCGGTTTTTGGTCTTGTATAAGTTACATTCCACTGCTTTGATGGGAATATGATTCCTGACAGGACAACACCCTCAGTGGCGTATCTAGGTATTCTGGGGCCCGGGGTAAATTATCAAATCTGCCCCCCCCCCCCTTGCCAAAACTCAAATTAATGAGCGTTTTTAATTTAGAATTGATGGCACTACGTGAAAATGAGTTTGATGCACATAACCCAGGGTTGTTAGCCAAAATTTGATGAGTTAGTGTATAAGCGAGGGAGCACGGCGACCGAGCGGCAGATTTTTTGTCCTTTTCTCCCCTCAACTTGAAATTTCTTATGTATTTTACCCTTACAAAGAAAAAAATCCAAGGGAATACAGCGACCTATAGCAATAGATTTTTTTTTGAAAACCCTGAAGAAATATATTTGAGGAAGGCAACTGCAAGGCAAATTTATGATTTCTTTCGAATGTGCTATACTTTGAAAGCGCTTTTTATGTACCTATATCCCATCTGGGGGCGCAAAATTTAACAAGCTCCTGCCTTATGCAGGGGGGGGGGGGGCAAAGCAACTAGAGTCAGTTAATGGTTAACACTTTAAAAGCGCCATGGGTGAGGGTCCGAGAAATAGATCTTGAACATAATTATGCGAGGGAGCAAAGCGACCAAGCTTTAGAAAAAATTTGCATTTCAAACCCTATAAAACACCATTTCATAAGCATTTTGTCCTTGACTGAGACGCATATAACGCTCAAAGACCATAACATTTCTTGTATATCTCCCCGTTTTCTTTTTGCGTTTTTTGCGCCCCCTTCAAGCGCCGCCCGGGGAACGTGCCCCCTCTGCCCCCCTAGATACGCCACTGTACACCCTACAAAAAATTAAAACTAGAATCGCGCTAATGTTCATTACTTACTAATTTTCAACCTCATTCAGACTCGGGCTGTTTTGATTCATGTGCCAAGATCTGTCATTGTTCGGAAGGAGCTTCAGACTGTAACACTGTGACGGGTGTGTGCTTTTCAGGCAAATGCCTGTATGGATGGACTGGATCAACATGTCAAATTGGTAAGCAAATTGTTTATCGATAGACTTGCTTTGTCAGGTACTTAGTTCCTTTCATCTTCCTCGCATTCGAAACTTATTGTTGGTGTGTGTATAGGACTGTGTCAGTTTGGGTGGCATCCGTGTGGGCCTGAGGAGTGTACGTACTATCTTGGAGATGGTGGATGATAGCTGGCAAGTCCAGTGTATTTTGTTAATCGACGGTTCATTCACATAATTATTCGGTAAGACCACTCTCTGCTTTGACTATATAAATTGCTTAAAATCAAATCCTTCATGTCACCACTTTGTAAGTTTGGTTGCGAAAAAAATAGAAATGTCTCGAAGATATAGGTGTATCAGTAATTTTAGATCATTAATTTTAGTGTTTAATTAGTACCAGAGTTTTCCGTTCGGTGATCCCTTCGGTAATCATATATTTTATGAAATGATTCTTTTAAGTATTAACGCGTTCTTGAGTCATAGTTATTTATCTCATTAAAAGGACAATGATCCCTATCCAGCACAAATATGTTAATCTTTATGTCGGTAATTTTGCTCCTTTTTATATGTCAAGCGTCTCCGAGGCTGTCTGAGCTACCATCTTCAGTTTACATCAGTTGTGACACGATTGCCATCATATGGAAAGTCTGGGATAGTGAGCGTGATAGTGGTGAGGGGCCGATTGGGGGTTACGACATCTATCTGAAAACGGGGACATCTGAGTGGTCAAAGTTTGATTTCGTCATTCAGGACTCGCTTTCAACAGATATTCTCCGTTACTCGTTGACCGACCTCGAACCCGACGTAAATTATTTGATAAGTGTCTCTCCAGTCCATATCTATGATATTGGAAAGAGTGCGACGTATGGTGATGGTGGCGAAAAAGTGATGATAAAAACGTTAAAATGTAAGGAAACAGTAACACAATCCTAAACACGTATCCTCGTTTCAATTTCTGTTTAAATGAAATCAATGGACAGCATACCACATTGTATTCAGGGCTTGTTTAGGCACTAGTCCTATGACAAAGTGGCGTATTATGGTAACACAAATACCAACAACAGTTATAATAATAAAAAAAATGATAAAATGAATAATAATAATGATAAAAACCATAATAATAATAATGATTGGTGTAATAAAATTTTACTTGTGTACGAATACACTTTATTTCCATCGTGTTCGGGTACAATTTTCCCTAGAGGGCTGGCGCCTCTTGTCCGAATATCGACTTTACAGAATCTAAAATATACACGGGAGCGAAGCAGTGGCGTATCGAGGAATTATGGCGCCCGGGGAAAAAACATGAAGTTACGCCAAACCCCCCCCCCCCCCCCCCCGAGTGCCCAAACTTTTCTACGTTAGCGAGGGAGCAAAGTGAGCAAGCGGCATTACAAAAAAAATACCCTCAAAAACGCAATTTCTATGCGTTTTACCCTGGAAATTGTGCAAGTGACCACCGCAATTGAGCGGTAGAGAAGCTCAAATTTTATACATTGATTTTCTTATTCACTCACTTCTGCAACCGTGAGCAAAACTAACGAAAACCCTATATAGGCTTTGAGAAAGAGTCGAGAAATTCAGGAAGGCTCCCTAAAGTTGAGATTTCTTTCAAAAGTTGATCTTTGCAAATGCTGTTTTATACACTTTATCCTATATTGGGGCGCAATATTTAGCAGGAGTCATATGAAACTTACATGATATAGCGAGCAAAACAATTACATCTTTATTTTTTTTCAAATGTTGAACCCTTTAATCTATATAGGCCTACTGGGGACGCGAAATTACGAGATCGTGAAAGAAAATAATTAAGCAGGGAGCAAAACGACTGAGCTTTGGAAAATTTTCGCATTTCAAACATTCAAAAAATTGATTTCTAGTGCATTTACCCTGCGGATTTGGGGGCACATAATCCTTAATTATTATGATTTGTCGTAATTTCTCCCTTTTTTTCTTTGTCTCCTTTGCGTTTTTGCGCCCAGTCCAAGTGCCACCCGGGGCACGTACCCCTGCCCTCCTAGATACGCCACTGAGTGAAGCGACCGAGCGAGGGAGGGTGTGGGAGAGAGGTATCCCCCTCCCACACAGGGACTTTTCCAAAAATCTGTCTATGAAACTTGCATTTTAGAGCATCCCAAAATGATTTTTAATGAAAAGAAGGAACACACGGATCTACGCCAATGGACGGAACCCTTCAATTGAAAATAACAATATGAGCAAACGAATTTTCTTCGATATTTTCGCATTGAAATTATGGCATTTCTTACTTAGTTCTAATCATTATATAATGTGATGGTATTTCAGATCAAACATAATGAGTTTGATAATTATTAGTTTTAAGTTAATGTATCCTAATTCTTATTTATTTTACCCAAAACTATTTGGCGATGGTAATTACATTGGGGGATATACACCCCCATCTGCCCCGGGATCGACACCCATAGTAAATAAGATATTACAAGTACAAAACGACCACCTCTCTTCTCGAGTACAAAATGACGGTTCCCTGAACAGTGTTAATTCAAAAATGTAGGGGAGGAAGGGGAGGGGGGGGGGGGGGGCTGTAGCACGGTTTACGTTTCGTACACCTATATCTATACCAATCAATAGCCTAACCGCAAGGGCTTGGTTCATTCATTTTATGCATCATATATTTGTAAGGGTTATGGGCTGGATAAATAATTGGTTTCAATGGATTATATCTAACTATACAGATCCATTTGTTATATGATTGTCCTTACACTAAACTGGTAGATTTATTCTGTGTACTTTAAAAAAAAAAAATATTCAAAATATTCAAATATTGGAAATGGAGGTGCAGACATAAATTCAGAATTGATGTGTAAGTGTGGCACGTGAGTAAAGGCAGTTTGCGCTTTGGCAATTTAATTATCTATATCACTATGATGAAATTTATGTAGTCATAGTGTTTACGATTCGTGTTTCCCTTGCTTTGTCCAGGTGAAACGACTTCGCTCTCGTGGGGTGGGATCGTGTCTGGGATCACATTCTTCTTCCTCGTAGTATGTGGGAGCCTGTTTATTGGTAGATGGTAAGTGTTACACTGTCGTGTGGGTTATAAATGCAACGTATTCTGGCATCTCATGGACATTTGTGATATATATGCAAGAATGCATCAATTTGTGATATCAAAACATTGAGAATAATTTCTTATAAGCTTTTATCCTCTAGTTTGTCTTTAGCAGCAAGGGGATTTATAAGGAAATCCAGTGCGTTAACTACCAACTCTCCTCAGGTTAAGAGAGTGTAAACAATAAAGGCAGTAGTCCATTAACTTCTCATAAATCAAATAAACTTTTAATAAACTAAGATATAATTCATATGAGCAAGCGAATGTTCGGATTCAATAACCTTCAAGAAATAATAATGTGATTCGATATTACTTTCAGGATTTATAAAAGGAGGGCATCAATGAATTCACCATATCAAAGAGCGTCAAAACCGTTACCCCCAATAAAAAAAGAGACTGCTCCATCTGATGATGACTTGTATGAAAACCCGACCTTTTCAGGAGAATTGAACGAAGGTGACCATATTTATGCTGGTCTATACGAACATGTTAAATCTTCAGAAGACAAGACCCTACAGAGTGACGAGAAGCACGAGTATGAAATATCTGTTGATGCTCCTAGCAGCGTGCTTTACGAAAACAAAGACGTCCAATTTTCAGACGAAAAGATCCTGCAAAAAGAGGAGAAACACGACTATGAAATACCTGTCGATTCTTCTAGCGGCGTACTTTACGAAAACAGAGATGTGAAAGTTATTTCACATTCCCAGTGAATCTGAAACACATTCAGAAAAAACTACTAATCTCTAAAACAATCTGGTAGTCATTTCGACCAAGACAGCATGAAAAAAAAAATAGATGTACTTGTAAATTCCTTTGTACTATATGGAGGTGTTAGAACATGTGGTAGCATAAACTAAATATATGTACCTAAAAATTTCACTCTTCTAATTGTTGTTTTTAAACACTTGTCTTCATACTTAAAGGGAAGCTTGAGTTCTGACCAGGAAACTGGATTGTGAAAGAAACTGTTTCAAAGCAATTGGGAAAGGTTGAATAAGGATGGTTTGTGGTGTAAGGATTTGGAACCATCAAAATGATAAGAAATTGACTTAATATTGCTGAAAAGCACATGCACTGCACGCAGAAATGTGTCTATGGGACTGTACACACATGTGTCATGAATGTTCGGCCAGCTATTTCTCGTCATATTTTGAATATGAGTGCTTTGAAGAGCAATCCTTTTCATGGAACATTTCTATTATGATGTTCTTCCTAACTGACTTAAAAGGAATGAGAAATCTCACAAATTATTTTTCACTTTTCCCAGAACTCAAGATTCCCTTCAATTCTCGGCTTTTTAAAAACATAAAGTGAACGTCTTGGGCATTTCATTGCATACTTCATATCTAAGACATTCATGTTGTCTTTCATATGCTGTACTCTTGAATATAAACTTATCGGCAGTTGTGTATGTATGTGTGTATGAAAGATTAACCAGTGCTTTGTGAAAAGAGTGTGAATAATTTGATGGTTTATGATACCGCGGGGAGTTGGGGGGGGGGGGGGGGGTTAGGAATCAAAGTCATTAGAAAGGTCAGTATTGCTCTTTTAATCTTTTAATCTCTCAAAGTTTTGCACCTTTACCCACCCGTCCCGATGGAAAAGGGAATTTATGAGCACAAATTGGTACGATCACTTAATATAATGACTCACATTCATTAAATACAATCTTTCGAAAAGAATGTTGGTATGAAACAGGTTGAATGATTGTGTTCTCATGTTGTTTCATTTGTATCCATTTTTTCTGTTTGCATCAAAAGATGCATTTACCAGATTTTTATGTTACATCCATGATTTCCCAGGAATTGTGTTTTGATATCTGACACCACATTCGAGTGTATCGCCCATTTGGGTCAGCGGGAAAGCGCACTTCACAACAATCTCATTGAGGCTCGTAGGCCTGTGAATACACAAGTTTATGTTGTTTTTTTGCACTTGTCGGTAGAACAAGGGGACACGTTCCTGGTCAGGGATTTATACTATTTTTTGTCTGATAGTTAGTTTAAGGAGTGAAAACAAAACCATCACAGCCAAGATTTGTTTGTATCTCGCTTGCTAATTTTAAATTAAAGAAATCTGACGCGAAATTTCTTTGTCTTTTACCGAAAAGTTAAAAAATTCCGAAAGTCTGAAATCCGTTGTGGGTACAGTAGATATAATATATACCAAGAGGGGGCGATTCTCCCCTAATTTAGATACGCCTGCGTTAGTATTGCTGATGTACGGCCTATTGTTTCTAGGTATGGTTGAATATGCCTTCATAGCTGAAATGTATATAAAGGATAAAAATGATACCGGATATATGTTTATGTATATACATTATTAGGTCGTATTGTACTATTAGATACTTTTCATGCTTTACACAGGTTATACAGATATATATATATATATATATATATATATATATATATATAAGTCAATGATGAATGAAACAACCGTTAAGAGATAAAAAAATCAAATTTTCCCCCATAGGGCTTCATCAGGATTCATATTCACCATTTTATTATCATTAGAACAAACATGACCTTATTCTATTATATTTCTATCATTAGAAGGTACACATTTAGCAAATTTAATGGTACTTTAGCTCATTATCTACATTATATCATAATTATATCATAATATAATTTCTGCTCCAATTTTCTTGTATGAAACAGTTCACATTAATGCATACAATGCATGGTAATGACCATTTTTATAAAATGGTACGATGTAATTATATCGATCACGTGTGGAAGCTACGGAATTTATTCACACAATACTTGTCGCCTTTATTGTAATTCCATTCGATACGGGAACAGCTTTTCACATTATTATGTATGCCGAGTTGTATTAAATCGCTATTAATAAATGTCCATCATATCCATACAATATTATATTCAGTATTACCTGTTATGCTCAGAATGATACCGAATCGAATTTGATCAAATCAAATTTACAAATTTACGATGTAATATTTTCTTCAAAATATGGTGTTTATAATGGTATATAAAATGTCAGATCATATTGCCATTGGATACAACTCATTGATTGCAAACTGTATGTTGCAATATTGGAGTGTTTTTAGATACACCATGGGCTTAAAAAGGAACATAAATGTTGCTCAATACTGTGATAGATAAGGTCAAATGAATCTATTTTGCATGTTCTGTGTCCTATTATCATGTTAAACATACTTCATATCGACCTTAGAATAATACACGTTGCTATATCAGCTTGTCTCATAAATATGGGTTT
Organism: Heliocidaris erythrogramma; assembly: GCA_025617745.1. Taxonomy (NCBI): domain Eukaryota; kingdom Metazoa; phylum Echinodermata; class Echinoidea; order Camarodonta; family Echinometridae; genus Heliocidaris; species Heliocidaris erythrogramma. The sequence goes on from CM046859.1 coordinate 9,739,193, forward strand.
GTAACATTTCCATAACTGTACCGAAAATTTGTAACGACTAGGATCAAATAATTTATGAACATGCCCAGCTTGAATAAAGTCATTATACTGTAAATAGAAGCAACTAACCTGCAGCCATGTACACAAAGTAAACGAGGTGAAATTTTCAAATTGAGGTGTTTATTAGAAAGAAAAGCAACAAAGGATAAAAAAAGAGAGATAGAGAGATAGAAAACACAGGAAAAAAATACAGTATAACATTTAACAATCTATTATGATTACGTTTTTGATGGTAATCCTAGCTTGTCAGAATGATACATTGATATACTATTTGGTTTGATTAAATTTGATAAGATAAAACTTGGTTTCATTTCTTGAGTGGGAATTGCAATTGGGCGACTAAAAAATACCGGGATGATGAAATGTAAATTAAGGAATCGAACTAAGCATATACTTTGAAAACATTGCCCGATACGTTATATAGTTTTGATTTGTTTATTAAGTGAATTTTTTTGTCATTGATGGCATTCACATCAGTAAAGTGTTGATATATTCATAGTATATGCCTAAATGAGTAATTTCATATGAATAAAATGGTGCACAACTACTCGCTAATTTGCATTATAAAGAAAACATCATTAACTACTGTTGGACAAACTATACAAATTATTACTGATCATATTGTTTTGAAACTTGATGGTCTACTCTATAGAAATTGATGTATTAAAGGTTTTTTGAAAATATCCTTTTATGTTATATGAAGTTTTATTCAAATTATAATATGCAAGACAGCGTAATTATGTATTCATGTTTTATAATCAGAAAACAAAAAGATATCTTCTAAAATAGAATTATAGGTTTCATATCACTTATGCTACAGACCAAATGTGAGCAATCTGCACCTTTCCCTTCTGCCTCAATCTTTGTCCCTAATCTGTTCAGGGTTCGGTATGATTTTTTTTGTGAAGAAAACATTCAATGTCATTGAATGCCATGATATACTTGCATTTCTAACCATAATTCAACATACTTGTTGGGCTTTATTCAACATGAAAATTAAGATTATAGTATTTCACACATCCCTTAATTACGTGAACTTAAAAGCAAAAAATTAATTTGGGGAACCAAAATCTGCCTGATTACTGCATTTACCCCCCTTAACCTCGCATTGATTTATGTTTGTGATTTCAGCTGCTACCTCCTTATATTTTGATATTAAACGCTTATTGCATGACTAGTCTCGAGAGTTGAAGAGAGTTTTCCTGTTTAAATGTTTTGTCATGCAATAGGAAGCAACACTCATGAATGTAAGATCTGTGCATTGTCATGTTGCCTACTTGATGCTTAATGAGCACAAAACTGTTTTAAAAGTCCAAATCTGGATGATGTTGGTTCAACAAACTACACTTTTGACCTTTAGATGAGGGAAACTCCTCCTTCCTGCACCCACCCCTACCGCCCTGGGGGCGGTAGGGGTATATATTCCCCCCCCCCCCCAAAAAAAAAAAAAAAAAAAAAAAAAAAAAATATGAGGTGGTGTGATGGCCTGTTAATGCACTAAAAATCTAGTTTTTGAAGGTTTGAAATGCGAAAAAGCTAGGTCGCTTTGCTCCCTCGCATAATAATTATCTTTCGGGATCTCGTAATTTCGCGCCCCCAGAAGGCCTATATTGTTCTTAAATAGCTTAAAGGGTTCAAAATTTGAAAAAATAAAGATGTAATTGCTTTGCTCGATATATCATGTATGTGTCATAGGAATCCTGCTAAATATTGCGCCCCCAATATAGGATAAAATGAATAAAACAGCATTTGCACAGGTTCAACTTTTCAAAGAAATCTCAACTTCAGGTACCCTTTCAGGCCTTTCAGGGTTTTCGTTAGTTTTACTCCCGATTGTAGAAGTGAGTGAATAGAAAACCGCTTATAAATGCATGAAATTCGAGCTTCTCTACCGCTCAATTGCAAAATTTCCTGAGTAAAATACACAAGAAATTGCGTTTTTTATGGTTAAAAATTGAAAAATTTGCCGCTCGGTCCCTTTGCTCCCTCGCTGACGTAGATAGGTTTGGGTACTCGGGGGGGAGGGGGATTCATTTTTTTGCCACGGGTGCCATAATCCCTAGATACGCCACTGGCTTCGCTTCCTTGCCGGTCAACCCCCCCCCCCCCCCCGGATAACGAACACGGATCTACACCCCTGTGGCCCCCCTATTGAAAAATTCTGGCTACGCCAGTGCCTGTACAAATAAACTGAAACAGAGATTGTGCATAATGACATTTTTAAGAGCTAAGGGAGGTCTTAACTCTTTCAACTACATGTCAAAAGATTCAATTTAGAATTCTGTTGAACACCCAGCCCGAATATAAGACCCTATAGGCATGATAAGTATTGGGTTTCAGTATTTAGTTCACTGAAGTTACAGAAAACTTTTCAAGTATTTGATTTGTACAGTAGAAGACCTGCGATTTCATTTACATCTCACTTGCCTGTATACCTATTAACCAATTAACTATTTATTTTTAACCCTGATTCTGTTGCTGTTTGGGGGTTTCTACCTTCACACTTGCAATGATGTATTAACTAAGCATGATACTGTTGTTGAGAAAAAACAAACTATAGGCCTACTTTTAATACATTTGGGGAGATATAAAATGTTTTTAAATAGCAATTTAAAAAAAATCATATTATTACTATCCGACGCACCTCTGTCCAGTCAATGAAGCTTATAATACTTCATTGGAATATTTATTAATATTCAGTCTTCTTGTCTGTGAAATTTTCGCCAGGCCAGTCCAGTATGTTTTCAGAAGTGATGGGCTTAAATGTCTAAACTAGTAACAGCAGATCATGAAAAATTTATATTAGGGCATGCGCAGTAGTAACGTTGATCGATTCTCTGTACATAATTATTCACTGCACTGCGCAGGTCCGCGCACGTAACTAGGAGCTGAATATGCGTAGCATGCGATCTGTGCCCTCTGTAAGTTGGCAATATCAAGTAATAGTGTATTTATACTGGGCTACCTTCATTCCTGCGTGACTAGGTGACAAATAACTTCACTGCATTGGTTGACATGGATAGCGTGCTCGGCGGGATCAGAAAATGCGACACATGTTTTAGTCTGTGGGGCAACATTGAAGTTTCAGATCACTATCCTCGCGCTATCTCGCGCTTAACAGAAAATTTGGGCGTCGGGTAGTTTTTCTGACTCTGCCATATCCAGGAAATTTGTGATGTGAAATTTCACTTGATTAATAATCAATACATTTTCTTACGCTCATACACTCATGTGACTGCTATCTAGGCCAATTGAGATAACAAAGGTGAATTTTCATGTGTCTTATTTTTTTTTTCGTACCTAAAATTCGGCAGGGATTCCACCTTTAGAATTTTACTGGAGGTACTCAAGCAAGGCAAGGACAAGTAAGTGTGTCCTTAGAATTTTGAACCAAAAGTGAACCATGTATGCTATTGGGAGCAATTTATTGCATATCCACGCTTCAAATTTTTAAAAGATCCTGATAAAGCTTACATCTTAGGAAGTAAAGCAACGAAATACAATTTGCCTAATTTGAAACCCTTACAGAACGCTATTTTATGCACTTCACTGGGGGGGGGGGGGGGGGCGAAAAGTCACAATTTTAGAGAAACATGAGAGAGAGCAAAGCGTCAGAGTTTTTTATTGCTCTCGCATTTGAAAAAATTAAAATCACTATTTTGCTATGCACTTTAACCTGAACTGAGGGCGCGTAATCCTTTAGTAAAAAAGAATTATTTTTCTTCTTTTTGGGGCTTTCTTTTTTTCTCTCTTTAGTTTTCTTCACCCTTTTTAAGTGCCGCACGGGGAACGTGCCCCCTCTACTCGCGTTAAATATGCCACTAATAATAAACATATTGCGCTGAAATGTGAAGCACCAGTTTTCTTATAAAGGACGAGCAAAAATATACAAAAGGGAGATATGAAGAAAATCAACCTGCATGAAATATGGATGTTCACTCTCTACGTTCCCACGGCTATCAAATTGCAATGAAAGTATTGATATTATTTTAGGAGGGACTTAAGCGGTAAAAATAACCATATGTTTTATAGTGTTAGTTTTAGTAAAAGTGATGTGAGGGGGGGGGGGGGGGTTGTCATCCCCGACAATAAAACAATGGTTTCTGTCGGCACATCCGCACTGTTGTCCATAATGCCTGTTTTTGACTTGTTCTTTGACGTGCTTTTTACTGTTGGAAATGTTATCAATTCATCCGTGAAGTTGTCTTTAGGGTTTTTTTTCTGACATTCCCCAATAGTCTGATGACGCCCGTTGATGTTGATAGCAAATTATGTAGTAAGAGACGTGTGAAATACACTTCACACATTGTCTAATAAAAAAGTGATTTGAATAAGGGAAGGAAACCTGCACTGGCAATCGAGCCTCTTAAAAACAATGGTGATGTGTCCTGTGTATTGACAAGATATTGAAACGGCTATCTAACACAACACTTTGTTTCCTAGCCAACTCATTAGGTTGCATTACTAAAGCAGCATCTATTGACGAATTCCCAGCCTAGACTTCCCATTTATTTACCTTGGGCTTTTTATGGATAAAGGTAAATGTTAGAAAAAAGAATAACTGTCGCATAAAATATGAAGTTTATCTTTGTTTTCTCTTAAATATCTTTTAAATATTATAAATGAATAGAAAGGTACATGGCAAGCTCGGGCATGTTCCATATATACGCTACCAGGTATTATGGAATTGTAGTATGGAATCGTAAATATGAATCGACATGCAAATATCATTTTACCTGATATTCTGTCTGATTCAACCTCTAGAAGGGCATACTAAGGTTTTAGATATGATCGATAATGTATGGGACAGAAAATAACGTGGACATACAAGATATGTGACAAGTGAAATCTATTAAATAGAAATGGCTAAGATGTATCGCCCAGCCGCTATATAATTCCGCGAAGGTTTTCATAAGTTTTGGTTACTCGTGTGGCTTTACTTGTCGGTTTCAAGTTCAATTCACAAAGAAGACTGATAGAAAATAATGGGTCCCCCATGTGATTGTCATTATCTTGACATCTTAATCCATTACATACGGGAACCGGATGGTCCTTGTATTAAGTCTATGGTAATGACAGAATTCAGTAGGCATCGGGTTAATTGGAAGTCAGATTTTAAAGATATGATTTTAATAAGAAAATACACGCAGTTGCTGATATTCCAGTTGATTTTGATAGGTTGTGGTACCCCAGACAATATGATCTGTCATTAAATTTAAAAGAGGATATTGAAAAATATATAGTTTGTTGTACACAATTAATGGGAGAATTATCTATTCATGAGTAATTTTCATCTAATGGAAATGAATATCGAAGGCTTATATACATCGTGTATCAAAATAAAGGTAGTCTATATTCAGGAGGTAATTATTCCAAAGTTACTTATTTTGAAAAAATAACATGTAAAGTTTACAAGATAATAAAGTTGAACTTTGTTTATACCTTTCTTGCATCACTGATCTCACTTTATTCCTTCCTGTTTGTGTTAGAATGTGACCCTGGCATGTACGGAGCTAATTGTTTGCAAGAATGCCACTGCTCTCCATCAACTAACTGTGCTAAGGATACAGGAGAATGCATTGATGGGACTGTGTGTCAGGAAGGCTTGACTGGTATCAACTGTCAAAAGGTAAGGAAACTTACTAATTTGTTAAAATCATTTCCATACCTTATCATGACAATCGCTGACACCAACTCCATTTTCGAACAAGACATATTTATTTGAGACATATAAATATCCTCTTTTTCATCAGTTCGTGAATTACAGTCATGACATGTTGGTATGTCTGTAGGCATTGTATGCTTGATTCGGTCTTAATCGCATGATCAGACAATTGATGAAAAACACAAAGAGATTATACGCTTAATCACCTGAATGAACAACAAAATTACAACAGCAACAACAACAACGAAAAAAAGGTTTAGAGGCTGAAATTACAATACACTGTGAGAAAATCTTTTAGGATTCCAAAAGTACCTTTTCCCCTTTCTGTTCATAGCTCCTTACTTACAGCATCATTTATATGAGTTCTTGGCAAAAAGGTTATTTCAGTTTCCTTTTTATTCTCCTCTTCTTCTATAGTATGGAATTCCAACACACTTGAAGTCGGTAAAAGTGAGCTTACACCGTCTCATACGGTCACAAACTAAATGCTTTGTTAAGAAATCTTGAAACCCCAAAACGAGTGTTTTAGCATCTATATTTTCTGTTGCAGCCAAGTCTTAATCATTGCCACCCCCCCCCCCCCCCCCACCCATCGCATGCTCGATTCCAAAATTCGGCGATGTCAATTTTACTTAATATTTAGGTAAGTCCACGCTCATCTGTGTCTTTATTAATTGAATAAAGTCTTGTATGTCGACACAATATTAATGAGATTTACAGAAAGAAAAATATGGAAGAACATGGACGCATGTTTCTTTCCGTTACAACGTAGTGATACTTTTGAATCATGGTTATAATCTCCCTGACAGCTAGGGTAATCGTCACGGTCAAGCACATACATTAAACCACCTTGTTTGTACATTTCCTACTTTTAAACGAAGTATCTTCGAGGCTGTCCGGAACACCATCTTCAGTCTGCACCAGTTCAGATATTGGTTAATTTAACTGACAATTATCCCCTCCCGCCCACCCCCACCATATTTTTTTACGAGTCAGCATAGCACTACAAATTCGATGCATGGCATGCTTAGCTGCGGGAGCCATCCATTTTGAACTAATATTTATCTCTTCAACTAGCCTATAACAAGCTTTATGCGGATATCTAGATCGAAATGCTTATGAATCTTTAAAAAAAAGATATCAACTGTTTTGTCCAGGTGAAACTACCACCATGACCACTGAGCCGATGTCGCTACCGTGGGCTGGGATCGTCTCTGGGATCACATTCGTCTTTCTCCTAGTATTTGGGGGCCTGTTTATTGGTAGATGGTAAGTACAAATACAGTACGTTTAAATGTTGCAGATTCTGGAATCAAACGGCTTAATCATATTGGCATGTAAAAATATACCTTATCATGCTATAGACTCTCCTGTTTATGATGCTAATTCATGTTATCTTTTAGGCCTATAAAATTGTAATGATTAAGATTTCATTAATGGTCACTGAGATTATTATCATCTCGACTCAAAATCCCAAGAAGTCTCCAGAATTCAATTTCATTATACATACATGTCGTATGGTCATGATGGTATAAGACTTGCAGTGTGCTTCAGTAGAACTCACTTAAATATAATTATTTACTATATGATAATTCAATAACATCATTTGCGAGAAATCACCCCTTTCCTTCACTCGAGGTCTTGGAAGTGGGGGATTCATCTCCCAAATTTGCTCGGCCAGGCGTACCATCATGACCGCCTCACATCCTGGCAGCGTGGTTGTCCCTTTGCAATAATCTAACATTTCAAACTTTTTAATTTTAGTGATAAAATCACCAGTAAATGCTACTAATATATACACGCTACGCAAAAAAATGCAAGTTTTAGAAGTTGGGTCGGGAATTCGATGTTTGTACAAGAGACGCCGGCTTCCTGGTGAAATAGTGGCAGTTCCGAATAATGGTTTACTATGAATGTAGAGAACAGAAATCACAATTTTTTCTCTATTTAAGATCAGATAAAATCTAATGCGTTAACAGCAAACTCTCCACCAACGAAGAGGAAGGACATGGGATCGATATATATTTCACAGAAAACTGAAAAAAAAAAGATAAAAAAAAAAGAAAAACAAAACAAAAACATGGTTAATCATAACTGATGTGTTAGGGGTATTATTTCAAGGGTTCAAGAGAGCTAGTGTTCAGAAGTCAGAAGTTTGGCGAAAATCATTAAATTGTCGATGGGCATACGCCATGGAACCATCAACAAGTCAATTTGTGATCCCAATACTTTGAATTTTCCCTTAATACTTGGAATCTGACTGCGTAATTTACAAACTTGAATGGGCGGGGTACCCTTACTGCAAATTTAATCAAATGAATGTTTCTAGACTGCGTGCTATTTAGAGTAACCATTATATAAATCTATTGGAAAACAAATTTAGATATGCTCTTGCGACTAAAGAAACTTTAGAATACATTGCCAACATCATATTTCAGTTGAGCATTTTCCCGACGATAGTATTACGTTTATTGAACCCCTATTCTTTATACTTGCTACAGATAAAGAAATTGCTTCAAATGATATTTATCTGTTTATTTCAGGGTCTACAGAAGAAGGGCATCGACGAATTTGCCACCTCAAAGATTGTCAAAGTCATCGCCACCAACAAAAAAGGAGATACCATCATGTGGTGATGATCTATACGAGAACCAAACTTATCCCGGCGAATAGAGAGAATCTGATCATATCTACATGCCTGTCAACGAAGATGTTAAGTCTTCAGACGACAAAAGTCTTAAGAGTGACGAGGAACACGAATATGTACTTTACGAAACCATAGATTTCAAATGTTAATGCATATTCCAACTGAGTTTTTATTACATCAATTACCCTCTCGAAAAAAAATATTCGGGAAACCGCGACATCATGTGGGCAATCGCAACATCATTTCATTTAGTAAGATTTTTTTTTTTTTGATCCCCAGACGAGGAATTTATTATTTAAAAATAACTCAATACATATTACACAGTTTACATAAAGGAAGAATTCATGAAACATATTCGATTATACAGTCTTCAAATTGATTCGAATATCGTAAACTTAATTTTCTTCAGCATTTCTTAATCGTTCAAACTTTTCCTCAGAGAGCTTAAGTTGTTTTTTCTTTATAAGATATTTCACATTTTCCATGAGATCTCTTTTAAATTCAAGAAACATAACTGAGTTAAACTGTTTCAATTTCAAATAACTTAAAACATACACCCTATAAATTGTATATTGAGCAAACAATAGGATAATGTTAAGAAGACTCATATTTTCATTATCAATGTCATATCCAGTTAATAATAATTTTTCATCAATATCAATGTATAAATCATAAACAGTATTGATTAAATATTTTACTTTAAGCCAGAATAAATTAACTTCAGGACAATATAATAGAACGTGGAAAGTATTTTCATCTCTTTTGCAGTATTTGCACGTAATATCAGATGTAATTTTCCAAATATATAAATTGTCTTTAAACGGTAAGATCTTATGAATTAGTTTAAAGTTATATTGTTTTATTTTGTTATCAATTTTCCAAACTTGAATTTCAGTAATGAAATCCAGTTAAAATTTGCTGCTAATTGAAGTTTGTGCTGCCAAAAGTACCATATATTTGGTTCAGAAGATTTCAAATCAATCAACAAGGAATAAAATTGTTTTGTTTTAGTATTCAAAATATTGATATAATCACCTGTTTTTATTTGAAACAATTGAGGATTATAGTTAATGTCTACTTCAGATCTATTCAACTTATCAAACCAAAAACGTGGAAAGGCTTTTTTAATCCTAGAATATTGGAATTTGACCAGCAAAGAATTGGTCATTAATATCTGGTCAATTTGTAAATAATCTTTCCATGTTCCATTTTTAATTATGTCTTTTACTCTATCTATACCTTTTTCATGCCACGTATCAAAATACAGTAATTTACCATTGAACTTAATATTCGTGTTATTCCATATAATTTCGTTTTGGATATGAAGAATGTAGAAAATCAACAAAACGTATTTCGGCCCAAGTTGAAAGTAAATTACAATAAAACAGTGGGAATTTGTGTTTTTTACACAATGAAAGTATATCACTCACTGAACAATTAAATTGTAAACATAACGGTAATCCTCCCAATTTATTTACCAGAAGAAGCTAAAATATTTCCATGGTTTCTTTGTGCTATTATCTAACAATTTCGGCAACCAGGAAAGTATCAGTGACTTGAATCTAGCATTTAAATCTAACATTCCTAGACCACCTTCATACATAGAAAGATTAACAACTTTTCGTTTTACCTTTTCTCCTTTTGAATTCCATAAGAAGGAATAGATAAATTTGTTTAATTCTTTTTCATATTCACGAGGAAGCATATAACATGAACCTAAATAAATCAGTTGTGATATAAGTAATATTTTTATAACTACTATCTTTCCAATATATGTCAAATTTCTCATTTTTCACAAGCTAATTATATGTTTTATTTTGTTAATTTTAACTAACCAGTTTAGATCATTGAACTCATATTTTTACATAATACGACACCAAGATACTTTATAGGTTCATCTGACCATGATAACTTATCAACACATTTTGTTGTATTAATATCAATATTCAAAGGCATAATTTGTGTTTTTCCAAAACTTAGTTCTAGTCCAGCAGTGTTTCCAAACAAAACTATTTCATTCATAGCAAGATCACCTGAATAAACAGAATCAACGAATAACGTCGTATCATCAGCTAGCTGGGAAATTTTCAAATTATATTCATAAGGTAATTCTTTCATTGGCACACGTATACCACTTATGTTTACATTGGATCTTATCCGTGTTGCCATCACTTCTACAACTAAAACAAACAGCAATGCCGATAGAGGGCATCCTTGTCTGACGCCTCTTTTTATGTCAAATGGTTGCGAAATCCATCCGTTATTAATTATTTTACCTTGGGCTTTTGTATATAACACTTTAACCCACCTAATAAACGACTCTTTAAAATTGAGTCTATTCAGTGTTTCAAAAAGAAAAATATGGTTAACACAATTGAATGCCTTTTTAAAATCTAAAAAAAGTAAAATTCCATTCATTTCCATTGTATTGCAATAATCAATCACATCTTGAACCAATCTTAAATTTTCGGAGGCAGAGCGACCTTTTATATAACCAGTTTCATCAAAAGAAACTATATTATGAATAACATTTTGCAACCGTCTAGATAAAACCCTTGCTATGATTTTGTAGTCTATATTTAATAAAGAAATGGGCCTCCAATTATCTAAATTTTTTCTATCACCCTTTTTGTATAATAACGTAAGTATTGCTTGTTTTTGACTATCTGATAACTCTCCTTTTTCGTATGCTTTATTCAAACTATGAACTAATATTTCTTTAATTTCATGCCAGAAACATTTATAAAACTCCGCACTTAACCCATCTCCACCAGGTGATTTATTATTCTTCATTGATATAATGGCTTGATAACATTCCTTTTCTGTTAAAGGACCTTCACAACTAAGTGCATCGTTTTCGTTTAACCGATTTAAATCTGTGTTTTTTAAATAAGTTTCAATGTTGCCAATACAAATATTTTCATTTACTGAGTATAATTTTCTATAATACTCAGTAGTAACATATAACATTTCATTTGGAGTCGTAACAGTCTTACCCTCGTATGTTACAGAATCCATTTCCTTTTCCTTACCATTAAAGAGATTCTCTTTTCAAAATATATTTTGTGGACTTTTCGCCATATTCTAGCCACTTTTCTCTGGCTCTAACGTAAGCACCTTTACATTTATACGTATACAGTTTATCAATCTTATTCTTTATTTCTTCCATTTCCCGAAAATTACTATTTGTTGGGTTTTCATCAACTTTAACACACAATTCATTCAGTTTGTTCTGTAATTGTTTTAATCTTTGATTTTATTCATTTTGTTTTTCTTTAGAATATTTGATGGCAAATTCTTTGATTTTAATTTTACAAAGTTCCCATTCCAATTGTGGGCTTTGATGTGCATATTGTAATTTCACGTCCATGATTAAACGACTTATGTTTTCTTTAAATATCTCATCATGGAGTAAGGCATTGTTCAATTTCCAATATCCTTTCCCACGAGCAAAATTACTAACTTTTACTTTCAGTGACACAGCATTTTGATCGCACTTAAGTGCTGGGCGAATATCTGTACTGTATATCGAATAATACAAGGAAGAGGAAATGAGCCAATAATCTAACCTTGAAAAAATCCCGAACAACGACTGACGCCAAGTAAACTGTCTTTTTGTTGGGTACATTTTTCTCCAAATATCTATAAGTTTATTCTGTTGAATAAATTTCAAAAGATTTTTATTAGGTTTATATAAATGAGATACTCCACGTGTGTCCAATGAAGGTTTCTGTATAGTATTCCAGTCACCTCCACAAATTAACAGATCATCATCTTTTCTAATTCTTTTAAACCAATAAAGAATATTCCTGTAGAATACATTCTTTTCTGACAGTTTGGTAGGTGCGTATATATTAAGGATAGTATAATAATTTGTTTGATACAAGATTCTGAGAGCAATGGCTCTACCATCATTTCGACAGTGACTTGTTACAATCTTAAAAGGTACTTTATTACGGAATAATATTGCAACACCTTTCGAGTGATTCGTCCCGTGGCTAAAATAGCACATACCTTTCCACTCTGAAGTGATAATTTTTTCTAGTTCTTTCGTCCAAAATGTTTCCTGTAGAAAAACAATATCTGTTTTTTGTGCTCGAAGCCATGCAAACATTTTACTTCTCTTTCCTTTATCGCGTAGCCCTCTTACGTTGAGAGATACGAAGTGAATTAATTCTACTTTAACATTTCCCATTTTCATCAAGTTTTGGTTGTTTCATTATCGTTCTTCATTTTACATGCGTAACATCAAAGTTCATTAATTTAGTTTTTCTTTACATTCTGACTTCTTGCTTCTGGGGTTTTGTTTACGCTTCCTTTTCGTTGATTGACATCGATTCTTTTTCTCTAAGGTAGGAGTCTCTGGTGATAGTGGCGATTTCTCTTCATCACTGGAGCTCGAAGATGAACTGTGTTGATCGTAAGTATCATCACCATCGTCGTCATTTAGTAAGATAGTCTATCTGAAGTTATTCCTGTTTTCCCTACTATATTTTGATGACAGAATAACAATAGCAATATAAAAAAGTGTCAAAATTCAGTAATGGAAAATTGATGTTCGGGCAAGCGATGTCAGACTTCATACGATATAGTGTCATTACGCCATGCTCTCAAAATAGCACGTAGTTAGGATGTATTGTATTTCCACCCTTCCCCCTAAAGAGGTAGAACGAAATTACTAAGATCAAAACTCTTTGGCACAACTGGCGCGACTAAAAACATGAACAAAAGAGGCACTTTCACTCGCTAAAAGGCATTCCTTGATTATGAGTGGTCGATAATAAAAATACACATTTTTTCAAAAAATTCTTTTTGCGAGGGGTATAACTTCTTTATTTATTGCAAAATAAATGGTAACCATGTAAATGGTCTCCGTTATTTTTATCCTAATTTCTGTAGATTTCTGTATGTAAATAAAACAATTAACGGCAGTGTAAACAAATTAATACTTTGTTTTTACCATAGATAACCAAAACGAAAAAGAAAATTATGTACCCGAATATTAGAAGTATCCACTGGAAGTAGAGTAATTAAAGAATAAAAAAAGGGGTGATTTGGCCTGATGTAGATTCGACTATGATAATGTTGGTAAAAGGCATAGTATTTGTATGATGTAAACGGGTTGGACATTCCATTTTGTTACAGAAAGAACTAAGTGGATCCTTTAAAAACAAAATTTATTGAAGAAAAAAATAACACAGATACAAACATCGACATCCATATTGCACTCCATATCTTGTATCAGTTCATTAGTTGTGATTATTATGTCAGGCGCCACGGAACGTCTTCGACAGTGGAGGGGCTTAGTGGGGGGATGCGTGTATTACCACATTTTTGCACTGCCACACGTTTGCACGTGTTTACTGAAAAAAAACTGTAGCCCCCCCCCCCCCCCCCCCCCAGCCCCCCGTTCCGCGGTCCCTGTATATTGTAAGAAGGTGAATATCTTGACATTAAAATCGATAAAATAACGAAGTAGCAAAGATATCCATGTGTAAGGAGGGGGGGGGGGGGGTGTTAGGAAAACAAATATTTTGATTTTCATATTACATGTTTTTACAGGCTTGTTATAATTCAAATGATCTATGAATTAAAAATATGTTCTCCATTTTAAAGTGTGTATGTTATGAAAAGTTTTATTACTACGTTATTTGAAAAGTGTACAGAGATGAATTTTGATCAGTTGATAGCGCATTCAAAATAGTCGTCTGTAAATGCAACAAATCAAGAAGAGATATTTTTATTTTTTAAAGCAATTGTTGATCTTTTTTAGTACGATCTGCAAATGTGAATGAATATCAGAATATTTATAGCTTTTATGTTCTTACTGTCTCCTTGCATATGTTGATATACTTTTACTACGTTGCTCTTAAATACAATTTTCTCTTTCTTACAGGAAATTTAGATATGTTGGACAATGTTACATGATGATCAATAATCATTGTGTAATTGTGTTCCTTGATGTTGTCATGTCCCGTACGTGTTACTTTGGAATATGCAAATAAACTGCATAAAATGAGTAAGGATAAAATATTGATTCTGTAGGTATGTGTAAACCGCATGATTTTAGGACATATTGTACTACAATGTTCCTATTTTACATATACACTTGGGTTACAAATAATGTGCACACCACTTCCTAAGGTGACCTTACTTTATTTCATTGTAATTATTATTATCAAATATGAAGTATTTGGCGTCACCTGTGCCTGGGAGGGGAAAAGCGAACTGAATCACTGTAACCCTTAGGTCTCTCCTCCCGGGTTAGATTCGAACCCACGATCTTTGGTTCGACAGGCAGACGCTTTACCGACTGAGCCAACTCTTATGAGAAGGTATATACCGTTAAGTCACTAGTTGTGGTGCACCCATGCAATACAGCTTCATTGCTGCAACGACCTCAGTCCACATTTTGGCCGTTTCTTCTTTTTTTTAATGTGAGACCCATACAAAACCTATCGCACGCAAGCCAGCTATGCACTCAGTAGCAGCTCGCGCCGTACGGCATGGTGCAAAGTTTTTTTTTATAGGTGGATTTTATTCACAAGCAATTTCGCGTCGAATGGTGGGTGGTTCCTCAACTAACATGGTATTTTCTGCAAAAATTTAACCCATGATTGTTCAACCCCATCACGTCTGGTGACACTACGGCATTTACCATAATAATAATAACCCCGGTGGTTTTTTTGTATAGCGCTCATGTCCGTCACGTTGTGACGCTCCTGGCGCTCCAACATTATTACTCCGGTCATAGTTTGGTGGCCAACTATGTAGCGCTCTAGCATATCGGGTACCCATTTACACGTAGGTGGAGAGTGGGAAATTTATGCTCACAGTGTTACATTAGCGTTCTAGTATCTCCTCAGAAACGTTTCATCATATTTTAGTGATACAATTTAAGCTCTGATTTTCTAAGATAAGGAATAATAACTCATTAAAATGGGCACAATATGCATTGCCCCCCCCCCCCCCCCGAAGAAAAGTAGGCATTGTGCCCCGCATCCCTTTAGAACGAACCACCCCCCCCCCCCCCCAACTGAGGGACTTTTCCAGAGCTGGCGAGCCCCCCAAAATACGGGTCACCCTTTTCCAAAAGTTGACAAACCTGCATTTGTGTGCCCCCCCCCCCCTTTACACAAAATTCTGGATCCACCCCTGATGTATGGGAACATCTATTCATTGTCCTATTTCTTATTGTATTTCTTCCTGCACGATCACTATCCATTCTTCTTTTTTTTAAACCTCATAAAACGACGCAGTATGACATAACAAGGAAGCAGCCATTTACGAGGAACTAGGAGTGTATTTTTCTTGGCATAATAGTAGACCAGCCAAGAAGATTTTTTTTACTTTGGACGGCATTTTTGGGTAATCCTCGGCGTTCATGCTTAAAGTCTTGCAAAAATACTGACGAATAACGTACGGGCGGATGCCACGCGCATTTTTGCCTAAAAATGCCATTTTTGGCTCAAAATTTGAAAGAATGTCAAAAATCACGATTTTTATTTTTTTGACCTAATATGTAATACCTGATTAAGACTTTTCAAGTGTTATCAGATTTATTTTGAGTTTCAAGTTATAAACCTGATTAATACACAATTGAAAGTAGGATATTACACACACATGTATGGCGTAATGAAACATAAAGCTGTGATTTACTCAAAATAATAGGTTGTGAAAACTACCAATATTTCAACGTTTTTTACCCAACTTAAATTTGTCATTTTAGACGCCTTTTCTTGTTTAAACATATCATGTTTATTGTCATGTCACACACAGAAAAGAAATTATCCGATAAGGTAATGTATAACTCATTTTATGTTATCCCAAACAGAACGATGTGTTTTTGCTGGATGCGCATTCTGACTGAAAAACACTATTTGAAGGTACATCTAGAGTGTGTAAGGCAATTATCCCATGTTTATTAGTATAGTCTATGGGCCAAAAACTGAAATGTCTCCACCCCCTTAGAAATAATCTTAAATGATTTTTTTTTTCCTGTTAGATGGGACCATTAACTATCAGAATATGCTTCTTTGCCATAAAATAAGAGGTGGGCGTGGCCACAAGGACTATTACAATGGCAACGGATCAAACACAGTAGAATTTAAGAAAATGTCATGTATTCGTGATTAAGAAAGGACAAAAACACATTATAACATTTTAAAGTAATGTATTTCTCACTTGATAAAAACTCAAACAAAAGGTGTCCATCATGTTTGAAAATGGCTGTTGCTATGGAAACAGTAAGACAAAAAAAAAACATATTTGACCCCCCAAAAAAAACCCACGATGCTACCGAAAAAAGTAAATATTAATACATTTGTATTGTACATGATTATCTTCTCTTTTACACGACACTCACTTATCAAAATTTGTTTAAGTAAAGGGATGATGGAGGAGACCACTTAATGTGTAGGTCGTTACCATGGTAACAAATAAATTTATTGCATTTCTAATGAAATACAGCACTATATTTGTTTTCAACATGAAATAATGGTAAACATCTAATTATTGTTACCGCCTGTTTGATTATATTCACAAATTTAGTTTGGAATATAGTTTGGATTTTGATTTATAAAAAAAAAATCTGTTGCCATGGAAACAGAATTAATGAAGATGACATCTTTCAACTAAAGAAGGAAATGTAACTAACCAATATAAAATATATAGCAATTAGATTAACAAACACCGTCAGCGATTAGAATCTGCTCGTTGGTTGTGAATGTGACCACTATCATAATAGCTGTTACCAAAATTTGGTAGCTAATACAAAAAGTGGTGTTGTCTTTCTACAAGAATTTCTGTTTACTTGATTCCAATCTAGATCCAGAAGATTTGTGTTCGCTATTAAATGGGTGATACCAAAATTTTCACATTGAACATGATGGCAAGACCTGCTACTTGATTCATTGCAAATGTTATTTATATACAGTGCGTATCAGGAAAAATTATACCCAACTTAATTAGCTTCCAAATTAAAAAGTTATAATCTCTATGAGCTTGAAATTTATTTCATAGTAAAGAACAACTTATATTCTGTGCAATGATACCTTATATTCATATCTTTGTTGCCACGGATGACTCAGCAGCAGGCTTTTCAAACAGTATTGTCAAACTCCTCTTGTACCAAGTTTGGGCTGAAGTAGCGAGTGTGGGTCAAACCAACTATGCATTAGCTACTTCAGTTGGAAAACAATTGCTGAGTTATTTTCAATTGATTTTGTGCATTTGAATAGAAGAGGTGTTAAAGTCAACTCAAACTCAAGAAAGGGTTCATTACAAGCTAAATTTCAGATTTTTTTTTTGCCATTTGATAACACAATGTTGGCTTCATCTGCATCCCTTTTTTCAGGAAAGCCTTTGTACTGAGTCATTAAAAATGGACACTGTTAATTCTCAACGTGTATCCTTCCTTTTCTTCTTTTAGTCTTTGAGGTCAGTAAACCTTTCAGTCCATGTGTTATTCGCAAAAGCACCGTGTGCACCGTATGCAGGTGGAATGGTGCTTTTGACGAATGAGCAGACAGTTTTTAGTTATCACGGGACAAGAATATAGAAGGCTATTGAAATAAATTAAATATTGTCATGTGGATTGAAACAAGGTCATATGGAAGCTTAGATTACTTTAAACAATGAAGCATTAAAGCACAAAGGAGAATTTAACTTTTTACAAAATATTTTAGACTAAAATAGCAACATTCGTTGCATCAGCGTCAGCCCACACTTGGAACAAGAAGATTTTGATTGTTTGACTCTTTTTAAAAAACCATGGTGCTCAGTCATCCATGACAACAAGGTCATATGGAAGCTTAGATTACTTTAAACAATGAAGCATTGAAACACAAAGGAGAATTTAACTTTTTACAAAATATTTTAGACTAAAATAGCAACATTCGTTGCATCAGCGTCAGCCCACACTTGGAACAAGAAGATTTTGATTGTTTGACTCTTTTTAAAAAAACCCTGGTGCTCAGTCATCCATTTGGAGCTTTTGGCGGAACTTTTTTAAATTATCGCTGATTGACATCTAGGACTTCAGCCCCCTATTTTAGCCTTTCCTTTTTTCTTTCGTTTTTTCGCGTACCTCTCTTTCACATCGAGACTCCCCCCACTTTGGAAAATCCTGGATCCGCCGGTGACATCAGATTCTTATGAAGAGGAAAAAAGTCATCCTAGTGGGGTTCAAAGTACAATGTCATCATGAAAGACTGTATAGACTCGTGGGCGTCGCTAGGCCTTTCTGAGTTGGAGGTGGGGGGGGGGGTGTCGAGATCACTAATTTACCGACAAACCTGAGTCTGTGTGCCACCGATACCCGATAAACCTTTGTTTGTGAATGACAACATGTGCAGAAGCAATTAACTGAATAATTTGTTCTCAACCTATATCAACCGTGAGTCTATTTTCATTTAATGATGAATAATAATACATAACATTTATATTGCGCTGAATCCATATGTTTCTAAGCGCCGAAGTAGTATTATTACCCTGGCTTAAGCCCAGGGCCCTATAAGGCGCTGAAAGCAGTCAAGGAATAAATTTCTCCATGTATCCATTTACTACACCTGGGTGGAGAGTGGCGAATGCTGATGAATGTCTTGCCAAAGGACATTCGTGCCATGGCGGGATTCGAACAGCGAACCATGAGATCCACCATGAGATCCACAGTCCGGTGACGACCCCACGACACCTCTATTTGATAAACCTAATTCGAATATTTTTTTTCCTTGCCAATATCTAATTAAAGCACGACCTACAATCACTTGTTCCACAACAAATGAGTGTTAATTTCATATTCGCGAGCGAGCCCCTTTTCTAATGTTCGATTTTAATAATTATCATATTTAAGGGAATGTTAGGTTTTGATTGGGCGAGCGAGTGTAGAGAGCGAGCGGAAAAATAGTAATATCTCTCATTGAAAGAAATTGGCAGCATAAACGGAATTTTCTTAGCAAGGGGCGGGGCGGGCACAATCGTATTTAAGGGAATGTTAATTGTGATTAGGTGAGCGAGCGTAGCGACCGATCAAACTTTGTTGACACTTGTCTTTTGATAATAATGTATAGCATAAACGGGATCCTCTTTCTACGAAGTGGGGGGGGGGGGGGCAAATCGTATTTAAGGGAATGCAAATTTTATTTAAACTTTCTTAAAAATAATAATTGGTAGCATAAACGGGATCTTCTTTCTCCGAAGCGGGGCGGGCACAAGATATTTTATAAGATAAATGACTCCTTTTAGGGGTCAAATGGGCACTTAATGGAAGGAAAACGCCATGTATCAGAATGACAGGGGTAATAATATTGAGGATAAATATGGCACTCAACAGAGATGAAAAGGAGCACCTATTAGAAGGAAAGGATCACTTTATTGAAAAAAAAATGAATAGGGGTACTTGTCTAAGTAAAACAGGTAACTCTCAGAATAGGGGAATAACAGATGAAGGGGTACTTATCAGATTATTAGAATGCAAAAAAGAATGTTGCTGCAAAGGAAAAAAAGCACTTATCGAAGGAAAAGGGGCATGTATCAGATTTGAATAGGGGTTTTATAAAAAAGGAACGTATATTTACAAAAGGACATTTTTAGAGGTGAAAAGAGAACATTTGTTAATAATAAGATAAATATATATAGCTACTATATTAGTTATTCTGCTGTGCTGTGATGTAATGTAATATAACTCCCAACACTGAATAAGCACACATTATAAAGAAAAAGGGGTACTTTGGGGATATTTTTAAGATGAGAAACTGTTCACGCCCAGAACGTACCACTTTTGCATGTCTCCGACTGTCAGATGTACAACATTGGTAAGAACATGGAACCATTAGCAGGGATTTTTCATGTAAATGGAAGAGATAGCTAAGCGGTATCGAGATTCCCAATCATGGGTGTCGATCCGGGTGGCTGGGGGGGGGGGGGGGGAAGGGGGGGGGGGCTAGGGGTTATATATTCCCCCTGAAATTTGAGGTGGGGGATGGCCTGTATAATCCCCAAATATTTTTGGATGTGAGAATTACGATACATCAACTTAAAACTACTAATTATCCGAATTCATTATTTAACAACATTTAATCATACAAAAACAATTT
Source organism: Heliocidaris erythrogramma (assembly GCA_025617745.1). Lineage (NCBI taxonomy): Eukaryota > Metazoa > Echinodermata > Echinoidea > Camarodonta > Echinometridae > Heliocidaris > Heliocidaris erythrogramma. The sequence goes on from CM046859.1 coordinate 9,759,639, forward strand.
CGGGATGCTCTAAATGCAAGTTTTATAGACAGATATTTCAAAAAGTCCCTGGTGTGGGAGGGGGATACCGCACCTTCCTCTCGCCGGTCATCCCCCAATCATGATCACAGATCCACACCCCTGTTCCCAAGGAAAGTTATAATAAATGACCTTAAATTAAATTCCATGTATACAACTAAGGATTTATTTTGTAATATATACTATCTATTACAAGATAAAAATCATCTCTGTCTTTCATTATGAAAATAAAAAATCATATCCCATCAAAGATTAAATGTGCTGACTGTGTGGTATTTTTTTTTTTGCACAGATTTGCACGTTCAATGACTTGCATATTAGAATAAATGTACATTACTCCACTAGAGTCCCGGTTGTTTTACTGTGTTTATATAATACAATACACAATATCATACATAACCCTCTTAATACTTCAGTCTGCTCTTCCCAAGAGTATAATTCCATTATCTCTATATGGATACATGACACATCATCACTGAATATTGTTGTTTATTTATCTCACTTTCTGATATGATGTTCCACCTCCTGGAGATTGACCCATTGCATTCACATGACTTGTGGACCGCACAGTGAATTTATAATCAACCATAATGATATGTAATAATGTTATAATGTTCATATAACATATATCATCTTTCCAGTTGTAGTTAACGATAACTTAAATTATAAAAATGAAATAAAGTTTGGCTTTTTCACGACAAATTAAAAGAAAAACCGAGATATCAAAGAATTTTTCAACCATTGATTTAGTATGCAATATAGCAAATTGCAACTTAAAATTTTGGGGTAAATATGATTCAGCATTACATGTATTTAAATAATTACAAGTATAATGTTAAAAACTGATGATTAATCCTTGAATAATTCTGCATAATGATTATAATCATTTCATTTGTAGACTTTAATTGATTATTTATTCATTTATTTTTTGAACTTGATGTATTAGTGTACTTTGTTGCTCTGATAATAAGCTTCACATTAGCATCAACCATAACATGTTAAAAGAGAGGGGTTTTATCATACATAAGTTGTGTGTCTCTGACAGTAAAGGCCCGATCAGACTTAACCACTTGCACTACAATAAAATAGTTGGACACTGCCAGGGGCAGATTTGGGAGTGCAATTCGGTTATAGGGAACTGCTCTGTGACCGGCCCATCCATACAACAACTTACATGTAGGCAAGTTTTCTTACATATTCAATATGATTTTGATACATTATCAATATACCTTGCAAGACCGACTTCCGAGTGGTCGACCAAATGATGAAAGCCATGCAGAAGTAATTTTGATGGGGTGGGTGCTATATAGCTCAAAATCAGCTTTACAGCTTTTAAAGTTTGTGAGCGAGGAACAATTTTGACACTGTTTAGTCAAAACACTTTTTTCTAATATCTAAAGAGATGTGAATTGAAAGCTCAGAATATATATATTAAGAATGGACATTTGCTTGCAATTAGGAATGTGTGGTAATTTTCAAATTCCAATAGTTTCGTGATGTGTAACTCATTATTAACCTTGACAACGTCCATGAGGAACACATCTGCAACCAACTTTAAAGGCCAAGTTCACCCCCAAAATTGAGTTAATTCAATAAAATTAAATTAAACAAAAAAAAGGTTAAAATATTAATGTTAATGTTTTGCATTGTTTCATGAAACGATGATATGCATAACATTGGCTTTATGCAAATTATTGAGCCGATAATGCCATAAGGTCACTTTTCCTTTTGTATATTTTATTATATAAAATTTCAAATATTTCAGTTTTCTTCTCCAAGAATGTAAAATAAAGTTTGACTCCTCGTAGAATGTGTACGATCATCATTATTATAACTTATTGTGATACAATGAAGAGAATCTTTATAAACATCTATGAAAAGATGAAATATTTGAAATTTCATATAATAAAATACAATACGAAATGTGAGCTCATGACATCACCGGATCACTAATTTGCATACAGCCCATGTTAAGCATATCACTGTTTTAAGAAACAATGCAAAACTTCAAAATGCAAAACAAATTCAAAGCAAAACAAAAACGATAACGATTTAAAACAAGGCGCGTGAATACTTTTATGATATTCATGAAAATTTTGCTGTTTGAAATGATTAAGCCTATTGCAAAAAAATTAAAGAGCACTGCCCATTCACCTTCATATGAAACAAGCCTGAAACAAGGACATCTGGAGCATCAGATGCGAGGAAGCAAAACGACCGAGCCTTATAAATTAAACCCTCAAAGAACCGTAGTTTTAATGCATTTACCCTGTAGTCTGGGGCACATAATCTTTGATGATCATAATTTTCCTTCATTTCTCCTCTTTTTCTTTCTCTCTTTTGAGTTTTTTGTGTACCCTTATTCAATTGCCGCCCGGGGTAGGTGCCCTCCTGCCCCTAGCTCTTAACCCATTGCCGGATGGTTCATGTATAAAGCCTATGGGAATAAGAGAATCCAGTAGTCAACGGGTTAAATACACCACTGGATGGAGAAGGGCGGGGGATGAAACGACACGACACCTTCTTCCATCTTTCCCGCTTCCCCTGTCATGTATTTCGCACCCCTCGCATCTTATCCACACGGGGTTCAGGCCCAATATCGGTTGAATGCTGTACAGAGCGACCATGATAGATGATTATCTTTGTCATGTCGGAAACAGAAAAATGTAAGTAAGAGTTCATTTCAGAGCATCATAAGGAGTATGTGAAAAAATAGGGAAACTGACCTTGTCAACATGGCATTAAAGAAGGGTGTTTGTCTGTTATACATGTATATGGGTTATTACTAATAGAATACTCTAAATGAAATCCTGTATCAAATCGTAAAAGGAAAAGACGAGCTAAGTGAACAGAGGATGATACAATTACCATAAAACATGGTGAATATTAACAGATGAATGAAAAGCTGTCTTTGATTCTCATGTTGATTGTTATATATTTTATATGTTTCACTCTTTAACTATTAAGCAGCATGTTCTGTTTTTATTGCAGCAGTAAACCGATACAATTCTGTTCAAAATCCTACTGGAGCTGAGTTGGCCTAACTCTGTGTGGTTGGCTTTGCAGCAGATCAATGCCGTATATAAATAGAGTGGCCAATTGCAACTCGGCTCCAGTTGGATAACAATATGGCGCATTATGCTAGGTTATGCTTGAAACAAATATACGCCATGCTCTCTATATAGAATAGGTCAAAATTTTATAATCTGAATAATTTCAGCCGTAAATGGTAGAGTTACATCTACTAATAAAATTGATATCAATCTCTCATTATCTAATCAAAGGTAATGAGGACAGGCAATTAAGTTAGAACGGGTCCCCGTGACATGACATCACTCACTAATTTGCGTGCGTGAAAATACGAGTGACGTGTAAATGCGGGAGTGTGATTCCTTGTAGAATTAGTAGTAAAGGCTGCTTCCTTTGCACCCTGGATTGATGGTGTTGAATGGCACCTGTTGGATCAAAAAAAGAGAATTGATTGATTGATTGATTGATTTTATTCGTCAGGTATATTGCAATACAAACACATCGAGGTACCATGACAGGATAGCCCATGAAAGCCAAAATGGCTTATTTCCAATGGGGTCCTTACCTAAATAACTGTTTTAAAATACACATTAGAAAACACATTAGTACGGCTACAAGACTATCGTACAAGTACGACAAGTAATAAGAATGTACTAAAGTAGCCAAATAAAACATAACATTTTTATAAAGTAGGCGAAGATTACATAAATGTGAAATCAAGACTTACTCAACGGAAAAAACTATATACAGAAAATCATAATGAAACTATCGATAATAAACGTTGGTTACATAAGTCATATAATATAGGAAAAAAGCCTCTGAGCTACAAAAAAGAGAGGAGAAATACAGTTATGGAGTAGACACATTTTTCAGATGATGCTTCAATGCACTTTTAAAATGTAAAAAATTCTTAACTGACTTAACATGATTTGGGAGGGAATTCCAGAAAAGAATACCGTAAAAATTTTTACCTTTCCGCTTAGGCACTACGAAATTAAATTGACTATTTCTAGTGTCATGCCCATGAACACTTGAAGAGCGAGTAAAATTATTTATGAAAAAGACCAGCTGTTTCAAGTTCACTCTTCCCAATGTGTGTTCTTGGTGGTTAGTGATTAAAAACAAAGAATATAAAAGAAAAGTTTCCATATTCACCTTTCTTTTCATATTCTTGCAATTTCATTAAATCTCTATATTATTCCGTCTATAATAAGGATAGAAGTGGAGATTGGGGACATATATTTCGCATAATTATCCATGGATGTGTGTGAGTGGGGGGGGGGGGGGGGGGCGGTGATGACGGCAGGAGGAGAGAGAGAGAGAGAGAGAGAGAAAGAGAGAGAGATTTAAAATGAGACTGAAGAGATCGAGGATACCGAGACAGCCAACTCGAACGGGAGGCGTTTTAAGCGTTTTGTAACGGTGATAAATTTAAAATTCAGTACCTTATAGCACACGTCTGAGGCACGGAAAGTGAATCAGAATAACATTGATCGACCACCCCCCCCCCCCCCCCCCCCCCAATCCATGTTGGAAAAAACAGGTGTTCCCTGTCCTAAGCATATTACAACCTTCACAAGAAACCATACGAACAGAACTGCAAGTGCAATTCAGCTTACCAACAGTGGACCAGGAGCCGCAAATCTTGAAAGGCAGCAGCGGCAGGGGTATAGCGCTGGCTGGTGGGACGAAGCTTCGAAGCCAAGTTCAGGAGCTCCAGACGAGGAGGGACTACTGGCGAGCACGGAACAGTTCCAGGTCTTATCTCGTCTCCAAGGGCAAGGGCAAGGCGATTCACCAGCGATATAAGTACGAGCTATACAAAAAAGAGAGACAATGGAATGCGGACTTGGCAAACAACTATCAAAAGGGACAACTAGAGAAGAAATTTCATCAATATAATTATAAAGATCACAACTATGATAGATTAAAAGTTGAAAATGAAAGTGACTGTGAAGTGTCGGATTAAATTTAGTACATGTAGGTCTGCAAGGAAAAAAGCTATCTTTATACCTTTTTGCACCGTGCCATATTTCAGTCGTGCAAATTTATTCAACAATTCAAATCAAATATGGCGCTGTACAGGCCTATAGCAATGTTAGTTATCGGGACTTTGTTTAACTCCAACTTCATTCATTATCGTTTCATTTATATCCTACCAATTCCTGACCCTGGGCTCCGAATTGTATTTTTAAAAAAAAGGCTGAAATATTTTTTTTCAGTTTACAGCTATTAAAGTCTAACATGCAGTGGCGTATCTAGGGATTATGGCGCCCGGGGCAAACAATGAATTCGCCCCCCCCCCCCCAACCCCGAGTCCCCAAACTTTTAAAAAATATTGTACAAGTGAGGGAGCAAGGTGACCGAGCGCCAATTTTTCCATTTTTAACCCCAAAAAACGTAATTCCCTGTGTATTTACCCAGGAAATTGTGCAATTAACTACATTGCTATTGAGCGATCGAGAAGTTCGAGTTTGTTCATTGATAAACGGTTTTCTATTCACTCACTTCTAAAATTTGGAGTAAAATTAACGAAAACCCTTGAGAAGTAGTCGAGAAATTCAACAAGGGGACCGAAAGTTGGGATTTCATTCAAATGTTGGACCTTTGCAAATGCTGTTTTATATAATGTACTTTATGATATATTGCGTGCGCAATATTTCTAGCAAGATTCAGATGAAACTTATTACATTATAACGAGCAAAACAACGACAATTACATCTTTATTTTTCAGATTTTTCAACCCTTTAAGCTATTTAACCCTTTGAGTGCGAGCCCGCGCACAGCGATTGTTCTCCCTGTGACGGAGCGATTTCGGTTACATTGCCGGTAATGGGAAATTTGGAGGTGCTTTCTACTTTGATTGCTCATTATACCTCACTCGGTCATTTTCGGAATTTTTAGTAAATGTAAACATGAAAGGTCAGACTTTTCTCCTTCTAAAAATTTTTGTTTATCGAAACAAAAAATAAGGTTTGTTATTTTACAGGGGAAAAGCCGTCTTATTTTGTTGAAGCTTGGCTTCCTTCCTTTTCAGTACACTTACAATACAAATTGCGTAAACGCCATCGCACACGCGGTTAGAACAAGGTCTATGATATCTCCTTGGTTCGATCGATACCCCATTCATTGGTCCCCATTGTCGTCTGCTAATGCTCGGGCGATTATCCGCCAAGTCATGCATTGCGCCCTGCATTTTACACGTGTTTCCGACTCATTTTGTAGTCGTATTCTGACCAGCATTGTGACATTATCACTCTAAATGCCTTCTATATCACATGTATCAGGGAACTGTTTTTTCAGATGAACATTATTTATTCAATAAGACAAAAATAATCCTATTTACTTTCGAATACATTTCTCATGATTTGTCATAACTATTTGTTTTATTTCTCCCGCTTCATTCGTTTATTTCTCCATCTATCCATTTCTCTTTCAACGCTTTTTTCCCTATGTAGTTGTTTTATCAATAAAACAATTTATTAAAATCATGTACACATATGTGATTTGTTTTGTTTGTAATGGGAACAAGCTAAATGAATGACAGTGAGTGGAACAAAATAATACTTTATCACATCTCAATGCCGCCTGCTCTCTCTCTCTCTGAACTCGTCAGGAAGTTCGTGCAATTAAAACTTTGTTTCAGTGCGTTTTATTTCCGCATTGCATGCAATTTTTATTAGAAAAGGATGTGGCTATTTATCAGAGTTTGATCGATTTGAAAATAAAGAGAACATCAGAAAGGAGCATGATATCGAGAGTGTAGTAATTGTATGTTTCGAGGAAAATATTGAAACAGAAAGACAAGAGTTGAGTTGGATAATGACAAGGATCATAAACAAACTGAAACGATAAAGAAATATGTTTTTAAAAAATAACAGCGATGGGGGGGGGGGGGGGCAATGACAACAATGACGATCGACGATCCCGATAGTATAGCAATCAATGGTGGTAATTTCTAGTCGCCCCCCCCCCCCTTCCCTGGCCGTGACAAGAAATTGATGATGACAATATATCATGTCAGGACGGTTAATAAACACATTTATGTTAGAAAAAGAAAACGTGTGAGTTTTAAGTTTATTGTAATGTAGGCTTACAGCCAAGTTAATTACCAAATCAATATATCTTTATAGTGATGTTGCAATATCTGCAATAACAGCCCGCCTTCCCCCTTATTGTTATTATTATTATTTTTTTTTTTTTTACAGCAGATGACGGAATCGGGAATAAAATAAAGATGCATGAAATTAAAGCTTTCCGTATGCAATATTATGGTTATCCTTTTGACACAAATCCCAGTCATCAGGATAACCATTTAACGGGCTGTACTGTGAATTTCAAAATGAGCATTAATAATTGGGTTCCCGTAATTCTTGGGGTTGTAGTTTTATCATATTGATAGCGTGGCAGCGCATGTTTACAGTTCATTCTTGTATACATGTATTCAGTAGGTCGACCTACGTATACTTCCTCTTCTTTCAAAATGCTAATCCTTGTTTAGTCCACGGAACTGAGAAAGCGTTTCATTTTGAAAAGGTTCATTGAAATTCATGAATGAAGCGCTGAATTTGCCAATTTCAATTGATATAATCCTTGACCAAGCTCCTTTTATTTTATTTTATTTTATTAACTTGGGTTTTAGAAAAGAGTGAATGGTTCATTCATCAATGAAGCGCTGAATTGGCCAATTTACATTTCAATAACCCTTGACCAAGCTCCTTTTATTTTATTTTATGAACTTGGATTTCGGAAAAGAGTAGAATGGTTCATGAATGAATGAAGGGCTGAATTGGCCAATTTCAATTGATATAATCCTTGAGGAAGCTCCTTTTATTTTATCTTATGAACTTGGATTATAAGGAGCAACGTCAAGTTATCAAAGCACATGTTTGGAACAGGGAGGCAATTTCTTGTGCTTATTTCAAATCAGTTGATGAAAAATGCCTTAGATGAAAAAAATAAATAAGTAAACAACGTCAGGATCGAAGTCGGGAGTGTAAATGTAGTGAATACGCACATAACGTAGCTGTAGCTTTTTGTCAAGATCGATCGGCGCTTTGAACGCTATGATATCACGTGATCGGAGCTCTAGACAATAGAAATAACCAACATGATCGAAGCGGACGCGAATGCGTACGTAGACCTGTATGTATACAAGATTTACGATCCCAAACAAGAATTTCGGGTAAAGTTGAAACGAAACCCTATTTTTCTCAATTTTTCTCCACGTAACCTCATATTTTTTTTAACGGGTATTGTGAATGAATATATCTACATAATACTACTAACAATTTTAGCGCATAAGAGCGGATAGTTAGCTGGAAAACTGTCAACATATTAGGCATAAATCTCGGCTTCTGTAGAAGCCCTCCGTCACAGACTGAGCACCTCGCTCGGCTTCTGTAGAAGCCCGTCGTCTGCAAAGGGTTAAGAACTATATATATATATATACGGGGTGCAAAATTACGAGATCATTAAAGCAAATAATTATACGAGTAGGCAAAGTGACCGAGCTTTTGAACATTTTCGCATTTATAACCCTCAAAAACTGTATTTCTAATGCATTAGATACGCCACTGCTAACATGCCAGTTCGTTTTGAGAAATATGATTAAAATCAGTTCTATTTCAATTCCATACAACCAAAACAAGGCTGTCATTACTCACTGTGTACTAACTTAGACGAAGCGCAGCGGATCTAACGTTAACATTATATCTAACGACAACGTGAGATCTGCTTTCATCAGCAGTAAGTTAGATTTCGAAATAGCGGCAATCGTCATACAAGATAATACGTTAAACTAGACAAATGGTGCATATTTTATTATTGTTGGTTCTCAACTTCCCTCAAAATGATACTTTAAGCAGCTAAGCATCCAAAAAGAGTAATCTACATCAGTTTAAAAGCAACCCCAGACCAACAAAAGCAGACGACATTTCCATAACAACGCTGGTCCAGGTTTCGCTATGCGGCTCACATATATATATACTTTATGATATATTGCGGGCGCAATATTTCTAGCAAGATTCAGATGAAACTTATTACATGATAACGAGCAAGACAACGACAATTACATCTTTATTTTTCAAATTTTTCAACCATTTAAGCTATTTAAGAACTATATACGTGGGTGCAAAATTACGAGATCCTTAAAGCAAATAATTATGCGAGGGAGCAAAGTGACCGAGCTTTTGAACATTTTCGCATTTATAACCCTCAAAAACTGTATTTCTAATGCATTAATCGTTCGGATGGGGGGGGGGGCATAACCCGTAAGAATTATGATTTTTTTTTATTTACCCCTTTTTCCTTCCTCTCTTTTGCTTTTTTGCGCCCCTCCAAGTGTCGGCCGGGGCACGTGCCCCCTGCCCCCTAGATACGCCACTGCTAACAGTTCGTTTTGAGAAATATAATTAAAATCAGTTCTATTTCAATTCTATACAACCAAAACAAGGCTGTCATTACTCACTGTGTACTAACTTAGACGAAGCGCAGCGGATCTAACGTTAACGTTATATCTACCGACAACGTGAGATCTATTTTCATCAGCAGAAGTTAGATTTCGAAATAGCGGCAATCGTCATACAAGATAATACGTTAAACTAGACAAATGGTGCATGTTTTATTAGTGTTGGTTCTCAACTTCCCTCAAAATGATACTTTAAGCAGCTAAGCATCCAAAAAGAGTAATCTACATCAGTTTAAAAGCAACCCCAGACCAACAAAAGCAGACGACATTTCCATAACAACACTGGTCTAGGTTTCGCTATACGGCTCACATAAGTAATTCACGGCCCCATTCACTTATGTGTTATAACGAAGGTTGTCTAAAAATCATATTTTGAAAACCCTTCTGTTGAAATCGTTTGAATTCACAGAACAGACACAAAATATAAAAATCTCCTAAATAAAGTGCCTCATTTGGGCACTTTCCCGGCGATAAAGAGAAATATTTAGGCTGAAACAAGGTTAGCCAATATTTCCGCCCGTTCGCACATAGAAATAGTAGAAGTGCACCGGTGATAAAATAAATCCTTTGAAAATAAAAGGATAGCCAACTTCAGCTAAAGTGTAAAATTGGAAAGAGTACGTCTATTAAACACCATTTATGCTTTTTTGATTTACTGAGTACAATGTATCAATTTTATATGAATATGTCTAATTAATTACGTGTAACTTCAAATCATCTTTGCTCCGCCTCACCGGCAGTGGCGTATCCAGGGGGTGGCGCAACAGGCGCCCCCCCCCCCCCCATTGGCCGTCGTAAAAAAAAAAAAAAGCAAAAAAAAAAAAAAATTAAATAGGCTTCAAAATTGGTCACATATAGGATTATTTTGCATCTCAGCCCTTCTTCAGAAGCAAAAATTTTCCAAAGGGAGGGGGCGCCCCCTCCCCTTAGACCCCTCCCTCAGGACGGCGATCAATAATGCCTGGCGCCCCCCCCCCCCCATTGGGAAATCCTGGATACGCCCCTGACCGGCATGCATTACGGCGGCTGAAATACTCAAGCGTTCAGTTCAGTTCAGTTCATTTATTTCATTTCTAAAATGTACAAACATTTGTACTTGAAAAACATATATTTGATATTTGCATTCATAAAAAACAATTTAATATGAGTATCGGGTAGCCTGTATTGAATTATGAGAAAAATGAAACAGGAGAACTTAAAATAAAGCCTGCGTTGGCCTTGTGAGACAAGTCCCCTTTGTGTAGCTGTGGTCGGAGGCTATATATAATAATTGTCCTGATTCTGTACGAATACAAATACAATATAAATTTGAAGAAAAAGAAAATGTACAAAACGAAAACTAACATATATATGAGAACATATGAGTTACATAGCAAAAATATCTGATGTTTTAGTGTTAAAATAGACATTTAGATATATTAGAGTAACAGAGTAAAAGAGTAAGAGAGTTGCTGGTCAATTATATTTTGAAGTGAAATATTGTTTTTAATATTCTTTTAAACATGAACACATGTATTTAGGCAATGAGATCCAGACTATTGGGAAGCTGAAACGAACCGACCGTTGTAAAAAGGTTTTTCCTACTTTCCATAAGTGAAATTAGCTATGGTGCGTGTATTATAGGAATGAATTATACTATTAATATCAAGCATTTCAAGAATATTTTTGGTAGAATTTTCTCAAGGTAAGAAAATCCGAGTAGCACAGTCTGATATTGATAAAGATGGAATATATTCAAAGTTTTCAGTTTATGAAAAATATGAGCTGAAGGCTATTGATATTGACTGCCAGTACATTATACGTATTGCTCTCTTTTGTATATACTTTAAAAAGGACTTATAACTTTGTTTTGATACAATTGCCCTAGACAGTAATACAATATAATATATGTGACAATATTAAATAATTATACAATGTGAATAAGGCTGAACAAGGAAGACAGCATCTTAATTCATACATAATCCCAATACATTTTTATATTTTGAACACAATAAAAACTACTTTCGAAAATAAACTCAAGGGCAATTTCAAAGGCCCATTGTAGTGCCCATAGAAATCAGGTTCGGATTATGTAATACGCGATTATAACGTTCGCACATTTCTAAAGGTGATAGACAGGGCTATTGAAATTGTCTTGAGTTTATTTTTCGAAAGTAGTTTTTATCGTGTTTTTGGTACTTAAATAGTAAACATGTGCATCCTAATTTGGACTCCGAGAAAACAAACAACTTTAGATTTGGATATCGGTGTAGAATTAATACTTAAAGCAAGATTATTACATATTTTACTAGCATTAGATAGCTTGTTATGGTCCTTACTTAGATTAAGGACCAATCTATTGGCTTTAAAACAATTGAGATAAGTTAAATATTATCTATTGCAGATACAACTTTATCCTGTAAATCTATAAGAGTATGACACGTTGAATGATTACTTCTAAATCCATATTGACTGTCGGATAATATCCTATTAGACACTAAAAACAAATACAAACGATTATATAGACATTTTTCTAATATTTTGGAGAAGCTTGGCAGTATTTAAATTGGTCTATATATTTTGCAAAAGTGAGGGCCATCTTTCTTAAGAATTGGTACAAGTTTAGCCATGTTTAGTTTGTTTGAAATATTTCCCGATATTATACACAGATTGAATATATAACACAGAGGTTTTACAATGGAATATATACTTTTTTCTTTACGATGATTATACTAATATCATCAAATCCACATGAATTACTTTCCTTGAGTGATTTGGTAATTTCAAGTATTTCAGTTTCTGCGACTGGTTTAAAAAACAATGACTTAGTAAATGATTCACATACCCTGATAGCAGAAAGTGGTAAAAATTACGTGATATTTACGTCGTGGTTTTCGTCTTTTTTACGTCTTGTAATTACGTCAATAAGACGACAACTTGCACAAACGCAAGACGTCAAGAGGACGTCTTATTTTGACGTCATCTGTACACTGTAAAAACTGAATTGCTGTATATAGCACTTTTTGAGGGCATGCATAGGGACTGCACTCAGAGTGCTATTGAATGCACACAGCGTGCTATTTCAGCACTTTCACGGGAGCTGGACCGGCTCCTTAAACTGCTAAACATTCATTAAAAAATGATTTGGGCGAGCTTCGAACCAGGGTCCGCTGATCGAGAATTGCTGGCATTACCGCTAGACTAACTCACATTGTACGATTTAGAACAGATCATATTGTTACATAGTGAATTTACGACACCACATAGTTCATGTTATCTACTTGACTCCCATGACTAAACTGGATTGCAAGAAGCATTCGTTAGTCCATCGGTAACGCCAGCGCCTCTCAATCAGCGGAACCTGGTTCGAGGCTCGCCACGGTCACATTTTTTTTTTGCTGGTAAATTAGCACACTACAAGTGCTATAAACAGCATTTCAGGTGCAGTCACTATACATGCCCCTAAAAGTAGCACTTTAGTTTTTACAGTGTACAAGATTTGAGATGACGTCAAAATAAGACGTCCTCTTGACGTCTTGCGTTGGTGCAAGTTGTAGTCTATTTGAGTAAATAAAGGATGCTAAAAAAGACGAAAACCACGACGTAAATATCACGTAATTTTTAACACTTTCTGCTATCAGGGTAAATATCCTCTAAATTCATTAAAGGGATAGTCAACCGCAGATTGTGGACGTTTTTATTCCGCTAGAGGGCACCGTGATCGTTACCTGATCATGCCGTTGCCCCACAGGGTGCAAACTCCGGACAGACTGGTCGCCGCGCAATATGCACGCTCCGCCTGGGCTCGAGCTCTCGTGCGAGATTCGGTCGGCTTCGTGCATTCTGAAATGTAATTCCAGTAGTCCGATGGACGCTCCCGACGCCCAAACTTTGTGTACAAGTGAATGGGGCCTACGCACTCCAGACTTTCCCCACGGCCGCCTGGTAGCGTATCCCTTTAACATCTTAGAATATTGGTACAGCAATGTATAAAATACGACTTAAATTCATTGGCTATACACTGTTGGTTATCTATTTTACTTTCATTACATACTGCGGTAAACAATGTTTTGGTTTACAAAGTAATTTGTTTTAATATGACAGACCAATTACCCTTGATATCGTTTTGCATTTTAGTCAGTTCCTCACAAAAATATTTCTTTTTAACATTAAGTAATATATTATTAACCTTATTCCTGCGGGGTTTTTTTTATACTTTGCTACATTTGTACGTGGTCGATTAAGGAACTTCTTATACAACTTATTTTTTCATCTGATGTTTCGTAAGAGTCCTTGGGTAATCATGGGTTTAGTTATACAAAATTTCTTTCCTTTACAAGTACTCAAATGCAAATTATTATCATACAAAGCAGTAAAGTTACTTAAAAACAAATTATATGCATAATTAAAATTATCAAAAGAAAAAAATGATGACCAGTCCGTATTATACAGATGTTTTTGTAAAGTTTTGTATACCATCAATGTAAATGGTCTGTTACATCAACTGAAGAACTTCCACTTTCAATATCTGTCTCGAATGAATTCATAAAAATATTATCAAGGAGAGATGCAGTATTCATAGTGATGCGAGTTGGATGACTAATGACAGGAATGTGAACAAAAGAATTAATATGTAAGAAATAATTGGTATTTTGATCATATTATTTCAACAGGTCGATATTAAAATCACCTGTCATAATTAATTCTCTTTTGTCAGTCACAATTTATTAAGTGTTTCAGAATAAAAATTTATAAATGATTTAATATCTGTAATAAAAAACACCAACCGTAAACTTATCTCTGTCATGTCTAAATAAATCAACCAATACTTATTCACAAGTGGTTTCTCTTTTTTACGGAGTGAGAAATATTGTTTCTTATATTGAAATGTATATCATTTTTAATTTAAAAAACCCAACACCTTCGCCTCTACCAGATAGTCTATCAAAATTAACAAAATTATATCCATCTAAATGAAATGGAATTACTGGTGACCCAGATCCAGGTTTCTAATATAGCTATTACTGGAAAACTGTTACTTAGAGTAGACCAAAAAATTTTTTATAAAGGCTCCCAGCGTTGAAATGAATTAAACTGAATTCGTTACAACTTGTGAAATGTTCATTAAACTCAAAATGTGTGTAACAATTAACGTTAAGTGGGTTGTTCATACAAAAGTACGTTCTTATTGATAATATTACATGCTTTGATTACATCAAAAGAGGGAGAATAAGAAAATGCAACTCTGTAAGAGATAGTATTGTGAAATCTGAAACCCTGATATAAAAACATGAGCAAACCACGAAAAATCAAAATGCCTACACTCTTTCATGATGGTCATATAAGTATGATGCATCAAAGAAAAAAGATTTGAGAAAATACAAACAAAATGAATGAATAACAAATTTACTACATTAAAAATTCAAATAATAAACTATATAAGGAGAGATGTATGATTATATACAAGAATGAAATTCGATAATTGTTCACTTTTTCAGATGAAAAGGAGAAACATTACCTTCCAGAAGACTAGAACAGTTCATAATTACACTTTCATTTATCATTTTGCAATGCTTTCAGGTCATCTTCATGAGTTTTTTCTTATGTTCAACTCCTTTCAGTAGAGCAATAATCCTACCATCATTGCCCTATACGGCATTTTTCTCTCAGTACCAAGTCCTATAAACTGAAAGAGGCTCCCCTATGACCTAAGATAGATCGTACCATGTGCCCAAATATTCTTCATTCTTTTTCATACATGTACAGTATGTATGATCTAAAATTGACAAGGAATATATGACATCAGGTTACTATTAAATTGTATTATCACGTGTATATTCCTTTTAAAATTTAGCTTAAATAAGAAGGACAAAATCCTCGACTCGAACTTGTATCACAGTTTCCGACAGCTTCCGCCTTCATATCCGGTGCTGCTGTGGTATTTTGAACATGGTAAAACTCCTGCAAAATTGGGATGAGACACTATCTATCGGGGCATGCTTCCGGTTGTGCTGTATTAAGCTATCTGGACACACGAGGTAGCTTCAGACGCATTAGCACGATGGCCATGTCGTTATATGCTATGCTTTAAGAGATTTCCGTGGTACCAATAGACTGATCTATTGTCACGTTTTGATAACAAGGAAATCAGACCTGAATTAAATTGTTAAACAACGAGGAAATAATATGTTTTTCGCTCTTGATTCTTGTCAAGGCTATTACGAGTCATCGAAGTATTTTGCAGAAACAACTGCATTCATGAAGTCTTTCATTTTGTCTTCGATCACCAGCTAAGGTGGATCTGATTTATATTTGCTGTTTTTGTCTGCATCAGAATAGACCTACGGCAAAATCAGCGGTTGTGCAAAATTACATTCAGCCTTCTTCAGCTTTCTTACATGATGTCATATGGAAAGCCTATTGCATGACAAACACTTTATCGGTGATATATAGTTTTGTAGTCTTAAGTTTCTGAACAAGGAAACAATACTCTTGAACATGACTTGAACAGGATCAATTTGCCTGGCTGATATTTGTAAGGCCGTCTGTTCTGAAAACCTAAATTTGGATGAGATATAAGCTCAATGATTTGACATAAACGAAGTCTTAATCAAAGTCTTAATCTTCAATAGGGCATAATCGATTAATGGGAGCACTTTGGCATCTCACCCGGTGATCTCACTTCATGCTCAATACAGCCACATCCACATGTCACGATTAGAGAGTTTGAGCATGTACATGGAGGCCTATTCAATTGTGATTCCTCAAACAACAAAACACGCAACCGCTTGATCTGGCTGAAACATTGTCATAATTTGCGAGTAAATAACCGCAAAACTAATATTTTCAGCCAAAGTGGACTGAATTTTTTTAGTACGTACATGGACTGTTTCTGAAGAGCTATAAGGTGGTCTTGGACAATTTTAAAGATTAACTTTGGAACGTGAAACCCAAATTTAAAGACCCTTAACGTCCTGGTTCCAGTGTTGTGCCCACTTGCAGACAATTTGATTTGGACTTTGATATGATGGATATGTATTGGTATCAGAGGGCTTGATTTGATTTAAGTGGCAATTTGTTTTTTTTTGTGACCGCGTGAAAATGATGGCGTCTACAGAAAATATTTCACTACTCTGTTGGAGAAATTCCCTTTCTGGCCTCTTGCTTGTTTTGCTTTATATCGCTGCTACAAGTAATGGTAAGTAAATGATTACACACTTTTATCTTTTTGAAACATTATACCTTTGCAGCTATTCTTCTTAAAATAGAAAATACATACATTAATTTATGCTGTAAAAAATGAAAACTGTTTCCTTGTTAAAGTCAATATATTTCTATACCAGTCTCGTATACTAATGTTATTTCTTCAGTTCTCTTTATCATTATACGTTGTACTAATTGGTTCATACCCCTGGTTACGAAGACAGACATTACCAAAATGGAGATAATGAATGCAAAGCAAACGACCAGTCAGCAATAACTCACTAATTAAAACTATTATATCACCAAAAATAGACTGACATTTATCACAATGGTCACAAATGAATAGTTTTTCAATTTTTCCAGTAACCATATTTATTTAACTGCTGGGTCAAATTTGGAAATATTGACATCTGAGGTCATTACAAAAGCAATTCAAATTTGCCATTATTATCCTTATCCGAACAATAACGTTCAAAGACCTCTTGGTTTTTGCTTCAGCCTTGAACTTCACCTTGTGTATCAAGTAATCTGGAGATAAAATTTGCTGATTTTGTACCTAAACCTATTTTCAACATCATACATGAAAATGGAGGTGCAATTTTCCGTTTGCTTTCCAGCTCCTACAAAAAAAAAAACTGTTTTCCATTATTTGATAAAACAAACTATACAATTTGACAGCATCACTAAATGATTCAGAACATAGCAACACCAATCGTTGAGCTGAGTTCATTCATTTATTTCATTTTTTAAATGTACTAAGAATTGTACGTGACAATCATATATTTCATAAACATTCATCAAAAAACAATTTGTGGTATTGACTGATTTTATTTCTTAAAACTCCAATTTCTTTCCATACATAATACAAAATAGATGCTTCCATACATGCTTCCATACATAATAATTTACATAATTTTATGATGTTTCACACAAACATAAAAGCACTTGTCCATGATTTCCATTATTTCATAAACAAGCAACAGCAACAACAACAACAAAAAACCCAACACATCGTTATTTGATTTTTTCAAACGAATTCTTAATTGCTCTTTGAAATATGTTTTCTAATATTTAAAACATAACATAAACCTTATAGTCTGGGAGCCTGTCCCGAAATAGTCACCCCATTTTACCCATAAGATTTGCCCTCTTAAAGTTACTTAGACCATCTAAGTCATTGACAAAAAGGTTGTCAGCCTGACCGTAGCCGTTGGGTTTAGCCCTCAGAGCCCCTAAAGAGACCCCTAAAGTCAGGTCGAGTTCACCCCATCTCCCCCATTCACCAACTTTGTCAGTAGAAAGTAGTATGACTGGGCATTACAAAACACAAAAAATACACAAAAATTCACTTGGGATGGGTTGTCAGACGGCCCCCTAAAAATTGGGGTGAATTTTTCTCCTTGAAGGCCATGGACCAGATTTTTTGTCAGAAAAGAGAGCTATGGATGTACATTCCAAAAATATATAACCTGAAAAAGCTGTCTATCGGGAAGGGGGTGTCAGACCCCCTGAAACAAACACAGCAAAGTGCCCTTTGACAATGATTTGCCCCCAAAATGTTCTGTATAATAATAATAATAATAATATGGACATTTGTATTGCGCCGGTATCCATCATGAGAGATGCTCATGGCGCATTATGTAAAGAAAACAAACATTTTTTACCTTCTTACTATGATAGCTCAAAGGTGTTTTATTCAATTCAGTTCAGATTTAAATAACATAATATTTTCAGGTATAATAATCTTCTTGAGGTGCAGTTTTGTGTCAATTGGTCATTTCATTAATAAAATATCAAATTGTTTTTGTTCCAAGGGGTCGGACACCCTATCCTGACGGAAATTTTTGTCAGTTTTTATTGGTCTGTAATGTCCAGTCATGCTACTTCCTACTGACAAAGTTTGGTGCATGGGGGAGATAGGGTAAAATCGACCCCCTTTTAAAGGAAGTTCACCCTGATTACAAGTTGGTTTTAAAAGAAGCAGATCAGTGAACGTTTGAGCAAAATACGATAAGAAAGAAGAAAGTTATGAATTTTTGAAGTAGTGACAAATCAAACATAAATTGGCAACTCCGTGATGTATCTTTCGAGCTCCTCTCCCATTTGCAGTGTATCCCAAAATCATAAATTTTTCTTTTTTCTATAAAGAAAATATTCAATCATACATGAACCTTTCATATAATCATAGCTGACATGTTTTACACAAAACCTGTATAAAACAAATATATTCCTTCATCAAAAACAGAGAAAATGAAAATTTATGAGATTTTCTATACTGAGCAAGTAGAAGAGAAGCTCGCAAGATAACTGACGGAGATGCCAATTTTGTTTGATGAATTGCAAGTTTAAAAGTTCATAACTTTCTTATTTCTTGTCGGATTTTGCTTAAACTTTCACTAATCTGCTTCATTCCTCATTTCTCTCAAATCAACCTAAAACCAGGATGGACTTTCCCTTTAAGGGGGTCAAATCTTAACGGTAAAATGGAGTGTTATAGAATCGAAGCAGTTTGAGTTTTTGCTTAAAATAGGACACCCCCTGTTCCCGTACCACCACCCCTCCCCTCACTCTAACTAACAATTTATGGCTTTAAGCTATCTCTAACGCAATCGTCCTTTAAAATGTACCAATCACCTGAAAATATAATTTGTATACAGCTAGAAATTATAAAAACAACCTCAAAGAACTTCATCTGGCATTCTATAGGTCAACAGTTAAGGAGTATGAAGGAAATAAAGGATAACATACGAGCCTGTATCTTGGAGAGCGCGTACGGGTGCGTCGAGTAGTTACTCACCAGTCGATTTTACGCTTGTAAGAGGGTGTAAATAAACTTGCAATATCTCTTAATAGAATTGATATTTGAAGCCCATATTTTGATTATAGTATAACGACATGGAACCTGTTCACATAGAGAGCAAAATATTTCTTGGTAATCGTTACCCTTTAAGTCACCGCCCCCTCGTAATTCTACACTTTTGAAACAGATGATGAGTTCTGTGGTAAGTAATTCTATGCTGTTATTTGTATTGAAACTCTCTTAATAGGCTGTTTAAAGTACGTTGACTTGGTCTTTCAAAGATGTTTTCAGTATCTTTATAAGAAACACCATATTCATATTTTATCATATCAAAAATATATGGTGTTACAGAGGTTTTCTTCAAAGAAATGCTGCATCCATTTTTTCTAGATACAGTATCATTTATCGATATAATTCTTTATCCCAATACAAAAGCAGTTACTTCCACCCCTGAGTATTATCACTATCATATCTATTCATATTTCATTTTCAGCTTTTAAACTGGAATTGTTTTAGGAATTGTCTGTTTTGTTTTAGAGTCATTTTTATTATATTTCAAATAATTTTTCGTAAAATCGCATTTCCCTGTAACTCATATAAATCTGTTGTTAAAAATATCTCATTCCCTTTAAATGATTCATATTTGATCTGAAAATAATCTTTTGTATTCCTCCAACATTGTAATATTTTTATGATTATAGAATTGTGGCAATGTTACCTTCAACAGTCCAAGCAGATAAGCGCATGAGAATATTAACCCTCCCCCGGGCGTTAGTATGTGACGTATGAATCATCATGTCATCTATGTAATTGCTTTTCCTTTATTTTGTCCCTTCATAAACCCTATTTGATCTATTAGCACAACATCTTCCAAAACTTTTAGCTAAATCTTTAGGAATGATATTAAAGTCAATATTTGATCAGGATATGGGTCTATAATGCTTTACAAAATAAGGATCTTTCCTGTCCCCACTTGTAGAATCCCGTATTTAAAAATAAATTCCATGGCCCAAGCCGTAAGTATAAAAATTAAGCCAGAGCTTCTCATATGATTTGCGTTTCAGGCTCTCTACCTCCCCATCCCTGCATTAAGATATTATTGTTTATTTATTTATTTTTATTATTATTTATGCATGCACGTGAGCGACCACACCCTAATTATAATAGACCTCGAGAAAAACCCCAAACAATAATCAGAAACACTGTATGACGTAATCAATGTGCATATTCCAACATGACAATGAATTCTTGCACCTTTTTTACTCCTCTAATATGATTGCATATTAGGTAATCTTCTTCAAACTATACTCAAAATATACTATGAACTATTCCACATATGTTATGTTATCTGTGGGCTATTCTCTCATTCGTTTTCATTTTCACTCTAAGTACTGTACAGCTGAATAACACTTAGATAGTATCGATTTTATTGAATTACATGTAAGAGAAAATAAAACAAGATAACTTAGAATAAAGCCTATGTTCGCCTTGTGAGACAAGTCCCCTTTGTCTAACGCTGGTTAGAGGCTATATACATGGATATATATATATAATCATTGTCTTTATATGCGAAAACAAATTCGATATAAATTTGAAGAAAAGAAATTGTACAGAAACAAGTATAAGATATATATAAACAAATCAATTACATGGAAAAAACACTGACGGTTTGATGTGCAAAATAGACATTAATATACAGGGTTGGAAAAAAGTTTGGAATATTTTTTTGGCGATGAGTATGTCTGATTTTAAATGCTAGTTTCTACTATATTGTGATGAATAATTCATCCAAATCGGATTAACTGTGTTGAATGAAGTCTACTGTTCCATCTTGTACCAAAGATTACGTAATATTGTTAAACATGTTACAATGGCTGACCAATGAACCACATGTTGTCAGATTTGCTCTATTTGTGTTTGAACATCTTGTTACATTTCTGTACTTCACGTGGAATTTTGAAAAAGCTACGTGCAGTTTGCAGTCATTTTGAGGACTTCGGTATAGCAATTAAACTGTATCTGATTATTTAACTTTTTCGTTAGACATTTGCAAAAACAGCAAATATACGCTTCCGAATTCCAAGTGGACCTCTGCACTGTGTGATAAGCCTGATTTTTAATGTTGTGCTTTTAAAATTAAAAAGGGACACATATCTTTTATTTGAACCTCAAAGAAGAACTTAAAATGACGAGGGATATGTTTAAGACAAGAAATAATTCTTGGAATAAAAATATTCCAAACTTTTTTCCAACCCTGTATATCATAGCAAGAGTAACAGAGTTGCTAGTCAAGTATATCTTGAAGTGAAATATTGTTTTAACTTTCTTTTAAAGAGGGACAGAGAAATGCATGAACAAATGTATTTAGGTATTGAGTTCTAGACTGTTGGGAAACTGAAACGAACCGAATTCTCAATAAGTAAAAGGAGCTGCTGTAGCGTATAATGTGGGAGTGAGTTAAACTCTATATTAATATACATGTAGTTTATCCCGGTAAAAATTCAACAAAACAGCAGCCAAAATGAAGCTCGATTTCATGTGAATTTGAATGCACATCAAGATCAACATTCAGTTGCCTAAAATAAGCATTCAATTTGATTTTTAGGGCAAGCAATCGCATATACTTTCTTCATACATTTTGATAGAATGAGCATTTATATTCGAATTTCTACCAATGAGCATTCAAATTCACTTGGGCTTCGGATTGCGAACATTTAGGAATTCGAATTCATCAATAGACAAGTATGTTCGTGATTTAAGCTATGTATTTAACAATGTACTCCTTTCCTGATAAGATTTAGAAACAATATGTAAAGTCTTGTTCTTGCAATTTCATATATCAGGAATAAATGATAATGATGAAAAATTATATAAATATATTCTATAAAAGGGGTAAAATCATGGAACAAAACAAATTTGATAAACAACACAGGCGCCGCGGAACGATTTTTGACTATGAAGTGGGGTTGCTTGAGCTCCTATTTTTATTTATTTATTGATGTATTTTATTTTATTTCTTTTTTTTTTGGGGGGGGGGGGCTGAGATTATGAAAACTGGAAGAAAATAATCATAAAGCGTATGGTCAACTGAAAAAATAAGATTAGACAAAAGTAAAATACAGACATAATAATGTGAAAGGCTACTTCGAATACACTCCTACACATTTGAAACGATATAGTATATGAAAAAGTTAAGGATAGTTCAATACCTCGTTTTTGCACCCATATCATTAGTTGACTACATCATTTGCAACAACAAATTACATTTGAAAACATGAGAATGCTTAAATGACGAATAAAATCGAGAAGTACGGCTGTTTTCTGTACTTGTTTTACCTGCTTGAAAATGAATGAACATACTGCTAACTTGATTGCCTATTAATAATAATAATAAATGTAACTTATATAGCGCCAAATCCACTCTGTGGAGTGCCTAATGAAAAAGGAAAGTAAAATTTGAGCAGGAATCCGCTCCCTATTCGTCATTAATGAATTTGAATGACGCTTTGGTCTCTTTACAGTTAATGTTAATTAATTTAGATGTTTCGAAGCACATTTTTGGACGCTGGAAAATGAATTTGAACATCTGAAAACTAATATGAACCATTCCATTCCATTTTCATTTTCTTTTCTTTCTATTTTTGTTTTCCTATCCATATCCCTTTTATTTTTATTTTTATTTTATTGTTTTCTTCTCCTTTCTCTGTTCTCCTTTTCACTTTCCTCTTCCCTCTCCGTTTTTCCCTTTTTTTTGCCGCATTTTCCGACAGCATTTTTTTTTTTGGGGGGGGGTGACACCCCCACATCCCCTCTAGTGACGCCCCTGCTGACGCTACGCCTCTGATTTGCATATAATGGATTTGACTGAACTTTCACTTTGAAGTGGAACATAATTATGTCGGAAATTATGGGCAGGATACGGTGAAACAGAGGGAAATTCCCATTCTCTGTTATTTTTCCAGGCAAGAATTGACTTTAAAGTTAATCGAAGAGAACAACAATAAGAAAAGAAATCTTTTTTAAAACGCAACAACTTTCATTAATTTTTTTTTAAAGGATTTCTGTAAAGATTCTGTCTCCTTTTAAAAAAAATTATCAATGTCAAACAAAACCAGGTCTTGTCTTGAAAAGAACCGAAAAAGTGCGAATCGATCACAACATCACTTGAGTGAGCCAGATCTTTATCGAGAATGAAAGGGGGATAAAATAAAATTACGTATGTAAAATGGTAAATTTTTCTAAAACAAAATTCAAAATATTCTATAGCATACATATTGTGCCATTTACATGTTTAAAATGTCTTGTTATGCACGTGAATCATTTTTAAGGGGGAGGGGGTTTACTCGAATCCCGAGAATCCTAGGTTTTACGGCCATGGAACGTCGTCCCCTTCGCGGGTCCGGGTGAAAGGTACTTTCCGGTGAGGGTCCATAATATTAAGTTTTAAGTTTTGCGCTGTTTTCACCGGAAAGAAAGGTGACATCCATGAGAGTGGGAGGGGGGGGGGGGGGGGGGAAGGCAAGTGAGACAAAAGTCAGGATTATTTTTGTTACCTGGTTGGAGTCACTCGTTCCTTTTGTAATATAAGATTATATTAAGATAAGATTATATTATTGACTCTATCAATTCACTCTCGAGCTATGGAACTACAAACAAAGAAACATATTTACGATTATTAAACATACATTGTTAGTGTGATCATGACAGACATTATAAAGACACATTTTTACAAAGCTGGCCGTTCCTGCTGTTTGAGTATTCTTACACTACAAATATGAATATATAAATATAACAAATATGATATAGCCACAAATCTTAATATTACAGTTCAAACATTGTATGAAAACATTTTACAAAAATAATGTATTTTTAGTATAACAACAAATAAGAATGTAACATAATTGCTTAACAACATTTTTAGAAGACTAGCTGTTCTGGCTGTGTAACTTTGCTACCACTACGAGTACATACATATTTATTTCTCTTACTTTCTGTATATTGGCATTCTCCACTTTTTATCTTAAAGTTGGTGTCTGAGTAAATTGCATCATAATAGCTTTGGCAAATTTTGCTATTTTCTTAACATGCTTAAGCTGGCAAGTACTAGCAGAATTAAATAATTGGTATTTTGTAACCCATGCACTTTGTCTACTTTTATATATTTTGTTGATAAATAAATACATATTTCCCTCTGAAAAAAATAACATTCGACGATGTAGTGAAATTCATCGACTAAAATTGAAGATACGTAGAGTGAACATTGCATTTCTCCAACATACTTGATTCAAAATATACACTTATTTACCGGTAATACATCCGATCTACAACAAAATTTACCAAGATCAATAACATCTCTTTGGCTTAGGACTAAAAATAATGTTTCAATCCTGAGGTCATTTTTAAACATTCTGTAATTTATACAGATACTGATAGACCACAACAATCCTGTTGGAACATGTCAGATAGTCTCAGTTTAACATGTACCCTGAGATATCCAGATGTTCCTTAAGCCTGCGTATTGAAAAGTATATTTATTATATTTATTAGATTGAAACCAAAGTGATGTGAATGGCGACTCTGTCTTTATGCATGCACCTGAGTAAGTTATAAGAAAATACTTGAATATATCTACTTTCAGTATCCTTAACCAATGTTCTGTTCTACATCTGATTTCTATCAGTTTTTCACTGTTCCTGATTCGCCGACGAGATAATATAGTTTTTCAAATGTTTCCACTTATTTAACATCTAAATAACTATGTACATCGTTTACTCAGGAACTAAGTCCCTCAAAGAATGTTTTAGAAAAAATCATTGAAATACATATCAAATAACAAGGGGAGTGTATTTTCTCCCGTACACCTCACGTACACATATATTACATGTAAAAAGAAATCTGAACATTTTCTATTTAAACCGCAACAATGACTGTGTATATTTATAAATGTTGTTAATGTAGCCGCCCCCCCCCCCAAAAAATATGAATAAATAATAAAATAAATAAATAAATAAATAAATTTTTTAAAAAGCCATTCACACCCAGCCTCAACATTTCAGCCATAATTGTACATGTGTTCTGTCAATCACAACAATTTTTATTCTTAAATCTATAATATCACAACATAGGCATTTATTCTTTTGGACATGAATATCAATCATCAGTCGTTGAATAGCCTGACCGGAAACAGCCTGTTTTTCTCCAATTGTTTCTTCAGCCTCAACAAATTTTGTGATATCAAATATAGGTACAAAGTTTTCCAAAACAGCTTAAAAATTTGATTCACTGATAATTATGAATGTTTGTATCTTGACCCTTGTTATTATAAACAGCAACGACATATAGAAGTTATGGAACGATATGAAACAGTATCATAGTAGTGATATCGAATAAAAAGATTGCTCTTGAAATACCCTTTCATTGATTATACAAGCATTACAAATAGAGATAAAATTTTCATGTTGTGTGTAGTCTCATATTATATAAATAGTGCATGGTCTATTATGCACTATTGGATTATGTGCAGTTTTGTTTCACCGAAGCCGCGGGCCGAAGTGAAATAGACCTGCACGAGGGATAATTTAGTATTTGGAGTTCATAGAGTCCAGTAATGGTGCATAAATAGAATATGCACTAATTGTTATAGTAAATAGACCCCTAGATCTATAACTGTTATTGTGTATTATGCCCGGATTTAATTTTGTTATAGTGCACGATCGTGCACTATAACAAAGTATTTGCACGTCACGTGATGAGAATCTAACCGATTACAGCGCGTATTATTCATGCACTATTTACTATACCTGTATATCTGCAGTGGTTATTTGCTCTACAAGGTTTTCAGCACGGCTGTGGTGTCAATTTGTTATCAGTTTGATGATCCAAAAGCATCAAAATAATAACATGTCTTTTATGTTTTTTTATAAACAACTTTTCCAAATAGCTTCGAGCCAGTTTCTTTAATAATGCAAACGCATGAACAATGCATGAACTATATGTCTTCGACCATTCTGGGAAAAACAATTAAATAACCGATGATATTTGCTAATTATTGTACTGCTGTCAAACTGCCAAAACTATCCTGTGATCATGGTGGTCAAGTTAAAAGTTGTCCTATCTCCTATGCTGATCACTGACCATGTTGAATTTTAGTTGCAATGTAAGAAAAGTCCATACATGTGAACATAATTATGCTTAAACATTTTAGTACATATGCTTATTTTTTTAAAAATAAAAAAATAAAATCGTATACGCACACTGAGTGTGTGTGTGTGTGTGCGTATTTGCACCATAAATCATTTCTAAAATATTTTCCTTTCGTTTAAAACTTATGATTCTCAAGACATGCATGTAGGTGAAAAGATGTAACCTTGGAAATGCAAATATTTATTTGGGGGGTAAAAAAAACCACTGCTGATTCCTAGCCGCGTTTTGACCCTCAATTGGGATTCATCTAGTTATGGTGTTCTACTTCAACATTGCCGATGTCCTTTGCCAATGTTTGCCTTCTAAATGACCTGTACCCATAATGAAAACTCGTTCTGACTAAGCCGAAGTGATGTTGAATATATGAATTAATCCCGATGTATACATGTATGTACAATATATATATATGGGTATATATATATATATATAATTTAAAGTAAGATAAAGTTCACTTCGAGAATAAAGACATAGTAGATATCCGCAGGTTTGCTTCCACAAGCGCTTTCATTTAATTCTTCAGGTGGAATGATTAACCTGTTAGTTACATGCGTTTATAAACTGAACTACAAAAGAAACGTCGCACTTTTCAAATTGATATCTTTTACACATGATATTGGAATTTGATACGTAAAATCACATTTTATGCATTTTTTAACATCACAGATATGGCATTGACCGTCCATAACACATCATCATAACAATGTGATTTCTGTGTAGGATTAAAACTCATATCCTTTCCGTGAACATGGTAGTGGCGAGCGCAGCTTTTTGAAAAGCATGATGCACATGCACATCCTCTATCCAGTGGGTTTAAAAGGGACCCAAAACCTTCATCCTGTCATTCGTTTCCTGAGCGCTGTCACCATGCCACGTCTGACTCGAAACCAGAGGGAACAAGCCATCGGACGTCTTCATGCTGGCCAACGTCCTAGAGTCAATGCCAACGACTGCAATGCAGCGTTCGGACAGTACGTAGAGAGACTGCGGGAGCGATACAATGCAACCAACAGCACCAACGATCGTCAGCGCAGTGGTCGTCCCAGGGTGACAACAGCACGTCAAGATCGCCATCTTCACCGGGACCACTTGCAGGATCGCTTCCGCAGAGCAACAGAATCGGCTCTACAGACTATTGGCACACACAACAGACCAATTTATGCATCAACTGTTCGTCGTCGGCTGAGAAGCTTCAACTTGTCTTGTCGGCGTCCTGCTCGGGGCCCTATCCTCACCGTTCGACATCGTCGGGAACGTCTCCTGTGGGCCGAGCAACGTCAGAACTGGCGCTATCAACGACGAGAGTCGTTATTGCACATCTGTACTTGTTAATCAAAACAAAGCAAAACATTTCCTCAGTTTTCACTCTTGAATAAAGAATATGTGTCATTGTAAATAAAACAGTTTCAATCACATACATGTGCGACGTTTCTTTTGTAGTTCAGTATAATTGCCGGCCGATAAATTGTTTATTGCGCGGTTTCGAAAGTCAGTGGGATTTTGCGTGTTAAATAGCGGGCAATAAATTTTATTTTTACAATATTTTCGAGTTCGCTCTAGACGTGTGATTCTGTTAATAATAATGATATGGAATGGCCACTTTCGGGGGATACAACATTAATTGCCCTCACTAGAATCGTATTAGTTGCTGTTCTATGTAGAGATCGATGGATTATCTGAATTTTTCGTGCCATTGAAGTTTATGATCAGCTCCTCGAACCCCGTCTCTGTAAACTGATCATAAAAGGGAAACCACTAGTAAACGACTAGTTTAATAAATTTTTACATTTGCGGTTGACATGTTTTGACATTTGTGGTAAAGGGTATTTCAATATTTTAGGGATTTTAATGGCCAGGAAAATCTCTCACACACGCATACACGCGCACAAACACATACATCTTATAATAACTTATCTTACATGGGTACATTATGGAAGCAATGAGTTTTTACATTTGCGGTCGACATGTTATGACATTTGTGGTAAAAATGGAAATTTTTACATTTGTAGGCGAAATGTTTTTACATTTGTGGTTAAAAAGATTTTTACATTTGTGGGCGATTTTTATCACATTTATGGTTATTTTGACATTTGCGGGTGCAATGTTTTTACATTTGTGGTTGATTTTTACATTTGTTGGCTCTACAGGGGATTTCGGCCACTAAATCATATTTAAGGACTCTTTATTTAAATTTAATCTATTTCTGCTTTTTACTCATATCATGGAAGCATAATTTATACTAGGGTAAACTTCCTTTTGCGACAGCCACCCAAATGAAAACAATAATAGGTTTAGGGTTGGGGTTAGTGTTTAGGGTTTACCTAACCGCACATTTGGGTGCCTGTCGCATAAATCATTCCTATTATCAACAACACTTTACAAAAAAATGTATGATTCTGATGAAATGAAAAATAAAATTGAATTGAAAAAAAAAATTGACATGAATGGGGAGAATGGCCCTCATACCGTTGGAAACACGTTATTTTATATCGCCTCAAATATATTATTCATTCCCTTAGGACAAACTAAACAGATCTGTAGACATCATTCGGGGGAGGGGAGGTGTAGGAGATCACGTCACTTAGGAATATCGGTTGCCACGGTGTAAAGAAGGAGCGCCTCCACCCCCAACCAAAACTTCCTTCGAAAATATTTCCACTATGATATTAATACATAGAGGATATTACTCCCGTCTCCCCTCGCGCTGGGTGACTGGAGGATAGTAGGGAAAAGTCAATCGGTCGATCCTCCCAAGATCCATATAAGGGGGCGCTAATTCCCCTGGAAAGAAAATGACAATAAATTCGTTTTTTGCTCATTTTTGTATCCTTTACAAGGGACGTACGGCTAATTATGCATGTTATGTTTTCATGGCTCTATATGATATACTACTCGAACATAATATTATATCCATATCATTTAGTCTATATTTAGTCTTCATCAAGATGAACATGGATTTTCTTTAGAACTCATGCAAGATTTGGATAAATAACACATACTCATATGTTGTAAATACTTCTTGGTACACTTTTACACGACTTTCTTTATTCACTTGATTATTTTTACAAATATACGGTACGGTGATTAATCATTTATAAACACAGCTAGCGCCCGTGGATGTCCACGGGCTGCTTCTGCTACTAACAGTATGTAACGCTAATTGTCAATAATGTCAGTACAGTTAAAGTAAACGTGGCGGTACACATGGGCGTTAATCGTTACGTAACTCTATTCATCATGGGGGGGGGGACGGCTATTGTGTCGTCCCCCCATGATGAATAGAGTTACGTCACGATTAACGCCCATGGCGGTACATGATATTTGTGCTGAGAACGAATAATTAAAGCTAATTAAACCAAAACACATTTTAAATGGCATTTCTAGAGAATCTGGTTTCAAATAATTCGCAAAATATACATAATATAATCAAACTGATAAACACTTGATGGAAATAATATTAGCAGAAACCCGTTTTCTTTAGCTCGACACGTGGTCGGGGATAATTTCGAATTTTAACGTAACCCATGTAAATTTTTTAAGGAAATTGATACACTTCAAATGAATGCATTCTGCGTGAATCCGTGCCAGAAAAAAAGTATTAGAGAAAAGCGTGCCCAGAATGTATGCTTTCATGCAATGGCATATAGTAACCGGATCTGTTGCTACAGTAACAGGAAACAGACATTCATAAAGGAAGGAAATAGGCCAGGGTAAGATGAGTTCGGTCGAGTTTGCAATACTTTTCTTTATACAAACATTTACAACTTACATCTGTAAAGGTTTTAGAATAATGTACTGATATAGAATGACGAAGAATGTACTATGCGTCATTGGGTTTATCGCACAAAACATGCGAATGATCAGAGTGTAGCCGACATCGCATTTTCCATATATTTACAAGTACATAAGTATAATGACAATTAACTATAAATTTATTCAGAAAATATGACCTGGAGGGCTGAATTGTACAATATTTGTACAAAGGTATTTACACTGTAGATAGTACAATAATGATATCGGGAAACATTTATTTTTATAACATTATGCAGTTTTAATTTCTCATAAACGTACCTATTCATCTATGTCACTGAGTATTTGAATATTGCAGTATTGCAGTATATTGTTAAGAGTGAGTTGTTCTTTTGAAGGGTGTACAATGAAGGTTCAAAATAATGTCATGGATGATCGAAAAAAAATAAGGTGAGGCATACACATACTCCACCTGGTAAGAAGAGAAGGTAAGAGGCTAGGCAGATGGTAGAGGTTGGACCAAGAGTGGAAGAATGATTACCATTTGCATGTTTTAATTCATTTTTTGTCATTCATTGAAGGTAGATAGAGATAGGTGAGGAGCTACGCATTGATTAATATTAATTGGGGTTGTGAGTATACCAAATTCAAGTACGTTCAAGTGTGGATTAAACATTTTTTCTTGAACACTAAAAATATTCTGTCCAGCAAACTTCGCTATTAGGTTACTGCGAATTTGGTTAAGATCACTCTTCCCAGTCAGTTGTTTTCTTCGCATTTCCCTGAGATGCGCAAATTATTAAATATAAATCAAACTTCTCTTTTTTAATTTAATATATGCATAATTTTTAAATTTACCATTTATTTCTTTCTTTTCAGGTGACATCATAGACCTTACACTGGTGACCAACCATCCCCTGCTAGACCCTCCGAACACACGTGATCAGTTCATCGGTGCATACCTTGGAGAGAAAGATGCGAGCATCAGAGACAATATCACTTTTGACCGTATTATCAGGACCGGTGACAGTCAACGTCTGCCAAACTATATCGACATAAAGGATGAAGGCGAAGGTATAAGAAAGCTAATGTTCCGCCAGTCAAATCAAACCAAGGCATTAGGAGCATTCTATGCAGCTTTCGAACACCAAGGAGCCTCACATAATACTTCAACCGTTGTCTTAATTCACAATGGTGAGTATAATTATTGAAGAAAAAAAAATCTAATGTCTTTAATTCATGGGGGTTTTTTTCTGTTTCTTTGAGTACATAACCATTTATACTTGATTGGGGCCACCACTTCAGGACACCATACTTTTATTAAACGTAAATGACCAGAATATTGACCTCGATACGTTTCAAAAATAATGCAAATTACATGGCTTAAGGGAACATACACGGCAAAAAGATCCCGATAAAAGCAGAAAATGGTTGTAAGGGGCAAATTCGAAAAGGCTAAGATGAATTTTAAGACTATTGTGAACTTCTAATAAAGGTCATAAAAGTTTCATGCATTCACACAGATTTCTTTGAAATAGTAAGGGAACAGATTATTCATAGAAGGAAATGTGAAAACGCTGTCAACTGGTTAAAAACAAATGACATTCTTCTGACATTCAAATTTTCAAGAAAGTAGCCA
This sequence comes from Heliocidaris erythrogramma, assembly GCA_025617745.1. NCBI lineage: Eukaryota > Metazoa > Echinodermata > Echinoidea > Camarodonta > Echinometridae > Heliocidaris > Heliocidaris erythrogramma. The sequence continues at coordinate 9,791,727 of CM046859.1, forward strand.
CCAATGTTTTGGTCTAGACAATACAAATTTAATTTTTTAATGACACTGCTTTGATCAATATCATCATCACGATCAAAGAGCTAATTTAACTCTCTTTTTAAAAGTTTTTCTTATCAAAGGTATATAATTTAGAGAAGGTGGTCAAGGCATTTCTAGTTAAATGAAACAGATGGACTGTGACAATGGTATTATTATGGTATCACTCATTAACATTTGTTTTGTACACACTGCTGCTATACCACAAATTGCGATTCAAAAGCAGTCATGCTTTTAGATATAGACCGCTATATCGTAATTATTTGATAAGTAAACAAGATTTCAATATGTTTCTATCCCAGTCTCCCTTTATTTTGTTGTTTATCATGACGGAACAGACAAAACTGAAATAAAGATGCATGTACACGCAACAGTGTTTAACAATAATTAATATGATGACCGTGTTCAAAAGAATGAGCTATTTACTTTCAACCCCGTACTACATGTTTCATGGTATTATCCAGTATTCCAAGGTAGGTATCACTCCAGATTACAGTGAGATGGAAAATTTAAAAGCTTTACCCTTTACGATGCACATTGAGAGTACTATTAACATGACAACAGATTGAAAAAAATCACAATGTTACCGTGTTTGCCATGTGACCGAATAAATGTTGGATACAGTGCCAATTACTCATTTGATTATGAGAAGGAAATAAATGTGTTTGAATCCGAAGTACATGTCGGCCCTATATGACGAGAGACTGATGTATGACCTAGGTACATCACAGTTCACCCCCTCAAAATGTCACAAAACAAATATAAAACATTTAATTTTAAAAATGACAAAGCACACGTTCAGCATGAGGGGAAGACGGTAATGTAATAATAGCAATAGAAATAACAACGGTCCTGCAAAGAATTCATTTTTTGCTTTTTTTTTTTTTTTTTTGGTGGGTGGGGGGGGGGCTTCTTTTGGCTCCTGTCCATCCTTCTCTAACGCCTGAGTATTGATTTTAATGATCATAATGGTTTTGAAATGTACATTATTGTACATAAAGGCCTGTAAATTCACACGAATGAAAAACATCCACCTTTCTTCATACTGACTGTACAGTCGATCTTCAAATCTGAAAAGAGCATATACAAGAAAATAAATATTCACGTCTTCTTTATACAGGGAGGCCCTTTCAATAACGAATATTATATAAGTGGCTCCTGCTGTACTACATACAAACATGAAAAATGTAAAAAAGTACTATATAATTATCAATTCTGTTGTCATTTTGAAGAGTTCGCTTCCAAAAGGTACTGCATCCATTTTTTAATCAAAATTAATTTGTTTGCATTAATGTAGTCATTTCAAGTAGCCTCATACACTGACACTTCCAAAAAGCTGAATTTCCGATTGGAAAGTAAAGATTAAAAAAATGGCAGTTAAATATCAGTTCGGTTCCAAAGGTACTACATCCATTTCAATTACATCATCCGGAGCAGTATTGACGCTTGACCTTGCGTTGACCTTCATCTGCATGACTATCTATAGAGGTTGGATTTTGGCTTTCTTGATTTCTGCTGATCTACAACACAGATCTGGCGAATTACAAATTCTTGAAAAAGCTGATTGACATTTTAAAAAAAAATCACCCCAAAAAGGGACAAGGAATAAAATGGTGTCGTCAAAATAAAATTATTATAAAAATATTGTGAATTACTTTAAACCCCAAAATGTGATAATGTGGGAGGAGGCATACCCTAACGCTTAAAAGAAGATTTTAGTTAATAAAAATATGTGAAAATGTGTGGAGGGCATCCCCCCCCCCCCCGCGTTTATATGGTTTTTTTTAACACTAAATTAACAAATGTGATGTATGTGAGAAAATATACAAATCTGTTCAACTTCATTTGCAACAAATGTACGGCGATTTAAAGTTTAAAAAGACATTGTTCCTAGACACCCCTTCTATATTTGCATCGAATTTACTAAATCTTCCGCTCCAGCTAATGTCTTGTTGATTAAATGAAATTTAGAATATCGTACCTGTGCCCTTTCCCAGAATGATATCAGAAACAACACAAACTCTGACCAAAATTGAAAAGTAGCACCCCATACACACAATAGGGGCATTGTTCCTTGATGATACCTCCCCCTGCATTTGATATTTTACCTTAATACTGTAGGACATTTCTTGTCAAATTAGAATTGAACTTACATGATTTTCACCCTCATACCCCCCCCCCCCCCCCGAAAAAAAATGTTCAAACGGCAGCAGGTTTTGTTAAGAATGGGAGATGGGTAACCCCCACCCCACCCCCTCCTTTTCAGAACAAACGTTTAACCAATTTAAGAATGCATTGCATCTCTCTTATGAAGTAACAAACCTTGGGGCACTAACCGATTCAAGGCTGCACTTGTAACATATACAGTATGCAAGATTTCAATTCCAAAAAGTACTACTTTCCACTTCGGTTCCAGAAAGTACTACATCCACAAAAATAAAATAAAATCATATATTGATTAAAAATAAATCTGCGGACTTAGATTTTTATAAAGCGTTATAACACTTGTATCATACCTTACTAACTATAATGATACTTACTAGCTAAGTATAATAGTTTAAAAATCTTGATCTTCTCAGAACTTGGATTTATGAATGTAGCACCTTTTGGAACCGAGCTCGTCATTTATGGCTTCCATTTTATTTTACAGCGACAATCTTGCCTGAACAGACATCTTTGACTGTCAGTGTAGGGGAAACTGTTACACTCGTTGTTGACACCAATATAACGAAGGGTAACCTCCGGTGGCGCTTTAATGGAGAAGGGATATCGGGCAGTAAAGGAAGGAACAATGTAACTTTGCAGAATGTGCAGCTTAACCAATCTGGAGTGTACAAGTGTTTTGAAGCTGGAAAAAGATGGGCAGCAGAACATGCAATAATTATACTACATGTTATCAGTAAGTTGACTGCTTAGTGCTTACCTATATACCTATCTTATCTAGATTTGAAGTTCATCGATTTTTCTTGTTGCACAGCACCTTTCATTTTCCATATCATGGATCTTGCTACATTACCGCGTTCAACAAATCGTCGTATTAATAGCGAATGGTCTGAAAAAAATATTTGTTTTCCCTGCGTTTTAGCTATAAGTATACACTAAACAACACCAAGTGATCTAGGACCTGCATATAGCTGAGAACAAATCATACAAAGTTACTCTACCTGACCTGACCATAAATTGTTTAATGAATAATCCAATGCCCCAATTCACTCCATATTACAATAAGAAGCTTTACGTTTATAAAGGGTGCATTTTATTACTTAACATATGTTTGTGTAAAAATTGGTTAATAAATACTTCAGGGGAGGGTGTGGAAAGCTTGCGAGGACGCACTCGCACCTCCCTGTCAACGTATCTCGACGGGGACTTGGGGACTGTAAGCGGGTGTATGCGGAACAAACTAGCTGACTAGCTGCGTGTATACCACATTTTTGCACTGCCATACGTTTACACGTTCTTTGTACAGTTAAAAGTAAGCATGTAGTTTACCTGGCGCAATTAATACATGAAGGTGGATGTTTTTCGGTTATCTACTTTTTTTATTTTGTAGGCTAGATATTCATTTTTTTCTAAATGCCGTATAATTGCTTCCAGGATGCCCTGTTGGTCTTTGGGGTACAGCATGTGAACTTAACTGTACAGAGTGTTTCAATGGAGGCAAGTGCGATGCAGACTCAGGAAAGTGTGTTTGTCCACCTGGCTTCAACGGAACAACATGTGAACAAGGTAGGTTGCAGTATCTGGGTCTTAGCGACAAGGGCAATGGGGGCAAAAACATTCATGCATTCAGCAGGAAAGTCACCTTTCTGGGCCTGGGTAGGGTAACGGAAATTACACTTTTCCCCCATATCTTCTTAATTTTATGATTTGGATTTTGATATTTGATTTGATTTATGTATACAAGGTTAAAATGGAGGCATTTAATGATTTGCATAGTATTATAAAGGTACTGTCATCGAAAAGAAGTTATTGAAATAATATTTAAATACTTGCTAGAAAGCGAGCAAATATGGGGACTTATTTTCTTTTAAATTGCTTTTTATGCAAACTTAAGTGCAAGCATGAGCAATCGCTATATATATATATATATAAGTCGTATTGCAGCTGAGCAGAAAACTTTTGAGACAGTGTCCATGATTGTTGAAGATTTAATAGTGCGAGCACTGTAATCTATGAGTAAAGGCTCGACTCTTTCATATAAGAGGCCTTGCTCGTTGCTTTCATCCATGGACAACGTGTTTTGCCAACATTAGTTAAAAATCGTCCCAGGTGTATTGGGTATTCGGTACCTGGCAGTGTTGGGGTAATAACAATTACAGGACCCACATGAAGAGCAGTATTAATACTGATGTGGCTACCATGGGTAGGTGAGACCAACTATCATTACTATCATTATTATTTTTATCATAACAGCAATGTATTGATTATTAACCTTCTACTAATTCCCTGACTTAACTGAAAAGTCATTTAATATATTTTTTCACGGTTGGAAATTTGTCAAGGGGTAATCCGCCCCGTGTCCCTGCGCTCTATCAAATACGCTAGTGGTAAGCTAGTGGTCATACTGATAACAATATCAAGCTGACATGATCAAACCGAATGAAAACCCTAGGATTAATTAGCAGAATAGTTTTATCGGAATCTTTATGCATTTTAATTCTTGAATTGGCTATATTGGGAATAAAAAAGTAACTCACTGTCGATAAAAATAATAAAATGAATAACCCCTTTATCTCTTTATTCACAGTCCTAGGGAGCAACCGCTTTGGCCAGGATGGAAACTTTTCTTGTGATTCTTCAGGGGATGATCACGGTCCAGGGTGTAAGGGTAAACTCTTCTGTCTACCAGATCCATTCGGATGCACATGTGCTGCAGGTTTCATGGGAATCAATTGTAGAACAGGTATTTCTCAGTATTTATTCCTATAATTCTATCTCGGAATCATCTCTCATTTAAACATTCACTTTATCCACCTTACCTCTTTTATGTTTTAGTTCCGTGGACTCATTTCAATATATATATATATATATATATATATATACATTCTAATGTATACATGTATCTCAAAGCATTCGCTTGGATCCAGCTGAGGCACGCGGCTTGTCTTTGTTCAAACTCACCTGCCCCCGACAACGGAATTAATTAATAAGGTTGAAGATTTGTCAATCTGTCGGTCAATTGAATCTGGTGTCGCCGAAACCACTAACCCGTCTCCGTGGTCTAGTGGTTAAGGCATTGGCGTTCTAAGCCAACGACCCGGGTTCGATTCCCGGCGGAGACATTTTTTCAGCCTTTGCAAAAAATTTCAAAAAGGGAGGACAGCTCTGGGGAACCTTGATTTAAGTTACGCAACCATTATTCTCTCATTTCCTTTCGCATTGTATATATATATACATATATATATATATATACTAGTAGAAGCAGCCCGTGTTTATGATTAATCACCGTACCGTATATTTGTCACAATAATCAAGTGAATAAAATAAAAAAAGTCGTGTAAAGTTATTTTTTTACCAAGAAGTATTTACAACACGTGAGTATTTGTTATTTATCCAAAGCTTGCATGAGTTCTGAAGAAATTACATTTTCATCTTGATGAAGACTAAATGATATGGATATAATTATGTTCGAGTAATATATCCATGCATATAGAGCTAGAGGGATCGATTTGATCTTGCCATGTTTCTGTGGTTTAATTATGTGCATAATTAGCAGCACGTCCCTTGTAAAGGATGCAAAATGACAGAAAAAAAAAGAATTTAACGTTGTCATTTTCTTTTCAGGGGGATTATGGCCCCCTTATATGGGTTTTGGGAGGACCGACGGATTGACTTTACCCTACTACCCTCCCGTCACCCCGAGCGCGAGGGGAGACGGTATTAATATCATAGTGGAAATATTTTCGAAGGAAATTTTGGTGGGGGATCCTTCTTTATACCGTGGCAACCGATATTCCTTAGTGACGTGATCTCCTACATCTCCCCTCCCCCGAATGATATCTACAAATCGACTTAGTCTGTCATATGTGTTCTGAAGAAAATACATTTTCATCTTGATGAAGACTAAATGATATGCATACAATTATGTTCGAGTAATATATCCATGCATATAGAGCTAGAGGGATCGATTTGATCTTGCCATGTTTTTGTGGTTTAATACTCAGAGAAATTAAGGCCATGAAAACATAACGTGCATAATTAGCAGTACGTCCCTTGTAAAGGATGCAAAAATGAGAAAAAGATGGATGTATTGTCATTTGCTTTTCAGTGGAATTATGGCCCCCTTATATGGGTCTTGGGAGGACAGACGGATTGACTTTTCCGTACTTCCCCCACCCCCACCCCATCGGCCTCCCGTCACCCCAGCGCGAGGGGAGACGGGAGTAATATCTTATACTATCATAGTGGAAATATTTTCGAAGGAAATCTTGGTCGGTTTGGTTGTGGGGGAGGGGCTCCTTATTTACACAGTGGCAACCGATATTCCTAAGGGACGTGATCTCCTGCACCTCCCCTCCCCCGAATGATGTCTACAGATCAATCATATTTGAGGCGATATACAATAACATGTTTCCAACGTTATGAAGGCCATTTTCCCCATTCATGTCAATGGAAATGACTTATGCGACAGCCACCCAAGTGTGCGGTTAAGTAAACCCTAAACCCTAACCCTAAACTCTAAACCCTAACCCCAACCCTATATATTGCTTTCATTTTGGGAGACTGTCGCAAAAGGAAGTTTACCCTAGTATACATGCTGCCATGATAAGTAAAAAGCAGAAATAGATTAAATTGAAATAAAGAGTCCTAAAATATAAAGTGGCAGAAATCCCCCTCCTTTTTTTTTTGACATTTAACAGTTACGTGTTGCTCCTCTTCACCCTGTCTCATCGAAAATCAACCCCCACATAAAAGAAATTATACCACAGAAAGAATTAAGTTCAACTAAGAAACAATCCCCCCCCCCCCCAAAAAAAAAAAAAAAAAAAAAAAAATAATAATAAATAAATAAATAAAAAAAGAAAGAAAAAAGAAAAAAAATGTTAAAAGTTCAATTTTGAAAGTAATGGCTTACTTACATGGCTTACATAAATCGGACTCCCTGGAGCCGAATTTTCACAAATAAAAGGCAAAAAAGTTTACGGGCACCTGAATCGATCCAAATCGATCGCTACTCCTCCAGGGGATGTCTCATCCGCGTAAATCATTAACGGCGCTTTTATATCTTGCTTGGTATTTTACATCCTATTTTAGGCCTACATCATCACCATAGATATCTTTTTAGCCAAAAAGGAACCGTAAAAGAAATTTAACCTTTTATACCCTTTTTCTTGATTTTGCTAAACGCGTAACCCGGGTTATGGTGCCCTGTGCGAACGAATAACACGTGTGTTGCGTCGTATACATTGAAGCCATATGCGGATATGCCCTTGGAGTAAACACGTCAAGCTGTTCTTTTGCAATGCACCATTGAGGTTTCTCCCCTTCACAGGTAAAGGGTATGGGTTGGGGCATCACAGAAGGTGCCTTTTCGTGCGTACGGGAGAATTATTACTCCCTCCGGAAATTCAATGTTTAGAAATGAATTTATGAAATATGGACGGCACGTCAGCCCTTAAAAAGTGCCTCCCAACCCTCTAAGAACCATTCCCCGCCCGTGGGTACCAAAAGGTGGGGACCGAAAGAGCCAGGGGAGGCGCCTATTCGAACCAAAAAAAAAGGCCCAAAATCCTTAGCGTAATAAATATAATTATAGATATATATAAACTGGGCGTTAACAAATTTTTTTATTGATGTTGATTGCGTGTGTGTATATGCATGCACTTCTTGCCAATATTTACATTTTTTTTTACTGATCATTGTAAGATCTTATTTGTTAGCGTATTTGTATTTTTAAGTTATTTAATTTTAAAGTTTTTTTTTAAGTCTTTAAGTGTTTTAAGTAGTCTTTACTTATATCAAATTTAAAAAATTTGTCTGGGAACCACATTTTCATTAGCCATTTCAGCTATTTCGTGGTCTCCTATTATCATTCACATTTGTAAATACCTTGTAAATGAAATGGTAATAATAAATTCCTTCATCCATTCATAAAGATGGTATTTTCAGGACGATTACCTGTATTGTAAAGAATCTACTTTAAGGTAAAGAATAAAACTTTCACATAGTTTTAATTTTTTATAGTTTTTCTCAAGTGAAAATGAATATGGTAAATACACCCGGAATAGGTATTTGAGAACTTTATAAGTGCAACACGAATGAAATTGTAAGATGATAATGGCACACACTTATTATCTGAGGATGAAATAAATAATTTTGAAATTTTAGTATTTAATTGTCAGTTTCAACAAAAATATTTATGCTTGTCATTCGAAATGTCCCACTTACTTTCTTTTTACAAAAGGCGTTTAGCCTCAGTTTATAGGAATAAGGAATCTCTACAAGTAGCTGTAGTGTTAACTATAAAGTATTATGAAGCAAACGACTAGCATGTCAGTCGGTGCTTTGAACATATTTCTGTATAGATACACTCAGGTGAACTTCACTTTGGATCAAAGCTTTTAATTTGATTTTCATTGTATTTCATATGTCCATGGATCCAATTCTGTATTAATGCACTTAGTTTTTGTCATCTGTGCTTGTTTTGAAAGAAGGAAGGAAATCTGAATAGGTAATAACATGCGGAAGCATAATGGTCTTCCATCCAAAGTACTGGTGAGGCACTATGAAAAAAAAAACTGTCCAGAGGAAGCGTTTTCCTAGACAAGCCAAGTTAGGCTGAATTACTAAAACATCACACAGTGACAGATACTCACCTTCATGACCTTGAAGCCCATGTAGTGTAGTAGTGTAGTAGACATGTAGGTGTGGTGTAGTGTAGTAGACATCATTTACAATTTTTGTCTCATTGAGAAGACCTGCCTGCCTGTATATATGCCTTCCTATATCTTATCTTAATTACAAGCAAAATCAGGGGGTGAAATTGACAATAAACTTCGAAAATCTGTTGCTTGTTTGGTTTATCAAACACTTGAAAACACTATTCATTTGAAATTAACCATATAATTGTAACAGAATCCTGTAAGAATAATCGTAATATATTTCATTCATTGGGCGCGGGGAGCAAGTCGACAAAACATAGGAAAAATGATATATTACCCACTAAATGCTATTTCTGCTGCTCTTAAATTCAGAAATGAAGGAGCCACATCTTAACTAGAACTTTCACTGTAACATAAATGTTGGAGTAAATCGACCTAGCCGGTTAAAGAGGGAAATTTCCTTAACATACTCATAAATAGTAATATTTCCTCTGTTAACTATACATGAAATGCAACATTGCCAAAACGCATGCTACAAACGAACTGTCACCAGTAGCAAAGTTTGAAATAAGGGAACGGACCTTCCCAGCCCCATTTCCGCTTGTTCCTTTCATTAAGTTTCCTTTCCTTTTCTTTATTTTCTTTTTTTTTTTGCAGAGGGGAGGGGGGGGGCTGGGGTGGTTGCACATTTTCAGGCTTCTGCCCTCTTCTCTATCTTTTCCTTCCTCACTATTTTTTTGCAGAATGTAGCCCAGGCACGTATGGAGCTAACTGCTTGCAAGAATGCCACTGCTTTCCATCAAATGACTGTGCCAAGGATACAGGAGAATGCACTGGTGGGGCTGTGTGTCAGGAAAGCTGGACAGGTGTCAACTGTCAAGGTGAGGAAATGTTCTAGGTTTTCTGCCTGCAGTCAGATTCCAAATTGTAAGAATTTTGCCACATTGTATTACCAGAGAACAAACACAATTGGAGTGTCTACTAGTCAGTAAAGACTCCGTCCGATGCGGTCCAGTAGTCACGAAGAAAAAGGGATTTTTTTGTAAAGCATGTCACCCGCGGTCCCTTTCTTCCATCTTTTGTCACTTGAATGTGTTTTGGCATCCACGTGAATGAAAATAGTTTGCTCACAGTAAACATACTTACTAATATATTTAAATTATATGCATACCATGTTAACAAAGGTTAATAATCGGGTAAATAATGTCTTCTCAATAATATTAGGACAGGTCATTTCATTAAGCAGGTTCATAATTTTGTTTAATAATTCACTTTCATTGACAAATGACAAATATCATACCTTCCAAACATTCCTATGTTAGAGGAATAATTCCTATTTTTCGCCTTCATATTAATGTGAGGCGCCTCAGATTCCTTTCTTTTCATGAAAACCTTTGTTTGAAAGCATATAATATACACTGTATTCCTAATTTTGCCTCGCAAGATTCCTACTTTTTCCCTATGGAAAATTGGCAGGTAATGCAATATGTTTTAAAACTGCTTATCTTTTTAGATTAATGATTTATTTGGTTTTGGAAAATATATATCCAAATGCCCTTATATATAAGAACAACAAGAACGATGATAATTGTTGTGATAAATGAAACAATGAATTAACAATTGTAGCAGATGAAAACAAAACAGTAAGTTCTTTAATTGAAGAGAGTTAATCAGTTGTCTCACGATGTGCAAACGTAAACGTAGGTAGTCTACCCACGTTTACGTTTGCACATCGTGAGACAACTGATTAACTCTCTTCAATTATTCTTTACCACGATGAACCTCTTTCAATCTAGTAAGTTCTTTTTCAAACCATATCAAATGAGTTTGTAATTACCCACGCCGATGAAATCGGCAGGGTTATGTAAAGGGCTCCGTATGTTTTTTTTTTGTTTGTTTGTTTGTTTGTTTGTTTGTTTGTTTGTTTGTTTGTTTGTGTACAAGATAACAAGAGAACGGGTGAACGGATTTGCACCAAATTTTCAGGGAATGTTCAGAAAGTGACAGGAAAGAATCGATTAGATTTTGGTGATGATTGGTTGACCCCTGCACATTCTGTGTGACCTTGAAGTTTTGACCCTGTAGTAAAGTATAGGAACTTCAGTTCAGATAGTGACAGGAAAGAAACTAGAAAGATTGATGACCCCAAACTTCGCCTGCAGATGCAGAAATATTTTGGCCAATCAAAACACTCATTACTTCGTCTCACCAAAAGTCTATTTCAGGTTTATGAATTTTAGAAGACTTTTAGACCCATTATTTGCCATTTCACTTCAAATCCGTACGAGCCTGCAATGAATATTCAAAGCCAACGTATCCCAGCAACAAGGGATTGCGCGCGATACCTTTTTTAACTACAAATTCATTTAGATTCAGGCTACCCTACCCCTACGGCTTCTCCTCTATTTCTTATCTTCTGTGCATTTCTGTTTATTTTCCCCGGTTCTTTCCACTTTGTTGTGGAAGTTTTTGTGATTTATTTTATCCTGGTGGACGTGTAGTACGTGATTTTAATTGTTTTCGGTGAAAATCTGGTGAGTTTGTTCGACGTGAGTGAGTCTATCGCACTCGCGAGCGTTCGCGTGTGTTGATCTGAGTGAGTGGGCTGTGTAGCTAGCTGTACGTACATAACTATACACAGCGCTGTCGCGAAGTGACGGCGATCTGGTCGGGCTAGGGAGTACATAACCCCAGGGAGTACAGTGCCTGTGCCTTACTGACTGTAGTAGGATTGAACTTTTTTCTTTGGGTTATAACGGTCCTGTCATTTGAGATTTGAGTTAGTTTATAACTCATTTATGTCTGTTTGAGTGGATTTCGTAGTTGTAAAATATATACAAACACTGTATTTCTTTTTAATTTGTGTGGATTTGCAAAATTTGGTGGCTGATCGAGGTTCGCCGAATACATGCACGCCAGTATCCACTTTGACTTTGTTGATGGGTGGTGACTGAGCTGAGTGAGTAAGCTCTGTGCCTCGCATGCATTTTGAAGTCGAGATCCAACTTATTTTGTCGTCATATTTATTTTATCCAAGCCCGATGAAAAAAAAACAACAACCCCAATTGCAATGTAATTTAAAGATAGAACATGAATACATTTACTAACACTTACATGACTGAACACTGAATACAAATTGCTAACATTTTTTTTCTCACCACGCCACGCTCTCTGACATGTCTAATCAAGTACTTTTAGGGGAGGGATGTTTCAATAATAAAATATCTTTTTCAGAAGAATTTTTTCAAGGGTGGGGACACACAAAGCTATGACCTGGATATGTTCACTAGCAAAATTTATTGGGGGGGGGGGGGGGGGGGGAGATGTGCCTCTTGTTATCCCCTTTGAATGGCTACTGCTTACAAAAATAATCGCAACAAAACAAAACCTATTGGGTTAAGGCGTGGGTCTGCCGCCTTTGACGGCCTTTCTAGTTGTCCAATGTGCTTTGTGCGTCTCCCTTGTGTCAAATCTTGGATGGAAGGGACTTATGACATGCGTTATAATCCCTATTTCTTTGTAACTGCTGAACCAAATCGGATGGGGTTTTCACTGAGACACAGATGATTAGCTATATTTTTGCAATCCTGAACCATATTCAGATTAATTCAAATTTTTGATCACATATTGTTGCTGAATTTCTGATTGTATTTTTGGGTATATACTGTACTAGTATTCCAAACTAAAATGAAGCTTTCTTATGCCATAATTTTCTTCAGCTGGCCCTCTTTGATTTCCTTAAGGTCAGCTTGGTTAAGTTAATAGTATGACATTGTCCATACTTTATCGTTTTTACAGATTATTATTATTATTATTATTATTATTATTATTATCCTTATCAATATTACAAAATTATTTCCTACGTTAGGGGGAATCATAACAATAGGTTTATTCCGTCACAATAGAAATTTGACGTTACGGGGAAAGAAAATGTGCGTTAAGGGGAATGCTAACAATAGGATGAGATAAAAGGATTCCCCCTAACGATGGAAAAAGAGTTATTAAAATTATTATTATGTTAAGGGAACTTCAAGAATATAATCACTAGTTTTATAGCGATATACATTGTGCTATGAGTTCTCTATTCTGTTTAAACGCTCTAGGAGCCTGCTGTCATCCGTTTATAATTTATAAGCAGGTAACCCTTTTGAGAACTAGATATCTGGTATTTAGATTTTCTGTACATTCTGTTATAAGACGGAGCATAAATTATTTTCCCAGAAGCTGTTATACTTCTTTCCATTGTGCTCTTTAAGTTAAAGGTTATGGTTTTATGAGCATCACACGTTTACGAGACTTTTTAATATTTTCCCCACGTTGGTCAGGCTGAACACTGCGGAATGTAGGCTACTATGTTTGGTGGTCGAGGAAGTGTGTATTTCTCTAATATACCTAATAATTTCCTTGTTTATTTTCCTTTTTTTACAGTTCGAAGTTCCAGATCTCGTGACGTAGATACAGGTTAGCTCACGTATATCATCAGCCCCATATATAAGAGCAAATGCATGTATCTGATAGAAACATATCTATAAAAAAAATATGTTGATGATATGCATTCCAGGAGATATTAATGTACATACTGGCTATTTTGCCTTACCATATCGGCCCACATTATATTTAAAAAGAGACCACTTCCTCCCTTCCTTCCTCTTCCTTTAACTTCTCTTCTTTCATTCCTTTTCCACGTTGTTACCCCCTTTTGCATTCTCTTTCATTTTCCCCGATTATTTCCTCTTTTTTCTCTCTTCTCTGCTTATGTCCTCATTTCTTTCAATATGCAATAATTTTTTTTTTTACTTTTCTTCTTACATTCTCTATTTCTGTCTCAATTTTATCAATTTATCAATTTGTCAGTCTCGTCGGTCTTGTGGGTTGTCGGTCTACGTGGATGACCTCTCCCTGTACATGCTGTACGAGATATATATGCTGCATGTTATCTGATAATCTTTCATGCAAGTGAATGGAGTAAACATCATAAAACGTGCACTATACTGTGAAATTAGGTGCTTTTTCCCCATTTGGAAGCGAAGGATGAATGGACAAAAAAACAATGTAGGTCGGGTGATGTGTAACTGGCAAATCGGTTGTCTAGATGCTACATTGCACGATATAAACACGTATAAGCCCCGGTGTAGGGTAAGGGTGTGAGCGTGTGTACCGTGTGTGAAACGCTAATATTAAAAATGTCTTTATTTTTCCTCTTCTCATTTTTATATATTCAGCGAATACTGGTACGACATCAAGTTATTTTACGACTTCTGCAACTAGTCTTGTTGCAACCACTTATGCTACCACTCCAACTACCACATCTGCTGCCAGTACTGATACCACTTCTCCATCTACTCCTACTTACGTGATAGAGAACTTTCGCTACACCAAGGTAAACAACGGTGAACCTACAAACCTAGTTTGTGTCTTGGCAGGATTTCCACCACCGCATTTGGCAAACATAAGTGTCACTAAAACAATAAGTGGAAATGAAGAGATTGTCTTGTGCGAGGCCAGTGTCAGTGAATCAACGATGACCGTAATGTGCCAGGTTTCTGTGAGTCTAAATGATATGCCTCAGAATTTCAGCTGTCTTTTGCACAGACCGGACGGAAATATTGTTTCTGAAGAGCTATCTGTCTCTGTTTATGGTAATTATTCTGACTCACAAAAACACTTTTTGTACGTTTAGAACTTTAGATAATAAGAGAATAACATTCATTGTCCACGAATTTAAAAGCAGACCACATCCAAATCTGATTATCAGGTGACGGTTGTCTGAATGATGTAAATTTCAAAATTCACATGATGTAAATTGTAGCTAGATACCTTACCATTATGAATATCAAAAATATCATCGTCCCATAAAAAAAACGGAAGTAGCATATTTTCAATGTAACATTTCAGAAAATTGTCGAAATCGTTTGCATGGGTAAAGGGCCTTTTTTTAGCCATTACCCGAAGACATGAATAAAAAGATTTAAGTTTTAAAGACTGAAAAATAAATTTAAAATGTGTAATGTTTACCAAGGCAAACAGTGAGTAAAGAAAGCATTGATACTCAATCAGTCCCAAAACTTGATTTTGACATATTTCAAAATTTTGACATATTTTGTTGTGAGTTATTTGTGGTTAAATGAGAATTTTCTTTTTTTATTCACTCGCACTGTATACATAGCATGTGCCTTAAATAATGCTCTAATATCAGCTCGTTGTGATCAAGGCACTAGCATATAAAATGAATGAAATATACATATTACAGGATCTGCTTTATCGACATATTAAAGCTTTCCGTCTTTCTCCTATCATTTTCGGGATGTTGGAGCGGAATACATCATATTAGATTAGGTGTATAGGCCTAGCAACACCTCAGATAAAGTCTAATGACAAACACCATTATCGTAAACTGAACTTTCTTTCTGTTTAACCTCCAATATGATGGTATTTTAGAGGAGTTGACTTTCTTTATTTCCTTCCAGAACCTCCAAGGTTTAATGAAGCTAACATACTCATCCGAGAGATCACTTCTCATTCAGTCACGATACGCTGGACATCATGGGATGAAACACGTGATCACGGCGATGGTCCAGTGATTGGATATTTCGTTTACTACAACACACATGGCGAGAATGACCTTAATCGGACTCCAATTTCAAACACCACCACATTTACTATCTCAAATCTAAGAAGGGACACCAGGTATGATTTCAGGGTGACTGCAGTAAGAGCAGGACCCCCTAGCGGTGAGGGGAGGTACAGTTCAGTAGCAAGTGCCAACACATCATGCAGTGGTAAGTATGAATCGAGATGCCCCCTTTTACAATAACCTCCTGGGGGGGGGGGGGTAGTAGAATGCTGTCAATTCGGTTCACAGGAAATGTATTCGAGCATGTCAGTCGTGTGGTCATATAGACCGTTTCAATTGGTAAAAAAATAAAAATAAAAATAAAAGGAAAAAAGGCTCAATGAAAAGGCCAAAATCAACATTTTTTAAATGTCCGGAAAGCGACACCAGACCCATTTTAAAAGAAAGTTTATGGTTTCATTCATAACACTATCTTTCTAAAAATATCTCACAATACTGCTTTCTATAATAATTGTAAAAATGGAAGAAATAATAATAATATCAATAATAATAATAATAATAATAATAATAGTAATATCACTAATAATAATAATAATAATAATAATAATAATAACAAAAATGATGAAATTTCCTTATCAGTACTGAATACCAACTGACAACGAGCTAACCTTTCGACCGGCTTAGCGTCTAAATACCTCATTTAGTGACGGTTAAAGCCATTCGGCATTTCCTCACTTGAAAGATTCAAATGAGAATTTCTTATGTTGAACTCAGTGACAGTTAATAGATAAATTAATTGATGTATACTGATTCATGCGTATCATGTTGCCAAATCATGAATTGATAGTTTTATCATTCAAATTAGAATTATACCAAAACACATTACAATATGTTTATCGTAGCTTGGGATCTCAAACATTTGGGAATTGGAGTTAATCAATGGATAACCATACTTAGCAATTTAAGCAATGGTTTTAACAGTTCGCTGCTTCCCTCGAATTTGTGTTGGCATGATAAGACACAGAAACACTATGTTTAGTCGTGTTTTTGCAATGCCAAAATGAGAAAAAAATATGATAATCAATGATACGTAAGCAAAAAATTAGATAATAATATTGGTGCGTGCTAAGGTTTGTGTGGATCATTATTAAAAATAAGGGGTTACAGCCCTATAGCTAGAAGGTCCGATAGTTAGCGGGTCCGATAGACCGACGCCCAAGAGATAGAAGGTTCGATAGACCGAATGTACGAGAGGGTCCAATAGACAGACGGTTCTATAGACCGAATCGGCGGAGGGTCCGATAGTCCGAAGGTTCTATAGATGGAATGTCCAATGGAGTCCGATAGTCAGAAGGTCCGATAGACAGAAGGTTCTATAGACCGAATCGGCAAAAGGGTCCAATAGTCCGAAGGTTCAGTAGGGGTCCGATAGTTAGAAGGTCCGATAGACCGACAATAACGTAAAAAGGTAAAATAAGTGGATACAATAAGTTTCTAATAGTTTTATCTCTTATAAGGAAAAGGGTAATGCCTTATCTTCTTCTTTGTGTATTGTAATAAACCGATGCACTAGGTCTGTAGGCCCAGCCTCCCCCCCCCCCCCCAAAAAAAAAAAAAAGATGGGGAACTTATTTTAAAGTTTTGTTTTATACATTTTCAACATGTTAAAAGTATTTTTATCAGAGCATCATCATCATCAGCTCCCCCACCCCCCCCCCCCGTTTATTTTTGCCACTACACCGATGCATTGGCAATGGGGAACGCTGACCATTTTTTGAAACATGGAAATCTAATTATATGGTGCACACTAAAGCCCCGAGGCCCACCATGGCCGAAGCACTTTTTTCTATTGGAGCAAGCTGAGGAAAGGGCGTCCCCTTCTAATGCAAGTGTTATTTTTTAAACAAATAAATCTTACGGGGTGCACACTTTATAGTTTAATTTTCATTAAAAGTAACAAAAAAAAAGATTCTGACAACAAAAGATTCTGACCGATAAAATGAAATTGTTTCAATTTGGCCCTACCATCTTCTTGGGAGGGGGGCGTTTCCATTTTTTTTAGGGTTGTCAGGTGATATTTTCCTACCAGCTATGATGTCAGCTTTTATACTTTTTTGAGTGTTCACCGGCTACACCCATACTACTTCCTTATGTCAAATATCAGTCTGTGGACTATGTCGGGTAAATTATACCATTCGGACTTCTTGTTGCTGCTGGACGTAAGAGGTGCTTGCTGCAAGAAACAATCTAGGCCTAGTTTCTTGATTATATGAGCGAGCAAAGCGAACAAGCGGGAGAGAGAGAGAAAAAAGAAGACTTTTGTATCCTAAGAATAGGTTCTATAGCGTATTGTTAATCCGTTCTCATAATCTGTGTAACATATTATAGGAATCTTCCGTTCTCATATTGGGAAGAGACTATTGGTCATAGGCCATTATTTCTGAAAATTCATCTCTTTAGCCCCTTTAGGTCAACTTGCATGCCGCTCGATTCCTTTCAGTTATGTTGCTAACATCCTTTGAGTAGAAAATAGCATAACATTAGCTAAAGATTCAAGATGCAAACAAAATAACTTCCATAAGAATATGACTTATTAATATAATTGGAATTGGTTTATATACATAAATATGGTGATTATATTAATAACTAATATCAATAATAAAAATATAATGCGCATTGGTAAATTAATGCTATATAGTGAGCGAAGTTTTTGATTTTTTTTCTTCTCTTTTTCTTTTCTGATTTCTTCTTTTCTTTTTCTCTTCTTTTCCTTTCTTTTCTTTTCTTCTTTTCTTTTTCAACCTCTTCCTTTTTTTCTTTTTTTTTGTTGGAACGCCCTCACTTATTTTAACCACTTATTTTTTTACCCACTTATCATTTCATCCACTATATTTTACCCTTTTTACGTATTTATTGTCGGTCTATCGGACCTTCTAACTATCGGACCCCTATTGAACCTTCGGACTATCGGACCCTTTTGCCGATTCGGTCTATAGAACCTTCTGTCTATTGGACCCTCATGTACATTCGGACTATCGGACCTTCTGACTATCGGACCCGTTGGTCGTTCGATCTATAGAACCTTCGGACTATTGGACCCTCCTGCCGATTCGGTCTATAGAACCTTCTGTCTACTGGACCCTCTCGTACATTCGGTCTATCGAACCTTCTATCTATTGGGTGTCGGTCTATCGGACCCGCTAACTATCGGACCTTCTAGCTATAGGGATGACCCCAAATAAGGTACCCAAACTGAACAAAGCGCCCACTACTATTGATCGGGGCCATGCATGAATATCAAATTATACGGGTATAAAAAGCCAGATAACCGTGACCCCGCCCTCTTTCGCGGGCTCTGTGATATACCAAAAACAACAAGAAGAATTTAAAAAACACGAGTGGATGAATTAAAAACAAGATTACATAAAATATATAACAAAAGCACACAATACCCCGCGAACTATGAATATGCTATATACACATTTTATAAAATACAGTAATCAAATACGATATAAAAAAAACGTAATTATATAATTAATCACGTGTTTAGATGAAATTTCATTTTGTTACAGCAAAGTTCGTTTGAAAATACAAGAGTGCATACGTGACGAAACTATTCTGAAAAATAAAATCCATGAAATTTGCTTGACGCTTTGGTCAGTTTACATGAAATGAATCAAACTGAATGTCTCAAGCGCATTTCTACACGCTGAAAAATGAATGAATAAAATACAAACATGTGAAAGTTAAATTGAAAGTGAATATTGAGAATATGAACGCGAAAACATATATATATATTATATATATATATATAATATATATAATTTCTAAAATTGTGAATTTTATGAATAAAATTATTATCACTTTTTTATAATCATTATCATATTACTGAAATAAATACTATTATTGTTATTGCTATAATTATTGATATTATTCGGCATTACCTGTACCTGGGAGGGGTCTCTCCTCCCACTTTCCCTGCTATGCTTTTATGAAGAGTAAAGTGGGTTATTGACGTGGATTGGTGATGACTCTTATACACATCCAGGGTAGATATATATATATATCAAACGTTTAAACTTACTATATTTAACATCCGAATACACTTTTGAATACTCGATCATTGAACTTGACCCAGCCTATCCGTGCTAACTTTAGTATCTGCTGAAAACATAACAAATTCATGCTGTTACCCCCACAAACAATGATTCTGCATCACGGTGTAAGTAATGTCATAATTATTGTATTGCTATTTATCTTGATTAAACGACAGGAAAATAACCCCAAATGATTGTCGTTTTTCATTTGTTTGTTTGCTTTTTATTTTTTTTATGTTTTATATTAATTCTTCTCGTATCAGCACCCTCTCAAGCACCTGCCTTGTCTGAGAGAAACAGAGGTCCAACATCCATCACCTTGGATTGGCAGGTGAGCTATATAGCGTGTCTCTAAAAAAAAATCTGGATGAAACTACAAATTAAATCATTTAAAATTAGGTTTTGTTGTTCTTGTTTTGTTTTTGTTTTTGTCAATGCACAAATCATTTCAAAGCTCAGTTTTCTGCATTCACATAGTTCCTATTAAAAGCATGACTGAATAACGCACGGCAGTTTTCACAGTCTAAATTGGCACTGTCAAAATCAAACTGTTCAAATTAAGTACATGGCTATTATATTTGCTTCAGTGAGGGATTGAAAATAGGGAAACTTTGGGAGTGAAAGCATGTAACAAGAAACATGCCCGCCATTCTGATCCAGAAAAGCCAGTAAAAAAATGGAATTATAAAAATTCAGCTGAAAGAAACTGACTTACCTGTGTAGTACTTTTGTTATGGTACATGCATAAGTGACTCATTTGTCATACAATAATAAGGTAAGCACTATATAGGCACCAATCCTGCAGCTCTCATGAATATTCATATCAGAAACCCCTTTTTGAAGACTTTGAAAGATACTGCAAGTTTCGGACTTGTATTTTCTTACTCAGTCACCTTATTTTTAAATCAGCAAAAGAAAATTTCGTAATATAAACCTCTGCCGAGGTTCGAACTCGTGGTCCTTTCACCAAGAGATGACTGGATTATCTGATTGCGCCACACAGAACAGCTGCTCAATGCCCTTGCTCGTTTTAATATATCGCTACAATTCGTTTTCATGAATATTCATGCCGACTAGTTTTGACGGAACAAACCGTATTTAATATTCATGAGCTCAGCTGCAGGATTGGTGCCTATATAGTGCTAAATAGTAACTAAAAATATTATGCTTTTAAAATTATACCTTAATGGCATCAATGAAACCTGTACGGCATATGCGTCCATGACAACTTCAACGTCACTCTGTTCATTATCATTTATATTTCTGATACTGACATTCCTTTGTCAAACACATGTCGCAATCTTGGCGTTATGCTTGATTCTCAAATGTCTATGTCGAATCAAATTACTAGCATTTGCAAATATGTTCGCTATCAATTGCGCAATATTGGCTTCATCCAAAAATATCTCACTCGTTCTGCTAGAGGAGAAACTGGTCCACTCGCTCATTTCCTCACGCCTTGATTTCGGTAACGGACTACTCTACAACTTACCAAATTAATAAATTGCTAAATTTCAAAAGCTACAAAACACAGCTGCACGTATTGCTTCTGTGTCAAGCAAACGCAGTCACATTACCCCTATCTTACAAAATCTCAATTGTTTGCCCGTAAAGGAACGTATGATTTTTTAAAATCCTTCTCTTGGTCTATCACATTATGAACGGAACAGCCCGTGAATATAAGTCTTTGTTACGTCAGTATCAACCCACACGAACACTACGATCTTCCAACTCTGGTCTTTTAAATGTTCCGCTTTCTAAGAAATCTTGGGGGTGAACGAGCTTTTGCTCATGCCGGACCAGCCCTGTGGAATTCACTTCCACAGGAACTGAAGAACTCCAACTCCTTTAAGGGCAACCTAAAGTCCCATTTGTTCAATCGTGCGTTTTGAAGATGGATATTTTTTCTTGTTATTCACTCTCTTGTTATGTTTGTATAATTTTCTTCATGTTGTAAAGCGCCTTGAGCATTTAATCAGAATGGATAATGGCGCTATAGAAATCTTATGGATTATTATCATCATTACTATTATCATCACTATTATTATAACGAGTAAAAAGTGTTGATTTTTCATCACTAGAAGGTTCACAGGGCTCTTGTTTAGGGTATCAAAAACAGGAAAATTCGGGAAAATGGGTATCAAATTCACTATTGACGAGAAAAGATCCTCGAAAAGGGTAGGAAATTTGAAAGTTAGACTAACAAAAGAAGCGGCTTCTGAAAATCTTCCGTGGATATTTTTTATGAGTCCAAAGAGGTTCTTTTTTTATTCTTTTAATGACAGTCAAAAACATTCATACTGTACTGGACCGCAAGTTTGGAACTCACTTGACACGGCGTTGAAATCGCCCTTAACCTTTAAGAAATTTAAACGTAAATATAACTTGTCCTTGTTGGATAGCTACAAAAAAACACTCAAGAAACGTAAATGTATACATGTAGATTTAAACCAAATGTATTAGACGACCTCTTTCCTCATACGTTCCCTCTATCTCTTTCTATTCCTCCAACTCTCTGTCTAGTTATCCGTGCCTCCTTATTTTCCCTCTCCCTGTGTTGCTTGTCCACCATTTTTTTTTGTATTTGTCTTTCTCTCTCTCCCTCTCTCCAGTACTGTTCACATCCCCCTTCTTTATTTTCCTCTTTTCCCCTTCTTTTTCCTGTCATTTTAAAAACTTGTTAATATTAAATTAGGACGTTTTCTTCTTTAATTTAAGGACGTGACTATTTCATTTCCCCCCAAACATGACTAAAGGGATATACCAGCTTTAAGAGCTATGCTATTCCCTTGTGTGATGACATGCTTTCGACCAGAAATTCACAAAACACAGACCAATACCAATTTTTAGTGGTAGCATGGGCATACCCCCCAAAAATCAATAAATATCACTCAAAAAATGAAAAAGTGCCCTTCGTGTGATTGAAATTAAAGGTGCCCCTACTTTTATGAAAAATATCACGTTTCTGTCCGCTTTGTTCTTAAAAGAAACTTCCTTTCAGAAAAAAAGCGTTTGATTTTTCATTTCGATTGCAGGTACCATTTCAGTACAAAACGTGTACTTTCTTTACCCCCAACATCGACAATACATTGACCATACGTTATTATATGATAAAGGAATTATTCTTGCCAGTATTGAAAAAAAAATGAAAACAATCGTAAAAGTCATGTTACATTTGGGTCATGTTCCCATGTAATCCTAACGTTTTCACGGTTTTACCCAAATTCGGCACAACTGAGTTTCAACTTGTCATTTTCAAAATGCTGCTGCTCGGTAAAGCATGTACGGATGGATGCCATCAAGGTATCATTCAAGAGCATAAACACTTCTAGGTTATGGGGAAATAGTTAATTATTGTCATAGAGCACATATTGTGGTCACAATAACCCTTTGTTTTAGGGGTTTTTTTCTGGGACGCACTATATATATGTCTTTATATACTTGGATATAAGGTTACATGTCGTTTTTCCGAAGGTTCGTATTTCCAAAGGATCGTTACTCCGAAGGTCCGTAATTTCGAAGGTTTGTATTTCCGAAAATGAAATAGGGTTCGTAATTCCGAAAATAAGAAAGGGTTTATAATTCAAAAATCGAATAAGGTTCATATTTTGGAAAATAGAAATGGGTACCTAAACAACAATTCGGTGATAGAGAATGACAGATAGATCATGATTAATTAATAGGGTGATAAGTGGAGGTCATCTCATCCAGGGGCGTCGCTAGATGGGGGTGTAGGAGGCGTCACGGGGTGTCACCCTCCCCCCCCCCCCCCCACTCAAAATTTCTGTGGGCAAATGCGCCACCTTTGTCGGCAAAAAAATAAAAATAAAATAGGAGAGGGAAAGGGGGAGAGGGAAGAGGAAAGGGAAAAGACAAAAAGAGAAAGGAGAAGAAAAAAGGAAAGGAAGAAAGAAAAGGGAAAAGAAAACAAGGAAAAACAGAAAGAAAAGAAGGAAAGAAAAAGAAGGAAAAACTGGCCATTTTTTTTTTTTGCTCGCTCGCATAAACGCTGGAAAGTTAACCCGTTGATTACTGACTTCTATATATCTTCTTGCTTAATTTCTTTTCTTTTCTTTTTTTCATTTGCCCTTTATTTTGTCCTATTGTCCTTTGTTGTCTTCTGCTATTTCTCCCTGTGTCTGTCTCTGTCTCTCTCCACTCCTTTTTGATCTCTGATGGGGAGAGGGGGCTGGGCTGTCTTTGCCTCCTGAATTCCTGGCTCCTTTGTTGTTTAGGTACCCTTTTCCATTTTCCGAAATATGAACC
This sequence comes from Heliocidaris erythrogramma, assembly GCA_025617745.1. Taxonomy (NCBI): domain Eukaryota; kingdom Metazoa; phylum Echinodermata; class Echinoidea; order Camarodonta; family Echinometridae; genus Heliocidaris; species Heliocidaris erythrogramma. Next base: position 9,815,525 of record CM046859.1, read on the forward strand.
CTATTTCATTTTCGGAATTATGAACCCTTTCTCATTTCGGAAGTATGAACCCTTTCTCATTTCGGAAATACAAACCTTATTTCATTCTCGGAATTACTAACCCTATAATTATCATTCTCGGAATTACGAACCCTATTTCATTTTCGGAATTATCAACCCTATTTCATTTTCGAAATTATGAACCCTTTTTCATTTCGGAATTCTGAACCTTCGGAAATATGAACCTTAATTCATTTTCGGAATTATGAACCTTCGGATAAACGAACCTTCGAAATATTGCAACAAATGTTTGAAATTCTGAACCTTTTTCAATTTCGGAATTATGAAGCTCATTGCATTTGTGTTCAGAATTATGAACCTTCGGAAATACGAACCTTCCGAAAAACGAACCTTCTGAGAAACGAATCCCCCCTCCCCCTCACCGTTTATAAATGTGGCGCATGTGGTAAATTAACTCTTAGTCAACTTGAAGGCTTGAACTTTTCCATTTGTTCTTACATCTTTGAATGAAAGATGATACCAGAGGACTCATGGGAATGCAGGACCCTTTCTGAAATACAGGTTACCGTTGGAACAAATGGACAGAATGGCTTTCCCCGAACCTTGTCATTTGATGCCTCGGCGGGTATTGCTATCATTGGAGAGCTCCGGAATTGTACTACATATAACATCAACGCAGCATTTAGAAACAAAGATAAATTGGGCATCTCTTCAGAGACATTGTCATTGAGGACGTCAATGATACGTATGAATATTTCATTTATTTCGTATTTAAACGAGTACTGAGTTGAGTTGTACAGTAACAATGATTTATAGCTAATTCATAGCTAATTCATAATACATGTAGTATTTCAGTCTGTTTTCACTCTTCTCTCTTCCCTCTTTACTCTTTATGAATGAAACTAAAAAAATAAAATAATAATTATATCACTGCGTTATGGGTGAAATGTAAACATTTTAATCATGTTGTAACTATGAGAACACATCTGCAGGGCGAGGAAATTGCAAGAGGACCTTTAGATCTAAATATTGTCTAAATGTTATCAACACTTACCTGTACACTTTTATCATACTTCCATGAAATTTAAAAAAATAACATTTAAAAAATCACTTCAAAGTTTATATAACAAATTTGTAAATTGCAAGCTCTGTTTATACTTCAAAAATAATACCAGGACCGGCAAGTGTAGACAGATTACAGATGTCGCCTTCAGTCACACAAATTGAAGTCAGCTGGGTATTGCCATCATCCCTGTGTCCTCCTGACTACTACATCATACGCTACAGTCTCTATCAAAAGCTTGCATGTCCTGAGCCAGAAACTACCCACTCGGAGTTTGAACTGAACACCACCTATGCGCAATACCATAATATAGTTGGATTACAGCCTTACTCACGATACAAGATCTCAGTTATAGCAGTGAATGATGCCGGACAGAGCGAACCAACAATGGGCTATACAGAAACGTCCCCAGGACGTGAGTAATGAAGAAAGAGGCGAAACATATTTTTTCATAAAACCATCCATTAGTCTAGTGTAAATATGGAAGCATCTGATGATTATGAAAAATAAATTATATGAGAACAGAACGAAAAAGAATACTTTTGGTAAAGCTTTTGCAACAAAATTTTACGGCAATATGTCGCTTATCTGTATATTTTTAATGTTGTTTACTATGTGTGTCAAATGGGTGACATTATTATCCATGCGGATGAATTGTACACCTAAATTGGTTATCGTCATTGGAATATCGGATATTGCATATATATAGTTTACACACAACCCCATTTTACAAGACTTGCGCTTCATGTTAATTTAGGATGGTATACACTATGGTTTTGTTGTAATTTTCCTTCAACATTCACGCTTACTACCTAAGAATGTATCATGTCAAATTTAAACGGATGTGTCTTCTCGTATATTTTTGCTTCACACTAGAACCGTCCAACATTACAAATGTCAGGGTTAGTCCAGAACGGATATCTCCAACGAGCATTGGATTTACCTGGAAACCTCTTACATGTACGAATGTGAATGGAGTATTCTGGTACTACTATCCAAGAATATACATGGATGGGGATAAGAGTAAACCAGCAGCTGCAAATACATACTTGGATGATGATATGTCATACTCGTCAGTAGAATTCCATGGTCTTCAGCCATGCACGATGTATCAACTGACTATCTATGCACAAAACCGCAATGTTTCAACTACTGGCAATGTCTCTTATGCAAACGGTGTTACAGGAATTACTTGTAAGTAACTTAGAGATGTCTGGTTGTTTGGTTTCGTCTACGTATTGTAATTATATGAACTTTGTTCCAAAAACTACGCAGTCTAATCATATCTATGGGAATTATCCAATTTCCTATAGTGACACCAGCAGGCTTGTCTTGACTATTGTATATTGCATATATATTTCTAGGCCTGCACTATGAACACGATGACAAAGAGAGCGGACAAAATATACAGCTCCTCAATGTACCCTCCACAATTGCTCTGGTAGACAAAAGAACATCCCATCATTGCTATTATGTAAAATAAGTAGAACAGCTGAATATGCATGTGACACCTGTTCTACAAATTTTTACATAATAGCAATGAAGGGATGTTCTTTTTTCTACCAGAGCAATTGTGGAAGGTAAAATGAGGAGCTGTATATTTTGTCCGCTTCTTTGTTCGCCATGTTCATAGTGATTATAGATATATTTTTTTATATAGGTAAAATGAGGAGCTGTATATTTTGTCCGCTTCTTTGTTCGTCATGTTCATAGGTTAGATAGTTTAGCTTATGAGTCGTACAGCCTATTTCACTCGAAGGTTCATCAGCGACGTACATTACTGTCCATGACTTATATATATATAAAACACATATGTGTAGGTGTGTGTGTGTGTGTGTGTGTGTGTATCCTTTAGCGCACTGCGTTGCTATGCTGGATGCTTTTTGAATAAAGTTCTTCATTCCTGATGAAGCTCTATGGGCGAAATTCCGTGATATTTCTACTCTAAAGCGGTTGTCTTATTCATTGGTAACTTTTGTAATTTTCATCAACTGACGCATAGCAATCACACACACAAACACACACACACACGCACACACACCCTCCCACACACATACCCATATGGGGGGGGGGGGGGTGTTCACAGTGTGTCCCAGAAAGAGGAAACGATGAATAATTCCCTCAGTGATGCACATGAAAAGCTCTGCTTCTCTTCTTTACTTTGATGCATCACTTATCATAATTCACTAAAGATTGAATTAAAACAATGAAAATTGGTGCTAACAAAATTTAATTTGCACGTTCAAATTGCAACTTTGAGTCAGTTCTAGGGTAGCAAATTTCTAAACCCCTACTCCTGTGCTTCAGTGTGGAAATCGTAAATTTAGGAACTGAGAAGGGAACCAGATATTAGCCAGCTAGCGGAGTAATACTTTTATTTTCAGATAACTGACCTGCAATGAATAGAACAATTAAAACAATTTCACACAAAAAATATCATCAATAAAATCTTAATCTAGATTATTCAATCAAAAGACCATATTTTGGACTAAACTATTTACTTAAGATAATAGTGTTAATTATGGGACTTAAGGGGATGGGATATTAAGAAAAAGTTAGTCAGGGAGGGATAGTTTATTACACAGACAGAAATTTTTACAAAAAATTATGTAAATTGTTTTGTTAAATAGGAACTCCATAACTTTTTTGTAAAGTTTACTTAACAAAATGTTTTACAAAAAGTATGTCAAAAATTATGTAAAATAGGAACTCCATAACTATTTTGTAAAATTTACTTAACAAAATATTTTACCAAAATTATGTAAATTGTTTTGTTAAATAGGAACTTGTGTAAATTTTAGCTAACAAAATAGTCAACGATGATTATGTAAAATGTCATGTTAAATATAGGTACTTAAAATTCATGTGTAAATTTTACAATTTTACACATGTATTATGTGGTTGGGCAAATTCAGTTGCCCAATTGTTTCCTTTTTCCTCCAACCCAGGTAAAAAAAATAAACCTGATTGTTATGTCTTTCTGGGTCTTAACTTATCAATCCTGGGTCTTAACTGGGTCTTAACTTATCAATCCTGAAGAACTGAAAGACACAGGGAGGATTAAGGAGACAGAGGAGCAGATCAGGAAAGGCCTGCAGGCAATTGATAATTGTGGCCTTCCAGGCAAACTCAAACTGTGGTGCCTTTAGTTTGGATCGATGCCACGCATCTTCTTCTTCTTCTTGGCCTATCCCGTCGTGGACGACGATGAGGTCAGCTTCCTCTTGGCCCGTCGTTCTTCACAGAAATTGATGTAGGATGTGGCGGCGATTTCTTTCCCACGTTTGATGGACGATCTCCAGTGTCTTCTGTCTACTGCAGAGTCTTCCCACGAGTCAGAAGGGATGTCGAAGGCAGCGAGGTCACGCTTCAGGACATCTTTGTATCGCAGCTTGGGACGTCCGCGAGGTCGTGGGACGTTTGCTAGTTCGCCGTACAGGACTTGTTTGGGTAGGCGACTGTCATCCATCCGATGAACATGTCCAGCCCAGCGAAGTCGGCGTGCACGAAGGATTGTGTACATGTCCGTGGCACCTGTACGTGTCAATACTACAGTATTGGGGATGTGATCCTTCCAGGAGATTCCAAGGACGGAACGCAGGCATCTGAATTGGAAGGCGTTAAGGCGGTGTTCTTGTTTGCGGTATGTCGTCCAGGACTCACATCCATACAGAAGAATGCTCAGAACACAGGCTTCATAGACTTTCACCTTTAGCCTTACTGACAGGTTTTTGTTGTTCCAGACTCGAGAGCGTAATCTGCCAAAGGTCGTAGCTGCTTTACCCAGGCGTGTGTCCAACTCCTTTTCCAGGGAGCCGTTGTTGGAGATGGTAGAGCCCAAGTAGGTGACGTTCTGGACCACTGTGAGGGGCGTGCTATCGATCAGTACCACTGGTGCATCTTCATTGTTTTGGCCGAGTACTACTGTCTTTCCGAGGCTGATCTTCATGCGGAAATATTGACAGGCAGCTGAGAAGGAGGTGCACATTGACTGAAGCTCTTCCAGTGAGTGTGATACGATTGCAGCGTCATCCGCATATAGGAGTTCCCGTATCAGTACCTTTGATACCTTGGTTTTGGCTCTGAGACGGGCGAGGTTGAACAATTTACCGTCACTCCGGGTGTGCATCAAGATACCAGAAGGTTCAGGGAAGGCGCGGCGAATCAGGGCTGAAAAGAAGATCCCGAAAAGTGTCGGAGCCAGGATGCAGCCCTGTTTGACCCCGCAACGAATGTCAAATTCCCTTGATCTGGAGTTGTCAAACTGCACTGTTGCTTTCATGTCATCATGAAAAGCCATCAAGATGGTCAGTAGGGTTTAAGGGCAACCAAGACGCTTGAGTAAAGAGAAGAGTCCCGAGCGGCTAACGTAGTCAAAAGCTTTGGTGAGGTCTATGAATACCATGTACAGGGGTTTCTGCTGCTCGACACATTTTTCTTGGAGCTGGCGTAGAGTGAAGACCATGTCTACTGTGGAGCGTAAGGGTCTGAACCCCGACTGGCTTTCACGTAGGATGCGGTCTGCAAGGACTTGTAATCGTGGAAGGATTGCTCGAGCTAGAGTCTTTCCAGCCAGACTTAGCAGTGAGATGCCCCTGTAGTTGTTACAGTCATGGCGGTCACCTTTGTTCTTGTACAGTGTGATGATGTTGGCATCTTTCAGGTCCTGGGGGATGCATTGTTGTTGCCAGCATAGCTGAAAGAGTGACAACAGTTCTGTCTCAAGCACGTCACCACCGTACTTTAGCAGTTCTGGTGCGATGCCGTCGGTACCAGGTGATTTGTTGTTCTTCAGGCTGCGGACAGCGCGACGTACTTCATCCAGGGTGATGTTGGTGTCAAGCACGTCCAGCACTGGGAGCTGAGGTACTACAGTTAATGCTGAGTCATCAACATCCACAGGGTCGGCGTACAGAGAGCTGTAGTGTTCCACCCATCGGTCTAGTTGACTGGGAAGGTCAGTAATGAGTGAACCATCCAGGCTTCTGCCAGTAGGCTTGAATGGCGCATCGCGTGAGTCGTTGGACATTGCTCTTGGCCTTAGCGAGGTTTGCGACAGAAGATCTTGTCTTTCGCTGAGAGACTGCCAGTCTGGCAGTGCGCTTGGCTTCTAGAGCTGGTGTCAGGGTACTGGTGGACTCCAGGAACCAGTCGGGTTGTGTGCGGTGACATTTGCCAAAAGATTTCAATGCCGAGTCCATCACAGTGGTCTTGAGCCGCGTCCAAGCATGTTGTGGAACATCAGTGGCTGGAAGAGTGCTGAACTGGTCTGACAGTAAGTGTTGAAAATTGGCGACACATGTAGGCTCATGTACTTTTGTTGTGTCGATACGGGGTGCTGGTTTGGGTTGAGCTGTGTGGAATTTCTTGAGCTGTATTTTGATTTGTCGCAGTCAGCAGAGTGCATGCTGCGACAGTCTGTAACATTGGCAAGTTGTCTCCTAGGCAGAGGTTGTGACTGGCACAAAGTTCAAGTAAGCGTTGGCCGTTTTCGTTCATCTTGCCAGTGCCATGTGGTCCCATCACACCACACCAGGCCTCGGCGTCTGATCCAACTCTAGCGTTGAAGTCACCGAGAATGATGATTTCGTCCCCACGCGGGATACTGCGGATGGTCTCGTCCATTTGTTGGTAGAAGTCATCTTTGATTTCTGCAGCAGCACAGAGGGTTGGTGCATAGGCTGAGATGATAGTGATGGACCCTTGACTCGAGCGCATCCGGAGTGATGCCAGGCGGGGTGAGACACTAATGGGCTGAGTGATGTATTCGAGCAATTTGTTGTGGACTGCAAAGCCAACACCGTGCATTGCTCTTTGACCGTCAGCCGGTCCAGAAAAGTGTGAAGTTAGATTCGCGTAGTTGACCATTACCGGTGAGCCAGGTTTCACTGAGTGCAGCTATGTTGATGCCAAGACGAGTCAGTTCTGAGTCGATGATGGCTGATTTGCGTGGTTTGGGGTTTTCTATATCTAAATTTATGCCCATGGAACAGACATTCCAGCAGGCCAAAGCATCATGTGGCCATTAACTGTCTATGAGATTCGTGCCTTTATGGACGATCTCACTATTCTCTGTCCAAACACAAATGCCGCTGGGAGGATTTTGGCTAGACTTGAGGAGTTGATGGCCTGGGGTAGGATGAAATTCAAGACAAAGAAATCTAGGAGCCTTGTGCTTAAACGCGGTAAGTTGAGTGATTTTCACTTTCTGTTGTGTGGGGAGGAAATCCCATCCATACAAGAGCAGCCAGTTAAGAGTTTAGGACGGTGGTACACTGAAGAACTGAAAGACACAGGGAGGATTAAGGAGACAGAGGAGCAGATCAGGAAAGGCCTGCAGGCAATTGATAAGTGTGGCCTTCCAGGCAAACTCAAACTGTGGTGCCTTCAGTTTGGATCGATGCCACGCATCATGTGGCCATTAACTGTCTATGAGATTGGGCTGTCCTATCTTGAAGCTATGGAACGCAAGATCAATGGCTATGTCAAGAGATGGCTTGGTGTTCCGAGGTGCCTGACAAATGTTGCCCTCCATGGTAGTCAGACTAAGCTGAACATCCCAGTCAAGTCCCTGGTTGAGGAGGTCAAGGTAGCGAAAGCTAGATCATTTATGATGCTTCGTGAGTCTAGTGATCCCTTTATCAGGAACTATCAGCCAGATGTGAAGTCAGGTAGAAAGTGGCGTGCTTATGAGGCCGTGGAAGAGGCCGAGTCAAGGCTAAAGCACAAGGAAATAGTTGGTGCAACCCAAAGATTAGACCAGAGATCCTCTTGACGTTTGGGCCTAGGTTGGACCTCTACCAAGAGGTGGTCAAAAGCTACAGTCAAGGAGCGACGTGACCTTGTCATGCAGGAGATTCGAGAGAGCGAGGAGGAGAAGAGATTGGCCTCAGCAGTAGGTCAGGCTCAACAGGGTTCGTGGACCAAGTGGGAAGGGGTAGAACCCAGAAATTTGACATGGCTTGTATTATGGCAGATGGAGCCACTTCGAATCTCCTTTGTTGTTCGCTCGACTTATGATCTTTTGCCTACTCCTGCTAACCTTAGTGGTATAACGAGCCTGATAAGTGTATTGCTTTTGGAAGGAGAGGAACCCTTCAGCACATTCTCAGTGAGGTCAGCCTTTGCTGTGGAATGTATACTTGGAGACATAACCAAGTTTTGAAGGTTATCAAAGAGGCGGTTATAAAGAGGGTGACATCTCATAATTCTGAGAAAAGTGTTGCTAGGCTTCAGATTTTGTTAAGCTGATCTGGATGGGAAAAGTAGTTTGCACTGCTGGCCCTTGGTGGGCCAGCAGTGCAATGTCACTCCCAGTGACTGGTGGAAGAACAACTGATGATTCCCCTGGTAATGCATGAGTTCTACCATCTTCTCGTGTTTATTTAACTATCAATCCTAACCTATCCTACTTTAAGCTATCCTATCATATATCTTAACCTATCCTATCCTAGTCCTATCCTAGTCCTATCCTATCCAGCTGGTACAGTCTAGTGCGTGTGTGTGTGTGTGTGTAATTGGGTTTTTACAGACGTGTATCAATCGGATGATTATTTACGTCTGGGACCGACCTTTAACGTCACCATCCGAAAGACGTGACTCAGTCTCGAACCTGGGTCCGCTGAATCAGTTTATAACTTCCACTGGTAGCTGGATTACAGGCGCACGCCACAACGCCCACAACGCCCAGTGCAAGCTCTTATTATAATTTTAATTATAATTTTTTATGCATTTGGTAACAGTTATTAAAATCGGGCCACCCCAAACCATACGCTACGGAAAATTCATGAATATTCATATAAGTGTTTCCCCCAATATTGAGGGAAAAATACGAAAATGCATTTTTTACAAAACCGTTTGCAAAACATTTTTACTTAATGACGACAAATTACATTGTGCATGTTAAATAAACTTAACGAAAAGGGCAATATTGCAAAAATCTTTATGAAGAAATATCTTACAGCGTTATTTTGCAAGATTTGTTCAGTCAGTTTTACATAACTGTGTATCAAAATCATGTTAATGTCAACTGACATTCGTAAAATGTATTTTATACACAATAGTTTACAAAACATTTCACTTAATGATGACTTATAACATCTCCATGATAAAATTCCCTTTAAAAAATACTTGTACTTAACACATTTTACATAATAGGCATCTCTTTTGCAAATTGAATTTTACATAAATAGTGCTAAGTAAATGTTACATAAAATTTTACATTTTGCATGATACATTATATGCGAAATGTAATTCATTACAAATATTTAGTAAAATACTACATAAAACATTCATTTGAGACAATTTTACATATATTAAGTAAAAATTTTACATAATGAAATATTAAGTAAATATTTCTCTGTGTGTAGTATCGTGGCCATTTACATGCAATGCGGTCGTTCGAATCTTTACTTGTTACGCTTTGCGAAGGGAGGACGAGATGAATGACGGGGACGACGATAGAAATTATGTGAAAAAATGAAGGCTTCCGGGATAGGAACGGGATTGGAAACACAGGAAAAACTCAGAAATACGGACGAAATGAGGAACACGGGACGAACTCGGCAATTTGGGACGAAAACAGGAACTCAAGAACAAAATTGCAAAAGGGTCGATATTACCCAAATGCGGATGACCTCTGTAAATAATATTGTTCTCAGCAATGAAGAAAATGGACGAACCAGTCCCTCATATTTTTTTAAAAGGAAATATCATTTGGAGACTTTGGAGATATTCAGTTGTGCTGACTTGGCGTTTAAAATATTTCAAATATTTTTCCAAACAAATCTGCGGTGATTAAGCTTCTGATTACTTTGAGTCCTTAAATAAATTAGTAATTAGTAGCAGGGACGGGAAGGGGAAACAAGTGGGGAGTGTAAAGCTCACAAATGTGAAAATTTCCATATTTTCCTCAAATGTCAAAAACATGTCAACCGAAAAATGCAAACACCCATTGCTTGCATAATAATAATATGATGTACAAAATAATTTTAAAGAATAAAATGAAATAAAATGAAATAGAATGAAATAAAATCAAGCAAAACATACTCAAATAAAAACATAACATAATAATACAATAGAATAAAATAAAATGAAAGATAAAATGGAATGCGATAGGCTACATGAGATAATTTTCAGCAGAACAAGCAACAAGTTTCTTCTTCTTCTTTCGTCTTTTTCTTCTTGCCCCTTTTTATTCATTCATTCTCTTCCTTTTTTTTTCTTCTTCTTTTTTCTTCTTCTTTTTAAAAGATGTTAATATATAGTGCTGAAGTAAACTCGTTTAATACATGGGTCACGGAAACAGGGGTCTACGTAATAAAAGCCTTGCTTTCCAAATGGACCCCTTCACCTATGTTTTTCTTTCTTGACAATGTTCAGCTCATTTTTATTGCTTTATGACTGTGAATATTACCCAATCCTTTTGCATTATGAACTAATATTTATTTGTCTATGTATATTATTGTGTTGCTCTTACTTTCGATACCGTATGTTCTATCAAAAAAGGGAGGAAAAGGGAAGAACAAAATGGTAAAAGACATATGTGGAAATAAAATACATTCTTGAAACTTTGAAGAATACCCCCCCCCCCCCCCGAAAAAAAAAAAGAAAAAGAGAAAGAAATTTTAAAAATAGGAATTGGGCCTTGTTTCTGAAAATCCAGGCGATCTTTAATAATACTCTCAAAAATAAGAATAAAATTATTGTTTATTCAGTTCTGGTTTAAATATTCAATAAAATACTTGTCTTCATACTTGCACTTGTTAAATATCACCATGGGCGTACGGGCACCTTTTGTACGAATATCAACTTTCCAGTTTATATTTTTGGGAGCGAGCGAAAATGTTGGCACTTTCGATAATATCATCATGAACATTACATATTCGGGAACCTCGATGCCCCCATAAGAAAAAATTCGGGCATCTCGCTGCCAAATATGAGGCGATTGTTGCCCAAATGTCGAAAATTTGAAAATCCTCGGGGGGGGGGGGGTGGCTGCAGCCCCATGCTCACGGTGCACCTGTGAATAGGATATCATTATAAAGATAAATCACAGTCTTGGTCAGGGATGAAAACCATGACTATAAAATTTCCCGTTTTCCTCATTATTTTATAAAAAGAATTTTATATTTTCATCATTATGGCGAAGATATTTGGCTTAAATTGGAGTCATTTTTTAAGACAAGAGTTGAATAAACCTCTGCGAAAAAAATTACAACAAATCAATTTATTTGAATGTTTAGTTAGTCTTTGATGAATGCACATTATTTAATCAAATTTGTCAAATGTTTACCTCACTGTTTTGCTAACTAATAAAAGTAATACTTTATTTCTTTGAAAAATAAAATGAGCAAACTTGAGTTACGGCTGTGACTAGTCTGCCGTATTTTAATCAAAACAGCATGCAGCGTGCGCCGTATAAAGTGTACTTGTGTGTTATCCTTGATTATCACTAGATTGAAGATGATATCATGCAGGTTTCAGGTATTTAATTTTGCTTCAATTAATGAATATTTAATCATAAAAATGACGTAAATGAATAGTAGAAATAAACTACAAATTTGATATATACAGTTAACAACAAAATTATTCATACCCCTTGGAAAATACTAGTTTTTTGCATTCTTCCTAAAAATGAGTGTTTAAATGAAGTTACTTGCACATCACTTGAATACATTTTAGTTATCATCTGCAAATGAATGCCGTTTCTGGTTTCACCTCATTTGCATAACAATAGAAAAGGTGAGTTATTCAAACTAAGCAAATGTTCAAAATTATTCATACCCTTGGTGATTTATTGACTTTGTCAATCAGTATGAATCCGATCCTTGTTATTAATGCTTGTAATGCACTTTATTTTAATACACCGTCACAAGGCTTGCGGAGGGGTCTCTGCTGGGATATCAGGCCAGTACATGTTCTCCAATGGCTCAATCTCCTTGAGGATGTGTCCACACATGCCTTCACCTGACCTTCAGGGAGTTCATTAGATTTCGTGTCCTACAGGTGATGCAGTTATCGACTTCATGATGACAGGACTATGATATTGAAATTTTCGGTCATTTATTCCATGCATTTTAATGAAAATTCTGTATCTACTTATGAAGCAAAGCACCATTCCTGAAGAGCCCTTCCCTTTTGCACTGCCTGTGGGAGGGTTCACCTTTATTCATTGGCCCCATTCTTAATCAGAGTGCTCAGGAAGGCCATGTTGGTGATATTAAAGTCATTGCATGACTCTAACGTCAGGTCACCATGAATAACAGTATGTAACCTTCGAGTACCATACACATCCCACATTGAGTGTTACTGTATATCAATCTTCATATGGTATATTCTTTGTATCTTTGGTATGAAAGCTACAATCCTTGATATCAAAATGAATGTAAACCAAATTTATACCATATGCCCTCCATGTTACCAGCTGCAGTGCACAAAATGCTACCACTTTGACAGTGCACTGGAACATAAAGATCAGTATTTTAAGCTTCACTAGAGTACCCACTTGCAGGTGTCCATATCAAAAATGTGTCAATCAGTGTAACTGAATAAACTGATAAAATTGGCACCATCCAACCTTTAGACAACTACCATGGCCTCCCTAAACATTTTTAATAATAATGGAACAAAAGTATCAGGAAATACCTTCCCTTGACAGTGCAACAGTGAATGCCTCTAGGGAAGTCTCTCCAGGAAGAGTGCTAAATGTTTCAACTTAGATACAGAATTGTCATTAAAATGTAAGGAATATTAACGAAAATATCAATATCATAGTCCTATCCTCATGACGTCTAAAACTACACCACCTGCAAACACAAAATCTGCTTTAAATCCATCGAATCCCCTGAAGACCAGGTGATGGCATGTGTGGACAACATCCTCAAGGAGATTGGGCCATTGGAGACCAGGTATTGGCCTGATATCTCAGTAGAGACCTCCAGAAGCATTGTGACAGTGTGAAGAAAGTGTTACGAGCATTAATCACAAGGACTGGATTCATACTGCTTGACAAAGTCAATAGATCACCAAGGGTATGAATAATTTTGAACATTACCCAGTTTGGATAATTCACCTTTTCTATTGTTATGCAAATGAGGTGAAACCAGAAACAGCATTCATTTGCAGATGATAACTAAATGTATTCAAGTGATGTTCAAATTAAATTCAGTTAACCATTCATTTTTAGGAAAAATGCAAAAAAATAGAATTTTCCAAGGGGTATGAATAATTTTGTTGTTAACTGTATATATGAAGCGTCCTCTTGAAACTGATAATATAAATCGCTGTTTTATCGCGATTATGTAAAATTTTCCTGCCATTGGCGTTTATGGTCAGCGGACCCACCCCACCCCCTCCCATGTGAACTTGTAATTTTGTAAAAAATGTAATTTTTTAAAAAAATTTTAATTACTTAACTTTTACTTTCGTTTCATTCTATAGTATTTCCTCATACATCACTATTATGCAGCACTGAGGTTTTTTTTACATAATAATGCGTTTGACATGTTTTGACATTTGAGTTTATTTTGACATTTGCAGGTGCAGTGCATTTACATTTGTGGTCATTCTTACCTTTGTAGTAGATTTTTACATTTGTGGGCTCATATGCCTGCTAGCCGTCATTCGCGAAGCTGCCCGCAATTCTAGGACAACTACCCCTGGACAACTACCCCCGGACAACTACCCCCTGGACAACTACGCCCTGGACAACTACCCCCTGGACAACTACCCCTAGTACAACTACCCCCAGGACAACTATACCCAGGACAACTACCCCCAGCACAAATACCCCCAGGACAATTACCCCCCAGGAAATTGACCCCCACCCCCATGCAATGACGATTACCCCCAAGGATGATACCCCCGACGTTTGATCCCCAGGACAACTATTCCCTCCCCCTTGAACAACTACCCCAATGAACGTTACCCCAGGACAATTACCCCCGGGCAATTACCCCCAGGAAAATTACCCCCCCCCCCCTTGCAATGACGATTACCCCCAAGGATAATACCCCTGACATTTGATCCCCAGGACAACTACCCCAGAATCCAGGGATGGGGGGGGGGGGGGTTATCAGGGAGTACTTGTTCAGGGGGTAGTTGTTTGGGTGTAGTTGTCCGGGGGTAGTTGTCCTGGGGGGGGGGGGTAATTGTCCTGGGGGTAGTTGTCCGGGGGTAGTTTTTCAGGGGTAATTGTCCAGGGGGTAGTGGTCCGGATACGGCTGTCCGCACCGCAGAGGCTTTCAGGATCGTTTGCGGAGGAGGTGGAAGTGTTAAAGAAAGGCGGGATGTCCTGATGATATCCGCACGACAATTAATGCCAAGTTGCCGAAGGTGTCAGGAGGTTCGACCAAAATTTGTGAATGCGGATTTACTAATTTTGCACTCGTCTTGTCCGTGCCCCAGTGGCCGGCAGGTTTAAAGCGATCCTAGTTCGTTCATAATACCTGGCGTCCACTAGGGTGCATACAAGACGAGGAATGCAAAATTAGTAAATCCGCATTCATTCAGCAACCTATCCGCGTATTCTTGAAAGATTCCGTTCACTGTCTTTATCATTCCTTGACACTTCATGGCGTTTCCGCACTATCGGGAGAGGGCAAAATTTCCGCGTCCAAAATTGGGTCGAGACCAAAATTTGGACGCGGAAATGAACTTCCTGACACCTTCTGCAACTTGTCTGCATTGTCGTGCTGACATCGTCAGGACATTCCGCCTTTCTTTAACACTTCCGCCTCCTCCGCAAAGGCTCCTGAAAGCCTCTGCGGTGTGGGTAGCCGTATCCAGACAACTACCCCCTGGACAATTACCCCTGAAAAACTACCCCCTGGAAAATTACCCCCCCCCCGGAAAACTACCCCTAGGACAATTACCCCCAGGACAACTATCCCCGGACAACTACCCCCTTGACAAGTACCCGTTGACACCCCCCCCCCCCCCCCCCCCCCCCGGATTATGGGAGTAGTTGTTCATGCGCGGGGGTAATTGTCATGAGGAGTAGTTGTCCTGGGGGTTTCTTGGGGTAGTTGTTCAAATGTGTTCCTGGGGATCAAATGTCGAGTGTATCATCCTTGGGGCGGAAAATCGTCATTGAATGGGGGGGGGGGGTAATTTTCCTGAGGGTAATTGTCCTGGGGGTAGTTGTCCTGGGGGTAATTTTCCTAGGGGGTAGCTGTCCAGGGGTACTTGTTCAGGGAGTAGTAGTCCTAGAATCGCGGGCAGCTTCGCGAATGACGGCTAGCAGGCATAAAATTATGAGAAAAAAACAAAGTCGGTGCAGAATTTATAACCTTGCATAATTTCCTGATGTTGCCCGCATATCTAAATGGTTGTCGGAAAATCATACTGATTGTCCTAGTCCGTGCTATCCTGCTACGATCAGCATTTTCCGCGGTATTTCGCGACCTGCCCGATTGATTCCTCGGACACTCCCAGGTATGACTGCAGTCAATACGCAGAGATTCAGATTCGTAGTAATATGCCCCAGAAAGCGATGATTCAAACACTTTTTCCGCGTCTGGCGAAGAATGCCGAAATGACATAATTTTCTTCCGCAACCATTCCTAATCTTGTCGGGGCTCTAGTGGACGCCAGGCATAAACCGTTTTCAATACGTCTGTCTCATCTGTACATCGTCCACAGTCAGTTCATATCAAGCTCAGATCGGGTAAATTTGTCATTTCCAAGCAGTTCAAGCCCGTCCGTGGTCAGTTTAAATCCGTCCTTAACTAGTTCTACCTCGTTCTAACTAATTCCCAACTTGTTCTAACTAGTTTGTAACCCGACCACCCCATTCTGAGACGGTTCAACTCGTCGTCATCTCGTTCTTAGTGCGTTCGATCGCGCTCCTAGTGCGTATACAATCCCGTCCTGGCTCGAGGGCTATAAAAACCCAGCGCGTTCTTCCCATTCCTCAATCCTCAATCCCGTTCGACGCTTCGAGAAGATCAAGACAGCCTCCTCACAACTTCTGTGTTCCAGTAAGCCTATACCTCTAACTGAGAAAAGTGCCAGAAAGACTGGCCGTGGAAAAGCAGCCACTAGTTCTTAAAGTAGAAATTCATACATTTTCTTCCTAATTACAATTTTTATATCACCAGAAAGCTTAAAACCCCAAGAATAAATTGATTCTATTATCAAGCATTGACACAAAACTATTAAAGGGTCACTAAAATAAAAAAATAATTGCCCATTTTTCGTAGGAAGGTGTCATCAGGAGCCAAAAAATATCCATCACACACTTTTTTATGCATTCAGTCATATTTTATAATTATTTGAAAAGTACATTTTTGCTGATTTACACAGTCATAAGCCCCGCCCCTAAAAAACCCCATCGAAGCGACATCGTGATCACGTGATCTGTGACGCATGAAAAGTAAGGGAAAATATTGCACTAATCTATACCGTGCGCGCCCGGCAGGCCCCCGGCAGGCCCAGCCCGGTGCCGAGCATGATATTCACCGCATCGACCATTTGCATTGCGTATTTTCGTGTGTTTAATTCCTCACAATAACTTTGATTTTGGGACACAGTTTCATCAATAATGCCTAATCGGTGTATAGTTGCGGGCTGTAGCAAGACCCCTAAAGATGGTGTAAGCCTACATCATTTTCCTAAAGATGAAAATCTACGGAAATTGTGGGTCGCAAGGGTAAAGCTCACGCGGGCAGAATGGCAAGGGCCGGCCAAGTGAGTCGAGTACAATCTACAGCGATCACTTTGCCGAAGATGATTTTGAGGATCCTGGCCTGTATTCCGAATTTGGCATGAAGAAAAGGATAAGCTAGCTAAAAGATTCAGCTATTCCAACGATCAGACTTGGAGTCAAGTCTTCCAATCTGTTTTTCAACGACAGCAGCTGCAGCAGCTTCACCCGTAGACCGAAAATTATATCTCTCGTTCGTTAGCTAAGACGAGCTAACGAACGATAGACAGAATTTCCGGTCTACTTCACCCGTAACTCCAAGGAGCTCCAACACGTTGGAGCTCCCTGGAGTTACTTCACTCACGGCCCTTCACCGTAATTCTGCGAGGGGTTCAAACGTATAATATGGTCGAATTTCCCCTTGCCACTCGAGCTTCTTTGCCTTCTGATAAATCATCTGATAAATCAGAGTTCGTATCTGCATAGCTCAGAAAAGTCCTCCAACTCGGATCGCGGGCACTTTTCCTCTCTCTATATAAGTTACTCGAATTCAGCCAAAATCTAAGTCAGTACTACCGTATTATGTAAAGCGAAGTAAAAAAAAAGCCGTAAGTGAAATAAACAAAACAAAAGCGTTCACCAGTCGCTATGTACGAGGGGAACATAGTCACTGCCGTACTAAAGATGTGTAGGACATTGTACATACAGACGCATAAAACGGCTGTGCACGCGTTTATGACCAATGCAAAACTTTCGTTCGGCAAGCTCAGATGGATGAGAACATTGTTCAAAAGAAAAGCTAAAAAACAAAACAAGAGCGTTTTCTGATCTTGTAGAAAATATATTGCTAATGATTATTCACTTCTAATATTATATTGATTAATTTCCTTTTTTCATAAATTGTCCGTTGAACAGAGGGGTCAAATACGACATTGTGTGTACAATAGTATATGCTGCAGCCTGCAGATCTTGTGCCTCTTACTCTTCATACGTCACTTGGGGGTTAGCCAATCAGCTCACGAGTTTTAAGGAACGGTCCCAAAACCTCTACTTTTCCCCCTTTTTCGCCAAAACGAGACATAATTTGGACAATCGATTGGCAGATTCGTGATTAGAAGGCAAAAATACATGGAAAGAGCACCCATTTTCTCTCTAATTTAGTCAACCTTTAAGGTGAAATAATCACAGTAAAGAAATAGACCGCTTGGGTAATAATGCAAATTTTATGTATACCTTTCAAAGAAAAGTTGTTCTTGACAACCTGAAAGCTTGCCGGTCATAGCAACAAATAATGTATGCAAACTCGATTCCAAGCATTGAGACTTATTTATAAAATGCAGGTTCATGGAATAACTTGTCACTAGGTGCTCAGAGAATATATGTGCATAAATTTGTATACATTACAGAAGCGGTCTATTGGGAAGGACAACCTATGAAAATGGTCGGTCGAGTATTCATTAGCATCCACGCAGTAATAGTGAACGTGCTTCCGCGACAAAATACATTGCTCGTAAACGTCGTATTTACACTGTTATATGCCTTTTTCACCTGTTCTGCAATTTAGCTTACATACGGTAAAGCCTGAACGACTGGTTTCTGGGTTTCCTTTCTTCTCTATCTCCCGTAATTATTTAAATTTAAACATTTTTGTGATACGTTTCGATCGCAATCACAGTGATGTTGGACAAGCTGTACACATACGGGACGCATAGCTGTGTGATTGAGTGATCGAGAAGCAGGCTGGTAAAAATTTCATGGTAGTTCGGGCATGATATAGGGCTAATATCATTGGCGGCACCAGGATTTTTAAAGTGGGGGCAAATGGGGGGCAAAAGAAAATGTTGGGGGGGGGCAAGGGCGGCCAAAAAAATTTTCCACCCTTTTATTTTTTTTCACTCCGAAAATTATTGGGGGGGGGGGGGGCAACTGGGGGGTCAAAGCTTCTGACCATGCCCCCCCCCCCCTTGGTGCCGCCACTGGCTAATATCACTATCATAGCCAATAAAATGTTTGTTTTCATTCATGCAATATATGAATGACGGGTTTCTGAGATATTTTTCTTCTTTGTCCTCCGTAATTATCTAAATTTTAACATTTTCCTGACACATTTCGATCGCATTGCAGCGGTATTCGGACAAGCTACATACGTACGGCGCATGCAGAGAGTTGCGTGCCGTGAATTATTATGGGTGAATATATAGTTTGGAAATATATTCATACTACGAGTAAGACATAATTTATTGGCCTAATATCTAGCGAATAAAATAATTGTTTTCATTCCAGCAATATGTGCGGATTATTATTTTTTGTAAATATATTTATTATTCGCTATGATCGTGATATTAGGCCTATATAATATAAATATTACCAGTGCCAGCTCGCTACTCGATCACTCACTCATTCACACAAGGCTGGCTATGCAACTCTTACGTATACAGCTTGTCCGATCAAGGATGCATTGCGATCGAAATGCGTCGCGAAAATGTTAAAATTCAGATAATTACGGGCGATAAAGAAGAAAAATATCTCAGAAACCTGTCGTTCATACAAAAACTTTATTTCCTATGATAGTGATATTAGCCCTATAATCATGCTCGAAACTACCATGAAAATGTTACGAGCCTGCTACTCGATCACTCACTCACACAAACTTTGTGTACGAGTGAATGGGGCTTACGCAATCCTGACATTCCCCACGGCCGCCTTGTGGCGGATCCCTTTAATATATGTTACAGGGAAGATTAGACTGAAAAATGTATCCCACGGTCCAGTTGCAAGACAAGCAAACAGGATTTCGTGTAATTGGTTGATGTGACATCAAGCTTCTAAACTACAAACTAGTTTGCTAAAATTTACTAGGTGAAAATATTTTGCAAGATTATCTTATTTTCAAAATACATGTATTCATTTGACGCTCTATCTGCATTGAATATAGTCTCAAGTGCATCCGCTCATGCAGTTGGGGATCAACCCAGCCTGACTGTTTATTGGCTTGTTCCGTCTCAGTGCAACGTGGATTACTATAGGTTATCATATCAACTCATCACACGCATGGCCTGTCACGATGTTCCTGTCTTTGATACTCCTATCCACGAACTCAACGTCACATCAGTATCAAGCTATGTCTCCAAACTGCTTTCAAATTTGGAATACTACGCAACCTATAATATTTCCATCATAGCTGTAATTAGGGGAGCAGAGAGTTTACCCAAGGTTGTGAGTGGAGACACTGCTGATGGAGGTATATGAAGCAATAGATGTTAATACTAGATTTATTATGCATAACATTTCCAGTAAGACCCCAATAATAAAATCATGTATCCCAAACATTAGTTTTCCCTGATATACATTTTTATGTAGGTCCGCGAAAACGGGGCCTGCTCGGTAAGTCATGAGGACCGCTATTCATAATAAAGGGCACATTATTCATGGGGGTCATTATTCATAAAGACTGCTATTCATAATACGAAATGGGGATCGCTATTCATAATAGAAGAGGGTCGTTATTCATAATACGGATTGAGGGTCGCTATTCATAATATATAGGAAATGAGGGTCGCTATTCATAATAGGAAATGAAGGTTGATATTCATAATATGAGAAGAAGGTCGCTTTTCATAATACCGAAAGAGGGTCACTATTCATAATATGAAATGAGGGTCACTAAACTCGCTATTCATAATAGGAGAAGATAATCGCTATTCATCGCTATTCATTATACGGTATTATACGGTATGAGGTATAGACGGTATGAGGGTATTTCCGTTTTATTAATAGCGGACCTTCAGGTATAGGAACTTACACGTTATGAATAGCGGTCCTTATGACTAGCGAAGTTACCCCACGAAAACACTGACTTACTTGTTTTATGTTTTATTGCTGTTTTTTATTTTTATGTAATTTGATTTATGTTTATTTTATATTTATATGAGTGGAAGCCTTACGTGACCCTAAAGATGTGACTCTAATTAAACAAAAATAATAATATAGAATTCCTGTAGTGATTACCCCTACTCTACGCTTGCAGTATTGTAAAGGGTGAGTGAGTGTGACCAGAATGATTAAACTGTGGACATAATTATGCTCAATTTTCAGTTAATTATCAGTACTTTTCTTTTCTTAACAGAACCATCTACCATTCAGTCAGTGTCCTATTCATCTACTAACGAATCCTTGCATTTTATGTGGGAAGAACCGTCGTGTGAAAACGTGCATGGCATTTTGTATGGCTATGAGTACGACCTCTATAACATTGACGAGGGGAGAACTGTCCGGACTACACTGTCCACGCTAAGGAACGATGTGCAAATACGCGGTCTTGTTGCTTGCACAGAATATCGTTTCAGAGTAAGAGTAGTTACTAGGAGACCGAGAAGGAGTGCATGGCATATGGAAATAACATTGACGAATATATCAGGTTTGTCGAATCGGATGTACCTTACATTGCATAAGTTATGAAAATGCAACTTTTTCATTTCACAGATTCACACTGTACATACACGATTAAAGAGTGAATGTTTCAAAGGAATGTTTTAGAAATTCACGTTTTAACTTCAGATGAAATCCACTTAAATACAATACATCCCTTAACAATGCTGCAAGACCCATAAAACCAGGTAAATATCCTACTAATAGGCAAGTAAGGGCTCATGAATTAATAAAACGCCTGAATTAGCCAACCAAAGAGTCGTGAAAATAAATAGATTTTCTAATTGAAAGTTAAAGATCAGATTGAGTATGATCACGCGACAATATCTAATTCAGAACCTAAAAAATGTCCCCTTTTGTCGCTTGTCTCAAATTATCAAAATAACTAATCCCCAAAAATGTTGAATTTGGAACAGAAAAATCTTACTATTTTTTTTACTAGTTATATCGATACTTACATACAGAATAAGGAGAAGTTGAAATGAAAACAATCAAAACATTCTGATCCTCATCATTATACATGCTAGCTGGGACTGAATCGTTACATTGTCTTACAAGATTATGTTATCTGAACATGTTTCCAGTATCATTTTGTAATATAACTGTAAATATTTGCATATTGTAGTCTTAACTTACATGTATATCTTGCCATTTCATGCCATATGATTCCATTGCTACTATGTTGCAGTTCTCTTCCTTTCTCTTTCCTCCTAGTTCCCTATCCTTTTCTCTACCTCTCTTTTCTTTTCTTCTACCTGTATTTGTAATGTACTTGTATTTTCAGACGTCCCGCTACAGGTGTAAGCTTACTGTATTAAATTTTAATGTCATTTCATTTTGAATATGTTACTTTATATATTATATTGTATTATATTCCACATACTTAGAATCTTGCTGTTAGATTTGTCAAAAGGTAATCACGTGATAAAACGTAGGTTTTCCCCATCAATCACCCGAGAAGAAAAGTTCGTGACCTTGACGGAGAGGGGTTCTTATATGCTTCGCTGATCTCTTCAGTCCATATAGAGTCACAATGCGTTATCAATATATTGGGTACGCGCGAAATGAAAGTGCGTGATCTTTACGAATAGCTCCATAAGCTTTTATAACAGCGCATTGCCTATTGTCACCCAGAAGGGGTTTATTTCATGGTTTAAACTTCTTTCGTGAATTCGGGCCTAATGTCTTTTTTTCGAGAAGTAGATAATAATTGTCTGTCTCGTACTTTTAATGTTTCAGATTTGGAATATATAGCAAATAGTCACCTTTTGGTTTCAGGCGACGAGACGTAGGCCGACTATCACTTCCTCGGCGATCTGAATGTGTACCCTAACTTTATCCGGGTCGCATCGGAAGTGATAGTTTGTCCCATCACCTTCCCCAACGGTAATTATTTGCTTACTATATGAACGAAATATTTATTAATGTCCATAAAAACGGTGGAAGAAAATAAAACTTCAAAAGAGTTAATTTGAATTGAGTTGAATTAGCGTGAATGATATTGTATCTATTCCTCCCTTTATGCAGCTCCTGGTAGGCCACATATTACACAACTTACCTCTATTCAGGATGAAGTTGGCATTACTGGTCTTACCGTGTCATGGCAACCACCTATTTCGCCTCCATGCCAACCTACACGCTACGAGATCCAGTACTATCTTCGCCATGGTGACATGTGTGAGGATACCCCGAGCGATCCCAGAATGATGTTAGCAGGGGCCGTCAGTGGTTCCACTTTCACCTTCAATATCCTGAAGCTGCGTCCTAACTCTGAGTATATGATCTTTGTGAGAGGCAACACTACCAGTGGATATGGTGATTCGGATTCTAGACCAGCTACAACAGGATATTCTTGTTAGTATTATCTAACTTTATTTGATATGACGATATTCTTAGACCAATTCTTATTAGTTTCAACATATTGAGTATCACAAGCTAAAGTGCTCCTTGGACCGATATACTTTGAATAAGACTTAGCAGCAAATGATTGGCGAATATGATATGATATACACTGGCCTGGAAGGTCATAACCCTCTTAATCATATAATGAGGAACTTGATAAGAATATAGCAGAGGGGATAAAGGTACGGTGACTATTAAGACGAGAAATTTTATGAACGTACTCAATATCGATCTGGCTGAATGTATAAAAACGATAATTAGATGAGGGAAACTTGGAGACGAGGGGAAAATGGATGGTAAGAATCGTTTTTTTTTCACTGTGTTTTTTTAAAGATCACATTACAAGAAAATCACAAATATGGCAATTAATGTATCACTAGAAACTGGGAAGCTTACAGATGGCAATCGTATAAGTTTTATGTCAACTGCGTATCTGACGATTATAAAAACAACATAAATAAAAGCTCTTCTAAGCATCTGGAATATCCGAGGATGTTTTGATGTCGTCACACTAGGGATCGATCCTGCTTAAGCAGACGACGTCCCATAATGAATGAACGTAATTGCAATGCAATTATTTATCAAATTATAAAGATTTTGGTACATTAAACATGACCTTATTTCACACCATTCTAAAAGGGAAAGTGAAACTGATTCTGATAGCTAAAACCGTTTGATTGTAAATACACAGGAGAAGGGTCAATGATCAATGAAATAAACCCCATTTTCAAATTGAAAAGCCCTCCGAATAATAGCACGGATGGTATTCGTTCCCTCTTGAAACGCCGAACATGCCCCGGTGCAAGCAGCTGAAAATACAATGGCGTCTTATTTTGTTTACAAGTGACTGATTCCTTTATTTTTTTAACGCTGCATTTTTCATCATAATATATATCGGGGGCTGTATTTTACCGTTTTATAATTGATAATAATCATTACTTCAAATGTTTCCAAGCGTTGAATTTGGATAACCTTGTTTAATTTATGCCATATATGCAATAAAAAGTATTAAGCCAATATTTACTTTGATGGAATTTTCTTGTAATGTGATCTTTAAAGATCCTACTGGACCGCCCACTAACATTAGGTCCATCTCCACCAAGAAACGCAGTATTAACTTCAACTGGGAGAAGCCAGATTGTGGATATCGAAATGGACCAATCACAAGCTACGAGTTTATGCTCTCTGATTCAAAAGGTAAGATGTAATTGTCTACTTTTAAGTTCGAAGAAGAAATTCGATAAATGTCATTTATCAAGTATTAAACAAGAGACAAATCTGAGGAATTAACTGGGTTGGTTACTGGTGAAATAGAAACGGTTTTGATGACCGTTCGGGAGCGTCACTAGAATATTTTAATAGGGGAAAGTGTCAAAGCAAATTTGCTACGGGTAAGGCGTAAATTGTCTACCCCCCCCCCCCCAGTCCTCTGTTGATTTTTATTTTCCAAATTTCTCGACAAGGGTGACAAAAAATAAACTTTCATATTTTACCACTGGGTTTCAATCAAACTCCATTACATCCCTTATTCACAAAGATGAAACATAACAAAACCTGAAATAAATAAAATAAATGAAATATAAGTATTCCGTTTAAAAAAAATTAAAGAATCAAATAAATTAAAGTAAAGAATTAGAATTAGATCAAATCTGAAATCTATAAAGCTGATAGAAAAAGCTTTTTAGTTCGATAATGAGATATAAAAAAACGATTATTCTGAAAAATACTCGTTCTAATATATGTACCAGCTGCACAAACTGTGGCACAGTCGTACACATTTAGCTTCCAAACGACGCCTGTATTATATGACAATCATAAGAACTGTCAGTTATTTAATATTTCACTTTCACCCGTTCAAGTACCTATTTAGCAAAGTACATAGCTCTATTGTCATTCATGCTATTTCCCAATTTCATTTACCATTTAAACATACTGTACTTTATTTACTTTATTTATTTAGTTATTTTATTATTATTATTACTCTCTTTTTTTTGGGGGGGGGGTGATACATTTCAACATCAAGAAAAAGTTAAAGGATGGGGAAAGAGTCGTCATAGTGTCCCGGTTCTTAAATAGCGGATTATATGCAGTCTGCCAAAATATGAAGTAAAAAAAAAGGGACGGTTCAGTTTTGTATGGGACTGATACACCATAACTGACTGCTGATGAATAATAAGTCTAAAAAATGTTTGCTTTTTCGCTTGGTTCGAACGCAAATAACCAAGCATAAGCCAAACTATCTGCAACTTAACTACTACCAAGTATGGTTGAAAAGCAGTAGTGATAATTAAACAAGTATAAGAATATAAGAATTGATGATGTATTAAGCAGAATGGGAGACGTATTTTAAAAATGCACTGCAACCCCTAGATCAAATTATTTAAATCACTGATAATTCATTGCTATAAGTAACAGAGGCGGGATCAGCAAAAGCAAAAGAAGGCTTACTTAAAATGTTTTAAATTATTATTATGAAAATTATCAAGCAAAATAACAATATTGTAAATACAACATAAACTAGAATTATCCATTGCCGTGCAATGTATCCCCCGGCACTGGCAGCAATTCCCCCTCCCCTCCCCTCCCTCGAATAAAAGGATGGCGTAGAGATTGCCGCCTGTGGCCCGGACTATTGTCAACACTAGGACCAGCATCACCGAAACAATGTGTGTAGATTAGAGTGCAATGCAAAATTCGAAATCTGTCAAGAAATGTGATCTCAGAGCACACACAAGATATCCACTAAAATATGACATTGACCCTATGAAAGACGGAACACTGAGGGCAGCATCACCAAAAACTGTAGAGGTCTAGAGTAATCTATGATGGACCTCCGTACAAAATCTGAAAGAAATCAGTCAACAAATGTGTCCTCCAGAATGCATGCAACCAAAATATGACATTTGACCCTATAAAAAGCGAAAAACTGGGCCAGTATCAGCAAACACTAAAGATGTGTAGATTTCACTAAGAAATGTGGAAGTTAGAGCGCACAAAAGACATATGACCTTTGCAAGGCAGTGTGTACAAAAGGCATGGGAAAAAATCCTGCAAATCCCACCTGCTGTTGATATATATATATATATATATTGAATAGAAAGTCCACGTGTTGGAGTAATATCAAAGAAAAAGACCAGTAGACATGCTTTTTTCTCCAACTGTTTTATTTTCTCACGAATTTTCGACGATCCTCTCACCGTCTTTGTCAAGTGAATAATGACAAAATTTCGAAAACTTATCCATGTAGCGTTTCCAAGACAATGCGCGATTAGTTTATAAATAACCGGGCGCATTGTCTTGGAAACGCTTTACAGCTCAAAAACATAAAAACGTCACGAAGACGTCACAATAGAAATACAGACAGGTAAATTAGGACCCAAAGCGTATAATAATAATAATAAAAGGTGAGCTAATAGACGCAAGGCGCATGAGGAGTGAGCGAGAAATTACTAAAACGTCATAAAGAAAATAATACGTCATAAAAGAAAAGTAACAGTGGTGTTTGAGTAGGTGCCTAATAGAATATGAGTAGTATTATCGAAAGAAAGTGTAGTTACTAAGCCAGGACATGTCTATGTTCATGCCTGGCTTCTTGAAGCTCTCATTTTTAACGATCATTTTGATTTCGTACAAATGTCGGTCTTCAAATGATACGAGCCTGTCTCTTAGAATGCAGCATTGTAGGTCGCTCACTGAGTGTGCAGCTGTATTGAAGTGTTCTGCCACAGGGTGATGGAGTTTGCGAGCAATGCTGCTCTTGTGGTTGTTAAATCTCTCCCTAAATCTGAGAGTTTCTCCTATGTACAGGGCATTCGGGCATTTGGCACATTTGATAGCATACACAGCATTCGTTACGTCACAGTTACAAGGAGTGGGTCTGATTGTGCATTTTTCAGAAAGCATATATATATATATATATATATATATATATATATATATATATATTTCATAATATATATATATATATATATATATATTTATATATATATATTTCATTATATATATATATATATATTATGCGGATTTTTTTATTTCAAGTGTTTTTCATTTGAAAGTTGTTTCATATGACCAATCATTCAATGAATTTGAAGGTAATTGAGGGGTAGCATTAATCTAAATATATAGAGCAATGGAAAAAAATGTTAGACCAAGAATAAAATTCAAAGACAAATCATTTTTCTAATTTTGTATGCATATCATAGTACCTTTGTTACGGAAGTTTGGTCTAATAATTTTTTTTTTCCAGGGCTGTATGTATGTATGTATGTATATTTGACTAAAGGGTACATTAGGTCGACACCTAACAATACGGTTTATTCCGTCATAATAGCGACCCCTACATTAGGTCGACAGTTGGACAAAGAAAAAGAACAAAAACTGTCCTCCTAATGTACCCATTAGGTGTTTATATATATATATAATACATACATCATTAGCAGGCTTATTGTACAAGACTTTCCCCATGCCTTTTGTACAAACTGCCTCGTACTGAACGATGAGGTCTCTATATATCCATCGTGCGTTATACGCCTGTTTTCGGAGTATATACCTGTGCTGGTTTTTTGTTTTTTTAATTTGTGTCTGACTGACAGAGGTAAACTGCATGAAAGGTACGGGAGTGGTTATAATTGTTTCCATTTCTATCATAGGCGGATCCAGAGGGGGGGGGGGTCGTGGGGGTCCGGACCCCCCCCCCCCCTTTTTTTGGCGCCGGTTTTTTTTTTTTTTTTTTTTTTTTTTTTTTTTTTTTTTTTACTTGTCAGGGAATTATGGAGGGAAACAGGACCCCATAACCCCTTATTGAGCGATTTTTAAAGGTTTTTTAAGGTTTGGCGAAAAAAATTTTTTTTCCCAACAACCCCACCCCCCCCCCCCCCCCACCACCCCCCACACTGAGCGACTTTTCGAGAAGCTGGCGAGACCAAAAAAATACGGGTCTACCTTTTCACAAACTTTCATTTCTGTGCCCCCTCTTTTACTCAATCCTCCCTCTTTTACTCAATCCTGGATCCGCCCCTGCCCACGAACCCCCTAGATGGCCGTTTGGCTTCGTCAAACGGAGGGTTCTTCAGTGTGCACCCCCCCCCCCCCTTTTGAAAATCCTGTATCCGCCCCTGTCTATACTACAAATCCAGAAGGTTAATTAGTTTTAGTTCCAAGCATGATATAATTTTTAATTTGTAAACAAATCTTTAGGCATTTTACTCCCAGTGTTAAAGATCGTATGCTCGATCTGTAATGAAAAACACAAGTCAGAAAAAATTGGAACCAGCGGGATTCGAACCTGTCATCTACTGCTTGCCGGGCAGCGACTTAACCACCAGGCTATTCTGGTTCACGGCCAAGTCACGATGAACTAGAATCAAATACCCAAGATCCTCTTTTTTCTGACTCATTAATATTCATTTTTAACGGTCCGCCGTAGACAATGGTTAGTAAACGAAGAAGCTTGACTGGGGAGGAATTTTTAATTTGTAAACAAATCTTTAGGCATTCTACTCCCAGTGTTAAAGATCGTATGCTCGATCTGTAATGAAAAACACAAGTCAGAAAAAATTGGAACCAGCGGGATTCGAACCTGTTTTATCAATGTTTATGGCTTGATTCCAGTATTACTGTTCTTGTAGATTCACCCTGTTTCATGTAGCATTGGTTTTTAAGAAGAATTATGTTTAGCTTTAAAATCTATGAGTCCGAATACAATTTTCTAATATTTGAGAAAATACGGTCAAAATTGAAATTATTTGGTGGTTACTTACATCTTTACGTTTACCCTTTTTGTGATTTGGAGTTGTGATTTACTTCTACATCAATATAATCTATACCTGAACTCGTCTTAATTTTTGTTTAATTTATCGATTATTGTTCACGTTTACTAATTGGCTTAAAAATATGGACTCGTATTTGGGTATCTTAAGTAGTCAATTAATTTCCTGGTACTACAAAATTGTTACATACCTGCGTGATAACCTGATGAGTGCAGGTCGAAAAGCTTCGTTATCATGTCTCTTTTTCGTGCCATATAGTCATCAATTATCAATTATCTTGAGTGATAATTATAAGAATATTTTAAATTTATGCTACTGTACATGATATTTTTTTAAGAAGTAGCAATATTTTCCCTTTGTCTTAGAGTTATTAATAAGGAACAAATCTATCGTTAAGAAGATAATTAACACCAATAATTGCTATCTTACATTTAGTACTTTTACACAATTCGCGAAATATAAATTCCAATGATTCAGTAATAATTGATAAGTCATTTCTAATGGAACAATGTAATGAAGAATGAACAAAACGTCCCCCACGTTTGTTTTCTCTGTTATTACAAATAAACTGATTTATATGATAAACATCTATGGGAGAAAATTTGTTGAACTATGTAACGGTTGAACCTATTAACTTAAAATTGTGGTTAATACTGTCAAGGTACACACTGAGGTTATCAAAATTTTGTGGTAATCAATGACATGAATGAAAACTAATTTGAAAAAATTCCTTTCCTATGTATTTTAAATTGAAAGAAGGCACATCAAGACAAGTAACTGGCAATTCTTGTTCGCCTTTAGCATTAGCCGTAGAATGATGAATCATTTTTTTATGGAAGTAAGACTGAGAAAAACATGTAGTGACATATGACATATATTGTAAAAATTATTAACAAGTATGGAATTGCTGAGTTTCGAGGAGAATTAATGATATTGGAACAAAGAAAGAAATGGCATATAAGACATAAAATTCAGTATATACACTGAGCACATAAAGAAAGAAAACACTTTTTCATATATTTTTAGGCTTTAATAAAAATCATTAAATTATATATCAAATTAAAGGAAATTAATAATTGTCTTCCAACCTGGTAGGTGAACACACAAAGTGAAACTTTGCGCATGAGTGAACACATTCATTTATCTGTTCCAAGGTGCCAAAGTAAAGTTGCAAATAGGCACCCCCCCCCCCTAAAAAAAAAATTAATAATAATAATAAATAAATAAATAAATAAAATATCAAAAAATGGGTCAAGGATTAGCAAAAGTGGCGTATCATGGGAGATTAAGGACAATGCATTTTGGGACTACCCAACAATAACACATTCATGGAAATTTTGTTTTACAATATTTACTTTTGTACCTTGAAAGAGAAAAAACGATTGTGTTCACTCATGCTTAAAATTTATCTTTATGTTACCTTAACAGAGTGAAAGTTACTTTTCATTTTGATATATAATTTACTGTCTTGTATGAAAAATCTGAACTTAAAAGGGAATAAAAGGCAAGTATCCTATAATCATGTAGATAATTGTCAGCCTATTTGATTATTAAAGAAGGAGAACAATCTCTCAAAAGGTTGCAGTTTCCTTGCGATACATTATCCCATGGGGGCTGCCATTTTCTTTACGAAGTAATGTCAGAGCAGTTCTATTTGTGAGATACCCACTGACATGTACACTAGCTACAATGACACTCATGATCACATGTGGAATGCACGACACTGGATTTTCTCGTAATAAGCCAATTTTGTAGTCATGTACATTCAAATGAAGATACTTTTATCCTGTCATATAACCTATTTGTGCCAAGATATTTGGTTCAGCTGTTTTGTTAAGCAGGATTTGGCACGCAAAAGTTGTTGCTTGGTCAGACAAAGGTTTGTCACTTCTTCCAAGAAGTGACAAACACCTACAACTTCTCTTAGATATCACCTGTGCGAGACAATGGGGGTACCAAGATGGCTGCCATTTTTAATTGGTGGCTTTAGTTGTACAACAGCTATTCATTATGCAACATCATATCCATTGTGTACAGGTAAATGGAAATGTAGTAATATGACATCAGTTTTTCAAAATGGCAGTCCCCGTGGAATAATAATTATCTA
This sequence comes from Heliocidaris erythrogramma, assembly GCA_025617745.1. NCBI lineage: Eukaryota > Metazoa > Echinodermata > Echinoidea > Camarodonta > Echinometridae > Heliocidaris > Heliocidaris erythrogramma. The sequence goes on from CM046859.1 coordinate 9,846,439, forward strand.
GCAAGGAATCTGCAAACTTTAGAGAGATTGTTCTCCTTACTGAGTATTTTCAAGATATTTTGAACAGGCTGACAATTTTAGGTCCTATTCTTTTCATGTGTTATATAAATGATATGTGCATTTGTGTTAAAAACTCAAAATTACTCCTATACGCCGATGATAGTGTGTTATTATTTTCTGATCCGAATCCTAAGGTAACTGAAGACAAATTAAGTGTAGAACTGTCAAATTGTGTCAAATGGATGACAGACAATAAGCTCAGTTTACATCTAGGGAAAACTGAAAGCATTCTGTTTTGTTCGAAAAGACAATTAAAATATTCAGGTGACTTTAGGGTTATGATAAACAATCAAGTGATCTGGGATTGACTTTAAAGGGAAAGTAAATCCTGGCGATTTAGTTAGCTGTTTAGTTGAAGGGCACATTGTTGATTATATATGTCGAATTTCAACACATTTGGGCCCCCCTAACGCCGTCAACAAGTAGTTAGAAATATCAGTTTGTCGTCTGCTAGAAGGTCCTATATCGATCGTGGGCGTCGCCATTTTGAACGGATAAGCCCCGCCCTGTGACGTTTTGTCGGACCTCTCGGACCAGAAGTACCCGGATGCCGCCATTATTACGCGTTTCAAAATGGTAATCGGAGAACCGAGATAATAAACAAAAAGCCGGCGATTTGCACAGGACGCCTTGTATTCGGACAGCTGAGAACGCAACAGCTCTGAAACATCGAGACTATATTGTCCGACGAAACGTCATCATAGCGCGGGTGAATCAACAATATGGCGACCCCCTATAGCACGCTGTAGCAGACGATCATTGCTCACAAAAGTGTGAATTACTCCACCGTCAAGCGTTCATAAGAGGTAAATTTTCACAGTAATGTCAAGAATTGTGCTCTTAACACTCTCAGTAGGCCAAAAGTCCAGGGTTTACCTTCCCTTTAACGAGTGATCTTTCGTGGACAGATTTTGTAGACTCCATTGCCAAAAAAGTTAATACACGCTTAAAATTTTTATATAGATATCAAGCTTGTTTGAATAGGAAGTCAAGGCGTACTTTATGTTTTGCTCTAATACAATGTCTATTTGATTACGCCAGTGCTGCTTGGTATTGCAGTCTAGGTAAAACCGATTAGAAAAAGTTAAAAATAATTCAAAATAAGATTGTAAGGTTTGTTAATGGTTCAGGACCGAGGACTCACGTTGGGAACAATGAACTTGCGGAAGCAGATCTCCTCCATATTGACCTAAGATCAAAACAATTAATTTTACATCATGTTCATAAGATTTATTATTCTAATGAAAATCACTACATAACCGACAATTTTTCTCGTGTGTCAAATACCCATGAACATGATACAAGGCATAATCACCTTAATTTTGTTTTACCAAAACGCAACGGACAAATCGGAAATTCTTTTTACTTCAATGGTATTCATTTTTGGAATTCTCTCCCAAAACATGTTAAAACGGTGCAAAATTTTACGCACTTCAAAAGTGTCTTAAAACAACATCTAAAGAACGAGTCCCTCGAACTCGAACATTGATTAATCAATAGTGTTGTAGGGTTTGTTCCCTCAGTTTTGATTCTCCTTTGGTGCTTACGTGTTGCGAATTGTTTTGTTGTTATATATTTTGTGTGTATAGTTTTCATAATGATAATGCTTGGTGTATAATTTGTATTCAGTATTCACGATTTAATCTTGTCGTATTTTATAATGTGCTTAATTATGTTCAAGGACCCCATTAGAAATAAGCCTTTTCGGCTTTCATGGGCTATCCTGTCATGATATGTCATGTATATTATTTGACGAATAAAATCAATCATAGTGAAATCCTCTACTATCACGTTTTTTGTTCTAGGATCTACCTTCTTTTCCTGTAGCTTGTAAGTTTAACAATGATGGGCCGCGGTTTCGGTTTAGTGGTGCCGGGTGTGCTATCCGGCAGGTGAGGCCTAATCAGAGTCGCAGGGTGAGTTGAAACCGGAATAGGACCGATCCGATGGGAGCGATTGATGTCTTTCACCGGATCCAAGGGCACTCCAAGCTTCGTTGTGACGTCCTCTTCCACTAAAGCGTCAGTCTTCTCTCCTTTCCTCTCTTTCAGGCTAACTATGTGAAGGGATGATCTCCTAGGCTATTGCTCCATATTGTTCACTAAAAAGTCCAATCTGCTATTGTCATACGCAGAGGCCCGCAACGTAATTTCAGAAATATTTCTGGCATGCCTGACAAATTCATTAAGATCACAGATTATATCCTGGATACAGTCATCTATCAGGAATTTAACAAATCAAGCTAGTTTTAGATAAACAAATCCTTTACTCGTATACCCCGCAGAGTAGCATAACTTTAAGTGGACAATGCTAATGTACTTGATATTTGACTAGAAGAATAATACCCTTACAATTTTCTTTTCTGTTGCAGGACTCATGGTTTTCAGTGACAATGTATCAGCTAGTGCACTACCTGAACATGAGATATTTGACCTCATTCCCTATTCCAATTACAGCATAAGGATTAGAGCATGGAACTATGAGTTGGCAGGGGTATATGGTCCAGAGGTTTCGGCACAGACTGATGAAGCAAGTGAGTTGTATTGGTCCATAAAGTTTTGTCTTTAAAATTATGAAATTATTTAGAGACGAAATCTCGTGTTTCCTGTTTTTCACTGGGCTAATGGGCGGAAATTTCGGCAGCCTTGTTTCAGGCTAAATATCTTTTTTTATCGCCTGGAAAAATAATTGATATAATGTGCTGATTCACCACGTGACACCATCATAATATTAAGAATTGCCTTCGCCATGCATGTCATGTGTGTATTACAGAGCCCGGGCCACCGATCGGAGTAATACTTCCATCCTCTGACCAGGAGAGCATCACCGTGGAATGGATGTCACCAAACCCTCCTCTAGGCAGGATCATAGGTTACTATATTCTCTACAAGGAGACAAGTAATGTTGGTGCCACACATCGTAACATCAGCATCCCGTGTCGGGATGGCCAATGTTTGGACTACAGGTTTTCTGGGATTATTCCCAATCTCCAGTCTGACACAAACTATTCTGTTCAGGCAAGTGCTATTCGTGAATACGTTAATCTAATCGGAAATACTATTGACAGTGGGAACAAAATATACACAATTTAATCAAAAAGGGATGAGAAGTACTGCAAAGTTGAAAAATCGTTTTGAACATAGACGCTCTAAAGCTTTTCGTCTTGCGCACATCACATTAAAATGCAATAAATGTCGCATTCGTTTATATGATTTTCCCTCCATATTTTAGATTTGAATGCTACCGATTTTCAACCATGAAAAAAAATAACCAACTCTTTCAATCATCATGAATCATTTATTGTAAGGGAAACTGTAAGCAAATTGATTTGAAAACCTCATAAATTAATGAGAAATGTTCATAAATGATTCGCTCGGTCGCAGTGCGACCTCGCATAAAAGTATTTTAGGTACACGTTTTGAAACCAACTGACAAAAAGGTAAGCAGAGCTAATTTGAGGGCACGTAGAAAGCCATGCAGAGTGAATTTGAACACTTCTGTTATTTTAATCATTAAAGAAAAGCTGAAATATCTGAAATATCTTCAAACATATAAATCAAACGAATAGTTTATGCATGAATTATAAAGAATAAAGCTGTCCAAACACTTTCAGTCGAAACGTAATGAGGTAAATTTTGCTCGTTCGCTTAGCTCCCTCACAAATATCTATGAATCGTTGTGCTGGTGCTAATGACATTACAATGAATAAAAAATAATTTAAATTAAATGCATAATTTGCAAACCATGATAGATGGGTGAAATTAAGATCAAACAACCTACCCCCTCCTACCGAAGCAAATTGGGATCTGAAAATGATTTTTTCCCCTTTTCTTTCTGGATCACCATTGGCTCGGATGTCTTGCGACCCCCTCCCCCTGAAGCCAAGGTCTAGATACGCCACTGCACTGATCGGATGTCGAATATAACGGGGACGCTATCATTCAGTTACACAGTCAATTAATAAAGCATTTAGTTACACAGTCAAAGGGCTAATGGTTAGAATAACACCACTGTCTGTACAGACTTTTTCCTGTCAGAAATTTCTTCGGGCACTTTCATTTTTTCCGTTTTATTCCAGTGATCACAAGACAAAAAAGTTTGAATATGTTCTTATTCCAAGAAAATACAGTAGATAGTATGTATTATTGGATTGAAAGGAACACAATGGAAACAAGCGGAACTGACAAATCTACACGTATTCTCGGTTTTGTAACATGTCTAATGAAAATGAAGCACATGAATATGCTGAGAACTCGGTCCTTTTGAAATGTGCGAACATTTAACAGTGATTTATTGAATAATCCGGACATGATTTCTATAAGCAATTCATGAGGTTATAGACACTGACCTTGTGTTTATCTCTTTGTCTTTGCTATCGTATTCGGTAGCCTAGCTACAGCCGGGGTAATAATACTTCGGCGCTTAGAAACATTTGTATTAAGCGCATTATAAATGCAATGTATTATTATTATTATTATTATTCACCTAATTCTAAAAACCCGTCGGACCATTCTGCAGAACAATATTATTATAAAGTACTAACAGAAGTATTGGAACTTTAGTAACCAAGTTTCTGATGAAGGCGTTATGTCATTATACATTATAATCGTTTGGACACTTTACAGTATTGCAGTTATAATTTTTCGTTATTTTTCTGATATAGTTCCCCTTTCTTCGTTTTATATTTTCATGATATAGGTCAAGGCGGAGACCATTCGAGGTATTGGTTCCCCAAGCCCGACCATACCCGCCGTCAGGATCACATCAGAAGGAAGTAAGAAATTTGCCTTTTTCAGTGATTTCCGATTGAGATCAGAGGATAGTAATGTTACGTTACGATCAGGGAAATACATATATTAATTTAAAAAAATTATGATCTTATTGCACATGTAGATACATGGATGTGTAATCAAAAATAGTCCTTTTGTTGCGATAAAATGAGATGTAATCCAAATTTCTAGTGCAATGTTTCATGTTTTTATTTCTTTATATTTGTATGCCAAAAATGACTATGAATGGCCAAATACATGATAGTGCCTTCAGTCACCAATTATAACAAAATGGATTTTTTTTTAAAGTCATTCAGCCAGATCTAAAATTAAAGCCTTCCATTAGTATGAAAAAGATCTACATTAAATGTTTGTCACTGATATTCTCTGCATGCATACAGTTGCAAAGCGATGCAATGCTATTTAAATTCCAAACCTGTTCTTGGTATTGGTATGTTTCAACTCCTCGTACTATCTTAGGAACATGAATTTTTATGCAAATATTGACTTAGTGTTATGCTTTAATATTGATTTTTACGTCCTGCTTTATAGTTCCTAGTGAACCACAGGGGGTGGCTATTTCCAGCAGAACAAAATCTTCGTTGATGATTACCTGGACGCAGCCGAAGTATCCTCGTGGTAGAATCACTTCCTATACGGTAAAACAAAAGAATAAAACACAAAATGCTACTTATATCTTTCTTGGGCTTTTGTCTTACAGTGCGAAATTCACGCAACACTTACAGGGAATGTCATTTTTGTTGGAACAATATTTCCAGTCTTTTCTATTAGACTAGCGTATAAGGAATATGAGGTTTGTTTTAACGTTGTAAAAGAAATAGGGCCTGTATGACTCGTGCCCCCCACAAAAAACAACAAAAACAACGAACAAACTCAAAACGTATATGCATTGCTGTGAAATCTCTCGGCACATGTTGTAAACCCCGCATATTTCATAACTCCACAATTTTATTCACAATATTTGCAACTGAAGGGTAATTTGGCGTTATTATTGACGTTTGTCTGATAAAAGGTTGATTTTAATATCCAGTAAAAGGACAGATTGATGATACCTAATTGATTAATATCATTATTACCCTAATGTACAAAATCTGTGTATACAAAGCCCCGAAAAGCTTTTTATATGAACTTTAATTAGCGTACGCTGCAAGCTAGCCTATTTCTCAGCTTTATAAGTGTCACTTTCGTTTTAACAAAAAAACAACAACAAAACGTATAGGCATTTGCATTACCAAACCTGTTCTTTTACAATAATATGGGACGTCTTTGTGACTTTAATAAATAGTAATCGAAGTCACATAACTCATAAAAAAGTTAACTCACCATTATTTGGTCTCTCTCTCTCTCTAGGTGGCATACAAAGTGAAAGGGAGGCCATACGACAGCTCATTCCAGCCAGGAGATTCATTTACAATGGAAGATATAGATAGAGCCCACACAAGTTTTTTGCTTGCTAACCTGGAACCAGCAACACTCTATGAAGTCTACGTCGTAGCGTCAACCAGCAAAGGGAAGGGAGACTCTAGTGAACATATAGAAGAATATACTGTACCTCCTACAGGTAAGAAGGTCTAGAATGATATGATTACAAACTGACAGGACGAAATTCAATTAACAAGATGAACATGACTATGGTATATATATCTCCATCTATCTTGGAAATGCTGTTAAAGATAGTTGGACAAACCATTATTTATCATTAAACGTATTATTTTGTTTAATGATGCGCGTTTAACTCTCAACAACGGACTCGACTGTCAAACCTTTTCATAACTCAGTGACGTTTGCTTCTAATTTCAAAAGATCATTCCTTGAATAATTCATTATATATCGGGATAACAAGATCCAGTTGACAGAGTGACTTCATCTGAAACAATATCAGCTATATCAATCATTTAAACACATTCTACTAGGGAGAATACCACAATCTCAATCACGTGCTACGGGACCTTAGATTTATCCAACTTCTGTGATTGTTAATACTGAACAGAGGATATTTGAAACAACTGAATACAAATAATTGTCACGAGAGGTTTATCTTTTTTTAAATGTGCAATAGCTGGAGAGCTTCCCAAACCCAACCCACCAGTGATAGTTCTTTCTCCTGATGGTTTGCCAACCCTTTCGTTCAGTGATGTGCTCGAATCTCCATATATAACGTAAGTATGCTGCCAGCTATATCTCTCAAGCTCTGATACATATTGCATACGATGACCGTCGGCCTCAAAATTAAATACATCTTCCGAATATGTTTCTTTCCTCTCGTGTTTTCTCGTGTTACTTCTATTGTGTTAAACGTAACTTCTCTATTAACATTTTTATACAAAGTATATCAATACTATTTAAGAGACAATATAGGTGCGGAAGCTCTTTCCAGTTATAATGAAAACTACTGATGTCCATGCAGCATCTTTGCTATTTTCATAGAACTATTATGACTATTCTACAACTTTTGTAATGTGCAAGTTCAGGAATATAATTATGTATCAATATATTGATTAATAGTTAGTGACATTCTTTCAAGAATGTCTATTCCGGCTAGTTATGTCATACTCATGTATGAGCTGGAACGTCCAAATTTACCCCCAAAGGGCCAATGACTTCACTCTTATTCAAGGCTTTCTTCGACCTAATTACTTTTAAAAAAAAAACGCCGGGAAGGACTTATCATGGCAAATATATCTTTGAACTCTCGTATCTCAGGCATATGCTTGTTTTGGTTGAAGAGAGACTTCCAGTAGCAAGGCGCCGACGTCAGCAGCCACAGTACGGATCTTACGCAGATAATCCCTCCTCATACATAGCGGCTAGCATCGGCAAGGATAATCTTCCGATAGAGTTCACCATAGGGGATAACAAGACTTATGGAGATTATCATAATGCACCCCTCAAAGACAAAGCAATATATGACATAAGTACAGGTGTTGAGAGCAACATCGGAGGACAGGTATGACATTTTCATTTTCTGTAGACTGTATACGGCCCCAGTTATATACACAATACATAATTCCATAGCATACCCAGAAGGAAAAACCAGTTACACCAGTTGGAAATTCTAACAGGTTCCAGTTAATTGGAACCAGTTACATGTAACTGGTTCCAGTTGATTCTAACTGGTCTCTGCACATCAAGCGACCACAGTTGAAGTGATTACATGAACACCAGTTACACCGGTCGATTAATGGACTATGTGCATATTTCCACTTACACCACTTGATAACTGGGCGTTGTGCATATTTCCAGTTGCACCAGTTGATAACTGGTCTGTGGGCATATTTCCATTTGCACCAGTTGATAACTGCATGGTCTGAGGGCATAATTGCAGTTGCTCCAGTTGACACCGGTTCATTTGCATAATAAATACCGGGTGCTTGTAGATCTATAATTTCATACAATTTATTTGGATTTACAGCATATTTCTTTATTGCTGATAATTTAGTTGCATGCAATACATTTCCAAAATACAAAGAATGATCAACTAACAATTATTAGGACGTTTTATTACTGTGTATCAATTATGCACGTAGGTAATTAAACATGAATTAGGGAAACACTAACAGTATATGGACAGTCATTTTAGCATTGAATACTTTAAAGGAGAATGAAGGTCAAAACATTGTAATCAAGCGTTTACAAACTAAAATTGTACTTGTTTGAATGATCCAAACATGTCACAAATCTGATGTACCATATTTGAGTAAATTCAATCTTAAAACATGGACTTGCGACGATCTGGCAAGGACATGGGCGCCGCCATGTTATGTGGAAAGTGACGAAATTGCGCTATAGTGTGTGATTGGCTGTTGCCATTCATAGCTATCATTCAAAATGATGTCAAAATATAATTTAAAGCAGATCTTTAAAGCAGATCTGTTTCTAAAAATATTGAAAAAAAAGTAACTTACGTATTTAAAATGAAATAAAAATAGTGATAACAACAATACAATTAATTTTACACTGATCTTTAGATTATCAAATAGACCTGTTTACAGATAATTGTATGCATACCTTTTTGACAAAGGTTGCTAATGACAACTCCATAGCTTGCATACCATACACACTATGAACACGATGGCAAAGAAAGCGGACAAAATATACAGCTCCTCATTGTACCCTCCACAATTGTTCTGGTAACAAAGATCCCTTCATTGCTATTGTATAAAATAAGTAGAACAGGTGAATATGCATGTGACACCTGTTCTACATACTTTTACATAATAGCAGTGGAGGGATGTTCTATTGTCTACCAGAGCAAGTATGGGAGGTACAATGAGGAGCTGTATATTTTGTCCGCTTCTTTGTTCGCCATGTTCATAGTGACATTTGAAACGTTAAGAAACAGGTCTATTTGATAATCTAAAGATCAGTGTAAAATTAATTGTATTGTTGTTATCACTATTTTTATTTCATTTTAAATAGTTACGTCAATTATAGTTTTTCAATATTTTTAGAAACAGATCTGCTTTAAATTATATTTTGTACACGTTTTGTAGAGACATCATTTTGAATGATAGCTATGAATGGTAACAGCCAATCACACACTATAGCGCAATTTCGTCACTTTCCGCATAACATGGCGGCGCCCATTTCCTTGCCAGATCGTCGCAAGTCCATGTTTTAAGGTTGAATTTACTCAAATATGGTACATCAGATTTGTGACATGTTTGGATCATTCAAACAAGTACAATTTTAGTTTGTAAACGCTTGATTACAATGTTTTGACCTTCATTCTCCTTTAAGTCTACTTATTGCCAACTATTGCCAATGCCTTTACATTGGAAATATTTCATACAAACCAATGATGTTGTGTTGTTTTGATTGGGCGTTGTGGCGTGCGCCTGTAATCCAGCTACCAGTGGAAGTTATAAACCGATTCAGCGGACCCAGGTTCGAGAGTGAGTCACGTCTTTCGGATGGTGATGTTAAAGGTCGGTCCCAGACGTAAATAATCATATCTGATTGATACACGTCTGTATCAATCAGATAACACACACACACACACGTTTTGATTGGCACAAATCATCAGTACAAGCGCTATTTTGTAATTAACTTGTTACTAATTAAGTTTTCAACTGGAGGTTTCAACTGGAAATTCCAACTGGCTTACAGTTAACTGGTATCACTAGCTGGTATCCAACTGGTCCAGTTAGACCAGTTAAAGCCAACTGGTAACTCTGGAAATTGAAATGGGATAACTAGTCTAGTTGAACTGTTCCAGTTAAGCTTGACCAGGTGAATTCTAACTAGTTACATCAGTTAGAATTCAACTGGTCTGGATCAAATGGTCCAGTTCAACTGGACCAGTGATACCATTTCAATTTCCAGGGTTACCAGCTCGCTTTAACTGGTCTAACTGGACCAGTGGCAACTGGTCCTTCCTTCTGGGTATACTGTGAGACTGTAATATTATTAGTGCTACGATGATGAGGAGAAGGGATATGGAACCTGTAGTTTCATCGTATGAATCAGAATTTTCGCTAATTTACAGTTAAACATCAGATGTGCACTAAATTTTCAAACCAAAAGTAGACATTGGTAAAAACATATGAAGGAATCAAATTATCGTAGTCATGATTTTTCACACTAAAATAACGGCGAAACAGAGAGTAGCCAAATTACTTGGCAATTGTCAACAGCCTACGTGATGTGGAAGTGCATTCTATCCAATTGTTGAAGTATAACATGTATTATGCGCCCTCTGGTATATGAATATGCTACATTCTGCATCTATATACACATGACTTACGAAGTTCACAAGACAAACTGCTTCTAAAGTTGCCAAAACGATGTCAAAACGATAGCAAATCTTGGAGATTGTGCATTTAGCTGCATGTGCTGCTCCAAAACTCTGGAACCAAGTTCCTCTTGCAATAAGGAAAGCACAGTCAGTCCCCATTTTTAAATCTCTACTGAACCCATCTTTTTTCAGAGGCTTTTAAGTAGATTAGCTCTGTTGATATAGTGTAAGCATATAGGAGTCTCCAGCAAAGGCAGTAGTAGCTGCGCTATATAAATGAATCCTATTATTAGTAAACGAAGAAACTTGACTGGGGAGGAATTTTTAATTTGTAAACAAATCTTTAGGCGTATTACTCCCAGTGTTAAAGATCGTATGCTCGATCTGTAATGAAAAACACAAGTCAGAAAAAATTGGAACCAGCGGGATTCGAACCTGTCATCCACTGCTTGCCGGGCAGCGACTTAACCACCAGGCTATTCTGGCTCACGGCCAAGCCACGACGAACTAGAATCAAATACCCAAGATCCTCCTCTTTCTGACTCATTAATATTCATTTTTAACGGTCCGCCGTAGACAATGGTTAGTAAACGAAGAAGCTTGACTGGGGAGGAATTTTTAATTTGTAAACAAATCTTTAGGCATATTACTCCCAGTGTTAAAGATCGTATGCTCGATCTGTAATGAAAAACACAAGTCAGAAAAAATTGGAACCAGCGGGATTCGAACCTGTCATCCACAGCGACTTAACCACCAGGCTATTCTGGCTCACGGCCAAGCCACGACGAACTAGAATCAAAAACCCCAGATCCTCCTCTTTCTGACTCATTAATATTCATTTTTAACAGTCCGCCTAAAGATTTGTTTACAAATTAAAAATCCTATTATTATTATACTCCTTTATATACCACTGTATGACAACATGAACTTTTGTTTTCATGAAATTAAGCATTTGCTTATTACTTGTTCACCCTTTATACAGAAGTCTACCCGTTTCGGAGATTCCAAGGAATTTCAAACAGGTAAACATTTTGTGAGATTCTGCAGTTTACAATTGCATGTGCGTAAAATCTTACCTCGGCCTTGCAAAATGGTCATAGTCTGGAAACACATATCGTAATTTGACACTTTATTTGTGTCTTGAGTGAATTCTAACCGAAGTTTTTAACGTCAGGAACAGCTACAGTACAGAGCCTATGAACTGCGGTTTTCATGGTGATCTCATAGTTCAGGGGCTTTGCCTAGCAACAAATTTTGTCATTGGACTGTGGTGTACTTGGTGACAACTCTCATATTCGTTGTACAATTAAAGGGAGCGACAAGTCGCAGTCTATGGGCGGTTTTACTGTTGGCTGCTCCTTTCTCTGGATCAAAGTTCAAAGCGACTTCAATTTATCGCGCGCAGCTAATAAAAGTTCGCACATTGACCCAGATTTGAGTAAACAAGATCGCCCGTTCTTTATTCCAGTATTTGAATCTCATTGGTCGGTTACGTATGTAGGGATTCGAGTTAACGATCAAGCGAGGAATTCGGCAATAACATTCCTTCGGTAGCGCACGATTGGACCTGATTGTATCCGAATTTCCCCGAGTCAGGCCAACTGGTCAGGCCCATGGATTACGACTTGCCAGTCCCTTTAAATGTCGTGAGTGGCCAGTTCTGTCCCGGCAACTTTCCCTTCGAAACATAGGCCTAGGCTAATTAAATGGCTCACATCCAGTTGATTGTGCGTCTCCATAACCTGGAAGTATTCGTCGTCAAAACATTTTCTTTTATCATCTCCCACTTCCTTCACTTTCCTCAGGATCAACAGGAGGAAGAAGCATTGTCCCTATGGTAATGGGGGTAATATTTGGTGTGCTCCTCGCAGTTTTGGTAATAGTTGGTGTTTTGTATTACAGGTACGTAAAGGTGCACAAAATGATACCAGTTGATTGCTTTTATATTACCCTTAATGCATGTAATGTGTACGTTACGTATATAAAAACGCCAGGGCCACATCATAATTTTGTGGGAACATTTGGATAATAATAATTTGGATAATATGTTTCTAACATGGAAATATAACATTTCTACTTAACACAATAATATCATTATATACTACATATATACAAATCTAGTTCTAGAGTGTACAAGAAAGAGTAATATTGATTGGCCTCGTGTACAGAATTCGCATCTTCCACGTATGGTGTTTGAATTAATAACTCATCATTTCACGTGAACAGGTTTTTAAATACTGCAGTTGCGTTATAACCATGCCTGTTTTTGCATATTGGTTCTATAAGCGAAAAGCGTTGGCTGCTCATAAAACTTGCCATACAAATTAAATTTGTCATTATATTTTTTCCAAACAGAAGAAAGAAAGGGAAGTTAAGTCGACTCCCAGCCTCCATTCTCAGACCACGAAGAACACCACCCATCAGAGGCAACAACAGAAATCAGTGAGTCCACCCTCTAGTTTACACTTTCTTAGTAGTACGCTTACATAGGAGGAATTATTGAAGAAAAAAATAATAGCTTGATATTATCAAAATCTGCAACAAGTAATGAAACAGTACATTATTCCGCGAAACTCTGTTGGCATTGCATGATCAGTATTACAAGAAACGCTTTTTATACTGCAAGGAGAGATCACCATTTCAAATACGTTCAACATTTGATAAGAATGGGTGAGACTGCTCGTATCTCTAATAATGCATCAGGTAAATACAACAACATTTATGTGACTGATGAGCGGCAAACAAGAGCTAATTTCAGCAACATTGTTTTAAGAAGTTAAATCACAGCTCTAACCCCATAAAGCGTTTCTTCTGGGATGTCAGCTTTGTATTTTTCAGTAGGAATAATGATTAACGTTTTTACTCCATTCAGGTTCAATGATAATGTGCCAATGAGACAAGTACACAGCCTGAGTAAGTTTACGTTATTCAGTTTATTTGGTTTAAGTATAGAATTAAATGATTATGTAATAGTATTTACTTCTACAAAGTTAATGCTTTGTGATCTGCTTCTGCCCAAACTTAACTCAAATGCTCCTGTAAACATCACATTCCAATTCATCAAATAATGTAATGTACATGTAGCTAAAGTTTGATAAACAATTTTCAGAATTTTTTTTTAAATCGAAATTCGGAATTCTTGTGAGTTGAAAAGCCTGGTCTAAACCGTAACCGCCATGTTTTAATACCTTTTTACATATTGAAGTAGTAACTGCAATCCCATCTCTCGTCTCTCTGTCTCTTTTATTATTCCGCCTGTACGCGCTCTTTCTCTCTCTCCCTATCTCTTACTTGCAAATGGCTACCGTATGGAATAGATATTATGCTTATTAAATCCTATGTTTAATATATATATTTGAAGTTCATGTAAGGAGCTCACTATAACTTTATACACTCATCTACTAATTCTGAATATTCCTAACTGCCCAAGAGCAGTTTACTCCACATAGGCCGAATATAAGATTAAATAGCTTGGACGCAGGAAATTCAGAACTTGATCTGTTGGTGGTGTAGATTGCCATAAGGAAAGAAGAAGTGCGTGCTACTTATAATGACAGGGAATTGTGTAGACATTTAACCTACTATTAATAAACCTATTTATGGCATTACCGTGGGGAGGGTAAACTCGAGATATACATGTATGTACAATACAAGGCTTCATGTATAGTACATCTCGAATGATTGAGCGAAGAGTCACATACTACGTGCAATGTGGATTAGATTAAAAGGTAAAAAAAAAGGAGGAAAGATAAAAGGAAAAGGAGAAAAGAGAAAATAGAAAGAAAAAAAAAAGAAAAAAAGAAAAGGAAAAAAGAAAAAGAAAGGGGGAAAAAGGAAAAGAAAAAGGAAGGAAAGAAAGAGAAGGAAAAATGGCATTATTTTATGCTCGCTCGCAAGGACACTGGTATTTAAATACTTTAATATTAAAGGCGTCCCCCTTTACTGCAGCGCCCTTTCCCCGAGGATTTTCAAAGGTTCCGATATTCATATTCGGGCAGCGATAATGGCTGTAGCGCACTTTTTAGAATTTTTCTCTCACTTACACCGCTTTTTCGTTTTCGCTTTATTTTTTAATGGGCCCCCTGGCTACACCTATGTGTGTATGTTATTTTTTTTTTTTCAAAAATTTTGCTCGCTCGCACGCAAACACTTAAACATTGAACAGTTGATCTTCGGGCAGAAGGCAATGGGATATTTATCTCAAATTTGCTGAAACGTCATAGCTTTCGCGCTTCGCGCGGGAGGGGAAAAACTTCCCCCTCCCTGCACGCACCCACCCCTCATCACCAATTTACCACAACCGCCCCCTAAAATGCAAAATCCTGGCTACGCCTGTATATACACAAAATACATAATATTATTATTAAACCGCAAGTGACAAAGTACAGGGTTCGAGTCCCTGCCGCAGCATCGTCGTCCTTTAGCAAGACAGTATTTGTCACACTCGACCCAGGTGCGGTAAATGGGTAGGCCTACCTGGTGGGATTATTCCCTGTAATTCACAGTGTCTCTGGCAACGGTCGCAGGCAGGGGCCTGGGAACGATTTTGTTACTGGGGGTGCTATGTCTCTTTTTAAGTCCAAAAATCTCTGACAAGGGAAAAAAAAAAAAAAAGGTCCTGATTTTTATAGGGGGTGCTGCAGCACCCCTCGCACCCCGGGCTCCCAGGCCCATGGTCGCAGGAGTTAAAGCCGGCCAGGGGAATAATTTCCATTAGCCCTTTGGAAGCGCATAGCTATATTGTATAATAATGTAATATGCGCTATACAAGAACTTAATAGACGGCACATTTATACATCATCATCATAATTTTTAAAAATGATGATAATAATAATAATAATAATAATAATAATAATAATAATAATAATAATAATAATAATAATAACTCTTTTTCCAGCGTTAGGGGGAATCCTTTGATCTCAGCCTATTGTTATCATTCCCCTTAACGCGCGGTTTCTTTCCCCGCAACGTCGAATTTCTATTGTGACGGAATAAACCGCATTGTTAGGATTCCCCCTATCGTAGGAAATAATGTTGTAATACTAATAACACTAATAATGATGGTAATAATAATGATAATGAAAGAGGGGATATTGTTCCATTCTTTGGATACGGTTACAGTAAATGTGCGATCACTAGTTTTGTTACCGGTTTGGGAGATGGTGAGAAGAAATGGGTCCCTGGAAGAGCGAGTCATTATCATTACCGTTATCGTTATGATCATTAGGTCGAGGTGGTACACTAGCCAACACGTCCTCCGTTGATGGCTTATGTAACGCAGAAGTGAATGGGGAAGATGGGGCTATCTACGCCAACCTACAGCCAGAACATAATGCACATACACCTATCCCTCTAGACCAACTCATCACATATGTAGCACAGAAGAAGGCTAGCACGAAGAATGGTTTCAAACAAGATTATGAAGTGAGTGCTGTACTGTTCTCCTTTACCCTTTTCCGTTATAATGCAAAGCAAATGTCCATGCGTCATTATACCATAGAATTCAAAACGACATATTTCGCGCATGGCAAATGTTTTGACATAAGTTTGCTTTTACCTGTTTACGTAAAAATGCAATTGTGACAGCGTAAAATTATAGTTTCTGACAAATATAAATACAATATTTCATGTTTACATTAAATGGAATAAAAGTGGAATAATAAGAGAAGCATCATATCATCAGGTATGAAAACGAATGCTTTATAATGCTAGCCTATATTTTCAAAGTGATCTGTAGAATTGCATTCATGCATGGACAAACATATCGGCATCGTATTTCATGATCTAACAGAGCTTGCATTGTCTAAATTTTACCTTTATACTTTTTTTTTCCTTCTGTACCAGAGCATTCCAGTTGGACAACAGCACCCATGGGATGTGGCCAAGAAGATTGAGAACAAGCAGAAAAACAGATACATCAATATCATAGCCTGTAAGATTAAACGTCTCCAGACCTGTCTGGTGTATTGTTTTGTTTTTACTTAGAACACTGCCATTATTTTACTCTATATGATCTAAGTGTAGCTTTCATACCAATCAATTAATAGTGATAAACAAAACTAGGAGGGGAAGCATACTTATCCACGTGTCTAGTCTCTCTCTCTCTCTCTCTCTCTCTCTCTGTTTCTTTGAGTCTTTTAGGAATCACACATTATTCAAATGAAGCCATTCGGTTAAAAAGTGACATTATGCTTCCCTGTGAAATGATATTCATAACAAATTCATAATGTGTTAGATGTTTTACCTTCATAATCTTACATCTGTAGAGGCATGCAACCCCTTTATATTAATAAGAAGCATGCCGACATCTATGATATGATATCAATCTTTCTTTCAACAGATGACCACTCCCGTGTCCAGTTGCCTCTCCTTGAGAACGATCCACATTCAGACTACATCAATGCAAGCTTCCTTGATGTGAGTATATATACCCTAACACCCCTCGACGTCAAAGATATAATCGTAAAAGAATTTCAAACTAACCCACTACTTAATGTTTGAACAAGGAAACTGGATAAAAAATGCGCCTCATCAGTTCTCGGTGGTTAACCTTAGGCCCTATTATTTACAAGCCGAGGATCTTTCATAACAATTTGTATGAATTAAATTCATATTTATTCCTATTCCTATATTCATATCATGATACATGTATATAGGATACAAAGGCTATATGCACCAAATTTGTACTCTCTTATAACTTCAATGATCAATGAACATTTGTCATAAAAATATATATATATTTGTAGTAAGTCTACCCACCCCTTTTGAGTGTATCATCTGGGTAACTATTCTTTGTTTGTTTTGTGTGTTTTCTTTTCGTTCGCGATGTTTATCATTTTCGTCACTTCTGTCAGTCTGTACTATAATATAGGTGGAAGAAGTTAAATTGAATTGATGGTCTATCTGTTTATTAATCTATTTATTTATTTTGTTCTACAGGGTTACAACTATCCAAGAAAGTACATCGCTGCACAAGGTAAACTATATTAACAGAAAACTTGTAAACCTTTGCATGAGACAGTGTAAAGTAAAAATGAATTCATCAGATAAAGCTCAAAAGCATTTACCAAACATTATTATCATCTCGTGTACATGGCTTAAGATTAAAGATCGAAGTCACAACTTAGAATTGTATGGGTTATTTTATTGTGATAAAGGCCACAAATAATACTGCTTATAGTAAAATGCAAGACCTTTTTTGCCGTGGTTATCCTAGTCCAGTGGCTCTTTTTCGGCCCACGACACCATCTGGTATTCTTTAATTGTCGCTACCATGATTCTAACCTTTTGCATTGTTTCTTAAAAGATAAATCTACATGCCCCTAAAATTGCTATTAGAAGTAAAAAACAAAAATTAATCGAACGAATTCCTTGATGGTAATGATCACAAGATTAAGCAACACTAGATCCTAGAATAAATCTGGTGGTTTGATACTTAATAATAATAGTACACCATTCGTTCACACTGTTAACTGTAGACTTCAACTTCAACTGGCAAGGATAGTTTCGTGAGATTATACAATGTAGGAGCGTCTACTGTGCCCCTTTGTATCCTTCCATGACTGCTCGTCCCCCCGCTCTAGGGAGCGTTTCATCAAGCGTTTTGTCAGTGATTTTCACCGACTAATTTGCTCTCAGCCAATCAGAAGCAAGGATTTCAGTAGCTTATAACAGTTGTCGGTATAAATCACTGACAAAACGCTTGATGAAACGCTCGCCTGGTCTTTACATCCACCCTAGCTTGCAGTTTTAGATGAAATGGTCATGATTATAAATGCATGAAATCCTATTTTGCAGTGTCGCTGGTGAAAAGAGAAATGGATGTCTAATAGTTCGCAATTACATTGTATGATTGCAAATGATCGACTACTTCTATTATCATATACAATAATTTACTAACTTGTCTTACGCTTTAGGTCCTAACGTAGCAGCGGTGAAGGATTTCTGGCGGATGGTGTGGGAGGAAGACTGCGGCAAGATTGTCATGCTAACCAATCTGGTAGAGGGTGAAAAGGTAACAGTGTGCATGGTCCTTTCTATTGATCTGTAAAGTTTTATTCTCTGCGTCCTCTATATATATATATATATATATATGGCATATTTGCGGTATTCAGTGTCTAGACCTCTGCGATTATAATGATAATAATAATAATAGTGGCTACTTGTATAGCGCGCAGGTCCGCCTTTCGACGCTCATGGCGCTGTATAGATAGGTATATATTATTACCCCCGGTCATTGGATTCTGGCACGCCCGCACACAGTGTATGCACATTCTCCACTCCCTGGGGAGCATTCCAGCCAGTCGCTGTAAAGCGCACACATGCTAAGCAAAGGACATTACCTTTCGCCATCCTACCGGGTACCCATTTAACACCTGGGTGGAGAGTGGCAAATGTAGATTAACGTCTTGCCAAAGGACGCTAGTGCTGCGGTGGGATTCGAACCCCGGACCTCGTGGTTCACAGTCCGGGGACTTATCCACTGATCCACAACACCTCTTTGCCTTTTCACTTGCCATTTTATGCCTAATGTTTCTCTTTTTTCCTGTTATGCTAACTTCTATATTTCTTTCAATTGTGGTATTATATATATATATATTGAATGTGTAGTAACTTTTTCAAGCGATTTTCAGGTCCTTACAATGAACGGCCATTTGTGCAGTTAAGTAATATCTATGTTATGATCAAACAATTTATAGTATTTCACATTTCTCTTCTTCCTTTTAGAAAAAGTGTGAGAAATACTGGCCAGAAAAGAAGATGATGTATGGAAAAATTACAGTGACGATGAAGAGCACAGAAGTGAACACACATTACACAGTCAGGACATTCACTGTTGTGGTAAGTTATTGTCTAACTTTCTGGCTAGAATAGAAGATAGAGACAGATGGAGTATAACTTTCAAACTAAATATTGTTTTCTCTTGCCACTGGAAGTCAGAAATCATGTCCATTGATTGACAGCAAGGGTGTCTTGTTATAATTGTATAATTATTTGAAGAAAAAAAAAAATCCTTTAATAAAGGGTCTAAAAACAGTCGTTCCTTGTTGCAGTCGTTCCATGGTAAATATGCATAATAAACAGAGCACTAGGCGAAGTGAAGGTGCTTTTCAATACCGTGTAACCTTCCCATTGTGAATATGCACAAAATCATTAGAATCTGTTTAGAGTTTAGTCAAGCAAATATTTACATGTATGTATGACAAAACAAATATTACACATTTGATTTTTACTTCTAAGCATAATTGGCCCTCCAACTCCTTATATTACCCCTCCAACTCCTTATATTACCGAAATAACGTATATCTGCAGTTGGATGACAACATTCGTGAGGTAGTCCAGTTCCACTATACCTCCTGGCCGGACATGGGTGTGCCAAAGTACACCACACCTCTCATGAACTTCATCAGAACTGTCAAGCAACATCCTACCAATAGCATGGGAGCCATCATTGTCCATTGCAGGTAAGACATCAGTTTTACTATAGGATAGCCATACCTATACCTTATGCTGGACAACTACACAAATTAGTGATAACTACAGAAATTGATAACTACCTCGTCAACACCTTGCCATATAAATCTCCGACTAGAATATCGGTAGGAGGGGAGGAGCAATCCTACAATCTTAGATATAATTATGTGAAGTGTTTACGTCTATATGTTTATTTTCACATAGATCTTAAATTACTATTATCACCATAAAATCTGAACTTCCATCGTTTGAAAAAAAAAATGATTTGGCTCAGTGTCTAAAAATAGTTTATAAGGTTTTCGCGTAGGAAAAAAGCTTTTTTTAAGAGTACCCATTGGCCTATATTTTGTTTGTCACCATTTTAGCGCTGGTGTTGGACGTACAGGAACATTCATCACACTGGATGCCATGTTGGATCAGGCAGACGCTGAGAATGCCATAGATGTGTACAATTTCATCATGGGCATGAGGCAAAATCGAATCAAGATGGTGCAAGTAGCGGTGAGTTGACCCATTACACTGGTAATATGTCGTTACAAAAAGAAAGCGATTCACTTCTCCCGTTATAAGCAAAGCTGAAACAGGAACTTCAGAACGATTTTCAGAATAAATATTCTATTAAAACTTTACCAACCGACTAGATACAGAATCGAAATTCAATTTAAGACATATCATCCTTCTTTATGAGTGGAAATGTTTCTACCCTTTTTAAATGAATAAATTACTGTTCTTAAATTTTCTTATGACAGTCTTAATAGCTCCTCATATATGAACATTGTTGAGCCATATATGTGACCCGTCACGTCAAAATGAGACAGAAGTCGCATTTTTTGAAATTGCATTTTATTATTGATTATTATTCTCCGTTTCATAAGCTTTAATTTGGTATATAGTTCAACTCTAGAGAGTGATTATTAGTGGAGATAATAGCTTTTGAATCTTGAGTAAAGTAGGGCTGTGGCAAAGTATTTCTTCGAGAAAAACGCTTCCAAAGTTTGACTTCCGTTTTGCAGTCATGCAGCATTTTCCGTTTGTAATGTCAAATAGATTTTTATAAAGCCCTTAGCAACCGTTTATTAATTCTAATAAAAACTAGTCCTTATGTTTCTTTAGGATCTCTTCTCATGAAAACATGAATTTTAATTCATTTAAGCCATGAATTCTAACGCTTTAAAGGGTAACAAATCAAGTAGTTTCACGGCACTGAAAAAGCTTCCCGCATCAACTTCATGCTTTTTTCGTTGAGCCTTTCCTATGCCGGTATGATTTTCTTAAAGGGTTGATTAACCTAGCTATAGTCAAAAGGTTTGTAAGTCTGTCATTTTGTGCGGGGAAATGTATTAGATTATGGTTCAAACTTTCAGAGGTTTTTATGTCATATCTTTTTCTAAATTAATCATGTAAACTTGATTTCTTTCAATGTTATTTGCTTTCTTTTTATAGCTTGGATTCGATTGTCGCAAAGTCATTCAATTTTGGCAAATTTACTGATTAGACTATAGTCCTTACCAAGA
Source organism: Heliocidaris erythrogramma (assembly GCA_025617745.1). Taxonomy (NCBI): domain Eukaryota; kingdom Metazoa; phylum Echinodermata; class Echinoidea; order Camarodonta; family Echinometridae; genus Heliocidaris; species Heliocidaris erythrogramma. The sequence goes on from CM046859.1 coordinate 9,868,014, forward strand.
ATAATATTGACAGAGATCGTTGATGTCTGCATATGAATCTTACTTTTTTACTTTTCGTCTTGTGAAAGAGCAATAGAAATCGCCGCTTTCTTAAGCTGAAGAATTAACACACGATTATTGATTTTCTCTCTCTCCTTCTACATCACGCACCTGTTTCATAATCTCCACAGTTTTATTTCTTTCTTTTGAAAGCTAACTCTCTTTTCGGTTCGCTCTTTACTTATTACCAGATTAAACAACGATGGAATGAAACAGAATCATAATAAAGAAATTGTATCCTGCTCTAGTTAGTTCTACCTTTAAAAAATGTTTATAAATGCGTCTTTCTTTTCTTTTCGCCATGTCAAAGAGGTATAGAATTCGCCTCTTTCAAAGAACAAGGATTAAGTCACATCCTGCCTTCGCGAGACGATTGATTTTTCTTCTCTCTCATTGTCCTTCTCAGGGGCCGCGGAACGTCTTGGAAAGTGGAGGGGCTAAGTGGGGGGGGGGGGGGGGGGGCTGCGTGTATAACCACATTTTTGCACTGCCATACGTTTGCACGTGTTTACTGAAAAAAGTGGGGGGGGGGGGGGCTGCAGCCCCCAGCCCCCGGTTCCGCGGTCCCTGCTTCTCAATCACGAGCTTGTGTCATAATCTCCACACAGGTCCTTTTCTGTATGGTTAAAAAGCTTCATTTCTTTTATCATCAATTCCCCATGTTCAACAGCAGGATAAAGATAAACTGCTTCTTAGCGCCGCTCTATAGTTAATAGAGCTTTAATTTTTTTTTAAATTAACGCCCGAACCATCTCTCTCTCCTTCTAAATCTTTCACCTGTATCATAATTTCGACTGTTCTTCTTAATTCTATTTTGAAAGCTAACTCTTTCTTGTCTGTTTGGCTTTTTTAACGAAAAAGAGATTTGGCCGCTAATTATCATCATGTTGACTGGCGGTATGAACATGACGAAAACAAACTGCATCTTAGCTTGAAAGTTCGTTTATCCCCGCTCTATAGTTAACTCAAGCTTAAAACAAGTCAGATACTTGTTTCACTATCGCGACCGAGGGCCTTTTCATTCTAGTTTTACAAAATAATTTTCTTTTATTTTCGTCTGTTAAAAAGAGTTATAGAATTGGCCGCTTTTTATCGTCATGTTCAAAAGCGGGATAGAGATAAACTGCTTCTTAGCGCCGCTCTAGTCAACTAGAGCTTAAAAAATAAATAATAATGACAACTGCTTTTTGTAAAAATTGACACCCAGACAATTCTCTCTCTCCTTCTAAATCTTTCACCTGTATCATAATTTCGACTATTCTTCTTAATTCTATTTTGAAAGCTAACTCTTTCTTGTCTGTTCGGCTTTTTAAACGAATAAGAGATTTGGCCGCTAATTATCGTCATGTTGACTGGCGGTATGAACATGACGAAGACAAACTGCATCTTAGCATGAAAGTCATCGTTTCTCCCCGCCCAATAGTTAACTCAAGCTTAAAACAAATCAGATACTTGTTTCATTATCGCAACCGAGGGCCTTTTCATTCTGGTTTTAAAAAATAATTTTCTTTTATTTTCGGCTGTTAAAAAGAGTTATAGAATTGGCCGCTTTTTATCGTCATGTTCAAAAGCGGGATAGAGATAAATTGCTTCTTAGCGCCGCTCTAGTTAACTAGAGCTTAAAAAATAAATAATAATGACAACTGCTTTTTGTAAAAATTGACACCCAGACATTTCTCTCTCTCCTTCTAAATCTTTCACCTGTATCATAATTTCGACTATTCTTCTTAATTCTATTTTGAAAGCTAACTCTTTCTTGTCTGTTCGGCTTTTTAAACGAATAAGAGATTTGGCCGCTAATTATCGTCATGTTGACTGGCGGTATGAACATGACGAAGACAAACTGCATCTTAGCATGAAAGTCATCGTTTCTCCCCGCCCAATAGTTAACTCAAGCTTAAAACAAATCAGATACTTGTTTCATTATCGCAACCGAGGGCCTTTTCATTCTGGTTTTAAAAAATAATTTTCTTTTATTTTCGGCTGTTAAAAAGAGTTATAGAATTGGCCGCTTTTTATCGTCATGTTCAAAAGCGGGATAGAGATAAATTGCTTCTTAGCGCCGCTCTAGTTAACTAGAGCTTAAAAAATAAATAATAATGACAACTGCTTTTTGTAAAAATTGACACCCAGACAATTCTCTCTCTCCTTCTAAATATTTCACCTGTATCATAATTTCGACTGTTCTTCTTAATTCTATTTTGAAAGCTAACTCTTTCTTGTCTGTTTGGCTTTTTTAACAAAAAAGAGATTTGGCCGCTAATTATCATCATGTTGACTGGCGGTATGAACATGACGAAAACAAACTGCATCTTAGCTTGAAAGTTCGTTTCTCCCCGCTCTATAGTTAACTCAAGCTTAAAACAAATCAGATACTTGTTTCACTATCGCGACCGAGGGCCTTTTCATTCTAGTTTTACAAAATAATTTTCTTTTATTTTCGTCTGTTAAAAAGAGTTATAGAATTGGCCGCTTTTTATCGTCATGTTCAAAAGCGGGATAGAGATAAACTGCTTCTTAGCGCCGCTCTAGTTAACTAGAGCTTAAGAAAATAAATAATAATGACAACTGCTTTTTGTAAAAATTGACACCCAGACATTTCTCTCTCTCCTTCTAAATCTTTCACCTGTATCATTTCGACTATTCTTCTTAATTCTATTTTGAAAGCTAACTCTTTCTTGTCTGTTCGGCTTTTTAAACGAATAAGAGATTTGGCCGCTAATTATCGTCATGTTGACTGGCGGTATGAACATGACGAAGACAAACTGCATCTTAGCATGAAAGTCATCGTTTCTCCCCGCCCAATAGTTAACTCAAGCTTAAAACAAATCAGATACTTGTTTCATTATCGCAACCGAGGGCCTTTTCATTCTGGTTTTACAAAATAATTTTCTTTTATTTTCGGCTGTTAAAAAGAGTTATAGAATTGGCCGCTTTTTATCGTCATGTTCAAAAGCGGGATAGAGATAAATTGCTTCTTAGCGCCGCTCTAGTTAACTAGAGCTTAAAAAATAAATAATAATGACAACTGCTTTTTGTAAAAATTGACACCCAGACAATTCTCTCTCTCCTTCTAAATCTTTCACCTGTATCATAATTTCGACAGTTCTTCTTAATTTTGACTCTTGTCTGTTCGGCTTTAACGAATAAGAGAATAAGCAGGGGGCGCAAGGGGCGTGCGCCCCCCTGTTTTGTGTGACAAACGGAGGGTTCCTCAGTGTGTGCCCCCCTTTCTGAAAATCCTGTATCCGCCCCTGGCTAACTGGCAGTATGAACATGATGAAGATAACGCGCGTCTTAGCTTGAAAGTCATCGATTCTCTCCGCTCTATAGTTTACTCCAAAAAAAATGTATACAATCTACTGGTGTCTAATAGCTAATTTCTTTTCTTCTTCGCCATGTTATAAAGAGGTAGAGAATTCGCCCCTTTCAAAGAACAAGGATTAAGTCACCTCCAGCAAGAGACGATTATTGATTTTCTCTCTCTCTCTCTCTCTTTGTCCTAAATCGCGCGCTTGTTTCATAATCTCTACACAGGTAGATGTACTGTTCTTTCTCGTTAAAAGGCTTATTTTCTTTTCGGCTTTTCAAAGGGTTACAGAATTTACCCCTTATTATTATCGCGTATCAATAGTTTCGTTGTTCGTAAGTCATCTTTCCAGTCCTTCTTACTTCTGTTTTGAAAGCCAACTCTTTTCTATTCCCTCTCTACTTTCAATAGATTAAACAGCGATGGCTCAAACCAGCTTCGTAATGAAGAGATCTTTCATTGACGATTAACAATTCTCTGCGCTAGTCGAGTCTTGCTTTACGAAATCTACCACCTTCTCAATTTCAACTTTTTCTTTTTGCTTTTAATAGAGCTAAATAATTTGTCTATTATTTTCACACGCACCCTCACCAGATGATTAGTGAATTCTTCTCTCTCTCTCATTCTGAACATGTATCACATTCTAACACATTTCATTCGCCGTCACAATTTCATTTGGTTCACCCCCCCCCCCCCCCCCATTCAAAGGGATCTTGGGACTTATTTCACTTTCAGACTCTCTTTAAAGTGATACTAGGCTGAGCAAAGTAACAAAATAATCAACTTGTAAAGAAAAAGAGACAGAGAGGGGAGGTACTGATAACTGAAACAGAGAAAGAAGAAAAAGATTTTTGTTTAGCCTGCACTCAAAACGAAACAAGAAAGACTCCCAAAAATAAAGATTAATGAAATATTGATAATATTCTACTTTATTATAACGGGACCAAAGTAGTACGAATGCGATGATAACAGAAGCAATATCTGATCTTAATCTTCAGAACAATTCGAGACGGCACGAGCAAGCCAGCGCGATCGAACATTAAGCACATGTTGCAAATTCTTTTACAGAGATCACGTGACTGCGAACGTCCAATGAACAAAGCCACGCGTCGCTAGGGGCGGGGCCTAGCGGATGGCTTTCTTTTCGCTCTGGGACGAGCCAGCTGTCCGAAAAAATAGAAGAGTTGACCGAAAAAAACACTCGTAGAAAAACTGCTTTTTCTACCCTTTCCCGTTATATTTAGGACTCAATTTTTTTACAGAGCATTCATGAAACATTGAAGATTCAAATCAGCTAAGAAAAAAAAATGACGAAATTTGAAGTTTTTTAAAATTTGCCCAATTTTCTCGAGTTCTAGCCCAGCGACTTCTGTCTCATTTTGTCGTGACGGGTCACATATAGATTAATATGATGATATCCAACGCTATCTATTATCACCTATAAACGTCAATTTATTATCTGTTTCGTTGCAGGAGCAATACCAGTTCATCTATGATGCCTTGTTAGAGACCTTCGTATGTGGTGATACCAGCATAGCTCAAGATCTCTACCTCCATCGTTACCCCTCCTTGTTAAGCCCTAGTCCTGACACCGGCTCTACACTCCTACAAGAACAGTTTGAAGTAAATCCATATTACTATGCTTACCCACAACCTCTTCATGCCAGAGTATACTGTCTTATTTGAAAGTTGATATGTTTATTTTCGCTAAACTGCTTTTCTTATATTTTTTAATTTGTAACTGTTAATTTTTATCTACACTGATATTTTACTCTTATTAGTACTCTACGATGTGGCTGTTAGCATGCGAGGACGCAAGCACTATACTCAGTACTCCATACATTAATTTAACAGTGGGAAGAATCATTCGGAAATTAGAACTTGAAAATGCTCTTATTCTCAGTGATTAAAGACAATTTAAGAATTTATTTCAATAATTTATTATAATAATTTATTTATGTGTACAGTGTTCCTCTTCCCTTATCAAGAAAAAAAATGAATATGTTCATATCATATTTCCTGTAATAATGCCTGTAATGCCATCGTTTTTCTTTCTGTTGGAAATGAAATAAATACGAATTTTGAAATTTGAATTTGAATTATTCTGAGACGAATCAAGATGACATTGTTTTTTCTTTGTTCGTATGCTGTAGCGTCTGGACATGTTCACCATTAAGCCAAGGGACGATGAACTGAGGGCTGCCAGGAACCCAATGAATGTGCACAAGAACAGATATCGTGACAAGATACCAAGTTAGTTATAGATTCTTCCTTGCATCACCACAGGGTACAAGATTCTTCTTTAAAAAGATATCCAAGCTATTCAAAGGAAACGGTTAAATCAGTTTGTTGTAAATACCAAATAGGATACTGCTTGGAATTCTTAAAACAATTTTTTTTTTTTAATAGACAATAGCGATGTCATTTCATTTTATACGAACATTTTGTTGGATTTGAAGGTTTGCATGGTGAAGTTGTAATTCAGAAAAAAGGTTTGCGGTACCGCATGGTTGTACCCCAAACCTTTTTTCTGAACATTTTGTTGTTGTTGTTGTTGTTGTTTCTTTTTTTTTTGGGGGGGGGGGTCTCTTTTTCTTTTATAAGCAAATTAAAAATAATAGAAATAGAAGATGTAAGTGCCTGGAAATGAGATATCCTTCTTCATGTTTTTGTACAGCCTACTGCCTTTAATGTTCTTTACTGTTTCCCTTCAACCGAGTACCTCACTTTGTGTTTCCTGCCTTGTGCGGCTTATTATTTTTATTTTCCCTTGTCTCCTGTTAGCTGACAAATCTAGACCATACCTTATCACAGAGGTGGAGAATGGAACCAACTACATCAATGCCTCTTTCCTGCCTGTAAGTTTAAAATCATGTATCTAAGAGCATAATTTTATATATCCTTTGTGAAGACACATAGTGTCAACTTTTTCACACTATAAAAAAGAATATAGGTATTCTGATAATCATTGATATCCGCCTTGTCCTTTTTTTAATGTTTTTAACAATTCCCTTGATATAAACCTATCATGTAAAAAAAGTTCCAACATATTCTATCGTGAAGAAAATTATCAGTACGGTTTTAAGGGTTTAGACAACTTTAAAGAGCAGTTAGCCTACATGAATATTCAGTGAATATTTAAATATCAACGTTTTAAACTAATACACATTGACATAAACTACTGTACATCTACATTGGAAATGTATACATAAAGTGTTGAATTTCTTTATATCACATGGAGTAGAAATTTATGATATTGTAGTTGTTATTTTGTTTTGTTTTAATTCGTTGATGTTGTTGGCAAGGTACTATTAAACCTGCTCTTGGGCTAAAAGCATTTGGCTAATAATTGCTATGCTAAATTATATACCAAGAAACAAACATGGTGGCATGCAGGTACGTCTTTCAAACTGATAAAGAAAATTAACCCCCCCCCCCCCAAAAAAAAAAAAAAAAAAACAAAAAAAAAAATAAAAAAATAAAACAAACAACAAACAAACAACAACAACAAACAAATAAAACAACAACAAACAAAAACAAAACAAAACAAAACAAAAACAAACAAACAATGCACGATTTTATCACTTACGGTTTTACTTTAAAAACGTTACATAGCACATTTTGATATCATTATTGTCTCACGTTGTTCTGATAGGGCTACACCAAGAAGGACATGTTCCTCGGTACCCAGACACCTCTTCCGAACACCGTAGGAGACTTTTGGAGACTTGTCTTTGACTACAAGATTTCTACCGTCATCATGCTCAATGGCCTAGCCTCAGAGGATCATGTAGGTATTCTTTATGCATGAGACGTCCTGTAACACATCGTAATCCTAATTGTGAAACGTGGAAAATTGTTAGACTGCTATTCTTTTGTGGCAACATAATAATTCATGTGGCAGCATAATAATTATAGAGGTTAATTTGTAAAATATTTGTTTCAATATTGAGACATGATCCCTGGCTCTTTTATAGAACATCGTTGTGATATTGAAAAGATAAAAAAAATCACTGGTACCATGTCAGGTTAGTGCACTTTACTTTAGCATTTTTACCTTCCTCTTTCTTACTCTAGACAATGGCCGAGTACTGGCCAGATGCGTATCAGAGTGAAGTCACTTTTGCTCCTTTTACCATTACACTCATCAATGAAGAGCACTATGATAATATATCATGCAGGACTCTGGAGCTCAGGAGCACCACGTCCAAGGTACACATCCCATAATTGCATAACATCAATTCCAACTTAGTCTGAGAACCCAGTGGTAGACCTTACCCATGCTTGAATCTAAGTCTATAAACGTATAACCAACGGCAACATTTGTCGAAATTTAGCTCGGCCCAAATGTCGCCTGAGCGTATATGTCTCATCACTGAGTTGCACATGCTTTGATGAATCACGCTTTCTCTCTCTCTCTCTCAATTTGGAAAAAAAGTTGTTTGAAAACGCAAATGAACAGTCCTTATGATATCATTTCATCCTTCAGACAATTTTAATGATAAGCTTTCAAAAGAAAAGAAAAGGTCAATTCGACGGTATGGGGCCGTATCCCACCGTTGCCACCAGGTCAGTGAAGAAATATTGAACGCACAACGGACATGTCGAATTGAGATACAAAAAATATACTTCTGTTTATTGAAACCCATGCTGGACATGAATATACATGTACCATAAGTAAACATGGGCAGCTAGAGAGTAGCCAAACTACAAAGTCGCTCTACAAGTCATGCAAACACATAGTATAGCCAACTGTAATAAAAATCAATGAAATGATGCAAAACAGGGCATGGATAAGTATGTTTTCTGCATTGTTAGGGAAGTTAGGATCTGCAAATTACAACTAATTTGTACGGGTACGTTATAAAGGCAATATTTAGGGTGGAATATAAAAGAAGGATCGTCAGAATACATTTTTACATATGATTATCTATCTATATATATATATATATATATATATATATATTTATATATTTTGGTAAGGAAATAACATATACAACAACAACAAATCTTTAATTTGTAAACAAATCTTTCGGCATATTACTCCCAGTGTTAAAGATCGTATGCTCGATCTGTAATGAAAAACACAAGTCAGAAAAATTGGAACCAGCGGGATTCGAACCTGTCATCTACTGCTTGCCGGGCAGCGACTTAACCACCAGGCTATTCTGGTTCACGGCCAAGTCACGACGAACTAGAATCAAATACCCAAGATCCTCTTCTTTCTGACTCATTAATATTCAAACGGTCCGCCGTGGACAATGGTTAGTAAACGAAGAAGCTTGACTGGGGAGGAATTTTTAATTTGTAAACAAATCTTTCGGCATATTACTCCCAGTGTTAAAGATCGTATGCTCGATCTGTAATGAAAAACACAAGTCACAAAAAATTGGAACCAGCGGGATTCGAACCTGTCATCTACTGCTTGCCGGGCAGCGACTTAACCACCAGGCTATTCTGGTTCACGGCCAAGTCACGACGAACTAGAATCAAATACCCAAGATCCTCTTCTTTCTGACTCATTAATATTCAAACGGTCCGCCGTGGACAATGGTTAATAAACGAAGAAGCTTGACTGGGGAGGAATTTTTAATTTGTAAACAAATCTTTCGGCATATTACTCCCAGTGTTAAAGATCGTATGCTCGATCTGTAATGAAAAACACAAGTCACAAAAAAATTGGAACCAGCGGGATTCGAACCTGTCATCTACTGCTTGCCGGGCAGCGACTTAACCACCAGGCTATTCTGGTTCACGGCCAAGTCACGACGAACTAGAATCAAATACCCAAGATCCTCTTCTTTCTGACTCATTAATATTCAAACGGTTCGCCGTGGACAATGGTTAGTAAACGTAGAAGTAAATACAATGTGAAAGAAATGCGAGAATAACGTTGTGTAGCTCAATCAAAGTTCCCCAGAGCTGTCCTCCCTTTTTGATAAGGCTGAAAAAATGTCTCCGCCGGGAATCGAACCCGGGTCGTTGGCTTAGAACGCCAATGCCTTAACCACTAGACCACGGAGACGGGTTAGTGGTTTCGGCGACACCAGATTCAATTGACCGACAGATTGACAAATCCTCAACCTTATTAATTAATTCCCCTCGTTGGGGGCAGATGAGTTTTTGAACAAGACAAGCCGCTAGTGCCTCAGCTGGATCCAAGCAAATGCTTTGAGATACATGTATACATTAGAATAAATTATTATTAACATTATTGTAAGGAAATAACATATACAACAACTTTGGCAAATCTCGTGGAAATAAATACAATGTGAAAGAAATGCGAGAATAACGTTTCGTAGCTCAATCAAAGTGCCCCAGAGCTGTCCTCCCTTTTTGAAATTTTTTGCAAAGGCTGAAAAAATGTCTGCGTGGATCCAAGCGAATGCTTTGAGATACATGTATATAACATTAGAATACATTATTATATAAATTTATTTTTTTATGGAATATGACAATTGCTATCTCCAGTGACATATGTTTAGTAACGGTTATTTATTCTTTAATACAATTAGTTGATGGTCTGTTTATGCTTTTAAAAAGTTTATTTCAATCTTCTGTTCACCCATTACAGTCTCGAGTTCAGACAGTGTATCAACTGCAGCTCACCACGTGGCCCCTGTCATCTGATATCTGTACCTCCGCCATCTCAATCATAGAGCTTCATCGTAGAGCCATGGTGTGGAATGATGCTAATGTTAAGGATACCCCTATCCTAGTTCATTGCAAGTACGTATAAAGTCAGGGTCACACGATGGGAGCTAAACTTTAAGTTTCGCTTGTAGTTAACTCGTAGTTTCAGACCGTAAGAACGGACTCGTAGTTTCGAAACTTAAAGTTTACTTGAAGTTCTAGAACCACAAGCGAGCTCGTGGTTAACGTCGAAACCACGAACAGTGGGGTGGTTCTCCGTCGCAGTTTCGGACCATGTGAACGGAATAAACGTAAAGTTTCGCAAGCTTGTAGTTAACGATGACATCTCTGTTCATGTTGAACTTCCGGGTCATACCCCTCGCACGAATTATGAACTGTATGTGCACTGTATACAATCGGTAATACTTCCGGTGTTAACAACGACGATCACTCGGCTTGTAGTTTCAGAACAACGAGCATCGTTGTTTCGGGCCCAAGTGAACCATTGTCGTGGTTAGTGAGTCATTGTTTCGTAAACTTAAACTTTTGCTAACTTAAAGTTTTGAAACCATAAGTCCCGTATGAACGTAGCTTAAAATTATAAGATAGGATAGCGTATAGGATGATAAGCCTATATCACGAGGCAGCTTATACAGGGTGTGATGCAATTATCCTGATTGTAGGAAAGAATAACCTCAAAAGAGAAAGAAAAAGGAAGTTGAAATTTGAAATAAAAGCAATAAATCATTTCAAAGAGCTCTTGCTGATACAGTATTCCATTATCACTTCTTACTAGAGCAATGTATACTGCTTCAAAGGACCATAGTCCAGGAATAGGATAAAAATCCATTAGACATGAAAAGCCCAAGTATTAACAGTTATTTCTTGAATTCTTGTCTACAAAATTTTGTTGAAAGAAGTCTCCTTATGACGAACCACTGGTCTGGTAGTCAGTTACGTGAGATACCATAATGTATTTTAAAAATGAGGGAATGTTTTCAAGTTTTCATAACATGTGACAATGAAGATTTGATAGTATGCCGACATGAACAAATAATCCGGTACCATGATAATTAGATATTGATGAATGTATCTTTAATATATGTTCTCTAACACTGATTGGATCTTGTTGATTGTGTCATGACATGAATAGTTGTTCTCTACCAATGATTAACTCTTGATGTGTAATGACATAGATATTCTCTGACAATATTATTGCATCTTGTTGAATTTATCTTGACATGAATAGATGTTCTATGATAATGATTGGATCTTGACATGAATAAAATGTTCTCTGATAATGTTTCGATCTTGATGATTGTATCTTGAAATTTCCTGTAGGGATGGTGAAGGAGCTACAGGAACATTCTGCGCTCTTTCATCGGTGTTGGAGAGACTAAATGTGGAGAAACTGGTTGATGTGTTCCAGGCATGCAAGAGACTGAGGACCATTAGACCAGGAGCAGTTGCATCGCTGGTAAGAGCCTTTTTTTATCCCTCCCCCTGTGACATGTAAATGGTCATTGGTGTTTGGCAATGGGCTGTTTTACTGTACCATGCTGCCCTGCATATTGTCATGCTGTTGGTTCTACTGATATTTAAGAATATAAGCCCAAATTAGCAGAAGAAGAAAGTACTGTCTCAGTACTGTCTCCAAAGTACTTGTAAAGAATATTTTTTTATGGTGCCATAATGTATCACCAGTAAATTTTACATCATACATGCGGTTCACCTATAATGGTTTCAAGTCTTCACATGAAAACCAATGACCCGAGATTGTTGATTTGCTGATTTTGGTGGTGTTGTTGATCAAATCAAATGCAGTCGAGCTATTACATAGGCAAATTTTTCGTTTTGAATTTGAAGGAAAAGTATGTGAAAAGTTAAGGTTTGCAAATTAGTTTCTTTTCAATCTTTCATGATTTCAGGCCCAGTATGAGTTCATCCACTCAGTTCTCAGGCTGTATCTGGATTCTTATGACATCTACGAGAACTACCGAACATGATTCTTCGTTTGTCAGCTGCACTCTCAACCAGCTGGGAATGGTATGAGATCAAAGTGGATAAACCTTGGTATTTTAATAAACCTTTAAATGACCTGAATTATAAAAGTTGGCGATCACTGTAAGGATCTAAGATTGATTTTTCCATGGACTATGCCATTACATGTTGGTGTAATGTATATTATTCTTGATTAGAAAGTGCACTATAAAAAAATAATTTGCTGCATGTTATTTTTGTTGATTACATAATTTTTGTTTACTAGAATGGCCTACCTTTTGGTAGGATTAATGCAAAATGATATCTTTATAGCTGTCATTAAAGTTTTGTCAGTATGGTTGTATTACATAAAGAAAATTATCTTCTTGTATCTTCTGATTACATATGTTGGTTTTTTTTTAAATCATGATAATTATATTGCCAAAAAGTCAATGCCATATAATGAATATATCTTAGGGGGTGACTTGTAGAATGTGCAATAGGTATTGCGCCTGATTTTCACTTGGTGGAATAATTTTGAATTATTTCTTTCAATCAATATTTGGCTACATTAGAATATCGTACTAGTATATTAAAAGAATATATAGGTTGTATATATCTGAATATTACACTCTACTCAGAGTACTTAGGATGGAAAAGAAGTTTGCAAATGACTACGTCGAAAATAAATGTCGAATTAAAGTAGTTATATAGATAAGATCTACAACAATTTCATTGAATGTTGTTAGGAGTCGACTCATATTGTGCAACTAAATCAATCTTCTTTTATCTCTTTCGTATGTACTCTATTAATTAAGGTGCTTAAAAGCTTGCAATGTGCGAATGAATCAATGTTTTAATGTATATAAATTTAGTATCTACTATTTTCTAACAACATCCGAGTACTTTTAGAAGACAGTTGTGTTGAAATCTGTTTTGTTATGTCTACTTGTTCTATGCAATATGAAAAATGTACTGATAACTGAAAGTAAAGATAATTGTGCTTTCTTAGAAATAACTATGCAAACATTCGTTCATATGCAAACATATTGCCGAATTACGAGTAGGGAATATTATTAAGTAGTTTAAATGTGGTAAATACAATTTATAGGCAGCAAAATGACATGTAGGGTCGTCTGATAAAATAGGTTTATTCGTTTGACAAAATATTGTAAAATATTTTAACGTCCAGTTACACACGCATTTTATGCCAAATCTGACGCCAAACAAAAGGGAATTAAGTTTTTCTTTCTGTTATTGTTGTTTTACATATTCAATAACCGTTTGCTTGAAACTTTCTAATATCTTTCCATAGCACATTAGGACAAATTTGTGCGCTACTAATCTGGTATGCTCAAAATAATGCTCCCCAGTGAGCCCCTCCCCAAAACACCAAGTAAAAAAAAAATAAAAGCTAGAGCGAAAAAGCTAAAACGTAAAAGTTGCAGGGAGTGGAGTATGAGCATACATTTTTTTGTGCGGGCAAGCCATGAATCCATGAGCGGGATAATTATGTCTGTATAGCGCTTAGAGACATCATAGATGTATTTGACGCTATATAAAATCCAGAACATTATTACCATTACTATTAAATTTCTTCTTATATTCTTAATGTACAGTCTTTTGTAGCATTTACAGGCCTTTACTTCTAGAATCATAATGCAAAATTAAGAATGCATGAATCAGGGAGGTGAATAGGGTGTATTGTGTCAATTTCCAAACGCACATTCCAAAACATAGGGAACAAAAAAAAATATCCGCCAAACCTTCAAAAATCGCTCAGTAGGGGGTTATGGGGGTCCAGTTTCCCTCCATAATTCCCCGACAGGCAAAAAAAAAAAAAAGGTTCTTCATTCTAAAAGGGGGGGGGGCACAATCGAGAAAATGGCGGATCGTCAATGGTCAAAATTCAAAGTTCTCTTCCAAAAGGGGGGGGGGGGGCACGGGCCGGTTGTGCCCCCCCCCCCTTCCCCCTGGATCCGCCAATGGGAGCCTATATAGCTATATACAGGTATAAATATGTTAAATGCTATTGTCCATTGAGCAGAAATGTATAATTTATGTACACGCACATTTCTACACATATGTTGCTGACTATACGAGTATGGGCAGATCGATAGCATGTCAAGTTATAGGAATATATATAGCTGTAATATAATGTTAAATGCTATTGTCTATTGAACTGAAATGCATGTATGTAAATGCTATTGTCAACTGAACGGAATATTTTTGAAGGAATAATACACTTTAAGTTGAGGAACATTCTGGATTTTATTATATGAAAAAGAAGAGATGTGAGTTAGCTGTTATTGTAATGTATATATGTTTTCTTCATTTTATATTTTGAATTACATTTGAATGAGAATGAGATAAAATTCATAATCCAATATTGGAGTAGAATAACATTCCTCAAATGTTTTAAAATGATCTTCTAAAAGTGAGCAACGTGTGTAGAGAAAGGATATCCGGGTGCATGTGTAACAGTGCGTGGCTCATGATGCGTGACATTATAGTTACTGATCATCTCTTATTTCTTTCTTTATTAAGAGGCAGATGTTTCATATAATTATTATATGATATTTTTTAAAGGTAGTAAATGTATAAAAAAGCATGTTCACGCTTTACTCTAAATTCCTGATGCACATCTTTATTAGCATTCTTACTCAGAAATTGCGATTTACGTATGCAACACTCGATCTATGCATTTAATCTGTCAAGGTATGTAGATACATTATTTCAATGAGCTTTTAGCAAAAATGATTTATTGATGTGTACCGTTGTAACATGACATCCTAATCATAATACGATTTATATAAAAAATAGCCAGTATAATTTCTTCAAGTTCAATTCAATTTCTAGTTCGTTTTTTGTTGACAAGAGTCTAATGGGGTTCAAGTGAATTGAATTTCAGTTCCTATAACAATTTTCTAGTAGTATAGAGAATTATGTTTATGCAGTGTTACAGTAATTGGAAATTTGTTCTGCATTAGCGGTGGTACCTACACGTAAATGTAACAATTCAATTCCTCTGCAGGATGTACGGTGTACATGGAATATGAGCCATATGATTATAGTTCATAGTTATTTATATCTATATTATTTTTCTTTCAACATTGCATACTACGGACCAATTACATTAAAAACTATACTCTTTCCATTCAGATAATTCTGTGCTTCAGTCTCTCTTTCTCTTTAATATATACTTTCAAACAAAACAGCAGGTGGACTGATGCAAATAAGTATTGATATTTTGCAAATATACGTGAAAGAATGTGCAATTATATTCAGGATGATCAGTTTAAAGAACGCGTATGCAATTTTAAAGGAACATGGTCATTATGTTTTACTAAAAGTTATTTGGCTAATGTGTCATTCTGTGAAGATCACATTCGTTTAGGTTTTACACCAAAAAAATATTGAGATGGATAACATCAGTAACGAGAGGAGAGTGGGAAATTAAAAGATAATTATTATGAAAGATTACGATTCAGGACTAAAAAAATAGTCACAGGGAAATCTATTTTTAAAAATGGTATATGAAGAATAGAGATATAGAGAGAGAAAGAGAGAAGAGCTAAAGAGAGGGGAGAGAGATCGGGATAGTGAGGAAGGGGTTGAGAGTTGGAGATATAGATGGGGAGAAGAGAGGGGGACAGAAGATAGAGAAAAGGGAAGGGAAACCCCCCCCCCCCCCCCCTCTCAAAATTGTCGGCAAATGCCCCACCTTAGTCGGCAAAAAAAGGAGGGTGAGGAAGAGGAAATAGCAAAGGAAAAGAGAAAGGAGAAGAAAAAAAAGCAAAGAAAATAGAAAAGGGAAAGCAAGGGAAAAAAGAAAAGAGAAAGAAAAGGAAAGAAAGAAGAAAAACTCCCCCAAATCGCACGGAAAATCGTAGACCAATTTATCGTACGGCACCCGGGGCAAATGTAAGCTAGGCATTGTAAAGTTGATATTCGGGTAAAAGACGCCCTCTTGAGATGCGCCCCCCCCCCCGGATTTTCAAAGTTTCGATATTAGGGGCGAGGTATCTTTTTTTTTTTCTTCTCCTTTCTTTTTTCCTTTTCTATTTGCTCTTCCTCACCCTCCTTTTTTGCCGACTAAGGTGGGGCATTTGCATTTTTGACAGAGTGCAATCAGAGACATGGATTTACAATATGAAAAGAGGTAGCCATATGTGACTGTGAAGTGTGTGTTTGTGTGTTGGTGTGTGTGGGTGTGTGTGTTTTTGTTTTTTTGTGTGTGTTTGGGGTGGCAAGGGTTATGTTTGTTTGCATTTATTACGTTTTTATATCATATGTACATTAGTTATATACTCCTTGTAAATATGTTACACCTTGCCATAGTTGATTGTACAAAAGGGCCCCGACCACAAGCTGTGCTTCACTGGGATCCCAAACCTATCATTCTGATTTCTGCAGTTATTACTTGTACTTGTTATGCTTGATTTGGTTTGAATAAACTATCTATCTATCTCTAATATCCACATAATATTTTGGGCAGCGAGGTTCCCAGATAATTATCTAACTTCTGTACATTTACACTGCGAATTTTTTTTGTTAAAGAATTTAAAAACCAAAACTTGATATTCGAGCAAAAGGCGTCCCCCCCCCCCCCCCCCCTTGGCAATGGGATGCATCCCATTGATTTTAGTAAAAAGATTTTACCTGTCAAAACAAATTTTAAATTGCAAAATTTCATTGATGTTTGCGCAAATGAAGTCTGCGTACACAGCCACTTTTGCGCAGTCATTAACCAAAATGACTGTTAGACTATTCGGAATTAGACGAAGTGAAAATTAGCCGAAGTGAAAATTAGCCCAAATGGGTTTTATACTAAATGGGGTTAGCCAAACTGGGTATTAGACGAATTGGTTATTAGGCCAAATGGAAATTAGACGAAATGGAAATTAGACGAAATGGTAAGTAGACAAACTGGTTGTAGACAAAATGAAGTTAGACCACGTGGAGTTCGACGAACTCATAATTAGACCAAGTAGTGGTAGACCAAGCGACAGTGTACCGGTAAAAAGTTGGTTGAAACATAATTACCCTAATATCGGGCAAGTTTCTTTACCAAGTATTCAAAAACACACAGCAATAAAGGGCCTGAAAAAGAGACAAGACAAACCAAACGAGTAATTAGGGCCCAAAATGTTCCATATATTTCAGGGCTGAATATAGATATATTTTCAGTTACATTGTAAGAAGACTGATTACTAGATTAAACTCACTTTTCCCCGTTATAGACAGATTTCTTAAAATTAAACGTTCATACATTACACGACATGAATCATTGTGTATGCATACCCGATGGTGACTATCCACTATGATCTTTCTTTAGCCCACCCAATGGACCCCAACGAAAACAGCATTCTTGTTGATGAGGCAGGGCTGTCAACCACCCAGCTTTTGGCGGGAGTCTCCCGCCACCACGCTCATTCTCCCGAAGTCCCACTAGCATCGTGGTAAATAAATAGATAAATTTAAAAAAAAAACTAGATGAATCTTCGACCGCACGCGGTCGGAATTTATGCCTCCGCAGATTGGAAATGTATGGCATACATGTACACTCGAAAAAGGATTGGTCCAACAAAATTACAAATCTTTTCACTTAAAATGCACAGGAGACAGAAAATTTATTTCATTTCATTTTCAAATAAAAAAACTTACCATTGATGACTTACAATCATCAAATACACCAAGGAAATGGATATTTTATAGCAAATAGACCACTGTCCCCTTGAAATTTCTAAAATACGTAGGCCTATAATGACCTCTATGACCTTTGAACTTTGACCTTGAGACCCTAAAATCTAATCAGTTCATCGTCCCTCACATATGCATACATGGGCCAAGATAGAGGTTGATCTGTCAAACAGTTCTGAAGTTATTGCGAGAACGAACCATTTTTATGTACATAATTACCTCTGTGACCTTTGACCTTTGACCTTGAGACCCCAAATCTAACCAGTTCATCGTCCCTCCCATATGAATACATGGGCCAAGTTAGAAGCTGATCCGCCAAACGGTTCCTAAGTTATCACAAGAACGAACCATTTTTATGTATATAATGACCTCTATGACCTTTGACCTTTGACCTTGAAACCCCAAAATCTAATCAGTTCATCGTCCTTCCCATATATGCATACATGGGCCAAGTTACAAGCTGATCCGCCAAATGGTCCCTAAGTTATCACAAGAACGAACCATTTTTATGTATATAATGACCTCTATGACCTTTGACCTTTGACCTTGAAACCCCAAAATCTAATCAGTTCATCGTCCCTCCCATATGCATACATGAGCCAAGTTACAAGCTGATCCGCCAAACGGTTTTTAAGTTATCGCGAGAACGAAAAGGGGACGGACGGACGGACGATCCGAAAACGTAATGCCTCCGGCATCACCTACGGTGGGCGGAGGCATAAAAATTAGTTCGCTATTTAACCTGAGAAATCATTGTAGGTATTACTGAACATCACTTTCAGTTTACAAATTTCGAGACACAGTTTAACACAGAGCAACACAGTACAAGCATATAAGCATTATTAAATAAGCATTATTAAATAAGCATGCAGAGAATTGAAGAAAAAAAATAGATACATGAACAAATATATTTTGACAATATACAGCCCCAAAATTGAAATGTGTCATACCCTGCAAAACAAATAGAGAATTCAAGAAATCAATCACATATAATAAATACAAAGGAAGTTGGATGGAAAGTCACAATATTGCATTGCAAGTAAATGTATGTGGTAATACAATGTAATTATCTTTAAAATTATCAAAAATATAAAAGTGCCATATTTCATATCGAAATACAAGAATATAATATAATTCACATCTTCAGGATATATTGCAGAATGTTAGCATTACAAGAAAATGAAATACAAATACATGTACATGTAGGAAGACTAACATTATACATTATTCAAACTTGAATGACAAGCATGGCCAAAACTAAAAAGAAAAAAGAGAGATACCCTGTAATCCCCTATATAATCATTAATGCACAATATTCTACTTTACAGATTCTACTTATAAGTAAAGTGTACAGCTATTACCATATGTTTCAGTCCTGTAACAATATTACTGTATGACAAATCATGTACACATGTTATTGTTGGTGAATAAAATCATTCATTCACTCGTACAGGTCTCAATGAGACATACCCCTGTGGAGGAATTTTATCAAAGCATAGAATTTTATAATACATACATAATACATAGTTTTATGTACCATTTTTGCAAACAACTTAATTTGCACTCATGCTGCATTGGTGGATCGGGGGTGGGGGGGGGGGGGTCACTTCCGGCCCGTGACCCCCCCCCCCCCCCCCCCCCCCATTGTGGAAAGAAAGTATGCATTTTGACCATAGACGATCCGCCCTTTTGTCGATTGTGCCCCCCCCCCCCCTTTTAGAATGAAAACCCTTTTTTTTTTTGTTGCTTGTCAGAATTATGGAGGGAATCTGGACCCCCATACCCCCCCCCCCCCCCTTTCCCCCCACTGAGCGAATTTTCAAAGCTGGCAAGACCAAAAAAATATGGGTCTACCTTTTCCAAAAATTTGCAAACCTGCATTTGTGTGCCCCCCCCCCCCCCCCCCCCCCCTTTATACTAAATCCTGGATCTGCCCCCGCATGCTGCATCGAAGGAAAACGAAGAAAAAGTACACAATTAAGATGGCAATTTTGTTGATTACAAATGTTTTTTTCTGTGTACTTAAGATATGACAGATACGTTTCAAAAGAGGGGGCACGGGCCGGTCTTTTCCCTATAGTATACGTAAGTCTTCACTGCACTATACAGAACAGATACACACTCCGCCGCCAAGACGTGATTTGCATACACTAAACCGTCATTTCCGAGTCTCGGTTTGAACCATAGCATACATATATTGACTGCTATGAGAGGCATGCCGTTGTTTATATAGGCTCAAGGAGGGGAGGATACATTACATCCTGTATAACCCAGAGGCTCATCGCCGGTATGTAACTCTATTTGGTTTGAACGAATCACCGGATCTGCATACACGTTATGCTGCACTGTCGCTCAAAACCATGCTCACACCGTGAGTGAACGCTGTTTACATTTTATTGGACACCGGAAGTGCCGGCTTATTATAGGTCCATAACGTGATAATGAGTCAAGAAATGCTTGCTGCTACATTTATCAGACACCGGAAGTGCCGGCTTAGGTCCATAACGTGATGAGTCAAGAAATGCTCGCTGCTACTATATTAATCAGCTTGAAATCATGCACATAATATCTGGCTGTTCAGGCACAAATCATTGCTGTCCTGTGAAGACGAAATACATAATAGGAACAGGGAGATGGGAGTCATCCCTGAAAGGAATCAGCCTTTACAGCCATTGCTGTATTGTTGCATTTCCTACCATAGTAATTAATTAATATAGTGAAGGTAATGAACAAAATTATATAAAATCACATTATTGTGATACAAAACTGAATCATAAAAAAATTGAAAGACAAATCTTAGATTGTGTGTGTATCATGTGTACATGTATGTATTTTACCCGTCTACTCAGAAATTAACAAGGGGAGCTACAGATTTAGCCTTTAAGTCCTATCCGAGGGATTCAGGAATCAAGGATTAGTGCTTGCCAAAGGGCACTAGCACATCAAACCTGGTTCAGAACCAGGGATCACACCTTTATGCAGGTCATTCTAAACACAATTCCATTTTTAGCAACAATAAACTTCATAAAAGATAAATTGGTCTTAATGTCAGGTAATACTGTGAACTAAATAACAAAATAATGTTAAAAATAAATGCAATAAACAGCTTTAACCTGATAAAAAGTATAATCTGCTATATAATTTAGCTCGGCTGCAATCAGCACCACATGGTGTTCTGCTTAAATTAGTGCATTATCCATGATTTTGATAGTCATTTGCTGGTTCCAAGTACATGTATAATGAAAAACAAAATTACAATCTGGTGACTTGGTGTTATATATCCTTTCTTTACTTAAAAATTTATACCTCAGTTGAGCCAGCCAAGAATTTGACAAGTAAAGAAAGGATAGTATAACACCAAGTCACCAACGAGATACGAGTTTTTAAAAATTGAATGATACGCCATAATGTGATCTTGAAGATGTCAATCACATGGAAAAGAATTAGGTAGGATTTCAGTAAAATATAATCTTATACATCATCTTAATATTCAAGAGGAAAGGTGAATATATCATTTCAAATGTAGCATTCTACATTTATGTATCTCCTAATTTAGAATGCTTCATTTCAATACATAACATTCACAAGCACCTTTAAAGGGATACGCAACCGGGCGGCTGTGGGGAAAGTCAGGATCGCGTAAGCCCCATTCACTCGTACACAAAGTTTGTGCGTCGAACGCGTCCGTTGGACTACTGGGATTATATTTCGGACTGCAAGAAGCCGACCGAATCTCGCACGAGAGCTCGAGCTTAGGCGGAGCGTGCATGTTGCACAGCGACTAGTCTGTCCGAAGATTTCACCCCCACGGGGCAACGGCATGATCAGGTAACGAACACGGTGCCCTCTCGCGGCATAAAAACGTCCACAATCGGCGATTGAGTATCCCTTTAAAAGTAAGTAGAATGCATCTTAAACTTGGTCACACAAAAAATGCAAATACTGATCTCTTACATATTGGCAGTCTTTTGTTAATAGACAATTTCATATTCAATGATAGATTTTCATTTCAAATACACATATTTTTGTAGAAAATATACATAACCTTGAAAGACGTAATGGTTCCGAAATGGATAGGAAAAGGCTCATTCATGCAGCAATTTGAGAATTGTTGCGATCCAAGTTTACAGTCTTAAAAGATGCTTTAAAGGAAGCAGTCAAAACAAGAAAGACATAAGGATTGTACAGATCATTTACTACTAATACTCCTTGTATTGGGAGTATAATGATGTGAGATGAGAAAATTCCTGATACACAAGACAAATAAGAATACAAATGTTTTACACAAAAGAATGTTATAAGGATTTCTCAATTTGCAAAAAACTTAATTTCATGAAGATCTCATTTGTCCAAATTGAGATTTGGTTAAGAGTGTCACACTATGAACACGATGACAAAAGAGAGCGGACAAAATATACAGCTTCTCATTGTACCCTCCACAATTGTTCAGGTAGACAAAAGAACATCCCTTCATTGCTATTATGTAAAATAGGTAGAACAGGTGAATATGCATGTGACACCTGTTCTACATATTTTTACATAATAGCAATGAAGGGATGTTCTTTTGTCTACCCGAACCAGTGTGGAGGTAAAATGAGGAGCTGTATATTTTGTCCGCTTCTTTGTTTGCCATGTTCATAGTGTCATTTAACATTTTTGTGTGGCTGTGACAAAAAATCAAAAGGAAAAGGAAAGGCCAGGGAACCGCTTTTCTTGACAAATTAAATTAATGAATTTGTGGCATTAAAGAGCCTAATGAATTAGCTAAAGCCATTCCACCCCACCCTCCACCAAAACAGGAGTACAGGATTTCTTTAAACATTCTTAATGATAATGATTTTGCTTAAAACTTTTATGCATTCAAATATATATATATATATGCACAATTAACCCCTTTCATATTACAATCGAAATGGTAGGTACATATACCTGTGAGAGCTTCAAAATGAACTGCAGTAATTCCCAATTTCCTCATCCCTAATGACTGTCTGCTCACCAGAGAAAAATACAGGTACTGAGATGTGCTACCTCTTTAAGACTTGGCAGAGGCTTCATAATGTAGATCCACCCATTCGTCCCCAGACGCCGAAGTGTACTTGACTTTAGATGCTGCCATGGTGTGCGGATTAGTTGGATTACGAAGGTGTGGCCTTGGGGCTAAAATGACATCATGGATCACTTCAGCCACCTCTTCCACAGGCTGAGCATCCTTGAACCTAGCTGACCTGTTTTCCAGGGCATTGGTAAAGAGCTCTTTGGTGTTTGGGTCTATCTGGGAATCCTCTTGTTGGATTGTAGGATCTAGATTATTGGCGACCATGTTTTCTAGGATCTTGGTCTTTACTGGGCCTGGCTGTACGGTGCTAACCCTGTGCATATATACAAAGCAATATCTTATAAGGAACTCTGAGAATAAGCATTAAGAAGTTCACTGAAATAATAGCATTGGTAAAAAAATTCCTACAAACAAGATTTGAAGTGCTAGCAGACCTCTTTTCCTGAAACTAAATATTCTCCCAATCTCATTATTACATGATTTTCAATTGAGTGTTTTTACATGTATGTATTCATATTATCATTACCTATTACCTGATAATTTTTCTGACATCTTTCAGAGCCCCAGAGATATTCATAGATACATGTATACTACCACGGTTTCAACAGACACTTGTGTTTTAAATGGCCATTTTTCCTTTTAAAATAATATCTTCTTATGCAAAGGACCCTCTATTTGGAGCAAACTAAAACTAAAAATTAAAGTGTGTAACATTGAACAGTTTCAAGCGTGATTTAAAACTTCACCTGATGCCGAAACTTTTAATCTAACAGTCACCTTTTTTATGTTTGTAATAGTCATTGTCTTATACATTTGACCTTTTTTTTAAAAGTCACTTGGCCTGTTGCAAAGTATCATCTATCTTTATGTTATTGCAACTTTTTAATGATCCAACCACTTTTGTAATTTCTTTAGATGTTTTTTTCTATTTTATTGTCTTCACCACTTTTGTATTAAAACAAATTTAGTATATATTTTTTTTACTTTGCATGCTTTTTTGATGAAAGTGGTTACGGAATTCAATTCAATATTTACCATATGTGATAAACATTTTACATTACATGGCAACATTGCCAAATCTTTTTCTACATAATGCAAATAAATATGATTTATCACTCCATCATTGGGTACCATCCATCTCCAAAGTTTAACATTAATCATACCAGATGTTGAAATGTCTAAGCTGCATTGCCATCGATTCTGTCAAGCCTTCCAATGCAAACTTAGATGAAGCATACATGTCATAGAATGGAAGCCCTGTAGGACATGTAGATAAACAAAAGGGAAAATTATAGGTAGTTTAACAAAATGTAGTGACACATAAAAAAGCATCCAAAATGCAAATTATGCAATCAATGTTTTTGAGAGCAGTGAATGTAAAAAATGTAATTTGAAAATGGCACATCTGAATGGCAATTTCAATAATATTAAGCCTATCAAGGTAGTATCTACCAGCTCCATATCATAGTGATGTGGTTCTACTTCTGTGTAATAAAGAGGTGATTTTCATTAATCACACATTTTGCTTCTAGATGACTATCTTTTGCTAAGCTACATGTACCATACAATATAACACAATCGTGTTGACATGAAATGTATTTATCAGGCACACAATGGAGGGAGTGGGGCATTTCAAATGAAAATTATTGAACATATTCTCTTTTCAGATTTATTTTGTCCTGGCAAAGAAAAGGACAAAAAAAATTTGTGCTTTAAATAGATATCATCTTGACCTCAATCAAATTGATAAGAAAATACATGTCATGCTTTTATGACAGTTGTTCTGATGTAAGAAATTGGAAGAACTCTACTCCAAGGTTTTTTTTTTTCTTCTGGTTTTCACCTTTTCTTTGACTAGAACTACACAACATACATGTATATTAGTCCATACATTGTCTAAATTTATTTACAGTGTTACATGTATGTTAAAACTGGACAGTCAAAGTATTGTATTCATCGCCTTCTGCTGGGCACACAATGATACATCTGGGGAGCATTTCATCAAGCACTTTGTCAGGGAATTTTACTGATAACTGTTATAAGCTACTGAAATCCTTGCATCTGATTGGCTGAGAGCAAATTTGTCAGTAAAAACCACTGACAAAATGCTTGACAAAACGCGTCCCAGATTAGTAAGTTGATCTTCTTACCCACAACACCCATTGTTGAGCTCACATTAATTATGCGACCGGACTTCTGCTTCTTCATGATGGGAAGTACTTCCTGGGTCACTCGAACCACCCCAAAGAAGTTAACTTCAAACATGTGCCTGAAGGAGTCCATAGGAGTGATCTCAAGCACAGACTGGGCTGCCCAACCTGCATTGTTGACTGCAGAAGGAAAGTGAATTGAATTCATGACAAATATTAGACATTTAAGATTTTACAGAGGTAAACATTTTTAAAAATGAACCGGCCCCAGCAACTTCTGAAAACATATTTGTCAAATCCCTCTGAAGATTTCTGAAGCTTGTTTTGTCTAGTTCAAAGGCAGTGATTCAAAATGTACTATAATTATTCCTTGTCCTTGAAGTACACTTTCAAATAGTAAACACTAATCAAATGTCAAACTTTAAATCAAGAACCAACACTTTTATAATACCTAACACTAACCATAAACTACATGTAAACTAATCAAAATCTCATCACAACCCAATCCCTAATTCCATATATCTAAAGAAATATAACGTGGAGCAAATGTCAATAAAACTGGCCAGATTACTGTCTTATCTGATAGACCTTAGCACTTCTTTCAATTGGTAAAGCCTATTAAAATCGTCCCCCCCCCCCAAAAAAAAAAAAAAAAAAAAAAAAAGAAAGAAAGAAAGAAAAAAAAGAAAAAAAAAGAAAAAGAAAAAAAAAATAAAACACAAATAAACAAACAAAAAATACATTAAAACTTATGTTTCTCATGTATTATTATACTGAAAATGTTAAATATAGCTTTGTACATATAATCTGTATTGTATTTCCTTGTAAACCGACTCTTTCCAGCCTCTGCTGCTGGTCATTATAACAAAGAAATAATCAGCCCTTCAAAAGTATTAAGGGAAAAATGATTTTACATTTTACAAAAGTTACTCCAGGGAGAGCTTCTACATGAACAAATTCAGTGAAAATGCATTTCCATGTAGATTACTTTAACTTAAATAATTTTTAGTTCTCTCCGCAGCAGTACTCAAAGCTGATACATGTATTCAAGAAATGATACCAGGGGGGTGTTTCATAAAGCTGTTCGTAAGTTACGTACGACTTTACGCACGACTTTACGCACGACTGGTGATCAGTTCTTGTGCTAAATGATTGAGAATCTGATTAGTGTAGCACCAAGAACATGTTCCAGTCGTTCGTAAAGTCATTCGTAACTTTACGAACAGCTTTATGAAACACCCCCCAGCACGAAACCTCCAAAATACAGAGTTGCGTGTGTGTGCATGGACTTATTTGAATGTTGGACGAAGGAGTATACAAGATAATATTACAAACGGCTTTAAAAAAATTATTCATTGTTACAATTGCCCTATATACTTTAATTTGTCACCTATGATTTTATTCTATACCTTGTTCAGTTAGTTGTACTATGTTTTATTTATGAATGGCATGCTATGGAATTATATTATTTGTATTGTCTATTGCCATGTTGAATTATATTGTGTAATTAATGCTTAATTTGTAATATTCATTTTGAAAATCTGAAACAAGGAATAAAAAAAAATTATGAAAAGAAAAAAAAATGTGTAATTGAGTTATGACAGACGTGTATCAATCAAATACATGTATGATAGTTAACGTCTGGGACCGAACTTTAACGTCATCATCCGAAAGACGTGACCGAGATTCGAACCTGGGTCTGATCAAAGTCACTTTGTAGGCGAATACAAACAGGTTCCTGTAGACGTTACTGCTAGACCAGCTCCCGATATCCATTGTGATTGGTCTTGTTTTCATTCCAATGACATTATTTATAATTCCATTAAGGTCTAAACAGGAACTCAACCCCTAAATAGGGTGGTGCCATTACAATTTTGTGTTCCAAACTGAAATGATTCTTGATTTTTTTTTTCAGAACCATAAAAGGTGATATTATTTTGAAGCTGTATTAATATGCCAATCGACTGCAAAGTTTTGATGGTGTCGGTTATATATATTAACTGGAGTTACAGCGTTGAAGTTTAGAAGGCCAGGGGTGGTGCCAGAAGCGGCGCCGGCGGAAGTGGTGCCGCCTGTACAAAATGAATACGAAAAATCAATATTTTTTGTGCAAATTTCTGAAAAATATCAATGTTGGCGTATGGCTACAAATTTTGTCCCAACTTAGCTAACATACTCCTCTTCACTTTTGTTATGATTGAAAAGGTAGTTTGGCTAAGCATTGGGTAGTGTCTAAAGCTGAAATACTAGGAATTTTAGGTCAAAATTGGCACTGCCTTTACAAAGTCAATCAGGTAAATTCAATTTTTGAACAATTTGGGGAAAGTGATATATTGGTCAAAACTTGGAAAATGGCTACTTTTTGGTAACATTATTATACTCAGCTTTACTGACTTATGATTGAAAATTAAGTATAGCTACACATGATACATAATGTAACACTTAATATACAGTGACTCATGAAAACGCTGATTTTTTAAAAGTTATTACATGATCATACACCTTAGACAACTATATATTGTTGTAATGATTTGAATGTGTTCTGCATGAAAATAACATTAGTATTGCTATAGAGAGGCCACAGAAAAAGTTGTGATGGAAAAAAATTAGATAACAAAAAATATAAAAATTTTCACATTCAAGTTGTCTTACACCTTGTTCCATTTTCAGTGCATATTTTGAGTGCATATTTAGATTCCTTGTGTAATTTCCTTTCATCCGAAAATATATACTTTTGCTATCATAGGGTGTATACTAAGGAGATATAGGTTTTCAAAGTTAGAAGTGCGCTACGGAAGGTAGAATCACCATGTAAAGCAAAAGGGACCGACCTTGTGACACACAACCTTTAATATTGTACCCCCTCCCTCAAAAATAATGTGGAATACTCTTACTTAGTATATCAATGTGCCCATGAGTGGAAACAATAGCAGCAACTGCTTTCACAATAGTTTCTTCCTTGGTGACGTCCAACTGACAGGTGAAGAGGGTGTCATTGAGGGCGCTACCAGCCTGGGACTCGATATCTCCTTTCTTGGCCATGTTTCTCATGGAAGCATATACTATGAAGGGTTTGTCTGACTGCTTGGCCAGACGTAGCGCTGTTACCAATCCTATCCCTGATGAACAGCCAGTAATGAGAGTGACCAGGGGAGCCATTTTTTTTCTATCTAGAACAAGAACACACAAAATCTTTAAAGAAAAAAGTTGCTACAAGAAACTTTGTTATTAAAAAATTAAACTTTTGATCTCAACACACAAGAATTTTCTGTGAGTTGAGATCAAAAGTTTAATTTTTTAATATCTTACACCAACACAGATGAACTTTCATGATCGTAAGAAACTTTGTTACTTAAATTTCATCCTTCAAACATGTTTCCTTGACGATGAAAATATTATGTACGATAATTTAATTTCCTATGTTACTTTTGTTTCTTGATGTTTTCATAATGATGTGATTAATTTTGTACAAATTTGGTAAAAACAAACATTATCTGCTTTTTAGCTGCAGGACTTGTTTTTTAATAAACCATTACAATTCAATTCTATAGAAGTATGAAACACAGTCATTTTTTGTAAAAAAAACAACCTTAAACTAATTGCAACAGAAAATATTTCAAATGTACATAAAAAATTTTACTAAATAAAATAACTTTTCTGGGACCTTATTATTTGCCTAGGATTGGGGCAGAGTGACAGTCGTACATGTATGCATGTCCATCCAATCTTTTCTCAGTTGGTAGGATTATACTGATGTTGGTTGTCTTAAAATAAGCCTGTTAAAGCTCTGGTCAAACACCGGTGCAGCGATAAACTGATGGACCAAAAATATTTTACATTTAAGCTTTAGCACGTCCATTTGATTTGTTATTTTTAGTTGCTGTACGTTTGTAACGTGTGTATGTGTGTAATTGGGTTTTTACAGACGTGTATCAATCAGATATGATTATTTACGTCTGGGACCGACCTTTGACGTCACCAAGACGTGACTCAGTCTCGAACCTGGGTCCGCTGAATCAGTTCATAACTTCCACTGGTAGCTGGATTACAGGTGCACGCCACAACGCCCAGTTGTATTTAATTTGAACATAAACTTGGCCATGTAAAGGTTTGTAAGACACTTCAAAATATTGGCATAAATTTCACTTTAATTGTAACTCAAAGCTGAAAACTCATGCCACAATTCAATCTCCAATAAAAGACAATTATATCATTTTATTTAAGTTGATTTTTGTTGGATTCATGTTTTAAAAAGTTGGTATTGGCGTCAAAATATTGAATTTCTCTGAATATCCTTCCTTCTCAAACACATTCTCAAACCCTATTGTCACATGACTCACTTGACTCGCGATCGCGATAGCCGATTTTACGATCGCAATCGCGACCATGAATCATATGGCTTTACATATTTGAGAAGGAAGAATAATCACAGAAATTCAATAATAGATATATTTCACTGGAGAATGAATTGAGGCATGAGATTTAAGCTTTGACCTATAATAAAAGTGAAAGTCTAGCCAAGTTTGGAAATGTCTAACCAACTTTTATATAGTAGAATTTATGTACATGGTGAGTGCTAGCAGCTATGATGAATGACAAAGTGATTATTGCGATCTGAAATCCTGTTTTCTCAGGCTTCACTTTTTTCGCGGCGCAAATTAAGATTCAAGTGGCGATATTTCGCTAGCTGTTAAATTTGCGTCCCAACATCAACTTGCGCTCGCTACTTCTTTTCTTTGTATTATATCATTTACATAAATTTTATTAATGCACCAGTTTTGCCAAAACAGCACCAGGGATTGATGACCTCGATCAAAGACCGGTTTCCCAACCGATATGACTCAGCCTGAGAGCCCTTTCACACTCACTTTGTTAGAGCGCTCTAACTAAGAAGCATTCCTCAGGAGCGCTTCCCAGGCAAGTGTGAATGCTCACTGTGGTCCAGGAAGCGTTCTTCTGGAGCGCTCCAGAAGACCACCTCGCCAGGTGGTCTTGAGGAACGGTTCTTAGTTAGACCGCTCCAACATGCAGTGTGAAAGCGAAAGCGATCCTAAAGCATACCTCAACTGGAAGGGAGTGTGTGTGTTCCGCGGAAATATCGTGTGACTTTCCTTGATTGTCCTATAAGTGCAGGCCATCGATAGAAAACACAAGGAAAGATAGAAGAGGAAATGACAGAATAAGAAAGAACAGATAGAAAGGGAGAATGATAGAATGGTGAAAACAAGGGAAGCTAGAAAGATAAAATGACAGAATGATGAAAACAAAGAAAAACAAGGAAAGATAGAAGAGAAACTGATAGAATGACAAAAACAAAGAAAACAAGGAAACATAGAAAGATAGAATGATAAAACTAAAGAAAAACAAATGAAAACGAGGAAAGATGAAATGATGGAAGGATAAAAACAAAGAAAACAAAAGAAAACAAGGAAAGATACTAAGATAAAATGACAGATTGATAAAAAAAACAAAAAACAAAGGAAAGCAAGGAAAGATAGAAGAAAAAAATGATAGAATAATAAAAAAAAAACAGAAGACAAGGAAAGAATGACAGAATGATAAAAACAAAGGAAAACAAGAAAAAAAGAAGAGAAAAAGATAGAATGATAAAAACAAAGAAAAGCAAAAGAAAAGGAAAAATAGAAAGATAGAATGATAGAATGATAACAACAAAGAAAAACAATAAATCTAAAGAAAAGATGATAGAATGATGAAGATGCCCTAAAACATTCCATCAACATTCGAAATCCATAGGTTTTCATAAATTAATATTATTCTGTTTCAAATGTGTGCCAAAATATTCGCATATTTTTCGCCCCGTGAGCTGTTTCTTTTCCAACCTTGGAAATGTGACGTAATACTCAGGACACACTTGCTTGCTTCTAGCTAGCTCACGATCACGTCAATACAGCGCGCGCACATAACGTTCACGGTTCGAGGTAAGCTACTGATTTCTTCCAATCTTTGAAAATCTTATCGACAAAATGTCTGATTTTGCCCGATTCAGATGTTAGAACCTGGAATCACACCGTCATTCCATCAATCACTGGGTGAATCACTGTACAAAGAGTAGAATGCACAGTCTCTTAGAATGTTACTTCTGAGAAATAAGGGTTTAAAGTTTGCAGTCTCTTGAAGCACTCTGACTTGCAAGGTCTTCTGCTAAGGTGACAAAATGAGGATTAGAACTCAATAAAAAATTCTATGAAGGGATTATCAGATTGTCCTTTTAGGCATATATGCTGTTCATCATAGTGTCCAAGTACCAATGCAAGAACTTACTCTGTGTAAAAGTTATGGGAGATCAAAATGAGATGAGTATTCAGGGTCTTAAAAAAGAAAAGTATTAATACAAGGTCCAGAGAAGACTCACATAAGTCTCATAAAAACAGTAGAAAATACCACTTTTAGATTGTTTGGTGCCTCCAAATTTTTAGATTACTTACAAGAAAGTATACTTTTTCAGGAAATATCCAACACTAAAATTTGACCATGCCAACCAAAAACACAATGATTGAGCTCTGACTGAAAATCACAGTGCGAATTTTTGGTGGTTTTGTGGTGCCTGGTCACATGACCTTTGACCCTATGAAAGACGGAACACTGGGGGCAGCATCACCAAATACTTTAGAGGTCTAGAGTAATCTATTATGGACATCCATACAAAATCTAAAATAAATCAGCCAACAAATGTGTCCTCCAGAATGCATGCAACCAAAATATGACATTTGACCCTATAAAAAGCGGAACACTGGGGGCAGCATTAGCAAACACTATAGATGTGTACATTTCACTAAGACTCACCTCCATATAAAATTTGAAAGAAATCCATCACGAAATGTGGAAGTTAGAGTGCACAAAAAACATGACCTTTGACCCTATAGAGGATGGAACAATGAGGGCAGCATTATCAAAAAGCATAAATGTGTAGATTGTACCAAGATACATCTCCACACAAAATTTGAAAAAAATCCATAACGAAATGTGGCCTGCAGAGTGCACTCGCGCCATTCTCCAAAGTATGACCTTTGACCCTATAAAAGACGCTACACTGGTGGCAGCATAACCAAAAACTATAGGTTTTTAGATTACACCAGGAGACACCTTCATGCAAAATTTGAAAGAAATCCGTCAAGAAATGCAGAAGAGTGCACGAAATGGACAAATGCCCTTTGACCCTTATAAAGGATGGAACATTCAGGGCGGCATCAACAAAAAGTAGATGTGTAGATTATACCAAGATACATCTTCATACAAAATTTGAAAGAAATCCATCCAAAAATGTGGCCTGCAGAGTGCACTCACGCCATCCCCCGAATTATGACCTTTGACCCTATAAAAAACAGGACACTGGTGGCAGCATCACCAAAATCTATAGGATTCTATATTATACAAGAGACACCTTCATGCAAAATTTGAACAAAATCTGTTGAAAAATGTGACCGCTAGAGCACACACAAACTATCCCCCAAAATACGACCTTTTACCCTATACTGTAAAAGCCAGAACCCTGGGGGCAGCATCACCAGAAATTATAGGTGTCCATATTTTACAATACACCTCCATACAAAGTTTAAAGAAATCCTTTGAGAAATGTGACCGCTAGAGCGCACACAAGAATGTGACGCGGCGGCGGAACGCTGCTGAATCCAAAGTATCCTCCGGCATGCCGGGGGTTACAATAAAAGGTTTGACATGAAAAGATAAACTCTCAAGCTTTCACCTCATCTAAACAGCTAAGAAATTGGAATGTTGAGGTGTGGTATAGAGAGGAATAAATACAGAGTCCCCCCCCCCCCCCCCCTGCATCCTGCATTTTGAGTTGAAGCAAATAATTATAAACCCCACCCCCCTGTTTAATCTGGAGATTTTCATATTTCAATTTTAAGATAATGAAAGTATTTTACAAAAATGTTTCATGTGTTGACATACATGTATATCTAGGTATTCTGGCACCCAGGGAAAACTATCAAAACTGCACCCTCCCCCCCCCCCCCCCCCCCCCCCCCAGGCTCCATTCCCAAACTTTTAAGCTTAAAAATAAAAACCAGGTGAATGGACTGGTGACTTATTCCACGATAATGCCGTTCAGTTTTATGTAGACTGTACGATTCAATGATCTACCAACAATAGCAAAATTATATTATGTTGTTAGAAAAATTTCCTTTTTCCTTTTGCTGTTGGCTTTTTTGAAGATACCGCAGCGCAACACATGGGCGATGTGGCGTGCGCCTGTAATCCAGCTAGCTACTAGCTAACAATGTATGATGCCTTTACCTAATACCGACCTCGTAACAATGTTTCCAACGACTATGGGAAAGATTCTTCATGAAACGTAATGAAAATTCATCAGACTACTACCCAAATACTGGGGAACAAGATCCAGGTACTGATGAGCGATAATACTTGCGCGTTCTTGTAGAAATGACGCCACAATAGAGTCATCCAATTTTACGCATAGAGGGATGAGTGCGTCTTATTACCGACCCCTGCACATAAGTCAATGGCTATTTATGAAAAGAGATTATTTTAATGAAAATATGAAAAATTAACAATAAATTGATAATATTTACGCTTTTAATAATTTCCTCATCCTGCTCTATTTTGGTTGTTCTCAACGTTGCTAGGCATTCTACACGTAGTCCCATGCGTTGATTTGCAAGACGCGCCCTAGATCATAGATGCTTATCATACGCTTAATAATGGTCGGTATTTTGACTGGTCGGTATTTTGACCGGTCGGTATGTAACTATTTTGACTGGTCGGTATTAGGTGAAGTGATCATAATTCATTAATTATTAACAGTTTTATAACACTTAATTAAGTTTAAAGTTTGGGTCAGTGGAAATTACATGTATAACTGAATTCAGGGGACCCAGGTTCGAGACTGAGTCACGTCTTTCGGATGGTGACGTTAAAGGTCGTTCCCCAGACGTAAATGATCATATCTGATTTGATTGATACACGTCTGTAAAAACCCAAATACACACACACACACATGTCCCCCCCCCCCCCCCCCCCCCCGACCTGAACTTCACGCTAGCTTGCTCTCCGCCCAGCCTAGCGCCTGAGCCGTACGGACATGACCGAGGCGTTGCCAGGGCTTGACCGCCGCTAGGCGCTAGGCCTAGGCTCGCCTCGGACTCAGAGTCAGACTCGGAGTTCTGTTCTTACATTAACACGAATAGTCACATAAATAGCAACTGAATTGAATAAAAGCCCGCAATTTCTTTACCTGTAACGAGCTCGAAGTCAAAAGCTTTAATCTTGGGAAATCGGAACTGACGAAAAGTTCGGAGAACCGTATGTGCCGCTAGCTACACCGGCTATGCACAGCTAGCTAGCTAGCTAGCGCATAGCTGCGCTGCGCTGGAGCAAAGACTTTAAATAGTATCAAGACAGATTACTCTGACCTACTTCCGTAGTACATTTTGGAGGCATACTTTGCTGTGTTAAAAACAGACTCGGAAAAAATCCGTTCTCCATAGGATCATAGACAAATTAAATCATTTTTAAAATCCATGTTTTCACGTGTTAACCCTATGGCAGATTTTAAATTTTTCTTGATATTTCATATCTTACTCTGTCTTTTTCAAGTCTGATTTTTGCACGAGAAAAAGGATGGATAGTTAAAAAAACATTTCTTGAACCTTTTTTGTCAATAAATGCCGATATGAATCCCTTGGATCATGCCTGCTTTTTGACCGAGTCATCTGCCATAGGGTTAACACGTGAAAACATGGATTTTAAAAATGATTATAGTTCCTCTAGTATTACCTTGAATTTAGTGCAAATGTGGCTTACATGTAATTTGAGACTCTGAAAAGGCTTAATGAAGGCTCAAAAGGTGCAAGGGACCCCGCATAAATCCCCGGGAATATGCATGCTTTTGGCCTTCCATCTTCCATAGGTTAACACGCAAAAACGGGAAATTTTGAATGATTATAATTCCCGCAGAATTAAATCAAAATTTTGAAAAATGTGCCTTGAATAAAATTTAAAGCTCTGAAAATGTATAATTAAGACTCAACTAGTTGAACAGACCCCGCATAAATCCCCGGGAATATGCATGCTTTTTACCCAAAAAAAGTCTCTCCTGCCATAGGTGTACACGAGAAAACAAGGAATTTTAGGATGATTATAATTCCCATCATTTTTATTTGAAAATATAAAAAACTTGATTTACATAAAATTTAAAGCTCTGAAAATTTATAATGAAGGCTTGATGAGTCCAGTAAACCCCCCATAAATCCCCGGGAATATGCATGCTTTTGACCAAAAAACGTCTCGCCTGTAATAGGTTAACACGCAAAAACAAGGAATTTTAGGGTGATTATAATTCCCATAATTTTTCTTTGAAAATGTAAAAAATGTGATTTACATGAAATTTAAAGCTCTGATAAGGTATAATGAAGGCTTGGTGAGTCCAGTAAACCCCCCATAAATCCCCGGGAATATGCATGCTTTTGGCTTTCCAGCTCCCATTGGTTTACACATGAAAACAGGGGTTTTGAAATGATTTTAATACCCCTAGTATTTATTTGAAATTAGGAAAAATGTGCATGATTTACATGAAATTTAAAGCTATGGAAGGGTATAATTGAGGCTCGGTGAGTCCAATAAACCCCGCACAAATCCCCGGGAATATGCATGCTTTCGACCAAAAAATAGAATTTGCCATACTACACGTGCATTCCAATTTGTTATCGATGACCTAATGTAAATGGGCGTGTACCGATCACGTGAGTGACGACATCCAATGAGATCGTGCACTAGCAGACGACCATGTAGCAGACGTACGTCCGCCCGAAAGCAAACCCAACCTAGCCGGTTAGAAGAAAATCTAACTAAATTCCAGTTCACTACTATATTTCTAATGTATCAGAGGCAAAATTCAATGTGTTAAATTCATAAATTTGTATCATCAATGTTCTATCACCGCATTACGCCTAGCCTAATGGCTGATGTTCATGCAAGCAGCATGGAATAGCTGAGCGGAATAGGTGCATGGACATGATAGGTGTCTAGCACTATCTATAGGCTCGAGGTGGTGGCGTTGCCGGTGGCGTTGCCGATGATATGTCAGTTTGCCAAAACTTGGCTCATCAAGGTTTTTTTGCTTGCTGTTCGTTGTTTGCTTGTCTTTGGTACCGAGAGACCGACAATTTAATGTGTGTGTGTGTGGGGGGGGCTTCTGAACCCTGTTATGGATATGAGTCTGACACTGACTCTTCTATATGACAAGGGCGAATGCGGGATGTAGCAAAAAGGTGGGGGGGCACAAAATTGATGCAGGGCTGTCAAAGGAAATTTTTTTTCCATTTTGTTTTCATTTTTGCCAGCCCTCCAAAAGTTGCTCAGTGGGGAGGGGGGGGGGGGGGTGGCAATTTTTTTTCTTCTCGCCAGCCCTCCGAAAGTCGCTCAGTGGAGGGGTGTAGGGTATCATATATTATTAGTCCAGTTTTCCTCCATAATTCTCTGACAAGCCAAAAAAGTTATCAGTTCTAAAAGGGGGATACAATTTTATTTAAAAGCCTCCTAAATTCGCCACTGATCCATGCCCGAACTGTGAGGTCAGTCTTGCGAGGTGGGCCTTTTTACAACTTTTTCTCGGAGGGTTAATAGAACGACATTGTTAGGCTCTTGGGCTTCCAAACTAAATTTGGTGCTTGATCCTGGTTTTTTCACAATTTAGGCAAGATCCCGTATATGCCAACTTGGGTTTCAAGAAGGGGGCCGCGGCCGATTCGCCCCCTCTTCATCCGCCCCTGCTATTCTGTCATGGATGTGAAGAATATAATTGCATAGTGTTGGTGGTCGATCTCATTAAATTGAAAGATTGGGGGGTAGCAAAAAGAAATTTTTATTTTATTTTTTATTTTTTAATTTTGTTCCAATTGCTTTATTTTTACTGTTTGTTTTTGTTGGGGTTTTTTTTGTTTTTTTTTTGCTCAGTGATTTTTTTTTAATCATGTAAATCACTTGTAATTGTTGTGATTTCTGTTGATTTCCTAATAAAAACACAAATTAAACAAATAAGAGATCATTATTTTTTCCTCAATTCTATTGGAGTCATTTTTATAGATCTGTTGTAAGAGAGAAAAGAGAGTATGAGAAAAGTGAGGGGGGGGGGGAAGAGACAAAGACAGATGGGGGCAAAAGTAATGGGATATTCCTACAAAGACAGAATAGGATTGGTAATAATTAAATTATATCATCAGCTGCTATATTGTTGGTTACTAGTTAATTCAATTCAAAACACGGAGGCCATCCCCCTTTTCGTACAATCGGTAAAGGCCCTATTGCGTTGGTGATGGCTTCGGAGCAAGCCCCTATACTGTTTTCTTCGCCTGTCGTCTCACATTTCTACAGCAGAATATTACAAATAACTTACTGTAAGTTGGTTATATTGGTGGCGTATCCAGGAATGCAGGGAGAGGGGGGAGGCTCACGCCTGACGAACAAAAAAAAATCATCAGATGCATTCTATTTTGAATTTTTAGGACAAGCAAGGAAAAAATTATCACAGTTTACAGATTCTTTCTGTGCGGGGGGGGGTACACATTTCCTTTCATATTATGTCAGATTTTGTTTTGGCTGGCACAAAGGGGCATGTACATTCCTGGATCATCTTGGATACGCCACTCTTAATGTAATCTTTTTATTTATATAAGGAATTGCTCGCACGCAATCTCATTTTATTAAAGCCTTTTCTGTTTTGAATTTTAAGAGAATAAGGCTAATAAAATTACATTGCAGGTCTATAATCCCTATAATTTCCATTAATCATATCAAATGAAATATTGTGATTTAATAGAAAAATAAAGATAGCACATTATTATTTTTAAATAAATTTTCCCGACATTCCCGTCAGATATCGCAGTGTTTGCTCATATAGAGCTTAATATCAGGGAACATGTTTGGACCCCCCCCCCCCCCCCATCATCACATAAATATTAATAGAAATTTCATAGCAAATAACTTTAACAAAAATACAAACATCTGATCTAGTCCGAAGCCCCCCTCCCAACTCTCACCCTCTCCTCCCTGGTGCAGTTAGAGTTGATTCCTTTCTGTTTGGGGACATAAGTTTGTATTTGAAGGGACAATATCAAGATTATGCCCTTTAGTTACGGCTTTACCAAAAGGCAAAAGCGCTGTCCAGAAAAAGAAGAAAAAATAATTTGTAAACAAATCTTTCGGCATATTACTCCCAGTGTTAAAGATCGTATGCTCGATCTGTAATTCCTCCCCAGTCAAGCTTCTTCGTTTACTAACCATTGTCCACGGCGGACCGTTTGAATATTAATGAGTCAGAAAGAAGAGGATCTTGGGTATTTGATTCTAGTTCGTCGTGACTTGGCCGTGAACCAGAATAGCCTGGTGGTTAAGTCGCTGCCCGGCAAGCAGTAGATGACAGTGTCAGGATTTTTCTAGGATACAACAAATAAACAAGGCGACTCTTTTATATCAATGTTCAATGACAATTTAATTTAGAAATAAATCTGTATACCTCAAATACAGGTAGGATCTTTCGTTACATTCAAGTGATTTAACTTGAAGAAATAAAAGTACAGATATATATATATATATATATATTTGTAATAAAATATCAGTAAGTGTACACACAAAATTTTAATATCGTAGAGTATGAGATCTTATCATAGTGCCGTTAACTATTGGATTAAGTTCCAGTTTCAAGTTCAGATGTAATCTCACTAAGTAATAGTCATTTTTGTTTATTATTCGCTATGATTTGCTGCTACTAAAATAATCAAAATACCGACGTAAATTTTATCGAATCGATCCTGGCTATGTCGATCGACGAAGACAAAAGTCGGAAAGATGATGCCTGCCACGTCCTCACTTTCAGTCACGTGACCTTGCTTGATTGACCCAGTAGTCTTCGGCTGATTCAGAACACTAAGAAGCTCAGCGTACACTCGAGTGTCATGAAGAATGGACAATCTTGTCCCTGGTAAACGGAGTTATCTCCTCCCTGGTAAACGGAGTTATCTCGACAAATTTGGTTTTATGGCAGGAAAATGAGGTTTCTGGCATGAAGGATGCTGCAGTACCGGTGTCGTCTGTAGAATTTATCTGCTGGCGCCGAATCAAAATCAAGGCTCTGGTAGCAATTCCACGACACACAATTTAGGATACTGGCTCTCACACACGCCCGACTCGAACCTCGGTCTTTCATTCAACTGCACTCAGTCAAGGTCACACGTACACACATTCACTTTCACTCGACCACACCCTATCATGTGATTTACACAAACACGCTAAATATTTTCTAAGACGCCCTCTCTCGTATATACGACCCGACTGAAATAAATATGAAAACAAATAGTATATTTTCCATTTGATTCTGACAATTTACCCCCTTCTTCAGAAAATATTTTGGGGCTCTTAATAATCAAAACTAATTCTGTCTTTTCTACCTTCTCTTAATCTTTAGCAAATACGACTCATGTAATCTGCACCTACGTTATCTTTGCCCTTTATCGCTTGAACACGATACCTTAAAGGCTGTAGGGCAAGAGCCCATCTGAGCACACGTCCGTTCGCGAGTTTTCCTCGACGGAGAGCGTGAAGAGGTTCGTGGTCAACCTCGAGTACGAATTCTCTACCATAGAGATAAGCTTCAAACTTTTGTACCGCCCACACCACAGCAAGGCACTCTCGCTCGATCGTAGAATACCTCGTTTCTCGATCCAACAACTTTCTACTTGCAAACGCCACTGGAAACTTTTCGTCGTCGAACTCCTGCAATAAGACTGCACCTATACCAGTCTCGGAGGCGTCAGTTCGAAGTATGAATGGGCGTTCGACATCGGGTAGATGCAAGATTGGAGCATTCGAAATATTGCCCTTGAGACATCGAAAAGCTCTCTCCTCGTTTTCTCCCCACTCCAATGTGTTTGATTTCCCTTTCTTTGTCAGATTCGTCAGGGGTACGGCTATTTCCGCGAAGCAAGGTACAAACTTCCGATAGTAGCTTGTAAGTCCGAGAAATGACCTTAGCTGGCGTTTGGTTTGGGGCCGTGGTGCTTCCTGAATAGCCTGGACCTTATTTGTCATCGGCTGGATTTTTCCACCTCCAACCCTATGTCCCAAGAAATCTAGAGACTCTTGAGCAAGGCTACACTTACTCGGCTTCGCCTTCATGTTGGCTATGCGTAAGCGGCTTAGGAGCTTCTTCAGAACCTCAAGATGTCTCTCCCAAGACACCGTGTGAACTAAGATATCATCAATGAAGTTATGAACTCCATCGAGGTCACGAAGTAGATTTCTCATAACTCTACTAAAGGTGGCTGGGGCGTTAATCAGACCAAACGGCATGGTCCTAAACTGGAAAAGGCCGTTATGGGTGACGAAGGCTGTAAGGGGCTTAGCATTCTCAGTAAGAGAGATCTGCCAATATCCCTTAGTGAGATCCAGTTTGCTAAAGTAGTGATCCTTTGCTAAGGCTGTGAAGATTTCCTCTTGGTCGGGTATCGGCTCTGCGTCCGGTACCGTGATCATATTCAGCTTACGGTAATCGCAGCAGAATCTGTTTGACCCATCTGGCTTCTTTACTAAAACCACAGGAGAGGAATATGGTGATGATGATGGCTCAATCACCCCAAGCTCGAGCATCTCTCTAACTTCGTCATCAACCACCTGTCGGAGAGCATGAGGAAGAGGATACGGCCTGGACTTTATCGGTCGAGGATCTGTTAACTTGATGTCGTGATGACCTAAACTGCAAACACTAGGGACATCAGTAAGAACATCTGAATAATTCCCAATAAGTCGCCTAAGCTGACTATTCTGCTCCTCTGATAGGTTGTCACCCACGCAGACATCAGCAACCGTATGAGTTTGTTTCAAGCTGGGGACTTCGATGAGTTGCTCGTTCGACATCGCCTTGGTTGTCGTCTGTACATCTTCGTCATCATTGACTTCGTCAGTTTCTTCGATGACGGATACACCTGCTACCGCTGGAAATTCCATTCCAGCACCGACATCATTATCGTCTCGACGATAATAAGCCTTGAGAAGATTTGCATGGAAGGTCGTAACCCTTGACCCGAGGTCAACTTTGT
Source organism: Heliocidaris erythrogramma (assembly GCA_025617745.1). Taxonomy (NCBI): domain Eukaryota; kingdom Metazoa; phylum Echinodermata; class Echinoidea; order Camarodonta; family Echinometridae; genus Heliocidaris; species Heliocidaris erythrogramma. The sequence continues at coordinate 9,908,976 of CM046859.1, forward strand.
AGTCGAGTTTACCAACTCTACCTACCACCTTGAAAGGACCTTTCCAATGCATCAGTAACTTATTCCTATCGGTAGGAAGTAGTAGTAACACCTCATCTCCAATCTTGAAAGATCTAGACTTGGCTTTCTTGTTGTACTGTTCTCGATACAGTGACTGCGATTTTGTTAGCTGTTCTCGAACAAGCTGACAGGTGTTCTCCAACTTCTCACGCAGATCCATCACATATTGGTATGTGGTTTTTGTTTCAGCATCTGTGTTTTCATTCGTCCATAGTTCACGTAAGATCATCAATGGGCCTCTGACTTCCCTTCCATATAAGAGCTCAAAGGGAGAGAATCCCGTGCTGTCATGGGGTGCTTCACGGTATGCGAAGAGAAGTGCATCTATATAACGGTCCCAGTCGGTTGGTCTCTCCTCCGCCATCTTCTTCAGCATCTGTTTAAGCGTCCCGTTAAACTTCTCCACGAGACCATTACATATGCCGGATGGTAGGGAGTTGTAGTAAGGTGGCGTACCGACATCAGCCTATTCACTTCTTGCATCACCTCCGACATAAACTCTGTTCCACGGTCTGTTAACATCTCACGGGGAAATCCAACTCTGGTGAAGATGTTAAAAAGGGCTTCCGCTACGGACACTGTGTCTATGTTCTTAAGAGGAACGGCTTCCGGATACCGCGTCGCGTAGTCCATGAGCGTCAGTATATATCGACATCCTCGTGACGTCATGGGAGTTATAGGGCCAACAATGTCAACAGCCACACGATGAAATGGTTCATCAATTAAGGGGGTAGCACCAAGTGGTACCTTACTAACCTTACCCTTGTGAATCGACCGTTGACATATATCACACGACCGGCAGAAACGCACTGTGTCTGCCCTTAGGCCTACCCAAAAGAAATTCTGCAAGATTCTCTCTGACGTCTTGTGTGAACCTAAATGTCCACCAAGAATCGACTCATGTGCGAGTCGTAAGATCTGCCCTCTGAACTTACGAGGAACAACTAACTGCTGTGTAACCTCACCCGATCCTGACCTGAATTCACGAAACAACAGTCCCTGTTTCTCCAGAAACAATGACTGGCTACCATTGCGACTCGTCTTAACTTCTGCCGACTCTGCCTGACCTCGGACACGGTCCAACGTTGAGTCATTTGCTTGCTCTCGGCGAAACTCATCGGCGGTAGCAATGTCAGTCTGCTTTGGTACCTTCAACTGTCGGATGGGTTTGGTGTCTTTCTTCCGCTGATTTCTTGTCTCCACAGCTAGACATTCGTCTCCATTCCAGTCTTTATCCGGATCCTTTGGTTCTCGAACACCTGGAATATTACCAAGAACTACATCATGTGGGGTTATCCACACATAACGCTTCTAACTCACCAACGAAGAAGGGAGAGTGGATCGGTAACCTAGCAACGGGAAATGTTCTTATCGATTGATCTATCAGGAGGCACTTCCTAACTTCCCCGGTGAATTGGTTTGGGTTTATTAGTCCAGTCTTCACAATTGTTGTGGAACATCCGCTATCCCTCAACACTTGAACTCGGGTGCCATTGACGATCCCTTCTTTGACCGGCATAACCCGGAGGGGTTTAGCTCCACATGCAGCACTAACTATCGGCAATACGAACTCCGACATTGTCTCAACAACTCCAGTCTTGACCTCTGCACATGAAAAACAAGAATCAATTAACATACATGCGTTAACCATCTCTAAATCACGGCGATTCACCTTCCGTTCATCCCGACTAATCGTATCCGGGAGGTTTTCCTCCTCCAGGCGATTCGTATGTGGGTGGTGTGAATCCATGTTTCCGTCATGGAACTTTGTAGGGGTGTAGTGGGTAAATAATCTTTAAATTGTAATTCAAATAATTTACTTCTTGGAAAGGGATTGAAATTAATAACGTATGATTCATTTAGATTGAAATTCTTTTTTTTTAATGCATGTACATAATTTGTACTAAGAGAACATTATTTGACCTTGATAAGTCGGCTGTGATGGAACTATAGTTATTGTATTGTAGTAAATGAAAAAAGTGTATGACAGCAGATGAATTATATAAATTATGTTGGATTTTTTTAAAGGAGAAGTAAACGTGTATTTAAGAAGACAGACAATGTCTAAACTTCTCTAAAAACTGTCCTCATTTCTGCATCCAAGAAAATATTCATTAAAAATTTAAAAAATATAAACGTATTTCTGAATCGACGTGTATAAACTATTGTACCTTAAATCTTGATTGTGAGAAAGATATACATGTAATTGAAAATTATTCTGTGAACATGATAAAGGTCCTTTCACATTATATCAATGAAATGAACCATATAGGGGAGGGGTGAATGAACCAGGACGTGTGAACAAGGTGTATGTATGAGATAGAGAGGGAAGACAAAAAAGATGAGAAAAGGCGAAACTGAGAAGATGAAAAGGAAAGAGAGAAGGGGCGGATCCAGGGGGCACTTCCGGCCCCTGCCCCCCCCCCCTTTGGAAGAAAAGTATGCATTTTGTGCCCCCCTTTTAGAATGAAGACCTTTTTTTTTTTTTTTTTTTTTTGCTTGTCAGCAAATTATGGAGGGGGAACTGGACCCCCATAACCCCCCCCCCCCCCCCCCCACTGAGCAAATTTTGAAGGTCTGGCGAAATTTTGTTGTTGTTGACAAACGGCCCCCCCCCCCCCCCCCCCACCCCCCAGCGACTTTTCGAGAAGCTGGCGAGACCAACAAAATACGGGTCTACCTTAACAAACCTTCATTTGTGTGCCCCCTCTTATACTCAATCCTGGATCCGCCCCTGGGTGAGGTCTGAATAGAAGTGGTGGCGATGTCAAATTAAATTTAGCTTAATAAATAGGTTAATAAATGAATATATACATACATAAATACACACCTAATATTAATAATATTGATTATTAATTAATTAAATAAAAACTAAATATTTGAATAAATGAATAAAAAATAATACAAAAAATAAATCATGAATAACCAAAAATTAATGAATAGAATTATTTAAAACTTTTTAATAAAAGGTAATATGAATTGAATTCATGTCGAAATTTCCAATTTCCAATTAAATTCTCTGCAGCAAGAATCATTGGTTTTATCTTTAACGTTGTTGTTGCTGTTTGTTTTTGTTTTTTTGTTTTATGGATGTGTTTAGCCGTTATCATAAATTATGAAACATTCATACCCTGACAGCACAGCTATATATACGTCCTCGGGCACGTCCAGTGCAGCGAGATGGTATGACGCTCGGTACCTTTCCCTCGCCTTGCCCAGCCGCCTACGCTGACGCTAGCTAGACTGTATACCGTTAACAAGCTCAGCAGACGACGCATTCATTGATATCGCATTTTGATGGATCAGCGAATGGATTTTATTTAATTTCAGCAGTACGCTCGCAGCGGGAGAGAGGTTACCCCTATCCCGAAATGCATTGCGAGTGGTCACAAAATCAGTTTGCCGAAAACGTCATGAATTTAGCACACTGGTACAATCACTGATCACAAAGGTGCCTACTTACGATAAGATTATAGATTATAGAAATAAAATTTACATGGTATCATGAATAGAATAATGTTTCAAATAATGTATTATTGCATTATATATTTTTTTTGAAATCTGCATCTATTCATAGTATCTCCTTTTGTCTTCATGTCGCCATCAATCCGTCATTGTATTACTTCGATTTATGGTTTTGTTGGCATGCCTACCAAAATGTGCGCGCACTTCAACTGCATGCGCGTAAGAAGTGAACCTTCCTCATAGCAAGACTGCAAAGTGTTGCCGCCCTCTACGTTCGTTCCTAGGAAGTAAGGGGTGTTGACGTCATCGCGTAAACCGCCCTATTCGAGCGTATTCGAGCGTATCTCAGCGTATCTCGACTTTTTCCGAATTTCGAGAAAAAATGGTGTACGCTACGCATACGCTAGCTCATACGCTCTAATGTGACGGGGCCTTAAGCCAGTTGGTATGGAAATGTATTAAAAAAATTAACCTAAAAATCACTAATCTGATGTCACTTTGGATAATTTTTTTCGCCTTATGATTCTGTTTTGTTTGTTTTTCAAGTAGATTTCTGGTCGCCAGCTTGGGGGCGATACTATACAAACGAATTTGAATATTTCTTTGAATGACGCTTTGAAAAAAATCGATTGCAACATGGCATAATGTACAAAATTCGAAGATGAATGGTGAAAGAAGACATTGATTAATTATATATTTGCCGGATTAGGAAGTTACGGGACAAAATCAAAAAAATGTATTAAAATAGACGGAAAGACCGATATTTTATCACGTTATTTTCCCTTTCCATCATCTCTCCGCTCGCTTCTTTTTTTTTTAAATCTTTTTTTAGCGTTTTTTTTTTCGTTCGAACCCCCTGAACCCCCCCCCCCCCCCCCCCCCTAGTTACGGGCCTGCTCTCCTCTCTCTTTCCCTGTATGTCTAATTATTTTTTTCTTTATCCATCTCTCTTTTTTTTCGCTCTTTCCGCATGCCTCTTTTCGCTTTCTCTCTTTTTCTTTAACCCTCTCCTCAACTTTTCGTTCCTTTTCTTCTTCTTTTCTACTCCTCTCTTTCTCCTTTGATGACACAGAAGTTTTAATTTTAGTATTTGAAGTTTTAGTATTTTAAGATTTTAATGCGATATTTGAAAGTTTTATTTAGTATTGTGATTTATGGTTATATGCTATAGTTATTTTTACTCCGATCGTTTATTGTTTTGTACATTATGACTTTTTAAATTGAGCAATTTCAGCTGTTTAGCTGCATGTTCTTTTATTTGCAATAATCCGAATCAATCAATCAATCAGTCATGAAGGCGTCAATGTGACCTCCCGATGGTATAGGGGTATAAAACCTCCAGCCGACAGTAAGCGTTGGAAATTAAATTGCTGATCGGATACTTGCAGGCGTCACACTGTCCCGAAATTGAGCAAAGATGGACACACGATAAAGGAAATGTTCAATTTCAGCTCCGATCGTGTAATCATCGGGCCATCGTATGACCGCCGGTGGAGTATCTCATCAGGCTCCGGCAGCAACTTCGTGACCGGTTGCAAAATCTTTGGCATGCTAAAATCTTGCCCGAACACCTTGCGAAGGATCATTTTCATGTTGAATTCGTGTGTCCATTTTGCACTTCGTAAGGCCATCGTGAGGGCATCAAATCGTGTCATCTTCGTCTTTACTTCGTGTGCTCATCGGTTCCATCGGGCATTTTCGCCTCACTAAGACAATATGAAGGAAACAAGAAGAAAATGCCCGATGGCACCGGTGATCACACGAAGGAAATACGAAGATGACACGATTTGACAAGATGCCCTCACGATGGCCTTCCGAAGAGCAAAATGAACACCCGAGTTCAACACGAAAATGAACCTTCGCAAGGTCTTCGGGCAATTTTTTGGGCATGCCAAAGATTTTGCCACCGCTAAACGAAGTTGCTGCCGGAGCCTGAGAAACTCGCCGGCTGACACACGATGGCTTTAATATGCCCTCACGAATGGCCTGATGTTTACACGATCAGAGCCGAATTTGAACATTTCCTTTATCGTGTGTCCATCTTGTCTCAACTTCGGGACAGTGTGACGCCTGCATTAACCATCAAAGATCGTGAAAAGGGAAGATACTAGTAGGACTATCTCCCGATTTTGTACATGGTACGATGTAACGGCCAGGGCAAGGGCGCCCAACAGCGTTGGGTAAGTAAACTGACGCATTGACTGTGTACGAACCAATTGGGGAAAATTACCCAGGGGGCTAAAATGCTATAACAGGAAGGAAACCAGGCATCTTTATGAATTCAGAAGAGGGAAAGTACTTGAAATTTAATGAGGAGGAGAACAAAAACCAAAAACCAAAAAATAAAATAAAAAGGGGGGAGGGGTGAGGTGCAACTTCAACGAGGGACATGTGTAGTGACCTCAATCTGTCACTCATTGAATTTTTGGCAAAATTGTTATTTAATTTGTATCAACAGAAAGTTCATTGACCGTCTAGCTTCAATTCTGGTCTAGACCGGTTTTCTAAACTCTTTTGATTATATCACATGAACATCGCGTGATCGTCCTGCGTCTTATGTTAATTCACAATGTTGTTCATTGTTATTGTTAATCATGTTCAGTTCATGTCATGACCTGTAGCGTCTTATTTTTAAATACGCTATTTTGTGGTCCAATCATGTATCGCGTAACTCCGCCGCGAATTTCCATTTGGACAGTTTTACACTTTTCTCGTTACTCGCATTACAACTACGCTAGAGTCAACAACTCGCAACTCTGCTTGCTCGAGTCTTACACACACCTATCTTCTATGGGGCGCCAAGTGTAAAGTGCCTATTCCGTTACAAAATTGCCTCATTTCGTGACAAAATTCACTCAAAACTGTCTTCTGTTACAAAATTATTGAACAACGGTTCATTTTGTTACAAAATGAATTTGGAAAGGTTATTCTGTAACAAAATGATTCTGACCATTTTCATTCTTGTAACAAAAATTTATTTTGTGACAAAATATTTTACACTCCCATTTTATTCTGTAACGAAATCATTCTGTTACAAAATTGACATTACAAAATAATTTTGTCCATTTTCATTTTGTAACGAAATCATTCTGTTACAAAATAGTAAGGACGAAATGATTTTGTCTACGTCGTTTTGTAACAAAACTATTCTGTTACAAAACTGACAGGACAAAATAATTTTGTCCATTCTATTTTGTAACAAAATCATTCTGTTACAAAATTGACAGGACAAAATAATTTTGTCCATTTCATTCTGTAACCAAATTACAGCTGTTACAAAATGGACAGGACAAAATGACTTTGTTCATTTTCATTTTGTAACAGACTCATTCTGTTACAAAATTGAAAGGACAAAATGATTTTGTCGTATTTCATTTCGTATGACAAAATCATTCTGTTACAAAATGGATAGGAAAAAATGATTTTGTCGTATTTCATTTCGTATAACAAAATCATTCTGTTACAAAATGGATAGGACAAAATGATTTTTTCCATTTTCATTTTGTATAACAAAACCATTCTGTAACATAATGGAGAGGACAAAATGATTTTGTTAATTCTATTTTGAATATTAACAGAATCATTCTGTTGCAAAATTGACAGGACAAAATAATTTTGTCCATTTCATTCTGTAACCAAAATGAAATTCTGTAACCAAATTCTGTAACCAAATTATAGCTGTTACAAAATGGACAGGACAAAATGATTTTGTTCATTTTCATTTTGCAACAGAATCATTCTGTTACAAAATTGAAAGGACAAAATGATTTTGTCCATTTTCATTTCGTATAACAAAATCATTCTGTTACAAAATAGAATTAACAAAATCATTTTGTCCATTTTCATTTTGTAAACGTTTCTCTTGCTTTTGTAAATCGTTACTCTTTATTTTGTAATCGTTACCCACAACAGCCAACAACCGCCAACAACAGCCAACAGCAGCCAACAGCCGAAAACAAATCCCAGAGCAGCCAAGAGATAATAAAGAGGGACTTTCAAGATTGCTAGGGCTTATTTCAGTAATTTTCAATCAGAAATTGAACAGAAAATATTATTTCAGGACCTAAAAATCACGAAATAATCAAAGAACAAGTGGTGATCGATTCATATATATTTTAATACGATTATTATTATTATACGTAATCTGATTGGTCAATTTGTCTGAGAGATAATTCCGTATTCTTGACGAATAAATTATAGGTGTACACTTTAAGGGATAAAATCGTTGCACCCTGCTTGTTCTCACGGAATACGGGAAATATCTACGTTCTGGTTGCATATTCCATTCGGCCACAAGCAGGGTGTAACTAATATTATTTTTTAACCAATACCCATAAGGGTATGGAAGTACAAGTACAAAATGAAGTAGTGGCAAACATAATGATTTTTAAGAAAAAAAAAATATTCATATGTTTTATATTTTAAAGTTTTCCTCCCCTATTTTTTCCTTTTCCTTTTCTTTCTTCCCCCCTTTTTTTTTGGGGGGGGGGGGGGAATTGTTGAAGATAGTAGGTCCTTTGCATAGAAACATATCACTTGGAAAGAAAAAAAATGATCATTATCCTGAGTATCTCTGTCGCTCTCAGACATTACAGAAATATTGAGTAATAGGTTATAATACACTCAGGCAACAAAAAGTAAGTTCAACCATGCTAAGATTTTATCATGACTCAATAAATAGTTGATGAAGTTCGTTCATACAAATAGCAAAGTTTACATAATTTGATAACCCATATATTCATTGGTTATTTTTTCAAGATTGATCAGGTTTTCATAATAAAATTAGTAAGTTATTATTCATTTATTTTGTCTTCTTTATTTTTCATTGCATGATTGGCCTGTTAGGTTATGCATTATGCGTAAGAAGATTACCAGGAAGTGCATTAAACAAACTGGCTCCAATATATGCAAAATAATTCCTTTTATATTCTGTCCTTGGGCGGGGTGCTTGGAGGGGGCATTTTAATATTTGTTTGTAACTTCATATAATATATAAGTAAAGAGAAGTAAAATCACTCTCAGCACCAGGATGTTTTTCAGGGAGTTGACACTCTAGACATAATTTTTTTTTATACAATTACAAATTTGTGATAAACTTTATATATGAATGAATAAGTATCATTATAATTTATATCAACATGAATTAAGCTATTTTTTGTTATTATCATGGACATTAGCATCATCTTTATCATCCACAAGAGTGAAAGGCTAGAGGAAAACACCGAAACTGTTTTATCTTCAATAGGAAAGAAAAGAAAAGAAATTCATCTATATATACATGTACCTGGATATATATCTTGACATTCTTCATTATCTCCTTGTATTTATTCACGTATTTATTATCTAGTTATTCAATAAATTTTAGTTTTCATTAAGTGGACCATGGGGGGGGGGGGGTGGAATAACTTGTTGGCGGATGCATGCAGGGCCTAGGAGGTACGTGCCCCCGCACCCCTGCAAACCTTTTTTCCCCTTCCTTCAATTTATTTCACTTAATTTCTTTTTCTCTTAATTCTTATCAACATGAAAAGCTAGGGAAGTATTGTTCACCTATTTTATCATTTATTCATTTTCATATCCCTTCTTTCTATCTTTATTTTTCATTGTGGGTTAGGGTGAGGAGCTTTTACAGTACGGACCCCGTCACCTGTTGGCTGTTGTTGGCGGTTGTTGGCTGTTGTGGGTAACGATTACAAAATAAAGAGTAACGATTACAAAAGCAAGAGAAACGATTACAAAATGAAAATGGACAAAATGATTTTGTTAATTCTATTTTGTAACAGAATGATTTTGTTATACGAAATGAAAATGGACAAAATCATTTTGTCCTATCCATTTTGTAACAGAATGATTTTGTTATACGAAATGAAATACGACAAAATCATTTTGTCCTTTCAATTTTGTAACAGCTATAATTTGGTTACAGCATGAAATGGACAAAATTATTTTGTCCTGTCAATTTTATAACAGAATGATTCTGTTACAAAATAGAATTAACAAAATCATTTTGTCCTGTCCATTTTGTAACAGCTATAAATTGGTTACAGAATGAAATGGACAAAATTATTTTGTCCTGTCAATTTTATAACAGAATGATTCTGTTACAAAATAGAATTAACAAAATCATTTTGTCCTCTCCATTTTGTAACAGAATGGTTTTGTTATACAAAATGAAAATGGACAAAATCATTTTGTCCTATCCATTTTGTAACAGAATGATTTTGTTATACGAAATGAAATACGACAAAATCATTTTGTCCTATCCGTTTTGTAACAGAATGATTTTGTCATACGAAATGAAATACGACAAAATCATTTTGTCCTTTCAATTTTGTAACAGAATGAGTCTGTTACAAAATGAAAATGAACAAAGTCATTTTGTCCTGTCCATTTTGTAACAGCTGTAATTTGGTTACAGAATGAAATGGACAAAATTATTTTGTCCTGTCAATTTTGTAACAGAATGATTTTGTTACAAAATAGAATGGACAAAATTATTTTGTCCTGTCAGTTTTGTAACAGAATAGTTTTGTTACAAAACGACATAGACAAAATCATTTCGTCCTTACTATTTTGTAACAGAATGATTTCGTTACAAAATGAAAATGGACAAAATTATTTTGTAATGTCAATTTTGTAACAGAATGATTTCGTTACAGAATAAAATGGGAGTGTAAAATATTTTGTCACAAAATAAATTTTTGTTACAGAATGAAAATGGTCAGAATCATTTTGTTACAGAATAACCTTTCCAAATTCATTTTGTAACAAAATGAACCGTTGTTCAATAATTTTGTAACAGAAGACAGTTTTGAGTGAATTTTGTCACGAAATGAGGCAATTTTGTAACGGAATAGGCACTTTACACTTGGCGCCCCATAATCTTCGTGCCTTGCATCAACGCTAGCTGAGATGTTTCATCGCCGGCCGCAGTCCATCTTCCTCATCGAAGATTTCGGTACTGAAGCTTCAAAGCACTAGCCCAGCACATATAAACACTTTTTCATACCTCAGCTTGTTCGGCGTCTTCCCGCCTCATCTCCAGAGATATGTATTGCATCAACCGGCACGACCCACTGCTGCCTTCAACTCGCAATGTCTCTCATGGATAATTCAGCCGCCAACGCCACGAACACTGAGACCGTCAGCACTTCCTTTAACAGCCGTTTCCAAACGACTTTCTTCGGGCGACTCACCGTCCCGTGTATCGTCGACTTCCGTCTTCATTTAGTCATACCATCTCTTTACCTCCGCCAGGCTCTTCAGCCCCGACATGGCAGAGCGTCGCATCCCGCAAAGACTCCGAGATCGTCATCGCGTCTGAGCTAATCTTCTCCGTGAACTGACTTCTCGTCGAGCGCCCTTTTCTCCTTCATCTCTCGCTGTCCTCGTTCGTCTTCACTAGTCTTTTGGTCGCGATAGCTGGACTTTTTCCTGCACGTTTTATCGTTCACCTTACCACAGACTCACGGACACATATCACACTTCATTTGTAATTCATTACGTGCTTCATTTATTCGTTCGTCATTGTAAGCATGTACTTTTATCTTGTCTTGTAACTGCATTGCATTTATTCGATTGCCTAGTCTCTAGTTTGTTCATTAACATTTTAGCACGATAATACTCCTCTGCTAATCATTCTGCTAGATACTTGGTATATCGATATTTATTATTGTGCAATTATTCGTCGTTTCAATCATTGGCGGATCCAGGGCACAGTGCCCCCCTTTTGGAAGAAAAGTATGAATTTTTATCATAGACGATCCGCCATTTTGGCGATTGTGCCCCCCTTAGAGTGAAGACCTTTTTTTTTTTTTTTTTGCATGTCAGGGAATTATGGAGGGAAACTGGACCCCATATCCCCCCTTACTAAGCGATTTTTGAAGGTTTGGCGAATTTTTTTTCTTCGTCCCTACACACACACACGTGCGGCTGCAATAGTCCTTGAACGTCGAACAATGAATTTATGCCTTATTCCGTCGACTGTCCGAGGACGAGTAACAATAGAGGAACAATAGTTGTCCTCGGAAGTAAAGCCATGTAAAATAAAAACAACACTAACATTGTGCTGCTTTTGTTGTATTTTCTTGAACAGCAAATGTTATTTCAAAGAAGTGTTTTCCCCTAATAATGTTCTACTGAATGTTTTTGCTCTACTGTACTAGAGAATAGCTGATTTGTTCGTATGGTCACCCATGCACAGTGAATTCTCATTTACCACTTTACATGTACATTCATTCTGTCAAAAATAAAACAACCCTAATCTTGTGTTGTTTGTTGGTATTTTCTCGAATAACGAAGGATATTTCAAACAAGTGTTTTCTTTTAATAAGATCTTTTATATGGCCGCCCATGTACATGCAGTGAAAGTTCTTTGAAATTCATGCTATATACATTTACTTGGTCTTTTTATTGAATAACAAAATGTTTTTCAAAGAATTGTTTTCTCCTAAATGATGTTCTACTAAATACCCAAATTTTTCGCTTGACTAAGAGATTGATTGTATGGTTCCCTAGGCACAGTGAATTCTTTACAAAATTTTATACAATCTAAAAAAAAAAAAAAGAGGAAGGGAAGGAAAGGGGAGAAGGAGAGGGAGGAGGAAGGGGGAAAGAAAGCAGAATAAATGGTGTTGTTTTGCTTGCATTTCTTTGCATAATGCTACTTCTGTTATTAGTGTTATATTCCCCATAGATGTTCTACTGAATGCCTGTTTTAATTAATTCAATACTGCTTTTATAAGCATTTATGTGACCCGATATATCTTATGGTGGTTGCAAGTAGCCAATGATTACATGAGCAAGGCGCTGGATAGCAACATCTGTGCTTACTTTGTTACCATTGTTATTTTCATGTATCATTTTACTTTCACGATTTCTGTAATTGACTTTTCTTACATACATGTACTTTTTTATCTGCCACACCCCTATGCTGTATATTTGTACAAATTTGAAGTTTCTCTGATTTTGCATTGTCATTGTTCAATTATGATAAGTACAGCTGTGGCGGCTCGTGCTACATTTTTGCCCTTGAAATCATGCCCTTACCTTGCCGTGTCAACACTGAATCACAATCCTTTTGTACTCCAATTTTGTCTTTTGATTTACCCAACTTTGCTCAGCCAGCGCGTCTTGACAACGATATCCAATGCCTTGTTTTTTATGTATACTACAGTCTTGAAATATTTGTATCTCTTTCACATGCTTGTTGTACATACCTATGCTTCTCTTTTACCAACATTATGTAACCACTCATTGAGTTTCCAATGCGTTACACCTAGTATACATGCCTGTAACTTCTTGAATATGGTAATTTTTGGAGATAAGAAAACACACTCTATTTTCTACGATCGTTACGTAATTCCTTATGGGTGAGCAAGATGTTGATGTGAATGACAATACCGAGTTTCTACGATACTTAAACCTGGAAATGCCTGAACTTCAATTCGATTTTGATTCTGATGACTATTCCATGCATAATATATCTACCAAATATTTTTCAGAGTATGACGCTATCAAAAATTCTTGTGACTCTAATGACAATCTATTTCTTCTGCACCATAATGTAAGAAGCCTTAATAAGAAGATTGATCAATTTCAGACATTTATTGAGCAACTTTGCTATGGTTACTATGTTGTCGGTTTTTCTGAAACATGGTTGAGTGACCCGCAGTCCTCCCTTGTGGCCATTGATGGCTTTACTTTTTACACAAACAATAGGGAGCATAAAAGAGGGGGAGGGGTTGGGTTCTTTGCATCAAATAACTTAAAAGTCAGAGAACTTAACGAGCTTTATATGATGTCTAGTCATATTGAATGTATTTTCATTCAGATTGAAATGCCTGATAAGAAACAGAAATTGTTGGTGAAATCTACAGACCCCCTAAAGGCAGTGTCCAAGAATTTACTGATTGTGTTCAAAGTCTTTTATCCATGCCTGTTTTGAATACCAAAAAAGTCTTTATCATGGGAGACTTTAATTTGAATTTGTTTAATCGTAGTATTTCTTGTCAAGAATTTACTGACTTGATGTTATCCAATTCTTTTTTTCCACTAATAACGAAACCAACACGGATTTCAGACACGTCATCAACCTTAATTGATAATATCTTTGTTAACGACTTTTCCCATATTTCATCTGGTATTTTGGTATCTGACATGTCCGACATTTTCCCATATTTGCTGAGATGGTGTCTGATAGAGTTTATAATGATAATTCTGTAAAACATGTTTTCAGAGATTTATCGGGAGAAAGTATCTGTAGACTTAAGGAGAGATTAGCATCTGTTGATTGGAGTGTAATTAATAGTATACATGACACAGACAATTGTTTTGACAAGTTTATGGATATATTCATGTCGATTTATAATGAAATTATACCGCTCAGGCAATTTTCTCGTTCTAATTATAAAAAAATACCCAGGCTTCCCTGGATTTCTAAATCTCTCCTTAAGTCTATAAACCGTAAAAATAATTTGTTTTGCAAATATAAAAATCACCCTGGAAATAGTAACCAAAAAAGTAAATATGTCCGCTATCGCAATATTCTTACGACTTCGTTGCGTACTGCTAAGAAAATGTATTTCTCCGGTCAATTCAATAAGTACAGAAATGACGTCTCGAGTACGTGGAAGGTGATCAACAATGTTTTACATACAAAGAACAAAAAGGAGCTCACTAAAGAAATTCTTCACAATGGTGTTACAGTTGATAATCCTGCAGCTATGGCTAAGGTGTTTAATGAGTATTTTGTAGATATTGGTACGACTCTTTCTCGTAATATTCCAGAACCTGTCAAAGGGTTTCAGTACTTTTTAAAAAACCCAAATCCTAGAACTATTTTCCTAACTCCAGTTCTTGAATATGAAGTCAAGGATATTGTAAAAAACTTGAAATCTAAGAAAAGTCCTGGAAGTGATGAACTTACGAATTTTCTCTTGAAAAATGTTATTAATGAAATTTTATCCCCTTTGACTTATATATGCAACCAATCTTTAATTAATGGCCTAGTTCCCCATAAAATGAAAATAGCTAAGGTTGTTCCAGTATTTAAAAAGGGTGACAGACGAGATGTTAGTAATTATCGCCCAATTTCACTTCTGACTTCAATATCTAAAATTCTTGAAAGGCTGATTTACTCTCGTGTAATGAAATTCTTAACTGATTGTCATATTTTATGCGACTCGCAATTTGGGTTTAGAAAAAAACACTCAACAGTTCATGCTATACTTTCTTTTGTTGATAAGGTAGCCAATGCTATTGATAATTCCCTGCATACCGTTGGTGTATTCCTGGACCTCTCCAAGGCCTTTGACACGATCAATCACGACATTTTGCTATATAAGTTATCCCACTATGGTGTACGTGGAAAGGCCTTGGAGTGGTTCAGGAGTTACCTAACTGCTAGAAAACAGTTTGTTTCAATAGAAGGTCATAAATCGGATATGAAAACTATATCTTGCGGAGTACCGCAGGGGTCACTCTTAGGCCCGCTGCTATTTATACTCTATATAAATGATTTTAAAAATTCATCAAATGACCTGTCCTTTATTCTATTCGCGGATGATTCTAACCTTTTTTTGTCGCACCGTAACCCAAATTCACTACTCAGTCTTATAAACAGAGAATTGCAGTCAGTTCAGACTTGGATCCGAGCAAATAAGTTGTCACTCAATGTAAACAAAACACATTTTATGCTTTTTAGTAACTCTCTAAAATCATTGCCGGGCCATGTAGTTATAAACAACGTTAACTTACTGCAAGTAAATTCTACGAAATTTCTTGGACTTTACATTGATCACGAATTATCATGGAAATGTCAAATTGATTACATTTGCAAGTTATCTTCAAGAAATATTGGTATTTTAAATAAACTAAAGTATTTCTTTCCTGATTATATTTTGAAAACATTATATTCTACACTCGTCGTATCTCATATGAATTATGGAATATTGGCCTGGGGAAATTGCAATAAAACCTTAATTGAAAAAATATTCAAAGTACAAAAACGGGCAGTTAGGGTGATTAACCAAGTTGGGTTTTATTCCCACACAAATCCACTATTTTTTAATAATAAATTATTGAAAATCGCTGATTTATATATATATCAAGTTGGGATATTCATGTTTCAGCTTTCAAAAAATGAATTGCCAGATATTTTTGCATATATGTTCCGAAGAAATAACCTAATTCATACGTATCCCACTAGACAAAGTGACTCCTATCACCTTCTACGTACTCGCACACTCTTCGCTCAAAGAACAATTGCATTTGAAGGACCCAGGTTCTGGAATGACCTTCCCCTCGATATAATACACTGTAACTCACTTAAAGGGGAATGAAAGGTAACAAACATTAACCTACAATCATGTAGATAATTGTCAGCCTATTACAAATATCTTGAAATTACTCATGTTTGATTATTGAAGAAAGATAACAGTGTCTCAAAAAGTTGCAGTTTCCTTGTTAGACATTATCCCATGGGGGCTGCCATTTTCTTTACAAAGTAATGTCAGAGCAGTTATATTTATGAGATACCCACTGACCTATACACTAGCTATAATAACACTCATGATCACCTGTGGAATGCATGACACTGGATTTTCCCATAATACATGTAAAGCATTTTTGTAGTCATGTACATTCAAATGAAGATACTATTTGTATCAAGATATTTGGTTCAGCTGTTTCTTTTGTTAAGCAGGATTTAACATGCACAAGTTGTTTGGTCAGACAAAGGTTTGTCAATTCTACAAAAAAGTGACAAAGACCTACAACTGCTCTTAGATATCACCTGTGCGAGACAATGGGGGTACCAAGATGGCTGCCATTTTGCATTGTGGCTTTAGTTGTACAATAGCTATTCAATATGCAACATCATATCCATTATATACAGGTAAATGGACATGTACTCATATGACATCACAGTTTTTCAAAATGGCAGCCCCCATGGGATAATATCTAGCAAGGAATCTGCAAATTTAGAGAGATTGTTCTCCTTATTAAGTAATCAAATAGGAGTATTTTCAAGATATTTCGAACAGGCTACCAATTTTCCACTTGATTATCAGCTAATGTTCGTTGAGTTTCATTCTCCTTTAATGTTTTCAAATGTAAATTGAAAACGATGTTATTGAACTCATACAAGCCTTTTGCGTAGTGTGTACAGGATTTTGTGTACTTTGTCAATGCGCGCTCGCTGAGCAACTTTCTCACACTTTCCGCACTGTACTTCTTCATGCCCCTTCAAGCATTACACGGTGTGGCAGACACTTTTTTGTTTGTTTGTTTTGGCATTTCTTTTCTAGTCGATTCATTTAATGTGTCCCCTCCAAGCATCTAAGACTCGATATTTTTCAAGGAACCTGCAGACTCAACAAGCTTTGCTTTTTATGCAGGTTCCTTCATATTTCACCTACATTATTTTAATGTCTTGCTTAATTTCAACTACATTGATGTATCATTATACGAATGTTCATGCCATATGACTCACTTATTTACCGTTAAATTGTTTATATATGTATTTTTATGTTATGTAAATTGTGAAATATGAAAATAAATTCAAATTCAAATTCAAATTCAAAACGTGTGCATGTGTGTGGCATTGTACCCCTCTTGACTCCAGCTCCTCTGCCTTAGTTTTTACTGGTACATGTAGTAGTACGGGTACTTGTTACTATATAAAACCGCACTGATTTTTTTGTTAAACTATATAATTATGACTCTTTTTGTAAGAAAAAGTGGGAAATGTAGGAAAAATGGGTTTTGCTCATTACAAGAGGAAGGGGGGGGGCTATCAGAGGGGACATTTTGATATCAGATCTGAAAAGGTACACTCATATTAGGTGGGGAAAGAGCACTCATTACAGAGCAAAAGGGGTAGACTTGAAAGGAGCAAATATTGTACAGGTCTTTCTAAAGGGGTAATTATCAGAAGGGGAAATGGCACTTTCTAGAAAGTAAAAGGGGCACTTTTGTAGTAAAAAAAAGGAGGCAGTAAATTTCAGAAATAACAAGGGACACTTTTGGGGTACTTGAAAAAATGGAGGGGGTGCTGCACCTATAACAGTCGAGGCCACAAAATCTGTGTGTATCATTAGATATTGAGAGCCTGACAACAATTATCATTGTGCTTTGCAGCTAAAATCCCACAGCTGCTCTTTTAACCCAGAGTCATGATTAATGACATTGAATAGTAAAAGGTTGGCCGAAATGACATGTGCCATGCACAATGGTATTGTGATGATTTTTAGAAATTTTATTAGGATAATTGTGACCCGACGCCTCAAAACCTACAATAAGTCGCCAAAATTATTTTTTTTTGTTTTATACATTTTCTAAAAGTAGAGATTCTCAGCTTTCCAATGGTATATCACTTGCCGAGTTTACTCAGTGATAACACCTTAAAATGTCACATTTAGAATCAGTATGTAACAAGCAATCAATAACTCCTATTCAGAGAAAATGTCCGTTTAAGTTCGGAACAAAAGAGTGCTAAACCTTCACTTTCTGTGTGCGCCCAAGTAAAACTGGGTATTCAAATGGCCATATCAACCGGTATGAAGGGATTATCAGATTAGGCTGAATTTTGGCACACTGCTCCAGGAGGACCTACATGTATTTATTACTCAATCCAAAAATCAATTTAATACCTTTGGAGGTAAAGTAGTAATTTGGCATTGAATGAAAGTATTACAAAAGCTCTCCAAACATTCATTAACTCGACAGGTGAAAAAAAAGGAGTCATTTTAAAATGCCCCAAAAACATATTTCTAAGTCGAATTACGACTCACAAACTTGAGACATGATAGAATGATAATGAAACTACCCATTTCTATCAAAAAGAGAAAATCGACTGATCCAAGTATTTATTTTGGGCTGTTTGCTACGTTGTGGTATGTGCGACTTATTGTAGGTTTTGAGGCGGCGGGTCACAATTGATGACTGAATAAAATAATACATGTTTTTCTTTTGAATGAAAGATTAATATATTTCCTAGGAAATTTGTAATTTTTTGTGATATGCACGTTTCAGGCATTATCTTTTTAAACATCACGCCAGAGATGTGTTGTGCGCTGGTCGCATCAACCAAGAAAAGTATAACTAATTTTGTTATTTACTAGATAAATCTATGTATCTACCTATTTGCTAGTTTCCCAAACTATGCCGTCATTCGAGAAAAACTAAGTCTAAAACGCGCAGCCCCTGCCCGCGCGCGCGCACTCCCCGTCCACCAATACAATCGCGCCACCGCCATACTCTTCCTCTTCCGAGCAGTCAGAGACAGATCTAGGACATGTCAGAAAAGGAGAGGGGCTGGAGGGAGGGACATAGGTAGATACAGAGATTTATCTAGTAAATAACAAAATTAGTTATAATTTTCTTGATTTACAGCAATAAATCGATGTATCTACCTATTTGCTAGAATAGCACGGATAAAAACCCGGGTGGCATGTCCCAGGACGGGAAGAACGAACGCAGGGCAGGAAGACGAAAAACAGCTCTCAACCCAGAGGTAGCAAGGCCAACCTCACCCCAAGGAGCATCCTTAAAAAGGAAGGATGTGAAAGAGAAAGGGGAACGCCAAAGGCAGCCCGCAAGATATCTTCCAAAGGAACACCCTGAAAAAAAAAACGCCCAGGAAGTAGAAAACTCCTGGTACCGTGCGCTCTTGGAGGATCCTCAAACAGAAGAGCCTCCCAACCCACAGCCTGGATAGCCTTGACAATCCAACGGGAGATAGTCTCCCACGATGCTGGGGGAAAAGGGTGACGGGAAAGGAAAGAGCTGATCATCCTGATCAAACCTTAGTCCTATCCAAGCGCCATTTGAGTGCCTAACAGGGCACCAAAGACTTACCCTCAATGACAGAAGAGAAATCTGACAGAGGACTCAAGAACACTTCGATTAAGCCAGAAGAATCCGTCGGATTTGTGGCAAAAAAGGAAGGACGAGGGACAAGACGAACACCCTGCCTTTCCAGCTGATATGCCCGGGCGCCGTAGAGAGAGAGAGCCTGAAAGTGTGCTTCTCCTCTGCCCAAAGGCAAAAGGGACAAGAAAGGCGGTCTTAAACGAGAGATGGTGTAACGACGCTTTGTACAACGGCTCCAGGGGCTGTTTGGCCAAAAACGTCCAAAACAGGCTCCACGCAGGAGTCAACTGGCTATTCTCTGGTCGATCGAAGAAGAACGACCTCAGCGAAAGGTCAAGAAGGGAGAGTACAAAACTCCCAAACCAACAGAGAAACCAAGGTGAACCGCAGCAATAGCTGAACGGAACCCACGAATGGTAGAGAGAGAGCTACCCTTATCGAGGAAGAACAGGGAGAAAACTCCCGTCTCACCCCACCATGCATGGAAGGTTTCTAACCTCGAGTTGTAATCAGCTCGGGTAGAATCTCTTCTACTCTGGACTATGCACTGGGAGGCTCTCTCTGAGAGTCCTGCAGTTCTCGCATCTTCCCCAACAGGGGCCAGGCGGACATAAAACAGGGGCCAGGCGGACAAAAAAACAGAGCCGCCGGACAAAGGTGGAGGATCCCCGGAAAGGGCTGAGCTATGAGGTCTGCTCTCTGGAAAGGGAGAGTGGCCGACCGTCCAGCAGAGGCATAAGAAAGAAAACCAAGCCTCTGTGCAGAAAACACGCCCGATGTTCCTGAATTTTCCTCAGGAGCTGAGGAATTAAGGAGACCGGCGGAAGGCGTAACCCCGGATGTTCCCTGAAGGGAGAACGCAACGAGGGCCCAAGGTTCCGGAGCTCGCACTCGAGAGTAGTATCTCGGGAGGCGACCTAGAGGGACCCAGACCGAACGGAGGTAAACAAAGACCTCTGGATTCAGTGTCCACTCGGAGGGAAGGCACATGCCCCGGGACAGAAATTCTGTAATCAGAATGTCCTGGCCGGGAGCATAAGAGGTGATCGGAATTACTCGGTGAGACCGACACCACCTCCAAGCTTAGCGGTCAGTTCGTTCAGAGAACGGAACGAGTCCCGCCTTGTCGGTTGGAGTAGGCAGCAACAGAGGTGTTGTCCGTCCAAAACAGGACGGAGCGACCTACAATCATGTTCCCGAAAGACGGGAGACATGAAGACTGCCATCAACTCCATTGATGTAGGGCAAGGTGCACAGGTGTGACCGGAACCCCTAGACCAACCTGGCCGCCCCACCCCAGAAATGAGGCATCCGTCTAGACGGATGACTGACGGAAGGGGCGTGCGAAGAGACTTGCCTTGAAGAAGGCACAACTCTTATGGCCAGGGGAAAAAAACCGGCGTTTGATTCCCTCGTGAGAGGAATCGACACCGCGAGAGAGTCTACACTGGGCTTTGATAAACTTCAGACGAAGTTGGAAAAAGGCCTCATATGAAGCCGACAGTCTTGGAGGACCTCCACAAGGCTCGATAAGTGGCCCAAGAATTGGAGCCATCGGCCTGCCCGAACTCTACGTAAGAGACAAAGAGATCGAGCTAATAAGACAATCGCTTGAAACCTCTCCCGCTAGGGCGGGCAACTTGGTTCACGATGTCTATTTCCTCACCCAGCCAATTGGGCCTGCAGGTAGGAGTCAACTCCGACTTATCCCAATGGACTATGAGACCTACTCTCTGTGTACAAAGAAGTAGGTCCATGTGAGACTGAAGGACGGACACAGAGCTCGCCACCAGGAGCCAGTCGTCCAGGTAAGTGAAAAGTCTCAGACCGCGATCCCGAGGAAAGCGGCTAGGACAGAGACTACTCGAGTAAAAATCGAGGTGCCGGTATCAGGCCGAAAGGTTAGGCTTTGAACCGGAAAGTTTCACCTTGAAGGAGAAACCTAACAGGTCCCTTGAGAAGGGTGTATCGTAAAAGTCTCAGACCGCGATACCTGAGGAAAGCGGCTAGGGCAGAGACTACTCGAGTAAAAACTCGAGGTGAGGGTTTCAGGCCGAAAAGTAAGGCTCTGAACCGGAAAGTTTCGCCTTAAAAGGCAAACAATCTTAGCATGTATTGGTACACGCAACTAGGCAACCTTCAAGTTCACCGAAAAAACCACGTCTGACGGCGATAGCCGGGAGAATCGAGGTCAAGGTTTCCAAGCGGAAAAACTCCCTAGGTATGAAGGTATTCATGACCGTCATAACCAGGCCAAACTGAGTTTCCCCAAGTGTTGGGGAAAAACAAGGATGGGGAGAGACACCGATGAGGATGTCTCGTACCCTGTCAATCGCGCCCTTTACCAGCAGCTCTTGAGTCTCTGTGGAGATGAGCTCTAGAAAAAAAGGGGGGCGAGAGTGTAGGAGGGTTGTGAATCGTGGGCCGAAAAACACGGCCCCGAAAAAGACCCCGGGCCTTCTTCCTTCTACGAGAAGGCCCCGCCATGGCTCCAAACGAAAGTGGAGTACTGGGCTGAACTAGCGGTGTACGAGTGGGCTGAAAAGCCGGAGTGACACCGCGTGTAGGAGGTGGAACGTTAGCCTGAGCCTGCGACTTCGGAGCCGCTAAGGACTTAAGGCGTTTGGAAGTTCCGCCTGCTTGTGACTTCAAGCTGGATCTCAACAGTCACCCTACCTCCAAAGAGGTGTTGACTGGAGAAGGGAACACTGACCAACAGGGCAGTTATGACCCTCTAACAACAGAATGTCCGACTCAGACATCTGGAGTTCCTAGCCACCCAGCCCGAAGGGAAGGGGCGTACCCAAGTAGGTAGTCAGACTCAGGCCTCGACCTGTAATGGACTTCCTTCAGGTTCGGGAAATTCTCCACTTTGGTGCAACTTGTACTCTAAGTTGACACCAAGCCTTCCACCTCATGAATAAGGTCACTGGAACGAGACTTTCTCGTAAGGAAACGAGAGTGTCTTGCTGGGAGAAGATGAAATCCCTGGCCTTGGGTCAAGCCTTACCAAGAAGGGAAGGAGGCTGAGAAGCAAGTCATGTAGACTCGCTTAAAGCCCTCTGTAAGAGGGATGCCCTTGGAGGGACGCTCACCCTTGTAAAGGGCAGAGACGGAAGTCCCAAATCGACCCGACACGGCAAAAGGTGTCTGGAAGATATTTCTCCAGCAGCGCCGAGTATCTACCGACCAGGGACCGAAAGGTCTGGGGTGTAACCACAGCCTGTGAAGAGGCATCATCCTCCGAGAATCTCGACTGCGAAGCCTGATCCCAAGAAGGCGGTTTAGGCAGTCCCGAGATTCCTCCCCAGGCGAAGCACAAAGTGCCGCTGGAAGGGGAGTAGTCCCGACCGGAGGATCAAAGCTGAACGTGGTCGGGAGGCGCCCGAGGGGGCGGCAAGACTCATGTGTGTTGGAACCAACACTAAGCCGGATACCTGAGCAGAGGAACCGGATCCCAAAACCACTGACAACAGTGGTGGATAACCAAGGGAAAACAGCATTCCTAGTCGGATAACCGGCAGAACCGGATCCGGTATCCGACCCGGAACCGGTATCCGAACCGGATCCGGCCCCGGGCGGGTACAGGTATCCCCCCTTCCCCCATGGGGGGAGGGGTTGGAGTCAGGCGTGGTGGGGGGTACGGACACAGAGTCTGACCAACCACTCCTCTCCACAATGATCTTCAGATAATTCGGAAGTTCATGGGAGACGCAAACATACCTATGGCTAGGGAGCGAGGAATGATGCTCGAGCGAGACGAACTGTGGGTTGGGATAGCACCCACAGTTTTATCGGTGAGAGGTATTGGCCTAAGGCACTCACTCCCACGGTCCCACCGTTATACAAGTCTCTATCTTCGAGAGAGGTATTGGCCGAGTCCCAGCACTCACTCTCTCGGTTTATCCCGCATGAGTTGGTCGTCAAAACAGACGACGAACCCATAACGGGGCGAGCCGTACACGAGGTAGGCCCTAACTCACCTTAGTCGAAGCTCCGGGGAAGATAACATTGGTGCGAGATGAAATCTCGCACCAACTCGGAGAAAAGACTTGATTTGTAGATAAAGACAGGAATTTTGGAATGTAACAGTGAATTACCACTTATAAATATTTGTACATAATTTGAATCATTACCATTGTTGTGGATTTCATTCCACCATTTGTTATTTTATACAAGATTAAAGTTCAAGTTACATTTGATTACAAAGTATTCTTACATAATTCATTGCTTGACCAGTAATTATAGACATGATTGGTGAAGGAAGATATTGATGGAGAGATAATTTAATAATTTATAATAATGTATTTAGCCAACAGTTTGCTTGATGTAAACGGCCCTTTAAGCCATTGATTTGAGCTCGGATAATTTTGAGACCGAGAGTTAATGTGAGGAAATGCGAGACTCTGCAGCGAGAAGCTAAGTGAGTGCTTGGTGGACCCTATGCCCGAGTAGTGTTAGAGCGAACGTATGCAATGTGCATAAACACGCGGAAAATTGCCTAAGTTCGAAGTATGTGGTTAGCGTGCATGTATTGATACACGTGTGCATACAGAGTGCGAATGAGAAGTAACAAGCATGCGAAGGAAGAGAGATTTACTTGTAACAAACAAAATAGACAAAATATAAGAGTACAGAATATTTACCAGTGTTTTCTTGACTTGCTCCTTATGCACCTTGATGAAGGGCAGGAAGGCAACACTGCAATGCTGATGGTCTCTCACGCGGGGGGGGCACTCACATATATATGTCACACATGTATGTGCCGCTGTGACGTCCCCCATTTTCAATCTTCTCGGGTCGCTCCCATGATATGCGATTTTCACTCCTTAGCCCCCTGTTTTGAGATTGGCAGCGGCACACCCACATCCAAAAACAGGTTGAGTGCCCCCCCCCCCCCCCCCCCCCCCCGGGCGTCCTTGTCGTCAATGCGGTCAAGCCGTCTGCAATAATGAATAAGTAAATGTATAAATTATTCAATTAGTTGAATCGAACATTTTCATGCATTGACATTTTCTATTTATGTGTATTAAATAGGTGACCCGCCGCCTCAAAACCTACAATTAGTCGCACGGACCACAACGTAGCAAACAGCCCAAAATAGTAAATTTGCTTGGATTAGTTGATTTTCTATTTTTGTTAGAAATGGGTAGTTTCATTATCATTCTATCATGTCTCAAGTTTGTGAGTCCTAATTCGACTTAGAAATATGTTTTGGGGGCATTTTAAAATCACTCCTTATTTTCACCTGTCGAGCTAATGAATGTTTGGAGAGCTTTTGTAATACTTTCATTCAATGCCAAATTACTACTTTACCTCTAAAGGTATTAAATTGATTTTTGGAGTGAGAAATGAATAGGTCCTCCTAGAGCAGCGTGCCAAAATTCACCCTAATCTAATAATCCCTTCATAGCGGGTGCTATGGCCATTTGAATACCCAGTATTACTTGGGCGCACACAGAGAGCGAAGGTTTAGCACTCTTTTGTTCCAAACTTAAATGGCCATTTTCTCTGAACAGGAGTTATTGGTTGCTGGTTACATACCTATTCTAAATGTGATATTTAAAGGTGTTATCATTGAGTAAACTAGGCAAGTGATATACCATTGGAAAGCTGAGAATCTCTACTTTCAGAAAATGTATAAAACAAAAATAACAATTTTGGCGGCTTATTGTAGGTTTTGAGGCGTCGGGTCACATAGGTGCTTTACTATGTTAACTTGATGTGAACAGTGACTGCAATAATGAGTTTGGAGGACGAAATAGTTGATAAGATACACAGCATTACAATTGTCACCAACTATTACATATGATGATATAAGAAGAGCCCAATTACAGGATCCTGATGTTAAACATGTACTGCGCTGGAAAGAGCAAAACGAACACAGGCCTAACTGGAAAGATGTATCCAGCCTCTCATCTGCAACTAAGAAATATTGGATAAATTGGGACTTGTTAGAAGTCAAGGATGAAGTGCTAACTCGGAGATGGGAATCAGACAATGGAAAGGAGGTCAATTGGAAGATAGTACTTCCACGTGCTTTGAGACAAAAAGTTCTGCTTGAACTACATAGTTCAAATACTGGTTGTCATTTGGGAATGAACAAACTGTTACACAAAGTCCAACAACGGTATTACTGGGTTGGACTAACAGCGGATGTACGGTCAATGGTCCGGAAATGCAATGTCTGTGCAAAACTGAAGAACCCACCTAAGAAGGCTAGAGCCCCTTTGCAACAATATCGTGTTGGAGCCCCCATCGAGAGGGTGGCAGCTGATACATGTATATTGGGCCCTCTGCCCATCACAGATAGAGGAAACAAATATTAGTTCAAGAGTTTATCTCAAGATTTGGTGTACCCAAAGAATTGCACACTGATTAGGGCCGCAACTTTGAATCCAATGTCATGACAGAAGTATGTGAGATACTAGGTATTAAGAAAACCAGGACTTGCCCACTACACCCTAGGGGAGATGGATTTGTAGAAAGATTCAATCTTACCTTAGTAAGCACTGTTGCCTCCATACTCGAACCGGACAGGAACCAGAAGGACTGGGATGAGAAAGTGCCCCTGGCAATGATGGCATATAGATCATCTGTTCAGGAATCAACCGGTGAAACTCCAGCGATGATGATGATGATGGGAAGAGAAATTCCCTTGCCACTTGGTTCAATCTCCATCTCCTGAAAGACGAGAAGAAACAGATTATACATTTGAATTACGTCAGAAGCTTCAAGATGTACATGAAGCTGCGAGAGAGAAGTTACGCCTGAGTGCTGATCGCCAAGCGAAACCTATGACAGGAACACCCAATTAAGAAGTTTCCACACAGGGGGACATAAAGGAAAAGGAAGCCGAAAGAAGAGAAATGGCCAGACGAGTGGCAAGTGGCAAGTAGGAAGAGAAGAGGAGGAGAGAAGCGGAGATCAGTGTCATTGCGAGTGACCATGAGGAGGAAGACGATAACATCAGCGAGAAATCCGAGTCTGAGTGCAGTGAAGAGAGCGTAGAGGAGAGGGAAAAAGTAGAAGAGAGTGAAGAAGAAGAGCGTAAAGAGGAACGACGGGTATCTCCTCTCAGGATGTGCATCGACAGACCATACGACGAGGAGTTCAACGTGACATGCACTGTCCAACAGCCCAAACTTGGGATTACTCAACTAAAATGTGTCACGGTCACTACGGAAACGTACATCAACATAAGAGGACAAAGTGTTCTCCACGAGAGGAGGGTTTCAAACTTTTACCCCCATGATGAGCTTTCTGATTAATGTTTTTAAATTATTATTCGTTAATGTGCAAAAAAAAAAAAAAAAAAGTTCCTCCACTTTGACTTTCCATGTTTTTGATGATATATATTAATAAACGAAGAAGCTTGACTGGGGAGGAATTTTTAATTTGTAAACAAATCTTTAGGCATTTTACTCCCAGTGTTAAAGATCGTATGCTCGATCTGTAATGAAAAACACAAGTCAGAAAAAATTGGAACCAGTGGGATTCGAACCTGTCATCTACTGCTTGCCGGGTAGCGACTTAACCACCAGGCTATTCTGGTTCACGGCCAAGTCACGATGAGCTAGAATCAAATACCCAAGATCCTCTTCTTTCTGACTCATTAATATTCAAACGGCCCGCCGTAGACAATGGTTAATAAACGAAGAAGCTTGACTGGGGAGGAATTTTTAATTTGTAAACAAATCTTTAGGCATTTTACTCCCAGTGTTAAAAATTCCTCCCCAGTCAAGCTTCTTCGTTTATTAACCATATGTATGTATATGTGTATATATATATATATATGTATGTGTGTATATACACATATATTTTATTTGCATTTTACTTTATATGCCATATATTTTGCACTTGTTGTCTAACAACTCGACTCCCTCTTTATTTTCTGCCCTACCACTCCACTGCACTGAACTTGTACAACGCTTATTCCTTTCTCTTGTCTTTGCATTGTTCCTTATCCTGTTTGATGTTGCCTCCCCACTTATCCTTTGCTTTCACAGGTTACCCACCCCTGAGCTTGGGGCTCCTTACTCATTACTCTCCTTTGATCTCCACGCCTTTGTATTTGTTTTAATCCCCCTCCACACCCACTTGACTCATGGGTTTTGACTCCCCATACTCCCCTTTTGTTCCCATTGTTTTGTGTCCACAGCTCCTCCCTTAAGTTTCTGTTACATGTAATCTGTTTTGTGCCTGTAGTCTATATATTTTATGCTTGTCTTGGTCTTTATGTTTGTCTTTTTGCCTCTGACGAAGATTCTGCTAGGATCGAAAGCTCAGGCCCCTTTTGACTCCATTTTACTCCATTGGCTCGCTTTTATTGGATAAGCAGTTTTCAGCAGCTTGTTTTCGATATTGATTAATTACTTATCTAAATTTATGATCAAATATTTACTATTCTGCCTTGATGCTCATATATTTTTGTAAAATATTAATGTAATCGTTGGCCATGTACAGCGCGTTCGTTTCATTGTGTATTAAAGTTTAATACTGCTCATGACGCTTTCGCATTACGGCGGAGACATTGTTATTGACGGCTTAATCTATGCCTGGGGGTGTTTCATAATAAAAGCTGTTCGTAAAGTTACGAATGAGTTTACGAACAACTGGAACATGTTCTTGGGTGCTATACTAATCAGATTCTCAATCATTTAGTACAAGAACTGATCACCAGTCGTGCGTAACTCATGCTTTATGAAATACCCCCAGATGAAGTTGAATTGTACTATTTAGATATTTATCTATTCTAATTATGACAAAATTCCTCTAATCCAATCAAGTTTAACGTTTACAGTAGCTTAGAAGAACATCTGTTTGTGTTTGATAACAAATGTTATTCGTTTCAGTGGCATATCTACGGGAGGAGGGGGGGGGGGGGCAGGTGGCACGTGCCCCAGCCGCGCATTTTTTTTTGTACACAACTGTTTAGCCATATCGTTCCAAAAAATTCGTTCCATTGCCTACGCAGAAATATATAAGACAGAAATGCATAAAGAGAAAGAGGAGAGAAGATTAAGGGGAAACAAAAGAACTATACAATGTTTTAGGAAAGAGAAGAGTACAGAAAAACGGAAAAACAAAGAAATGTACGAAAAAGGAGAAGGGGAAGATTTAAAAAAAAGTTCATTTCCAAGTGTTAAAAGCGCGAAAGCTCCGACGTTTTAGCAAGTTTGAGATATGCGGTCTGAGAAAATCGAAGAGATCAGCCCACTTTTACACCATTTGTTTCACTCATTACTACATGAATAAACATAAATCCTTACTGATTCGAATGATTATACATTTGACATAGTGGTTTGCTTTGTTTGACTTTGAAATGATAACGATTTGGGGTAGAAAAACAGTTTCAAAACCTCTTGAACTCGAATCGAAATGCGCACATAGCACCGCTCAGGCTCACTGCCGAGAACCGCCCAATCAAAATAGGCTAGTTGTGCACGCACGCTCTATTCATTTCCATATGAATTACGTGTACCCTCGATCTCTGCCTTATTTGCATAGTTTATGCAAATTATATCGATCGACCACTTCGCCTCGCGTGCCGGGTTCTTTTTCTTCAGCTTTGCCACCGAATTGATTTTCATATAGAAACTTTTTTTCATTTTTGATTATATTTTCCACGGAAGTTTATTTTATCATTGATCGGATTTTTGATCAAAGTTTGAGCAAATGAAAGTAGAAGTAGGTCGAGGCCTACTATATTCGTAATTACACTTACATTTGAACTCTTGACGTCATCGCGCGTGCAATCGAATCATGCAGCTGTTTTTTATCGCGGGAAGGAGTCATGAGGCAAAAAAAAAAATCAAATGCATAATGAAATAAAAGCAAAAGGTTAGAAATAAATAGATGAAAATCTTTTAAGGGCATTTCTTCTACTTTTTTTGTTTACATTCATAGGTTTATTATGGAGTTCACGAGTTCTCATCATCATCATCACACATACTTTCATTATTGCTTCGTCTGCTGAATTGTAGCGTTTTTCACATTTTATTGAACTATATTAGTCGCCGTACTTTACAAACGATAAAGTGAGCCCAGCTTGGGTTGTAACGGTTTCAAAGGCAAAAAAGTCTTTTCATTGCAGTTGCAGATGAGAACAAAGGAAATACGAACAAAGGTCGCCAGCGCCGATAATCCCCCATTTTGTCAATGGAGGTCCAATCCAGACAATCCAGGGGGCGGACACTTCCCCGTTTTGTGGTCATAAATGTATATAACTCAGCAAGAGGATCTAAGATAATAAAACACTCATCGATTACAGTGGCGGATCTAGCCTGGTAAGACACAATACATTCTAGGGGTCCGCCATTGTGCTCAAACAAAGCGGACCCCTAGAATGTATTGTGTCTTACCAGGCTAGATCCACCACTGGATTACTTTCTTTTCCAAAGGCGGAACAAAGTTGGTAGCTGTAGAAAAGAATAATACCGAATATATATATGCTTGTACCAGCGTACCACTTATAACAGAGGAATTATTACTGAACATTTTCCCCTATTTAGACTTTAGAAGTTAGCGAAAGTCGAACCGATTTATTAGGTTTAAACTGTGAATTCATTAGTCTTCCAACCAATTCATGAGAGCTTATAATCTGCGGCAAAAAAACAACAACATGAGAATATAACACGGAATCCACACGAAACGATTCTGTAAAGATGATTGAAATAATAAGAGAAACACCGTTCTGTTTTGTTTTTCGTATGTTTTTTGGCAAAAAAAAAACACATTAGCGCTATGAAAATGGTAGTCCTTTTCTTACTACGAAGCTGCTAAAGTTATCAATATTAATTTCTTATACTAATCATCATTTTCCATATACATCAACAAAATTGAATAACTTGAAAAGGCGACAAAATGGGAAAATACAGAATGGAGAAGCGTAGAAGAAGAGAAGACTATAGTCTCGCTAAAATAATAAATTCCTATAACAGTGTGAATCAGATTGATTCAGCATAAGGCGAATTGTTTAAACACATATAAAACAATAAACAGAAAATATGATATGCAAATACGTTTATGATTTATTGTCGCAATAATGTCTTAGGAAAATAAATGAATAATACATTTAAAAAAAACAGAATTGTGAGGATAATATTTATATTTTTTGCCTCGGACATAGAAAATGTGTTTTAAAAAAGTTTGGACCCCCCCCCCCCCCCCCCCCCCATGTGTGTGATGTCCTTTGAACGGTTTTTTGTTTTTGGCTTGCCGGGAATGTCGACAACGGCGACGATATTGGACTTTTTTGGGGTTGTCAACAAAATTTTTGTCGGGAATGTCGACGGCGGAGACTGGGCCCCTTTTTTGTAGTATTTTTATTACTCTCTAAAAATAAATTGAGTGATCACTGACGTAACTCCCCGGGCGAGTGAAAATGGACTGAAAATAGAGTGAAAAGCAGTCTTTTCTTTTTAGAGAGCATTCGATATTCACTCAATATTCACTCCTAAACAAGTGATCACTGACGTGACTCCCTGGGGAGTGAAAATAGAGTGAAAATTCACTCTTTTTTTAGAGAGAGTAACATTCCCTGCATGGTTCCCATATTTGGGCTCCACCAATCTCAAAAACGTTCGGCTGGCCCTGATAGAGAATGTGGTAGACGAAGAAAAAATTAAACAAATCAAGGGAGACAAAACGGAAGGATAAGATAAAGGAATAACTATATGATAAATGAAGAAATATGGGGGGAAATAAAACTAAAATTTACGAAAAAAAGGCAGACATGAATCATGTGAATAAGTGAGATGTAGGAAGTTACAATGAGAATTCATAATTGATAAAAAAGAAAAACAAAACAACTCAAAACAAAAATAAAAAAACGAAACAAAACAAAATAGGGGGTCAAAGGGAGAAAAAAGGACGAATCGTAGTAAAAGTATTTACTCTCGGAAAAGAATACAGCCAGAAAATTAGGATGAAACAGATGAATTTCATGGAGATGGAGGAAACAAAAATGGGGTGGAATTGATATGTCGTATAAATTCACCAACCCCTTTAACCTCTGTCTTAACAGATATAGAAGGGGGGGGGGGCAAAATATATTAGTCATTAGTTCCGTCGGCACTAGCCAATAAGGAAAACAAGAAAAGGAATAATGCATGAGGTATCGCGCAGTTTCGTGCACCGAACACTATGAATATTCAGTAAGCCAGCGGCAAAAGCGATCAAGGCGCTGATTGTCTATGAACGCAGTAGACCACACCCGCTTCTTGACAACCACACTTCGTTGAGCTTGTCAGGAATTTCACCGTTCCCAGCGGGGGGAATCGCACTGCCCTTTACCTTCATCAACGGGTTAATATAATTCCGAATTACTCAATAAATGTTGTTGACATATAGAACGAAAACGTTAAAAAAATAGGGCAAAGCCAAAAAAGAAAAGCTACTCTTTCAAGACAGGGGCCGCGGAGCGTTTTTGATAGTGTGTGTGTGGGAGGGGGGCTGATTTGATTTCACTCATTAATGATAATTTATTGACCTAATTCATACAATTTATGAAACGTGTCTACTAAAAAAAAGTGTGTGTGTGTGGGGGGGGGGTGGGCTGCAGTCCCCGGGCCCCGCCCCAGTTCTGGTTCCGCGACCCATGCAACAGTAATGTTGTATTAATATTCAGAAATCCGGTCTTAACTCCTCTTGAGAACATTAAGTTTTTCGTTCTGATATTTCAATTTCATTTTTTTTATACTCCGCAGCCATGACGGCTACATACAACTATTAAAATTTGAAAGTGAATTTATAATTGCATTGCTTGTAAACTACATAAAGCAATTTTTTGAATAGTTTTCCCGGCGCAAGAATGTATTCCCCGTCCTTTACTTATTACTGTATTAAATTATGTCGTTTATCATTACTATATATTTTTGTGGTGGGTTCGATGTGGGAAAATTCAATGTTAGGGTCGACTTTGTCATGGCACAAACCTAGGTGGGTTTTTTTCTCAGAAAACTATGGCAACTGATACGTACGGTACTTTGACGTAGACTTTAATATATTCGTACTTTTTCCGAAGAAAATAAGAAGCAAAAATGATAACAACGTGAATAAACTGACCCTTTGGAAAGCGAAGCAACTATCGGAAATTACATCTGGAGATAAAATCATTTGGCATTGCTAAACGGCGAACAGAATGAGTCACCGTTTAAACCGTAAGTGGGGCTCTTTCAAAACACTAAATATACAACTTCCTTCAAGGCAGAACAAAAATAAAGAACAGGAAGTCGGCGAAATCGAAGGAATCGCCACGCGGGTTTCTTAACAAAAGCTCGCTCTAATCCCGCGGAACGGCGACTTCTTTGAGGTGCCGAGGGATATGGCAAGATCCGGGAGAAAATCCCGCAAATCGGCCTTTTCAACTTTGGCCACGGCTAAAACGCTGACAAAACTTTTCGTAAGATGCCTTAGTAAAAGTGTGAAACTGTCAAGAGTCCCTTGATGACCATTAATTCTTGAAGATTTTAACACCACATCTGACAGAAATTTATGACATTCCTTGTATCTATGTATAGTTTTGCAATTCCAACTTCCCATGCATCCAAGCAAAAAAAAAACCTTAAAACAAAGGGCTACTGTGACCAAACTATATAAAGGATATATTTTAAAGGATACCTTGATGGCGTCCATCCATTATGCTGTACCAAGCAGCATTGTTTAGAAAATGACGTAAAAAGTAAATGGTACTTTACATTGTCATCAATCTCAAAAGTATGGTATAGAGGTCACATAAGGCATAAAATATTATTATGGCAAGTTCCCCCTGCTCCAACCACTTCATCATTGGGGGGGGGGGGGTGGCCGGTGAGGGAGCCGAAGCAACCGAGCGGGGGTGGGATGGGAATATCCCTCTCCCACACAAGGGACTTGCGTCCCAAAATGTTTTTCTGTGTGATTAAATGTTGTCTAAAGCCACTGCAAATACAACAAATTATTAATAATTATAACATAAAATATTCAAATATGTGTGTTATAAATTATTTGCAAAGGCAGGGAAAAGAAGGCAGGTAGACAGTTTGATGCTCAATGCTCGAATAATTTTTTTATACAATTTCTTCAATATTTCCGCATTGAAATTATGGCATTTCTTATTTCTTTAATCATTAAAGAATGTGATAGTATTTCAAGACCAAACATAGGTTTGGATAATTATTAGTTTTAAGTTAATGTAATAATTTCTTATTTATATTATCCAAAAATTGGGTGGACGATAATACAGGGTTTCTCCCACTTCAAATTTTGTTGGGGAGCCCCCACCCCCAGGGTGGGGGGATCGACACCCATGTCCTGAAAGCATAATACTTTTAAGGAAAATATTTGTCATAATTGTCATCGTGCACACGCTGTGGTCATAAAAATAATTTGTTTTAGGGTTGTTGTTTTTTCTGAGACTCACTGCACAGTAAAGGGATCTAGTTCAATTATAATGAAATGTGGCTTAATAAGAATAAATGTAAGAATATATTTGTTTCTGAGAAATCGAAAGAAGTGCAAATTGGGTGTTTTGTGGGGGTTATTTGAACAATTCGCAGCAGAGCACGACATCTTTGACCTGCTCGCCATTGTTTTGCACGTAATGTCAACGTAGTCGCTGTAACATGTTAAAGGGAAATTAACCTCAGCGTATGAATTAGCTTATTTTGAATGGTGTAGTATATGCCTCTTATTTGATACATGCAATTTCATGTAAAAACACAGGATATAGATATAAATCACTATTTTCCAGCCAAGTTATCGTCTGCTAGCAATAATAAGGGGGCTGCCATTACTTTATGTGTACACGAACATATTTTTCATCCCAAGTAAAATTTCCTTCATCGTTAACTTGTAATTGATTTTTAGAGGACAAATATATATTAGATAAAGTCACATATTCTGAAATGTAAGTTTAGTTTTATATATTTTTTAAAAGGTCTTAATTTGTTCATAAAAAATATACTTCATAAAAAATATACGTCAAGGACGGAGAATTGACGTCAAGGACGGAGACAATCGTAACAATACCAAAACAAAGCGAGGAATCTGCTTTACAGGATGGCTATTAGAACTCATGGGTCGTCAATTATCTAGGCCCATGGCCAATAACAATCGTAATACAATCAGAACAAAGCGACGTATCTGTTGTAAAGGTAGGCTATTATCAATGCATATGGTACCTAATGATCCGTGTCATGCACAAAATGGCAGCCTCCATGGAAAGACGTAGCAGACAATAGGTGCATCTAGAATATCACGTGGGGTTACTTGTCCTTTAAGTTTACATACCCAACGCTGTTGGGCGCCCTTCCCCATTAGGCCACTTCCGTTACATAAAAATAGGGGGAGTGTCCTATCATCCCTTTTCACGATCTTTGCTACCATATATGCATATGCCAGCAGTCAGACGTGTATACCACAGGTCGTATGCAAATGAGCAAAAGGGCTGATTTTATTTCCAGTGCCTGAAATGGCACAGTCTCCTTGCAACTATTGGGCTGTTTTGCATGGTCATATTAAAAGTTGATTAAGTAAAAGAAATGTTGATGCTATGCTCATCAAATTTTCTGGAAAGATAAATGGATAGTTTATCAACACAGGCATGCCTTGTTTGAGTTATAATTCAAAGGATAAGTAGTTGAAAATAAGTTTAAAAATCTGAAACAAAACATTTTTCTTTATAAGATTTCAAGTCGATAAAACACAGCGCTTAAGTTTCATCTTTTACATTAAATATTCAAAGCATCCATACATTTATGGCAGGGTGAGGATCCAGCAGTATTCAACCCAAGTACGAAACCAAGATATACTTGAATAGAAAAGCAATTGCATATTATGTACACAATTCTTGGTGTTTATATCGATGATCATTTAACATGGAATACTTAGGTTGACTCAGTATGCCCAAAAATATGTAGTAGCAGTAGTAGTAGTAGTAGTAGTATTTATTTTCCGTTCATTTAAAAAAAAAAAAAAAAATACATGTACATTATAATATATTTGAATGAAACGGCTGGATATCCCATATTCAGCTGTGCCAGGCACGACACTACTGGTCTTCCATGGGGTCCAGGAAGAATATTGGTGTCATCAACAAAGTCAATATCTTGCCTAAATCAATATACATAGATCTACATTGTACATGTACAGCCCATTGCCTAAGGTACCACTCAAAAGCACACTTCACACACATACATGTAGCTCTCCCACGTGCACTCTAGCCTATAAGAGCCTATTGTTCCCTAAAATCTTGTTAGCAGTAACTCTTCTCAGCGTTAAATACAAGTCACTTTGGTAAAAACCCCTAAAAGAAAACAATCGAAAACAACAAAAAACAACCAAAACAACAACAACAAATCCGTAATTACATTCATTAATGAATAGTAGGTTGATCATTACTTGAAGATATTTCTCGTGGGTCAATGTAAATGTAGAATATTCCCCAATATCCATTACATTCGTGATTAAATTCCTATATGAAGAAAAAGAGTTGTTAAATTGTTAAAAAGCGTGAAATATTGGATAAAACAATAATCATAGACTTCCCAGGTCCATGACAAAGTTGCCATGAAATTAAAATTTATTTATTTTGGGGAGATGGATTGATTACCCCCCCCCCCCCCCCCCCCATTCCCCTACTCTTTTTCAGTGTTTTTTTTTCTTTTGTCTGTATTTTTATTTAGTTCAAATTGCGTTGTTAATAGTGTTTCTTCGTCTGTCGTAGTACATTAGTAAGAATATTTTTATATCGAGTGTATTTTTCACGGGTCTTATTTGTTGGATTGATTTTGTATTTATAATAAAGATTATTTTTGCCGTTTATTGATCTTAAGATAGATTTGGTTACCCAGTGCGATCTTGGGTGCTTTTTATTATTTACCAACTTGTTTTCTTAATGGCATGCAAATATAAAACTGACACATCGTGTGTTGAGAGCCAGAAGGGCGTTAACTCGTATGCTTTAACACAGAGTTAACGCCCTTCTGGCTCTCAAGACACGACATGAGAATGTTTTAAAAGTTATCGTAGGCTTCATTTACATCTTCAGAAATATATATTTGTTGCCAGTCATACTTAAATTTTCATTAAGGCGTTCTAAGTTTCTGGCATTTAATCTGCGAGTTTTAACTTTGCGGGTACGTTTGTCAACAGGTGTGTTTGAAAGCTTAGTTTTACAAAAGATAGGATAATGGTCAGATATGTCAGAAACAATAATCCCTGATTCTATGGGCAGTTGCACGTTAGTACAGATATTATCAATCAAGGTGGCTGATTGTTCTGTAACTCTAGTTGCTTTGGTAATGGTAGGTAAAAATGAAGCAAATCGTAAGAAAAACCTTGTGCATTGGAATGCAGCAAGTTGATATTGAAGTCATCCATTAAAAACTTCCAGTTGAAGTGCGCTTTAGGATCGCTTTGCTTTCACACTGTCACGTTGGAGCGGTCTAAGAACCGTTCCTCAAGACCACCTCGCGATGTGGTCTTCCGGAGCGCTCCAGAAGAACGCTTCCTGGACCACTAAGCATTCACACTCACCTGGGAACCGCTCCTGAGGAATCGTTCTTAGAGCGCTCTAACGAAGTGAGTGTGAAAGGGCTCTAAAACTCCTTTATTCCTGGGCCTTTTGTAGATGTAGATCTATGTATATCAGTTTCCAAGATTCATGTCCTGGCCTTCTTTTGATCTATATCTCTGCTTCATAGTCTTCCATTTTCCAAAACTAACTCTCTAGTCCTGGCCTTTCTTCAGATCTAATGTTGAATTCTATTGCAACAGTACACAGCCATAATCTCCTCTACCCATACTCTGTTGTGTATTCATGAATCACTCTTGGCCTTAATTAGTCGCAGTCTTTATCTCAGACATGGATTACCTTGATCTGAATCTGTTTTCCAAACACTGCGTCATACAGTCCTGGCCTTCTTTCATTCGGATCCCCTTTTCTAAGACTAAAACCTTCTCACATACTTCATTCATACATGTCATAGGCTTTGTTCGATGAATTCATCTGTACGGCATGCCACTGGTCTTACTCTCCATGGTTATGAGACGGTTGAGACCCATGCGAACTTTATTTCTTCATTCTAAGTGGACCTTGTGCATTGGTCTCATTCTCATCATCATCCTCAATCATCACATCATCGTCATCAGTTAATGGCAATTAATCATGATCAACATCCTGTTTTAGAAGTGTTTACTCACTTCATGTCCTCAATCCTTTCTCTAATTAATCCAATATTGAGGCCAGACGATTTTTTTAAAACTTAGATGTAGGTGTCAGACCCGGATTTTCACTGCTTCGTATCAGCCTCTCTGACTCTTCTTTGTCGTATAGTTTCAATACACGCTCCGATTCCGTCTCCATACACAAACTCCACCTTGCTTTCGGTCGTCACATCACTAAATAAATCTGGTTTGACGATCTTTATTCTGCTGAATTCCGTCATTCATCATCCCAGAATTAACAAGCGAACACTGATGACAGAACAAGATCAATGGAGTAGGAGGTTAAATATAAACTAATAAAGAAAGAATCAAGAAGGTTAAAAAATCGTACGCCTTCTCCCGGGTCCTATCTCATTTTCGCCATCACCAAATCAAAAAATGGAAAAATGTCTAAGTTATTTTGCGCTTAGGCCAGATTATGACGCAAGATGGCGGTCTTTCACTAGATTAGCACCAACCACAGAACTCCTAAAAACGTTCTGTGGCACCAACACATGGTATGCTTTAGAACGGAAATTTGAGTGTAAAAATGGGGATTTCTCTGCGGCACCCCTTTCCTTACGTATTTCTTTGTTTTTCCTTCCATCTATCCTCTTATCTTTCCATATGTATTTCATTGTTTCCCCTTTCTATCAGCTTACCTGGGTGTACGTTTGTGCCATATTTCGAGCACAACATATATACACACTGTTCTACTGTTCTGCGTATACTATAGTAAGTAACTGTAAGAACATAAAACATGCTGCTGGGGACTTAGACTCCTTTACCAGAGCACTTGTATGAATTTTTTTCGGGAATATGGCTAAACAGTTGAGTAAACAAAAATATATTCGCAACCCGACTGTTATAAAAAGCATCAAAAGTAGAGCTGCTAGGGTACCTTCAACTAAACAAAACAAAAACAAACAAAAAACAATATCGATGTCGCATCCAAAAGGTAAATGATGCAAGGGCGGCGATTCTTGGTGTCTGTCTCCCCCGTCCCCCCCCCCCCCCCAGAAAATTTGGAGGGGGAAAAGGTTTTTTTTTTAATGTATAACACATAATGAGTGAAGACTGCAACACACTTGTAGGCTCTGAAGTGCTCGAGAATGCAACGTTTAGACCAGGAGCGTAGATAGGGGAGGGGGGAGGGGGCAGATGGGGATGCATCCCCTCCCCGAATTTTAGGTTGGGAGCGTGTAAAATCCCCCCCCCCCCCCGGTTTCGATGGGGGAAAAGAGCGAAAGTATAGCAATTATCCTATGCAATGCTAGTTATCAAATCAATAATAAAGTAGTAATAATTATAAGAACAACAATAACAATGATGAAAAGGTTTAGATGTTTCTAGTCAAATTACGAGGTTTAAGAGGTATAAACTATCTTCCGCTAAGTTATTCAAAATTCGTTATTCAAAGGATCGTTATTCAGAGTTTCATCACTAGTATATTGCCTCGGTTTGCAGGTACGTTCATATAATATTATAGAATAAATGTTGAAACACTACGGTATCGCTTCACTCCCTTACAAAGCACGGGCGGGATGAGAGATAATGTTAGTCACCCGCCTCCACTTTTGGAGAAATACAATCATAACACTATACGAACAATACTGAAGAAATTATCTTTATTCACACTTTTTTCACGCTTTTTTTTTTCGCTCAACCCTTATTATACGCGCTTTCCTAATCAGCAGTTTAGGTAGAATCATCCATGATATTGCTAGACATTGTCTTGAAAAGGGGCAGAGGGGCACGTGCCCCGGGCAGCACTTGAGGGACAAAAAAACCGCAAAAGAGAGAAGAGAAAGAAGAAATAATGATTATGCGCCCCAAATCCAATGTAAATTGCATAAAAATTAGTGTTTTAAAGATGTTCCACATACGAAGTTTTCTAAAGCACGGTAGCTTTGCTCCCTCGCGTATTTCTTCGGGATCTCGTTAATATGCGCCCCCATATAGGATTTAGTTCAAATACATGTAATTATATTGCGTTTTTTTAAGGGTTCAAAATTCGTTTTTGAGGGGTGAAAATGCAAAAATTTCTGCCACTCGTTTTGGCTATCAACCCCGGGTTAACTAGTGTATAATAAATCATTTTTACGTGTTGGGGCGCAATTTTATTGTTTGCCCCGGACGCCACAATTCCTAGATACGCCATTGCTAGAAATGGAGGCCCAAATTCATGAAATCATA
Source organism: Heliocidaris erythrogramma (assembly GCA_025617745.1). Classification (NCBI taxonomy): domain Eukaryota; kingdom Metazoa; phylum Echinodermata; class Echinoidea; order Camarodonta; family Echinometridae; genus Heliocidaris; species Heliocidaris erythrogramma. The sequence continues at coordinate 9,948,759 of CM046859.1, forward strand.
CCCCCACAATTTAGAGCATGCCTACGCCACTGCTAACAAAAATGGAAAAATCTCCTCTCCTAACTGTACAAGTAAATATTGTCATGACAAGAAATCGCCGCCCCTGGAAGGGAGGGGCAAGGAGTAAATAGATCGAGAGAGAGAGAGAGAAAGAGAGAGATAGGAAAGTGAAGTAAGGAACAGAAAGTTAAAGGGTCGATCCGCCCTCAATAATTTTTAAAGTGCTTTACACTTCGGTCGGCTGTCTGCTTCCTCCCTGATGTTTTCTGATATTATTGAACGACCCACTCGTGATTAAGTTAAATACGTTTCTGGACATGTAATATACACAACCTTTGCTTTTAAACATGTCCAACTGTTTTCAACATCAGTAATGTCAATGTTTGTGCATCATATAACTTACTTATTGATATTTAATCATGTGCCCATATCTATGGAAAAAAACATCATTGTTATATTTTTGTTAATATTGTATTTATTGTATGATATATGCACTACAGTATTACGTTAATATGAATGAAAACAGTCAATAAATCTGAATCTGAATCTTTAGGTTTGCGTCTCTAGTTCAGTAGTTCAGTGTGAAGAGTATACACAAATAACAGTATGAAGGAAATGGAAATGAAAATGATAATGGAAATGATGGAAGTGTACTCTATCCCAATACACCCCTCCCAGTAGAGAAAAACAAAGTCCTGAATATTCATTGTACATTACCGGTATCCTGCCACTCCTATATACTGTACAAACTAAAGTGCTACTTTTAGGGGCATGTATAGTGACTGCACCTGAAATGCTTTTTATAGCACTTGTAGTGTGCTAATTTACCGGCCAAAAAAAAATGTGACCGTGGCGAGCCTCCGACCAGGTTCCGCTGATTGAGAGGCGCTGACGTTACCGATGAACTAACGAATGCTTCTTGCAATCCAGTTTAGTCATGGGAGTCAAGTAGATAACATGAACTATGTGGTGTCGTAAATTCACTATGTAACAATATGATCTGCTCTAAATCGTACGATGTGAGTTAGTCTAGCGGTAATGCCGGCGATTCTCGATCAGCGGACCCTGGTTCGAGGCTCGCCAAAATCACGATTTTTATGAATGTTTAGCAGTTTAAGGAGCCGGTCTAGGTCCCGTGAAAGTGCTGAAATATCACGCTGTGTGCATTCAATAGCACTCTGAGTGCAGTCCATATGCCCTCAAAGAGTGCTATATATAGCACTTAAGTTTTTACAGTGTAAGAAGACAAGTTGCAGTTCAGCTGTGGTGGTGGTGGTGGTGGAATGGCAATCCGTTTCTTGTTTGTTAGTTGTTAGTTGTTTTTTGTTGTTTGTTGTTGTTGCTTGAATGTTTTTTCGGGGGGGTGGTCATGAAAGGGTATAAATTAAGGGCACAACGCGAAGGGAAATTTTAATTAAAGGGAAGACATTTGTTCCTTCGCGGAACGAACATTATTTTGTTCACAGGAGGGGCAACTGTTGCAGGAGGGGCAAAAAAAGTGTTGGGCACCTGCCTGATTCTACTTCTACTTCTACTTCTTCTTCTACGTTGAATCTTGGTAGACTGTTGTATTATCTCGTCAGGTATTTTATAACGTCACATCCGGTGTAAGGTGAACATAAACTTATTTTTAAAAACTTTTTTCGAAACTTTAGCCCCCTATTCTTTTTTAAACTGAAAATAGCCTGCACTGAAAACTTACTTTAAAAACGGGTAAAAAAAAAATAATGCTGGACTAATTTGTGCTTGTAGCAGAGCTCATGATTTCTGGTGACTACCTGCCGGCCTAGTGTGCTAAACATCGTTCTGCATAGTAGATGCATTACCTTGGGTAAAAGCTGTACTTGTCTGTGTGTATCTGTCTTTGGAGTAATCCGGTTGAATTGACCTTCATTCTGCTTTCTTCTCTTAATTGTCCCCACGCCCTTGGTTTTTGCTTTCGCGGGGGCGGCACAATAAGCATTTTGTCCAGCCACATTCTTTACCCTTAATTTACGTTCCGAAAATCTCCCAGCTCAATAGGTTAAAATAATTATTCTATTGCTTGATCGGTTTGCTTCAGTGCATATGTCATTTTTTTTAATGAATCTGCACCCCCCCCCCCCCCCCAGGTAATTGAGAGCTATACATGTATAGGGAAATCGGCTATGATCATTGGAATTCAGGGAAGTTTAATAAGAAAAAAAATGAGAGACTAATTGTACGTAGCTGTCATTTTCATTCTCTAGGGTGAAATTGGAGAAAACATACTTTGGATAACTAAAGAGGAGGTTGAGTTCTGGTAATTTATCATTTATATTTTGTGAGCTTTGTCATTCCTTTTATGTCAGAATGGAAGAATATCAGAGTAGGAAAAGTCCCTAGAAACGGATTGCTCTTTAAATGCACTCATATTTATTTGAAATAACACCAATCAACTTCATAATCAACCTTTCCTAATTGATTTGAGACAGTTTCCTTCCTAACGTCATCGCATGGCCGAACTCAACGTTATCTTCAAAGGTTAATGAATAACGGTTTGTAGAATTTCGCTATAACACGCATACGCACTGCTTGCTCATTTTCGCCTAGTTTCTTAATCATCCTCTCATGATAACTTTAGTGACATATTTTAAATATATATAAATGCTAGAAAAAGACATGACAGTAATGAACGCAAATTATATATATTTTAATTACAGGTGTAAATATGAAAACCCCAAAACAAGCATGTATTAGAATATCAAGAGGTGGGGCCCGCATTTCACCAATTAACCACACGCTATAAATGCAATCTAAATTCCACGATGTCATCTCCCCCTGTAAAAACAAGGGTCGGAGTGCAGATAAAAGGGTTAAGGAAACATGCCTCTGCAACGTGTTTGGTAAGTTCCATGTGTTATTACTTCTTTCTAAGATGATGAAACTGTGATGTAACGATGAATATGATTATTCATCTTACATCTGCTAATTTTACATGAGATATTGCTTGTTTAGCCTCTTTCGATATCTTCTTCTGATAAGCTAAAGATACTGTTCTTTATTTCAACTTTTCCAACGCTATCAGCTAGCCTGCATACTGCCATACAGTCTCTAATTTGACAATAAATGTACACTTTGTCGATCTTGTGTGAAGCCAAATCATCTTCAGTATTGGCTATGGCAAATTACAGAGCTTATTTTCAGCAAGCTAGCTAGTTCAGCCTCTACACGTAGTGACTGATAGGGATATGCATATAGGCCTAAACAAAATACAGTGCGTGGGGTCAGTGGCAACATTTTTTCAGACGGTGGGGGGGGGGGGACGACCGGTCCGTTTCCCTTTTCAAAAGCATGGCATACTTTTTGCACAGTAAAGAAATAAATGTGCAAGCTCCTCTCTAATTTTTAAACCCAAAAGGTACAGGAAAAATGTTATACCCTTTACTTTTATTTTCATGTGTACGTGTCTGTGTTTTATTTCGTCTTCATTGCTTGTAGTTGTTAGAGATTATCTTTTGGTACAAATTGTCACCAAAATAATGTGATTGCCCTTTTTGACTTCTCAGATTGTTTTTCGCTATTGTGCTCAGCCACACCCCCGCCCCCTCTCCCGCCAAAAAAGTACCGGGATCTGCACCTGAAAACACACTTATACTTCACGTGCATGGGTACCGGTATTTTATTGAATTGGGGCGTGGGCTGAGTGATTTGGCATCCGATGGTTAGTCAAAGATGGATTAGGACCCTCTATAAGAGCCACAGAAATACACTATGCTCGGTACTCAGCAGGCACTAGAAAAATGCTTTAAAATTAAGGAGTTCTTACTAATTATGCACAACGGAATGAAATAGGATACCTTCATATTATGGGCGGATGTTTGCAGGCGGTCCCTTGTCATCAGTCACGAGTAACGCTGGGTCTGCGTACCTAGGCAACCGAGGCTTTTTCACAAATTGATTTGGGTTTTATAATCAAACTTAATTTAAGATTTCTTTAAGAAATTAATGTTAAAGTTACAAATTCATTCATTCATTCATTCATTCATTCCATTTATTTCATCCATTCATAAAAAAGTACATTTACAAATATTATATAACAATCACAGTATAATAGTGCATGAATGAGGAGACAACTTAGGAAGGCATAAAAGAGCCTTCTGCCACCAACAAAAGGAAAAACAACATCATATAAAGAAATGTTACTATGAGGCGGTCGTAGCTTTTATTGTCCTCCTTTATTTGTCAAGCTTTCGATCAGATCTTCATCAGGAATGCATAAAAACACTGTAAATCATTGATAATATATATATATTTTTTTTTTTTTTTTTTTTGGGGGGGGGGGGGTACTTGAGTTTTTATTATGCCTATATTTCTTTATATATTGGTACAGATTAAATCAATGTGACCATTCCAAGATAATTTACTATCGACAGTAACACCTAAGAATGTCAATGCTTTTTTTATACACTTTATTCTATATTGGGGGCGCAATGTCTAACAAGAGGCTAATGAACCTTATAGAATGGGGGGCAAAGCAACGAGAATTACTTTTTAAACTTTGAACCCTTACAAAATGTTTATAAATTATACCCTGCATTGCAAGGGCACGAAATTACAAGATCCTGAAGCAACATAATTATGCGAGAAAGCAAAGCAACCGAACTTTAGACAAATTTTCGCACCTTCAAAAAACTCTGTTTCCAGTGAATTTTACCCTGCGGACAGGGAGCGCATAATCATCATAGGATAATATTTTTTCTTCCCTTCCTCCCATTCTCTATCTCTCTTTTGCGCCACCTTTGGAATACCAGGGTAGACGGTTTTTGTATAGACCTGCACCACAGCTAGGAGGCTTTAGACATGTGACATGTCAAGCATATTTTTATCAATATCATGCATGGGCATCACCGTACGTATCACAAGAAAACAAGATATCAAATGAGGCTAATCAAGCAATACCTCATGGAAAACTCAACAGATGTTAAACTAATTCATAATCATAATTCACAATGAAACAAATAAGGACAAATTCCAAACACGTAACTAAGGCGTGTTTTGTTGACCTTTATAACATGGATGTTTCTTAAATGGGGGAAAGAGGACATTTTGGAATTTGGAACGGCGTTTATGCTGTGTATGAGGATGTTGATTAGTGTGGAAACAAAAAGAAAAAAAAAACACGTTGCTAAGGCGTGTTTTACTATGCATTATGGATTTTCCATTGGTGTTTTGGGGAAGATGACTTCGTGAAATTGAAAACTGCAGTATGAGATTGTGATTTGGGGGCTTTGTAATTTAATTAAACTAGCAAAAAATACCCGTGGCACCATGGAGGGGGGGGGGGGGTCTTATCCTACACTGAAAGGCAATTAGTTTGTTGATGAAACATATTTGAACAATTGATTCATAGCAGACTTCTCTTTAAATATAGATAGGAGGTTTAATTAGGATTAGGGGTTAAACTGGGGGAAGAACTTGAATATCAGTGCGAAGTGAAATCAAAATCTAACCATAGAATTAAAAAAATGTATTGTAACACGGTGTATTTAATAAGCAGTCAAGAGGCAATTATTGTAATAAAAAATTTTATCGTTGTTATCGTTGCTGAATCATATATAGTGGAATTTTGAAAGAAGCGAGAAGTATAGTGGAAAGTTGAAAGAAGCGGGTAAGAGAGAGAGAGAGAGAGAGAGTGATTCAGTGGGAAACTGGTGGGGAAAATGAGTGTGAGAGAGAGAGAGAGAGAGGGGGGGGGGTCAGCTGCTGTGATGAAAAGTGATAAGATTTGTAGGTCTTCCACTGGCATGTTTAGATTTGTGATATTTTTTCCCCTGGCAGGTAAGTATTTATGCATTGAACGAACTGATAAAAATCTAGAACATATACACTGAAAATGTACAGTATATCTTATGGAACTCGTGCATCTTTTAAGCGCCGTTATATGGGCATCTTCACTTATTACAATACAATATTCAGTTTCCATTCAAATGAATAACAATATTGACAGGTGTATGTTAGATATTTTAGAATGAAAACTTTTTGTCTGTCTTTTTCTTTTTCTTTGCTTGTCAGAGAATTATGGAGGGAAACTGGAACCCATACCCCCCCCCCCCCCCCCCCCAATCCACTCGACATCGAAACCGAATTAGAGGCGTTCCCCATGTCCGATGTGACTGAAATTTAGGTGCTAGTTGCACTTGAAGTTCTAGATTCTAGATTCAGGCGGATGTGCATTAGCACCGGCAATTTCTGATTGATCGAACGTTAGTGGTAACATGTACAACCATGCCATGTACATGTATTCACATGGACGTGGACGGAAACTGACTGAAGGCCAAGTGTGTAGATCTATGTACACGCAATGCGACGGTTCATTCCTCGGTATAATAGCCTTACGTGTATTATGCAGATTCAAATAGACGGTGCACCGTGCAAGGTAATGCCTATGTAATTTCGCTGACCAGAAAAAGGTCGAAAGGACTGGGAACTTCGAAGCTTTACTCGGGGCTTGCCAAAGAAAGTTACGAATTGTAAAACATCTTTCAATAATACTACCAAAATACCACAAACAACCCCCTCATGACAATTTGGGAACAATTTAAAATTGCAAGTGATATCTCAAAGAAGACCAAATTTAGTGTCATTTTAACAAAGATCTTAAAGTTTGTATATCTTGAGCATGAATATGTACATTATGCTAACTAATAGAGGAAAGCAATTTGCATATGCTATGAAAACAAATTATCTAGAAAAATATTCTCCATAATACGAAAAATGTATCTGTGATTACATTCAGTCATGAAGAGAAAGTTGATCAGATTCTTGACAAAAATATGTCTCATGAGACAATATACGAACGTAATATCCGTGATTGTATTTCTATATGAAGAGAAAAAGATTATTTGGCAAAAATGGTGAAATTATGCATTTAACAATAATACAAGTCAAAAGCCATGACGTCATAGATCCATGACAAAGTTGCCGAAAATATTAAGCAAGATCTCTTTTTTTTTTGGGGGGGGGGGTGGTACTGATTCCACTCCATCCAATTTCCCAATTATTTCTCACGAATTAATTGGAACAGGTTATTTTACGAGCTTGGCTTAACATTATAATAGTCTTTTGAATTCGCATAATCCTTAACAAATCCAACAAATTCAAAATGAATATAATAGGCAATAAGCCTATTACAAAGTAAATCTGCTAAAGGATATTGTATAAATGAACATATTAATACCGCATCAAGTAAGGACAAACTCTACTAAGGCGTGTTTTGTTGACCTTTATAATATGGATGCTTCTATTATACAGGGGGAGATGACATTTTGGAATTTGGAACGGCGTGTATGATGTGTACGGGGATGTTAATTATTATGGAAAGTAAATAATGAAACATAGAAAAAACACGTTGCTAAAGCGAATTTTACTATGCATTATGGATTGTTCATTGGTGTATTTGGGGAAGATGACTTCCTGAAATTGAAAACTGCTGTACGTGGTTGTGATTTGCGGCATGCTCATTAAATTGAATAGGCTACGCCTCGTTCAGTAGAAAGTGGAGGGGGCCACAGATCTCCCCAGATGTATTGTATTTGCTATTGAAGGTGGGCACTGCTTTTCACAGATAGAAAAATAGCAAGTCATACCTCAAAGAAGATTAAGTTTAGTGTCGTTTTAACTAAGATATTAAAGTATGTACAACTTGGAGCAGGAATATGTACATCATGCTAACTAATACTGGAACGGAATTTGCATAATTGTGCTGAAAATAATGTTTTTCGTTGGAAAATCAAAAGGATTCTCAATAATACGAAGAATGCATCTCTGATTACATTCATTCCTGAAGAGAAATTTGATCAGAGTCTTGACAAATATGTATCTCATGGGACAATATTCCCAAGTATACGAAAATAACATACATGATCATTAAGTTTCTATATGAAGAGAAAAAGATTATTTGGCAAAAATGGTGAAATTATGGATTTAACAATAATACAAGTCAAAAGCCCATGACGTCACAGATCCATTACAAAGTTGCCGAAAGTATAAAGTGAGATCTCTATGGCACTGATTTTTTTTTTTCTTTTTTCTTTTTTCTTTTTTTTTTTTTTGGGGGGGGGGTTGGGTACTGATTCCACCCCATCCAATTTCCCAATTATTTCTCGCGAATTAATTGGAACAGGTTATTTAACGAGCTTGGCTTAACATTGTAATAGTCTTTTGAATTCCCATAATCCTTAACAAATTCAACAAATTCAAAATGAATATAATAGGCTATAGGCCTATTACAAAGTAAATCTGCTAAAGGATATTGTATAAATGAACATATTAATACCACATCAAAAGAATGAAAAACATCAATATAAAACGAAACCAACAATGCCTCTTGGAAAAACAGCGGATATCAGATTAATAATTGTATTCTTCATGATATCAGAGTTCGTCATCTCACAATCAAAAACATAAGTTTCTATACACGTTCCAGATTCATCTTTCATTTACATTTTGCCTACAGTTTATATAGTGGATGACACTTTTGTTTTACAGGGGAAGATGACATCGTTAAATTATTTTAACTGCAGTTGGAGGAGCTGGATAATTGGATGAAGTAGGCCACGCCTCCTTTAAAAGAGTTGGGGCGGGGGTGAGGGGGGAAGGGTACAGTATCTACCCCAAAGTTTCCATATTTGTTAGTGGTATTTGTTTTCCAAGTAATACCCCTCAGATCAGACATGTCATCACATGATTAAATTGAGGGTCACTTTAACTAAGATCTTAAAATATGTACTTATGAATGAGGATGTGTACTACATGGTAATTATTTTAACTGCAGTTGGAGGAGCTGGATAATTGGATGAAGTAGGCCACGCCTCCTTTAAAAGAGTTGGGGCGGGGGTGAGGGGGGAAGGTCTACCCCAAAGTTTTCCCCAAGTAATACCCCTCAGATCAGACATGTCATCAGATGACTAAATTGAGGGTCACTTTAACTAAGATCTTAAAATATGTACTTATGAATGAGGATGTGTACTACATGGTAATTCATGCAGGAAAGCACGGATAAACATTTGCATTAGTTTTAAACAAATTTGATGTTTGTGGTACAATGTAGAATATACATTAAATCTAAAAAATATGCCTTCATAAAATCAAAAGCATGATGTTACAGTTCCATCACAAAGTTCACAATACCCCCTCCCCCACCCCTCCCCCATTAAACTCATCTGTTTATGTTTAGGGGGTGAGGTACCTTTCTCAATATGCACTTATTAGGAGCTTGTCACTTCTGGTAATACCGAATCCAACAAAATTCACAATTAATATCAATGGCTATATAACGTAAATGATACCTGCCACAAGAATATTATACGAATATCTTAGTACCACATTAAAAGAAGAAAATATATCCAAAGAGATGAAAGTAAACAATACCTCATGGAAATCAACAGATGTAAGATTAATGATTATATTCATCATGATATCAGTGTTTCATCATCTCACAAAAAACACGCTGGTGAGGCGTGATTAACTGACAATTTACCTACAAATTAGGATCGTGCTCTTGTATAGGGAGGATGATATCTTGAAATTTGGAACGTGGTATAGAGGAGTTTGATATTTGGATGAAGTAGACCACACCTCGTCTGCTAGAAAAATAAGAATAGGGCGCAGGTTCACTACCAAAACGGAAATTTGCTATTAAGACTAAACGTGATATTAAGATAAACGTGTATGATCCTCTTGTTTTACAAGTTAAGATGACATTTTTAATTTATTCTTATTTATTTACTTCTTTTTTTTTACTAATTTTAGGGGGACAGTGTTCAAATATTTGTTACTGGCACTTTTTTCTACGGATGGATGAGTTGAAAGTAATATCCCTCAGACATTTAATATTAACGGCTATAAAACTTAAATGATACCTGCCACAAAAATATTATGTACATTCTTGGTAGCACTTTAATAGAAGTAAAGAATCACAAGAGTTGAAAGCAAGCAATGCCTCATGGAAAATCAACAGATGTCAGATTAACCCAATGACTACTGGTTTATCTAATTCCCATAGGCTTAATACAGACACCACCCAGTTCCAGCAGGTAATGGGTTAATCAATAATCATAATTCATTGTGATATCTCACTGTGCCACAAGTAAGGACAAACTCTAACGCGTGTTTCGTTGACCTTTATAATATGGATGCTTCTTAAATTATACAGGGGGAGATGACATTTTGGAATTTGGAACGGCGTGTATGATGTGTATGGGGATGTTAATTATTATGGAAAGTAAATAATGAAACATAGAAAAAACACGTTGCTAAAGCGAATTTTACTATGCATTAGGGATTGTTCATTGGTGTATTTGGGGAAGATGACTTCCTGAAATTGAAAACTGCTGTACGTGGTTGTGATTTGGGGCTTGCTCATTAAATTGAATAGGCTACGCCTCGTTCAGTAGAAAGTGGAGGGGGCCACAAATCTCCCCAGATGTATTGTATTTGCTATTAAAGGTGGGCACTGCTTTTCACAGATAGAAAAATAGCAAGTCATACCTCAAAAAAGATTAAGTTTAGTGTCATTTTAACTAAGATATTAAAGTATGTACAACTTGGAGCAGGAATATGTACATCATGCTAACTAATGCTGGAAAGGAATTTGCATAATTATGCTGAAAATAATGTTTTTCGTTGGAAAATCAAAAGTATTCTCACTAATACGAAGAATGCATCTGTGATTACATTCATTCCTGAAGAGAAATTTGATCAGTGTCTTGACAAATATATATCTCATGGGACAATATTCCCCATTATACGAAAATAACATACATGATCATTATGTTTCTTTATGAAGAGAAAAAGATTATTTGGCAAAAATGGTGAAATCATGGATTAACAATAATACAAGTCAATAGCCCATGACGTCACAGATCCATTACAAAGTTGCCGAAAGTATAAAGGGAGATCTCTATGGCACTGATTTTTTTTTTTTTTTTTTTTTTTTTTTTTTTGGTGGGGGGTTGGGTTCTGATTCCACCCCCACATAATTTCCCAATTATTTCTCACGAATTAATTGGAAGAGGTTATTTAACGAGCTTGGCTTAACATTGTAATAGTCTTTTGAATTCCCATAATCCTTAACAAATCCAACAAATTCAAAATGAATATAATAGGCTATAGGCCTATAACAAAGTAAATCTGCTAAAGGATATTGTTTAAATGAACATATTAATACCACATCAAAAGAATGAAAACATCAATATAAAACGAAACCAACAATGCCTCTTGGAAAAACAGCGGATATCAGATTAATAATTGTATTCTCCATGATACCAGAGTTCGTCATCTCACAATCAAAAACATAAGTTGCTATACACGTTCCAGATTCATCTTTCATTTACATTTTGCCTACAATTTATAGTGGATGATACTTTTGTTTTACAGGGGAAGATGACATCGTTAAATTATTTTAACTGCAGTTGGAGGAGCTTGATAATTGGATGATGTAGGCCACGCCTCCTTTAAAAGAGATGGGGCGGGGGTGAGGGGGGAAGGTCTACCCCAAAGTTTCCATATTTGTTAGTGGTATTTGTTTTCCAAGTAATACCCCTCAGATCAGACATGTCCTCAGATGATTAAATTGAGGGTCACTTTAACTAAGATCTTAAAATATGTACTTATGAATGAGGATGTGTACTACATGGTAATTCATGCAGGAAAGCACAGCAAAACATTTGCATTAGTTTAAAACAAATTTGATGTTTGTGGTACAATGTAGAATATACATTAAATCTAAAAAATATGCCTTCATAAAATCAAAATCATGATGTTACAGTTCCATCACAATACCCCCTCCCCCACCCCTCCCCCATTAAACTCATCTGTTTATGTTTAGTGGGTGAGGTACCTTTCTCAATATGCACTTATTAGGACTGGTCACTTTTGGTAATACCGAATCCAACAAAATTCACAATTAATATCAATGGCTATATAACGTAAATGATACCTGCCACAAGAATATTATACGAATATCTTAGTACCACATTAAAAGAAGAAAAGATATCCAAAGAGATGAAAGTAAACAATACCTCATGGAAAATCAACAGATATAAGATTAATGATTATATTCATCATGATATCAGTGTTTCATCATCTCACAAAAAACACGCTGGTGAGGCGTGATTAACTGACAATTTACCTACAAATTAGGACCGTGCTCTTGTATAGGGAGGATGATGTCTTGAAATTTGGAACTGTGGTATAGAGGAGCTAGATATTTGGATGAAGTAGACCACACCTCGTCTGCTAGAAAAATAAGAATAGGGGCGCAGGTTCACTACCAAATAGGAAATTTGCTATTAAGACTTGTCTATTACCCTAATCTATACAGGAAAGCAAGAAGAAGAATTTCCACCCTTGTGAATTCGCGTAACTCTTACAGAATCCAAATAAATAAATTCACAAGAATATTAATGGATATATGAAAAAGTAATAAAAGAGAAATATTACAAACATCTTAGTACCACATCAAAAGAAAGATATCAAAAGAGACGAAAGCAAACAATGCCGCGTGGAGAATCTATGGATGTCAAATTAATAATTGCATTCATCAGCTCACATAAATGCTAAAAGTTTCCAAACACGTTCCTTAGAAGTGTTTCATTAACATGTTTACCTTATAAATGTGTATGATCGATCCTCTTCTTTTACAAGTTAAGATGACATCTTTAACTTATTTTTATTTATTTACTTATATTTTACTATTTTTAGGGGGACAGTGTTCCAATACTTGCTACTGGCACTTTTTTCTACGGATGGATGAGTTGAAAGTAATATCCCTCAGACATTTAATATTAACGGCTATAAAACTTAAGTGATACTTGCCACAAAAATATTATGTACATTCTCAGTAGCACTTTAATAGAAGTAAAGAATCACAAGAGTTGAAAGCAAACAATGCCTCATGGAAAATCAACAGATGTCAGATTAACCCAATGACTACTGGATTATCTAATTCCCATAGGCTTAATACAGACACCACCCAATTCCAGCAGGTAATGGGTTAATAAATAATCATAATTCATTGTGATATCTCACTGTGCCACAAGTTAGGACAAACTCTAAGTCGTGTTTTGTTGACTTTTATAATATGGATGCTTCTTAAATTATACAGGGGGAAATGACATTTTGGAATTTGGAACGGCGTGTATGATGTGTATGGGGATGTTAATTATTATGGAAAGTAAATAATGAAACATAGAAAAAAACACGTTGCTAAAGCGAATTTTACTATGCATTATGGATTGTTCATTGGTGTATTTGGGGAAGATGACTTCCTGAAATTGAAAACTGCTGTACGTGGTTGTGATATGGGGCTTGCTCATTAAATTGAATAGGCTACGCCTCGTTCAGTAGAAAGTGCAGGGGCCACAGATCTCCCCAGATGTATTGTATTTGTAGAGGTGTTGTGGATCAGTGGATAAGTCCCTGGACTGTGAACCACGAGGTCCAGGGTTCGAATCCCACCGCACCACTAGCGTCCTTTGGCAAGACGTTAATCTACATTTGCCACTCTCCACCCAGGTGTTAAATGGGTACCCGGTATGATGCGAAAGTAATGTCGTTTGTTTAGCAATTTGAGCGCCTCTGTGCTGCTCTTGCTGGAATACTCCCCAGGGAGCGGATAAAGTGCACACATTGTGTGCGGGCATGTTAGAATCCGAGGACCGGGGTAATAATAGTATCGTAATATGTAAAGCGCTTTGATATTAGTCTACTTCTGAAAAGCGCTATATAAATAGACGTTATTATTATTATTATTATTATTATTTGCTATTAAAGGTGGGCACTGCTTTTTACAGATTGAAAAATAGCAAGTCATACCTCAAAGAAGATTAGGTTTAGTGTCATTTTAACTAAGATATTAAAGTATGTACAACTTGCAGCAGGAATATGTACATCATGCTAACTAATGCTGGAAAGTAATTTGCATAACTATGCTGAAAATAATGTTTTCCGTTGGAAAATCAAAAGTATTCAAAATAAAACGAAGAATGCATCTGTGATTACATTCATTCCTGAAGAGAAATTTGATCAGTGTCTTGACAAATATGTATCTCATGGGACAATATTCCCAAGTATACGAAAATAACATACATGATCATTATGTTTCTTTATGAAGAGAAAAAGATTATTTGGCAAAAATGGTGAAATCATGGATTAACAATAATACAAGCCAATAGCCCATGACGTCACAGATGCATTACAAAGTTGCCGAAAGTATAAAGGGAGATCTCTATGGCACTGATTTTTTTTTTTTTTTTTTTTTTGGGGGGGGGGGGGGTGGGTACTGATTCCACCCCATCCAATTTCCCAATTATTTCTCACGAATTAATTGGAAGAGGTTATTTTAATACGAGCTTGGCTTAACATTGTAATAGTCTTTTGAATTCCCATAATCCTTAACAAATCCAACAAATTCAAAATGAATATAATAGGCTATAGGCCTATAACAAAGTAAATCTGCTAAAGGATATTGTATAAATGAACATATTAATACCACATCAAAAGAATGAAAAACATCAATATAAAACGAAACCAACAATGCCTCTTGGAAAAACAGCGGATATCAGATTAATAATTGTATTCTTCATGATATCAGAGTTCGTCATCTCACAATCAAAAACATAAGTTGCTATACACGTTCCAGATTCATCTTTCATTTACATTTTGCCTACAATTTATATAGTGGATGGCACTTTTGTTTTACAGGGGAAGATGACATCGTTAAATTATTTTAACTGCAGTTGGAGGAGTTTGATAATTGGATGAAGTAGGCCACGCCTCCTTTAAAAGAGTTGGGGCGGGGTGAGGGGGGAAGGTCTACCCCAAAGTTTTCATATTTGTTAATGGTATTTGTTTTCCAAATAATACCCCTCAGACATGTCATCAGATGACTAAATTGAGGGTCACTTTAACTAAGATCTTAAAATATGTACTTATGAATGAGGATGTGTACTACATGGTAATTCATGCAGGAAAGCACAGCAAAACATTTGCATGAGTTTAAAACAAATTTGATGTTTGTGGTACAATGTAGAATATACATTAAATCTAAAAAATATGCCTTCATAAAATCAAAAGCATGATGTTACAGTTCCATCACAAAGTTCACAATACCCCCTCCCCCACCCATCCCCCATTAAACTCATCTGTTTATGTTTAGGGGGTGAGGTACCTTTCTCAATATGCACTTATTAGGACTGGTCACTTCTGGTAATATTTACCGAATCCAACAAAATTCACAATTAATATCAATGGCTATATAACGTAAATGATACCTGCCACAAGAATATTATACGAATATCTTAGTACCACATTAAAAGAAGAAAATATATCCAAGGAGAGGAAAGTAAACAATACCTCATGGAAAATCAACAGATGTAAGATTAATGATTATATATTCATCATGATATCAGTGTTTCATCATCTCACAAAAAAACACGCTTGTGAGGCGTGATTAACTGACAATTTACCTACAAATTAGGATTGTGCTCTTGTATAGGGAGGATGATGTCTTGAAATTTGGAACTGTGGTATAGAGGAGCTAGATATTTGGATGAAGTAGACCACACCTCGTCTGCTAGAAAAATAAGAATAGGGGCGCAGGTTCACTACCAAATAGGAAATTTGCTATTAAGGCTTGACTTTTACCCTAATCTATACATGAAAGCAAGAAGAAGTATTTCCACCCTTGTGAATTCGCGTAACTCTTACAGAATCCAAATAAATAAATTCACAATGAATATTAATGGCTAAATGAATAAGTAATAAAAGAAAAATATTATATGAACATCTTAGTACCACATCAAAGAAAGATATCAAAAGAGACTAAAGCAAACAATGCCTCATGGAGAATCTACATATGTCAAATTAATAATTGCATTCATCAGCTCACATAAATGCTAAAAGTTTCCAAACACGTTCCTTAAAGTGTTTCATTAACATGTTTACCTTATAAATATGTATGATCCTCTTCTTTTACAAGTTAAGATGACATCTTTAACTTATTTTTATTTATTTACTTATTTTTTTACTATTTTTAAGGGGACAGTGTTCCAATACTTGTTACTGGCACTTTTTTCTACGGATGGATGAGTCGAAAGTAATATCCCTCAGACATTTAATATTAACGGCTATAAAACTTAAATGATACTTGCCACAAAAATATTATGTACATTCTTAGTAGCACTTTAATAGAAGTAAAGAATCACAAGAGTTGAAAGCAAACAATGCCTCATGGAAAATCAACAGATGTCAGATTAACCCAATGACTACTGGATTATCTAATTCCCATAGGCTTAATACAGACACCACCCAGTTCCAGCAGGTAATGGGTTAATCAATAATCATAATTCATTGTGATATCTCACAGTGCCACAAGTAAGGACAAACTCTAAGGCGTGTTTTGTTGACCTTTATAATATGGATACTTCTTAAATTATACAGGGGGAGATGACATTTTGGAATTTGGAACGGCGTGTATGATGTGTATGGGGATGTTAATTATTATGGAAAGTAAATAATGAAACATAGAAAAAACACGTTGCTAAAGCGAATTTTACTATGCATTATGAATTGTTCATTGGTGTATTTGGGGAAGATGACTTCCTGAAATTGAAAACTGCTGTACGTGGTTGTGATTTGGGGCTTGCTCATTAAATTGAATAGGCTACGCCTCGTTCAGTAGAAAGTGGAGGGGGCCACAGGTCTCCCCAGATGTATTGTATTTGCCAATAAAGGCGGCCACTGCTTTTCACAGATGTAGAAAAATTGTAAGTGATACCTCAAAGAAGACTAAGTTTAGTGTCATTTTAACTAAGATCTTAAAGTATGTACAACTTGGAGCATGAATATGTACATCATGCTAACTAATGCAGGAAAGTAATTTGCATAATTATGCTGAAAATAATTTTTTTCGTTGGAAAATCAAAAGTATTCACAATAATACGAAGAATGCATCTGTGATTACATTCATTCATGAAGAGAAATTTGATCAGTTTCTTGACAAATATGTATCTCATGGGACAATATTCCCCAGTATACGAAAATAACATACATGATCATTATGTTTCTATATGAAGAGAAAAAGATTATTTGGCAAAAATGGTGAAATTATGGATTTAACAATAATACAAGTCAAAAGCCCATGACGTCACAGATCCATTACAAAGTTGCCGAAAGTATAAAGGGAGATCTCTATGGCACTGATTTTTTTTTTTTTTTTTTTTTTTTTTGGGGGGGGGGGGTTGGGTACTGATTCCACTCCATCCAATTTCCCAATTATTTCTCACGAATTAATTGGAACAGGTTATTTAACGAGCTTGGCTTAACATTGTAATAGTCTTTTGAATTCGCATAATCCTTAACAAATCCAACAAATTCAAAATGAATATAATAGGTTATAGGCCTATAACAAAGTAAATCTGCTAAAGGATATTGTGTAAATGAACATATTAATACCACATCAAAAGAATGAAAAACATCAATATAAAACGAAACCAACAATGCCTCTTGGAAAAACAGCGGATATCAGATTAATAATTGTATTCTTCATGATATCAGAGTTCGTCATCTCACAATCAAAAACATAAGTTGCTATACACGTTCCAGATTCATCTTTCATTTACATTTTGCCTACAATTTATATAGTGGATGGCACTTTTGTTTTACAGGGGAAGATGACATCGTTAAATTATTTTAACTGCAGTTGGAGGAGTTTGATAATTGGATGAAGTAGGCCACGCCTCCTTTAAAAGAGTTGGGGCAGGGGGTGAGGGGGGAAGGTCTACCCCAAAGTTTTCATATTTGTTAGTGGTATTTGTTTTCCAAGTAATACCCCTCAGATCAGACATGTCATCAGATGATTAAATTGAGGGTCACTTTAACTAAGATCTTAAAATATGTACTTATGAATGAGGATGTGTACTACATGGTAATTCATGCAGGAAAGCACAGCAAAACATTTGCATGAGTTTAAAACAAATTTGATGTTTGTGGTACAATGTAGAATATACATTAAATCTAAAAAATATGCCTTCATAAAATCAAAAGCATGATGTTACAGTTCCATCACAAAGTTCACAATACCCCCTCCCCCACCCATCCCCCATTAAACTCATCTGTTTATGTTTAGGGGGACACTTACCTTTTCAATACACTTGTTACTGGCACTTCATGAAATTACCGAATCCAAAAACAGACATTTAATATTAACGGCTATAAAACTTAAATGATACTTGCCACAAAAATATTATGTACATTCTTAGTAGCACTTTAATAGAAGTAAAGAATCACAAGAGTTGAAAGCAAACAATGCCTCATGGAAAATCAACAGATGTCAGATTAACCCAATGACTACTGGATTATCTAATTCCCATAGGCTTAATACAGACACCACCCAGTTCCAGCAGGTAATGGGTTAATCAATAATCATAATTCATTGTGATATCTCACAGTGCCACAAGTAAGGACAAACTCTAAGGCGTGTTTTGTTGACCTTTATAATATGGATACTTCTTAAATTATACAGGGGGAGATGACATTTTGGAATTTGGAACGGCGTGTATGATGTGTATGGGGATGTTAATTATTATGGAAAGTAAATAATGAAACATAGAAAAAACACGTTGCTAAAGCGAATTTTACTATGCATTATGGATTGCTCATTGGTGTATTTGGGGAAGATGACTTCCTGAAATTGAAAACTGCTGTACGTGGTTGTGATTTGGGGCTTGCTCATTAAATTGAATAGGCTACGCCTCGTTCAGTAGAAAGTGGAGGGGGCCACAGATCTCCCCAGATGTATTGTATTTGCTATTAAAGGTGGGCACTGCTTTTCACAGATACAAAAATAGCAAGTCATACCTCAAAGAAGATTAGGTTTAGTGTCATTTTAACTAAGATATTAAAGTATGTACAACTTGCAGCAGGAATATGTACATCATGCTAACTAATGCTGGAAAGTAATTTGCATAATTATGCTGAAAATAATGTTTTTCGTTGGAAAATCAAAAGTATTCAAAATAAAACGAAGAATGCATCCGTGATTACATTCATTCCTGAAGAGAAATTTGATCAGTGTCTTGACAAATATGTATCTCATGGGACAATATTCCCCAGTATACGAAAATAACATACATGATCATTATGTTTCTATATGAAGAGAAAAAGATTATTTGGCAAAAATGGTAAAATTATGGATTTAACAATAATACAAGTCAAAAGCCCATGACGTCACAGATCCATTACAAAGTTGCCGAAAGTATAAAGGGAGATCTCTATGGCACTGATTTTTTTTTTTTTTTTTTTTTTTTTTTTTTTGGGGGGGGGGGGTTGGGAACTGATTCCACCCCATCCAATTTCCCGATTATTTCTCACGAATTAATTGGAAGAGGTTATTTAACGAGCTTGCCTTAACATTGTAATAGTCTTTTGAATACGCATAATCCTTAACAAATCCAACGAATTCAAAATGAATATAATAGGTTATAGGCCTATAACAAAGTAAATCTGCTAAAGGATATTGTTTAAATGAACATATTAATACCACATCAAAAGAATGAAAAACATCAATATAAAACAAAACCAACAATGCCTCTTGGAAAAACAGCGGATATCAGATTAATAATTGTATTCTTCATGATACCAGAGTTCGTCATCTCACAATCAAAAACATAAGTTGCTTTACACGTTCCAGATTCATCTTTCATTTACATTTTGCCTACAATTTATAGTGGATGACACTTTTGTTTTACAGGGGAACATGACATCGTTAAATTATTTTAACTGCAGTTGGAGGAGCTTGATAATTGGATGAAGTAGGCCACGCCTCCTTTAAAAGAGTTGGGGCGGGAGTGAGAGGGGAAGGTCTACCCCAAAGTTTCCATATTTGTTAATGGTATTTGTTTTCAAATTGTTTTTAAATAAAGGGTCACTTTAACTAAGATCTTAAAATATGTACTTATGAATGAGGATGTGTACTACATGGTAATTCATGCAGGAAAGCACGGGAAAACATTTGCATGAGTTTAAAACAAATTTGATGTTTGTGGTACAATGTAGAATATACATTAAATCTAAAAAATATGCCTTCATAAAATCAAAAGCATGATGTTACAGTTCCATCACAAAGTTCACAATACCCCCTCCCCCACCCCTCCCCCATTAAACTCATCTGTTTATGTTTAGGGGGTGAGGTACCTTTCTCAATATGCACTTATTAGGACTGGTCACTTCTGGTAATATTTACCGAATCCAACAAAATTCACAATTAATATCAATGGCTATATAACGTAAATGATACCTGCCACAAGAATATTATACGAATATCTTAGTACCACATTAAAAGAAGAAAAGATATCCAAAAAGATGAAAGTAAGCAATACCTCATGGAAAATCAACAGATGTAAGATTAATGATTATATTCATCATGATATCAGTGTTTCATCATCTCACAAAAAAACACGCTGGTGAGGCGTGATTAACTGACAATTTACCTACAAATTAGGATCGTGCTCTTGTATAGGGAGGATGATGTCTTGAAATTTGGAACTGTTGTATAGAGGAGCTAGATATTTGGATGAAGTAGACCACACCTCGTCTGCTAGAAAAATAAGAATAGGGGCGCAGGTTCACTACCAAATAGGAAATTTGCTATTAAGGCTTGTCTTTTACCCTAATCTATACAGGAAAGCAAGAACAAGTATTTCCACCCTTGTGAATTCGCGTAACCCTTACAGAATCCAAATAAATAAATTCACAATGAATATTAATGGCTAAATGAATAAGTAATAAAAGAAAAATATTATATGAACATCTTAGTACCACATCAAAGAAAGATATCAAAAGAGACTAAAGCAAACAATGCCTCATGGAGAATCTACATATGTCAAATTAATAATTGCATTCATCAGCTCACATAAATGCTAAAAGTTTCCAAACACGTTCCTTAAAGTGTTTCATTAACATGTTTACCTTATAAATATGTATGATCCTCTTCTTTTACAAGTTAAGATGACATCTTTAACTTATTTTTATTTATTTACTTATTTTTTTACTATTTTTAAGGGGACAGTGTTCCAATACTTGTTACTGGCACTTTTTTCTACGGATGGATGAGTCGAAAGTAATATCCCTCAGACATTTAATATTAACGGCTATAAAACTTAAATGATACTTGCCACAAAAATATTATGTGCATTCTTAGTAGCACTTTAATAGAAGTAAAGAATCACAAGAGTTGAAAGCAAACAATGCCTCATGGAAAATCAACAGATGTCAGATTAACCCAATGACTACTGGATTATCTAATTCCCATAGGCTTAATACAGACACCACCCAGTTCCAGCAGGTAATGGGTTAATCAATAATCATAATTCATTGTGATATCTCACAGTGCCACAAGTAAGGACAAACTCTAAGGCGTGTTTTGTTGACCTTTATAATATGGATGCTTCTTAAATTATACAGGGGGAGATGACATTTTGGAATTTGGAACGGCGTGTATGATGTGTATGGGGATGTTAATTATTATGGAAAGTAAATAATGAAACATAGAAAAAACACGTTGCTAAAGCGAATTTTACTATGCATTATGAATTGTTCATTGGTGTATTTGGGGAAGATGACTTCCTGAAATTGAAAACTGCTGTACGTGGTTGTGATTTGGGGCTTGCTCATTAAATTGAATAGGCTACGCCTCGTTCAGTAGAAAGTGCAGGGGCCACAGATCTCCCCAGATGTATTGTATTTGCTATTAAAGGTGGGCACTGCTTTTCACAGATAGACAAAAAGCAAGTCATACCTCAAAAAAGATTAAGTTTAGTGTCATTTTAACTAAGATATTAAAGTATGTACAACTTGGAGCAGGAATATGTACATCATGCTAACTAATGCTGGAAAGGAATTTGCATAATTATGCTGAAAATAATGTTTTTCGTTGGAAAATCAAAAGTATTCACACTAATACGAAGAATGCATCTGTGATTACATTCATTCCTGAAGAGAAATTTGATCAGTGTCTTGACAAATATGTATCTCATGGGACAATATTCCCCAGTATACGAAAATAACATACATGATCATTATGTTTCTATATGAAGAGAAAAAGATTATTTGGCAAAAATGGTGAAATTATGGATTTAACAATAATACAAGTCAAAAGCCCATGACGTCACAGATCCATTACAAAGTTGCCGAAAGTATAAAGGGAGATCTCTATGGCACTGATTTTTTTTTTTTTTTTTTTTTTTTTTTGGGGGGGGGGGGTGGGTACTGATTCCACCCCATCCAATTTCCCAATTATTTCTCACGAATTAATTGGAAGATGTTATTTTACGAGCTTGGCTTAACATTGTAATAGTCTTTTGAATTCCCATAATCCTTAACAAATCCAACAAATTCAAAATGAATATAATAGGCTATAGGCCTATAACAAAGTAAATCTCCTAAAGGATATTGTTTAAATGAACATATTAATACCACATCAAAAGAATGAAAAACATCAATATAAAACGAAACCAACAATGCCTCTTGGAAAAACAGCGGATATCAGATTAATAATTGTATTCTTCATGATATCAGAGTTCGTCATCTCACAATCAAAAACATAAGTTGCTATACACGTTCCAGATTCATCTTTCATTTACATTTTGCCTACAATTTATATAGTGGATGGCACTTTTGTTTTACAGGGGAAGATGACATCGTTAAATTATTTTAACTGCAGTTGGAGGAGTTTGATAATTGGATGAAGTAGGCCACGCCTCCTTTAAAAGAGTTGGGGCAGGGGGTGAGGGGGGAAGGTCTACCCCAAAGTTTTCATATTTGTTAGTGGTATTTGTTTTCCAAGTAATACCCCTCAGATCAGACATGTCATCAGATGATTAAATTGAGGGTCACTTTAACTAAGATCTTAAAATATGTACTTATGAATGAGGATGTGTACTACATGGTAATTCATGCAGGAAAGCACAGCAAAACATTTGCATGAGTTTAAAACAAATTTGATGTTTGTGGTACAATGTAGAATATACATTAAATCTAAAAAATATGCCTTCATAAAATCAAAAGCATGATGTTACAGTTCCATCACAAAGTTCACAATACCCCCTCCCCCACCCATCCCCCATTAAACTCATCTGTTTATGTTTAGGGGGTGAGGTACCTTTCTCAATATGCACTTATTAGGACTGGTCACTTCTGGTAATATTTACCGAATCCAACAAAATTCACAATTAATATCAATGGCTATATAACGTAAATGATACCTGCCACAAGAATATTATACGAATATCTTAGTACCACATTAAAAGAAGAAAATATATCCAAGGAGAGGAAAGTAAACAATACCTCATGGAAAATCAACAGATGTAAGATTAATGATTATATATTCATCATGATATCAGTGTTTCATCATCTCACAAAAAAACACGCTTGTGAGGCGTGATTAACTGACAATTTACCTACAAATTAGGATTGTGCTCTTGTATAGGGAGGATGATGTCTTGAAATTTGGAACTGTGGTATAGAGGAGCTAGATATTTGGATGAAGTAGACCACACCTCGTCTGCTAGAAAAATAAGAATAGGGGCGCAGGTTCACTACCAAATAGGAAATTTGCTATTAAGGCTTGACTTTTACCCTAATCTATACATGAAAGCAAGAAGAAGTATTTCCACCCTTGTGAATTCGCGTAACTCTTACAGAATCCAAATAAATAAATTCACAATGAATATTAATGGCTAAATGAATAAGTAATAAAAGAAAAATATTATATGAACATCTTAGTACCACATCAAAGAAAGATATCAAAAGAGACTAAAGCAAACAATGCCTCATGGAGAATCTACATATGTCAAATTAATAATTGCATTCATCAGCTCACATAAATGCTAAAAGTTTCCAAACACGTTCCTTAAAGTGTTTCATTAACATGTTTACCTTATAAATATGTATGATCCTCTTCTTTTACAAGTTAAGATGACATCTTTAACTTATTTTTATTTATTTACTTATATTTTACTATTTTTAAGGGGACAGTGTTCCAATACTTGTTACTGGCACTTTTTTCTACGGATGGATGAGTCGAAAGTAATATCCCTCAGACATTTAATATTAACGGCTATAAAACTTAAATGATACTTGCCACAAAAATATTATGTACATTCTTAGTAGCACTTTAATAGAAGTAAAGAATCACAAGAGTTGAAAGCAAACAATGCCTCATGGAAAATCAACAGATGTCAGATTAACCCAATGACTACTGGATTATCTAATTCCCATAGGCTTAATACAGACACCACCCAGTTCCAGCAGGTAATGGGTTAATCAATAATCATAATTCATTGTGATATCTCACAGTGCCACAAGTAAGGACAAACTCTAAGGCGTGTTTTGTTGACCTTTATAATATGGATACTTCTTAAATTATACAGGGGGAGATGACATTTTGGAATTTGGAACGGCGTGTATGATGTGTATGGGGATGTTAATTATTATGGAAAGTAAATAATGAAACATAGAAAAAACACGTTGCTAAAGCGAATTTTACTATGCATTATGGATTGCTCATTGGTGTATTTGGGGAAGATGACTTCCTGAAATTGAAAACTGCTGTACGTGGTTGTGATTTGGGGCTTGCTCATTAAATTGAATAGGCTACGCCTCGTTCAGTAGAAAGTGGAGGGGGCCACAGATCTCCCCAGATGTATTGTATTTGCTATTAAAGGTGGGCACTGCTTTTCACAGATACAAAAATAGCAAGTCATACCTCAAAGAAGATTAGGTTTAGTGTCATTTTAACTAAGATATTAAAGTATGTACAACTTGCAGCAGGAATATGTACATCATGCTAACTAATGCTGGAAAGTAATTTGCATAATTATGCTGAAAATAATGTTTTTCGTTGGAAAATCAAAAGTATTCAAAATAAAACGAAGAATGCATCCGTGATTACATTCATTCCTGAAGAGAAATTTGATCAGTGTCTTGACAAATATGTATCTCATGGACAATATTCCCCAGTATACGAAAATAACATACATGATCATTATGTTTCTATATGAAGAGAAAAAGATTATTTGGCAAAAATGGTAAAATTATGGATTTAACAATAATACAAGTCAAAAGCCCATGACGTCACAGATCCATTACAAAGTTGCCGAAAGTATAAAGGGAGATCTCTATGGCACTGATTTTTTTTTTTTTTTTTTTTTTTTTTTTTTTTGGGGGGGGGTTGGGAACTGATTCCACCCCATCCAATTTCCCGATTATTTCTCACGAATTAATTGGAAGAGGTTATTTAACGAGCTTGCCTTAACATTGTAATAGTCTTTTGAATACGCATAATCCTTAACAAATCCAACGAATTCAAAATGAATATAATAGGTTATAGGCCTATAACAAAGTAAATCTGCTAAAGGATATTGTTTAAATGAACATATTAATACCACATCAAAAGAATGAAAAACATCAATATAAAACAAAACCAACAATGCCTCTTGGAAAAACAGCGGATATCAGATTAATAATTGTATTCTTCATGATACCAGAGTTCGTCATCTCACAATCAAAAACATAAGTTGCTATACACGTTCCAGATTCATCTTTCATTTACATTTTGCCTACAATTTATAGTGGATGACACTTTTGTTTTACAGGGGAACATGACATCGTTAAATTATTTTAACTGCAGTTGGAGGAGCTTGATAATTGGATGAAGTAGGCCACGCCTCCTTTAAAAGAGTTGGGGCGGGAGTGAGAGGGGAAGGTCTACCCCAAAGTTTCCATATTTGTTAATGGTATTTGTTTTCAAATTGTTTTTAAATAAAGGGTCACTTTAACTAAGATCTTAAAATATGTACTTATGAATGAGGATGTGTACTACATGGTAATTCATGCAGGAAAGCACGGGAAAACATTTGCATGAGTTTAAAACAAATTTGATGTTTGTGGTACAATGTAGAATATACATTAAATCTAAAAAATATGCCTTCATAAAATCAAAAGCATGATGTTACAGTTCCATCACAAAGTTCACAATACCCCCTCCCCCACCCCTCCCCCATTAAACTCATCTGTTTATGTTTAGGGGGTGAGGTACCTTTCTCAATATGCACTTATTAGGACTGGTCACTTCTGGTAATATTTACCGAATCCAACAAAATTCACAATTAATATCAATGGCTATATAACGTAAATGATACCTGCCACAAGAATATTATACGAATATCTTAGTACCACATTAAAAGAAGAAAAGATATCCAAAAAGATGAAAGTAAGCAATACCTCATGGAAAATCAACAGATGTAAGATTAATGATTATATTCATCATGATATCAGTGTTTCATCATCTCACAAAAAAACACGCTGGTGAGGCGTGATTAACTGACAATTTACCTACAAATTAGGATCGTGCTCTTGTATAGGGAGGATGATGTCTTGAAATTTGGAACTGTTGTATAGAGGAGCTAGATATTTGGATGAAGTAGACCACACCTCGTCTGCTAGAAAAATAAGAATAGGGGCGCAGGTTCACTACCAAATAGGAAATTTGCTATTAAGGCTTGTCTTTTACCCTAATCTATACAGGAAAGCAAGAACAAGTATTTCCACCCTTGTGAATTCGCGTAACCCTTACAGAATCCAAATAAATAAATTCACAATGAATATTAATGGCTAAATGAATAAGTAATAAAAGAAAAATATTATATGAACATCTTAGTACCACATCAAAGAAAGATATCAAAAGAGACTAAAGCAAACAATGCCTCATGGAGAATCCGTAGATGTCAATTAATAATTGCATTCATCAGCTCACATAAATGCTAAAAGTTTCCGAACACGTTCCTTAGAAGTGTTTCATTAACATGTTTACCTTATAAATGTGTATGATCCTCTTGTTTTACAAGTTAAGATGACATCTTTAATTTATTTTTATTTATTTACTTTTTTTTAAAACTAATTTTAGGGGGACAGTGTTCCAATATTTGTTACTGGCACTTTTTTCTACCGATGGATGAGTTGAAAGTTATATCCCTTAGACATATCAGATGACGAAGTTGAGGGTCTCTTTAACAAAGATCTTAAATTATGTACATATGGATTAGGATGTGTACCTCATTATAGCTAATGTAGGAAAGCAAGGATAACAATTTTCCTAAGTCGAAAAAGTTTTGGGGTGGGACAATGTAGAATTTACATGTATATCAAAAGTGAAAATATGCCTTTCATGAAGAGAAAGAGTTGATCAATTTGGCATAAAGAGAGAAATTTTTGATGTCACAATATACAACTCAAAGCCCATGACCATTGTGACAGAGTTTCCAGATGTTGCCCCCCCCCCCCCCCCCCCTCTTTTGTTTTACTCATTATTCATGTAACTTTTTAAAATATGCACATATTTAAAGCCTGGTGAATTTTGGTCATACTTCCCGAATCCAACAATATTCACAATTAATATTAACGGCTATAAAACTTAAATGATACCTGCCACAAGGATATTATGTACATATCTTAGTAGCACTTTAATAGAAAGATATCACAAGAGTTGAAAGCAAACAATGCCTCATGGAAAATCAACAGATGTCAGATTAACCCAATGACTACTAAATTATCTAATTCCCATAGGCTTAATACAGACACCACCCAGTTCCAGCAGGTAATGGGTTAATCAATAATCATAATTCATTGTGATATCTCACAGTGCCACAAGTAAGGACAAACTCTAAGGCGTGTTTTGTTGACCTTTATAATATGGATGCTTCTTAAATTATAGAGGGGGAGATGACATTTTGGAATTTGGAACGGCGTGTATGATGTGTATGGGGATGTTAATTATTATGGAAAGTAAATAATGAAACATAGAAAAAACACGTTGCTAAAGCTTTACTATGCATTATGGATTGTTCATTGGTGTATTTGGGGAGATGACTTCGTGAAATTAAAAACTGCTGTATGATGTTGTGATTTGGGGCTTGCTCATTAAATTGAATAGGCTACGCCTCGTTCAGTAGAAAATGAAGGGGGCCACAGGTCTCCCCAGATGTATTGTATTTGCTATTAAAGGTGGGCACTGCTTTTCACAGATAGAAAAATTGTAAGTGATACCTCAAAGAAGACTAAGTTTAGTCTCATTTTAACTAAGATCTTAAAGTACGTACAACTTGGAGCAGAAATATGTACATAGGGTAGGTGCAGGTAATATGGGACCCTTAAGCTCATTTGCATAATTTGCATAAAGACAAATAAAGACACACAGAATATACTTTGTTCCCATGAATCAGTAACGACTAGTCTAACGTTTAATGTAAAGAAAACAAAATTATCACCAGCCCCCTGTCCATTATATGCAAATTATGACATCATCACCAATAGTCCCATATTACCTGCAGTGCAGGTAATATGGGACCATTAATTAAAGACATTAGGTTCACATTAAAACGACTCTATTATGTCTGGTATTTACTTTAAAATGTATAAAAGTCATTAACTGTAAGATGATTTCACATTTTAAGAACCTTTAATGAATATGTTGACTTAAAATTATATAATTTATAGATCGTCTGAAGAAAAGTAAACCTGCAGACCAGTCCTATGCCAAGAATAATGCAATGCTTAGGCTTCCAGCTCAGTGAAATTGACAAAATATGTATGGTTGCTGTGGCTTTTACTGTGAACCTCAGCTCAGGGTCCCATATTACCTGCAGCCCCATATTACCTGCACCTACCCTATGCTAACTAATGCAGGAAAGTAATTTGCATATGCTGAAAATAATGTTTTTCGTTGGAAAATCAAAAGTATTCTCCATAATACGGAAAATACATCTGTGATTACATTCATTCCTGAAGAGAAATTTGATCAGTGTCTTGACAAATATGTATCTCATGGGACATTATTCCCCAGTATACGAAAATAACATACATGATCATTATGTTTCTATAAAGTGGTATGCATGACTTTTTAATAAACATGTATTAGTAAACCCGCCTATTGTCATCAAAAATCGCTATTTCTTTATGGCTACTGGAACGAATCGGACGGGGTCTTCACTGACCGGAATATAAATACTTGTAGTTACATAATCACTTGCAAAACAAGTTCTTTCGTATTCGATATCCAATGTCGATGTGCTTTGTGAGCCTCTCTTCTGTCAAAACTAAGGCTCGTAAGGCGTAGGTACACAATTTGTGAAATTGTCGAGTTTTAGGGGGTATAAAGCCAAACGCACGAAGTTCAAATCCTCAAACTTTCAACAGTCACAGAATTTTCGGCAGTAGCTTTAAATGGGTGCTTGCTAATTGCTAATTGGTAGGCCTCATATGATGGAAGAAATCAAACGGAGAGGCGGGTTCACCCTTGAGTTTG
Organism: Heliocidaris erythrogramma; assembly: GCA_025617745.1. NCBI lineage: Eukaryota > Metazoa > Echinodermata > Echinoidea > Camarodonta > Echinometridae > Heliocidaris > Heliocidaris erythrogramma. The sequence goes on from CM046859.1 coordinate 9,978,139, forward strand.
GAAATTTGCTGCTGGAATCATTTCCATAGATGTGGAAAGTCCGAAGAGACAATTTTTCTCTTATGACCAAGTTTGTATCATTATAATTTGAAATTTGTATATCTAAGACTTGTTTATTGTCCTCTAATTAAAGCGGAAAAGCCACGCTAATGATTTGTATCACATAGTTGAAGACGATGTTTCTCGTGGAACTATAAACATTCACTTAATTATTAGAAGTGAAATTCATGATGAAATTATTAAGTCTTGGAAAGAAACAAGCGTTGTCATCATATTTGTAACAATTTTACCAGAATCACCGCATCAGCAAAAAATAAGACCTTGAACGAAGGATAAAAGCAAACAATGCCTCATGGAATAATCCACAGATGTCAGATTAATAATTACATTCACCATGATATCAGACTTCATCACCTCACAGTAAAAAATAATGATAAAAAGTTACCAAACACGTATCTAAGGCGTGTTTCATTGACAGTATACCTACAAAATAATGTGGACGGTTTTCTTGTTTTAAGGGGTTGATGACGTCTTGAAATCTGGAAGTTCTTTATGGGGTAATTAGATGAAGTTTAACAGAAAACGAGGGGGCTCCGCCCCAGAGTTTCAATATTTCTTACTGGCGCTTTTTTTCCACCGACGGATAAGTTGAAAAGAGTTTTTCTTGTGGAACTATTTAGAATACTTTTTCTAAATTTTATTAAGACACAGTTATAATTAAATTCATTCATAGAAAGACATAACGCATCAATTTTAAACAACAACAAAGAAATATGGGTATCACAAAATACAAGGAAAATAGCCTATGACGTCACAGGTTCATGACAAAGTTGCCAACAGTTTACGTGATCTCATGACAATGATTTTCTTTTTTTTTGGGGGGGGTGGACATATTCACGACCCGGGCTCTTTTTGATAATTCTATTCTGCGTTGGATTTTTTACTCATACAATCAAACAGGTTTTTAGGGCGGCTGGGCCATAATTTAATACTTTGAATTTGGTTTGTCTTATGAGTTAAGTTAATTTCTACAGTACTTAAGATATATGCCAGAAGAAGCTGATATAAACTATAAAACATTCTAATACCACATCAAAAGAAAGATACACGTGTCAAAAGAGGTCAAAGCAAGCAGTGTGTCATGGAAAAAGCAACAAATGAAAGATTTTGTTTTTTTTATACTCGTCATAATTTCATAATCTCACAATAAAGCAAGTAATAAAATTTACCCAGACACGTTAGTGATGCGTGTTTCATTTACCTTTCATCTGAAAGAAAGATAGCGATTGGTGATATCAGCTTTCGTTATGGATTAATTTTAACCAGGGTTTTTATAGATAAGCTATCCACGCACGGCGAAGATGGTTATATTAAGGGGTCTATCCGATGATGTGAGACAGTCGTCTTTTCTTCGTTGGAAGAAATACTTTGACAGTTCACGAACGTCTTGTGCAGGTGAGATTATACCAAACAATATTTTTCACTTTACATTAATAACTATGCAATTGTTGTGTTTTGTTTCTTTCTTTTTTTTTCTTGTGTGTTTCATTCAAATAGCAAAAAACTTCTGGATCTATGTGTGTCTTATGTTCGTTTTTATTCCTGTTGACAAGTATGATTATTTTGATTAATATGTTTCAACAAAAAAACAATACTCTTCTTTTTTTATTGGTCTTCATTAATTGAAAATAAATTCCTTTTTTAGTTTGTGAACTCGTGCAACCCTTTACAACTCTGACTCTCTAGACAGCCTAACCTATTGTCTAAGTACGTTTTATTTTAGCAGGCGCAAATCTTGCCCGTCCGAGATATAATATAAGATATTTCCACTTTTATGTCATTTTTTTTTAAAGGTGCACGCACCTCTACCTAAATCTTTTAGAGAATATTTCACAATGAATCATAAAACGCTCGATTATTATTCTCTAATTATGTTGACATTATTTTTTTAATCTTCCATTATAATAACAGTGTTCTATATTTTTCATGGTCAGTAATGTTAGCCATTTAAATATTTCAGAAGTATGTGTAAGGGTCTTTTAAATGAAATCAAATAATAATATGTGAGCAGGTTAAATAAATATGTCACATCTTAAATTCAAGGGGGGGGGTCCTTTCCTCTCCTGACTCTTTAGATGTCCTCTGTCCTATCCGTAGATTAACATGGTTCACAATGATTGTGTAAACAAGAAATTGTGATTCAATTTTATGTGTATAATTATTCTAGGTAATCATTCCTGACAAGTCACTTGGCTTTTATGATTCCCTTACTCTTTATCCATGAACACATATGATGTTTCTAAAAATAGAGTGATATGAAATATACATGAATGACATTCTTTTGGGTTATTATTATGTATTATTAACTTGACTACACGTATAATTTTCATGAGGCCAATCTGTGATAATACAATGTGATAGAGGATAGAATAAAGACGGCTCTATGTTATTTTTCCCCCAACGTAGTGGCTTCTTTAGACAATGAAGTCGCTGGCTCTTTTCATTGCCCTTATCGTTGGGGCTTCAGCACAATTCGACCCGAATTTCAGTAATGGTAACGTGATCGTTCACCTCTTCGAATGGCCATGGAACGACATCGCCGAAGAATGCGAGAGGTGGGATAATCCAAATTCATGTTTTGCATTCAGAATGTACATGTAATATGTTTTAATCTGTAAAATGTCTGCTGTAACAACAAGCACTTGAAAGAGATTCTTGAAATATAGTAGAGGAAAGGACAGCAAGTTATAGTTTTCCAGCTCATTGAAATACGGTATGGCACAGATAATACGTTTGATTTATGAATTCCTCATTCATTTATTTTTCATGTCGTTTCAAAGCAATGAATTTTAGTCTGATATTTAAAATGTAGGTACTTAATATCACAGTCAGTGTAATCCACCCTTTTAAATTTCATGTTTTCAATTCGCAATGTGCCAGACTTTCTACTGTTAATGTTACGAAATTCGACTTATCAACATTCGCATATCAATTGAACTGTTTTGTATCATGACAAGGAAGACATTAGTCAATATATTCATACAGACATGGTAATTGAAGCAAAACTAATTAAAGTATATAGGCTCGTTGGAGGAAATACATGTGTGGAGCATCATAGCATGCGTAATTAGACTACTGACGATGATATCTTATCCGTAATTGCGAAGAAAGTGACAATAATTAATACGATTTAAAGCAAAATTCTTCAAAAATGAAAATATCTTCTTGGAACCACAATTAATACGCATTTAATGCAAAATTCTTCAAAAATAAATAATTCGAACACCTAAATGTAGATTCTGATTGTTCCATCCCTGCTTTATTTCTGTCTATGACTTTGTAAAGGTTCTGCTTTCAAGACGTGAAATGGGGATAGCTATTATATATTTTTTCTAGAGTCAGTTAAGATTCACGCCTTCCACGCTTGAAGAAAACATATTCAAAGTGATCATAGCTACTTCTTTAAAGAGGGAGAGAGGGCGCGTTCATGGTGTCAAGACGCCATTTTTACCCGCTCTATTTGATACTACGAAATCTCTTGAAATACTATTACTTTTGTGAACTTTTTTGGATTTGTAAATCTTGGAATATCATCCTGTTAATTCCTGGACCTTTTCGAGCGAATATATTTGTGGAATCTGCTGTTTTATGATGGAAGTCTTGCCTGATTCGTATGCAGGGCGTGCCACGCCCACACGAGAAGGTGAAAAGCCCGTGTTCATCCGGCATAGGGACATCCCGAATGTCAACAACAACATGGCAACTGGGGAGGAAATATACGTTTCTCTGGCCAAAGTAGTGGATTTCCAACGAATTGTAGGTGTACAGAAGGTGAGAGGATTGTGGAGAATATATATTGACAGCAAGGAAGCTAGGATTTCTCTGATCAATGGGGGAATCAAGATGCGAGGTTCAACCGTCGCTGTACATGATCGCAATCCATTTTTGTCATACGAATCAGAGAACTTTCTAAGACTTGTCATTAAGGATGTGCCCTTGTCAGTCTCTGATGAGCTCATAGTGGCAGAATTGGAGGGATGGAAGTGTGTGGTGAAGGGGGAGGTCACAAGACAACGATTACGAGTGAATGGTCAACTAACATCATGCCTCAACGGGGATCGGGTGATCTTCATAGACCCACCACGGCAGCCATTAGCCCGCAACGTTCACATCGCCATGTTTAGAGCCCGCATTTTTCACCAGGGCCAGATAACTGAGGCGTCATTAGCAACGTGTTCACGTTGCCTAGCGACCGGTCACCACGCTTCAAATTGCTCTCGGCCTGTTGTTTGTAAACAATGCAAAAAGCCAGGACACAAGGCAAATGAATGTAATGAAGAGCATCATCTAACCGATCAAGCGACAAATGTCAATTCAAAGGAAAAAGACGATGATGTTGTCGCTGTCACATCTACTGAATCTTCACAAAAGGTGGCCACAGTCGAGCGAGCACGCGTAGATGTCCGCCCCAAAGAGAAGAGAGCATCATCATCATCATCAAAGAACACAACAAAGAAACAACAGAATATCAAAGACATGTGGTCGACTGACAACTCTGGTGATGAAGAACAACCAAGGTCAGAATGTGAATCCGATCACTCGCGTAATTCAAGTAGCAGTAAGAAAGAGACCGAAAGAGAACGAAAAAGACCGAGGAAAGGTTCAGATAGGAAATGAAGAGTATGCTTAGTGCATGTTTCGAAAGATACTATCATGATATTCATTGAATATACAATATGGTTATGCATATCCGAAATTATAAAAATGAATGTTAATATAAGTATGAATATTACGAAACTGAACGTATTGCAAGTCATACAAATACTGAAAAATCTAGTGTGAATTTGTTTAGAAAAACTCAATTAATTCATTTTCTATCGCTTAATGTGAGAGGCCTGAGGGATAGATTAAAAAGAAAAAAGATATTTGCATGGGTTAATGCTCAGAAAGCTGACATTGTATGTCTGCAAGAAACATTTTGGACAGAAAACTTAGAAGCTGAAGTTACAAAAGAATGGAATGGTTCTGCATTTTTTTGCAATGGCTCAAATCATGCCAGAGGTGTTTCAATTTTACTACATAAAAAATTACAGGCTAAAGTTGCTGATGTTTATTGTAAAGGTGATGGCAGAGCTATCGCACTTCGCTTGGTTTTTGAAACAAGTTCTTATCTTATTTTGAATATATATGCTCCAACAAAACCGAAAGATAAAATTTCCTTTTTCAAAATATTATCTCCTTGGTTGAATCAATTAAAGAAAGAGGATGATTTACTTATATGTGGAGGTGACTGGAATACACCATTAGTCCCAGGTTTAGATACTCGGGGTATTTCTCTAAAGCAAAAACCCATTCAATCTTTAAAAAAGATTATTCAGAAAAATAAGTTAATAGACATCTGGAGAAAAATATATCCACATAAAAAACAGTTCACATGGCGTCAGCTTTCTTTAGGATTTTATTCACGCCTAGATTACTGGCTTATAGACCCCTTGTTATGTGATTTTGTTTGTACTGCCGACATTCGTCCGGCTCTTAACTGCGACCATAATGCAGTATCCCTTAAGCTAAAAATGTCTAGTTCGCCACGGGGGAGAGGCTATTGGAAGTTAAATATCTCAATGTTAAAAGATGAATCTTACAAAAATTGTATTAAGAATTTGATTAACAAAGTTAAGATTGAGTATGCAAATGAAAACCCTCAATTTAGATGGGAAATTTTTAAAATCAAAGTGAGAGAGCTATCAATCAAATATGCAAAACAAAAACAAAATTTACAAAACCAGAAGGTAAAACAGTTACAAAAAGAATTTTCCGATCTCTCTGAACTAGTTGATAAAAATCCAACTAGTAGAAATATTCTCAGAATGGAAACTGTCAAGAAAGAATTAGATGAAATGTACACTTATAAGTGTAAAGGTGCTTTTGTAAGAGCTAGGGAGAAATGGATGGAGTTTGGTGAGAAATCAAACAAGTATTTCCTAAAACGGGAACAGCAGAACGGTGCTAAAAAAGAAATAGACTGTATTTTAGAAGGGGAAAAACATTTATTCTCTCAATCTGAAATATTAGAAAGTATAGCAAAATATTATAGTAATTTATATTCTGACAACAAACCTGTTGATGAGAATGATTTAGATATATATTTAAATGACACTAAAATCGATGAACTGAATGAAATTGATGCACAAACATGTGAAGGGTTGATTACAGAAAATGAATGCTATAAAGCTGTAATATCTATGTCTAATAATAAAGCTCCTGGAAGCGATGGTTTAGGTATTGAATTTTATAAGTGTTTTTGGACAGACGTAAAAGATGTATTACTTGAGAGTTTAAATGAATCATATTGCCAAGAGAAGTTATCTGAAAGCCAAAGACAAGGTATACTTACGCTAATATATAAAAAGGGGGACAAACGAAAATTAGACAATTGGAGGCCTATATCATTATTGAATACAGATTATAAAATAATTGCTCGAGTCCTGTCGATGCGATTACAAAAAATTCTTCATAAAATTATTTCTTGTGATCAAACGGGATACATAAAAGGGCGTTCTGCTTCTGACAACTTGAGATTGATCCAGGATATTATTGATTATAGTAATATTTATAAAAAGAAGGGAATTCTAATTTTTCTTGACTTCAGAAAAGCCTTTGATTGTGTTAGTCACAAATTTATAATCAGGGTTTTAAAAAGGCTTAAATTTAAAGAATCGTTCATTAAATGGATAGAGGTTTTATATACAGAAGCAATAGGTAAAGTAATTAATAAAGGTTATGTGACTAATGCCTTTAATATCAAGAGGGGCATTCGACAAGGGTGTCCTCTGTCAGCGCTTTTGTTTGTTTTAGTAGCGGAAATAATGGCATCTCGAATAAGATCAAATGAAAATATCCATGGTTTTAGTATACCATCACATGAAGAACCTTTTTCATGTGATATTCGTATTTCACAGTTGGCGGACGACGCCACCTTAATTTTAGATTCTGTGGAATCTGGAAATAATGCAATGCAGGAGGTTTTACGATTTGGTGAATACACTGGTCTACAATTAAATTTTAGTAAAACTAAAGTGTTAGGACTGAACCTAGACATTAGAAATAATCGTTGTATTGACACTCTAGAATGGACACAAGAGCCAATAACTTATCTCGGGGTTAATCTAACTATGAATGAAAGTGAATTTAATCTTCTTAACTGGTCAGTTAAAATAGACAAAATTAGGCGTATAATAACTTTATGGAAGATGAGACACTTAACATATTACGGAAAAATCATGATTATCAAAATGCTTCTTATATCTCAATTGAACTATTTGGCAACATGTTATCAAATTCCTGATAAATATTTAAAGGAATTAAATAAAATAATATATTCTTTTTTATGGAATTCAAAAAAAGAAAAAGTTAAAAGGGTTGTGGTAATTAATTCAGTCTTACAAGGTGGTTTAGGGATGGTTGATACGGAATCGAGAATGAAATCACTTGTACTTTCTTGGTTGCCTAAAATGATAAATGATTGTAAGAAACCATGGAAATACATATGTGAGTTTTGGCTTAATAAGTTAGGAGGCTTGCCTTTATGCATGCATTTTAACTGTTCTGCCGGAGATATGATATCTTTATGCAAAGAGCGTATGTTGCCCCCATTCTATATATATCTACTTTCCACTTGGGCAGAAATACATTATGTAAACCTACTGAAAATAAAAGATGCATCAAATGAATTCATTTGGAATAATACAAATATTAAGCATATGAAGAAACCATTATACTTTAAAAATTGGATCGTTAATGGTATTTTGCAAATTAATCAATTGTTTGAAAATGGAATGTGGAAAAGTCATAAACAAATTTGTGAAACGATAGGATCAAATTCTTTATTAATATCGTTTCAATATGAATCAATTAAAAAATCACTGCCAAGAGTTTGGCATGACATATTGTGTAAAAAGCAGAAGAGCAGTAGACAAGAAGATGATGAAGATAACCCTGAAATGTATAAAATACATAGTGGAGATTTAGTTAATTTAGCATCTGTAAAAACAAAACAATTATATTCAATATTAGTTGAAACAAAGAAACGCGATATAAGCGTTATTTACTTTTGGCAAGAAAAGTTAGAAGTTTCTCAATTATTTGATTGGAATGATTTGTTTAGCTTTAAGTTTGGAAAAATTTTTAACAACAACGTAAAACAATATACCTTCAAACTTTTACATAGAATACTGCCTTTTAAAGAAAATCTAGTTAAATGGAAAATCACATCTGACATAATATGCAGAGATTGCAATGATGTAGAAACAATTAATCATGTGCTTCTATTTTGTCCTGAGGTAAAGTCATATTGGAAAAAAGTAATAGATATTATATATTTTCTATTCAACATTGATATTAGTATGGACGAAAAAATTCTATTAATAGGATATGATGTAAATAACCAAAATTTAATTCTTCTAAACTTCATGCTAGTCATTGCTCAATACACAATATATCAATTGTATATAATGCGAAATTATTCTAAGATTTCTATAAGTGCTTATATACTATTGGCTAGATTTAAAAAAGAGGTTATAATGAATTTGAAATACTTAGTGAAAAAGAAAATAATTGACTTCACGCCACAACAATTTTCTATTCTGGAAAGTGCGTGAGCTAGGTGTTTAAAGTGGTACGTTATTTTGTTTATATATACTATGCAAATCAATTATGTTTGTTTATTTTTCTTTGAATGTACACTTTGGAATATAGAATGAAATAAAGTTCCTCGAATGAGGTTTTAAAAAAAAAAAAAGACTTCTTTAAAAACGAAGAGTCGTAAACTTTCTCATTAAATGGGGCTTTCTCTCTCTCTCTCTCTCTCTCTCTTGTTTTGAAGGTACTTAAAGAAAATCTTGTCCTCCAAGTTTATTCGTTAAAACATATATTCCTACTGTGAGCTGTTAACGGCACATAAATCCAGGAAAACAACTTTCAAAACACTTGGTAGAGAAAATAGCTACCTTATTTCGTACGTGATACACACGTTACAAAAAAAATATTATTGTTATTGTTGTTCGACAGATTTTTGGGGCCTTACGGATTTGGTGGGGTGCAGATCTCGCCCCCCAATGAGCACATCTCTGGTAGTCAGTGGTGGACCCGGTACCAGCCCGTGACGTATTATTTGAACAGCAGGAGCGGTTCTGACTCCGAGTTCCGATCCATGGTTAGTCGCTGTAACAATGTCAATGTCAAAATCTACGCCGATGTCGTCATCAACCATATGGCTGCTTGTAAGTCAAACACAGTTTCTCTCCATCAGAACGCATTCATTTCTACCGATGACCGAGTAATAACATAATATCATTCTGTAAATCGCATGCGTGCTTGGTAAAGTCAATGTTGATGTGTTTGGCACTATTTGACGAATGCCGCTAAATCGCCAGAAAAAATGCGATACGTATCCATGTGCAAGTACATGTATAAGTATCTAAATTTGTATTTTACCATGTACATGTGTATGGAGAATAGCTATTTAAATACATCATTATTATCATCATCCTTATTTTTTTCATATATCATCATCAAGATTATCAACATCATCATACAATTACCACAATAATGTTAATGCCAAAAACACACCTCACCATATACACTTATGAATACATGCTTCCTATGTTCTCTGCGTCAGTCCCCATTTGATGAGAAATATAGAACGAAACAACTCAATTAATATGTGTTAAAATTTCTTTTCAGGGAATTACGATTTCCCCGGTGTGCCATACGGAAGTAACGATTTCAATGTGCCCCTTGGTCGCTGTAACAGTGGCAATGGCGAGATCAATAATTATCAAGACATCGACCAGGTGAGAAATTGCAACTTGGTCGGCCTCAACGATCTACAGACTGGCACAGAATACGTTAGGGGTAAGACTAATGTTCAGAGTTTTATAGACTCCTTAGTCTTACTTCATGTACTTAGATAGATCGAGGTGATGTGGATATGTCAATGAACTATGACTTAGCTTCGAATCCCATCCACAGCAAAATTCTGGCTACAGTTCCTTCTCTTATCCAAGGTACAATGGTTATCTGGTAAGAGGCAACTGCTTGAACACCCTGTAGGGTCTTATGTACCAGGTGTACGAAGAAAAGAAATTGACACTTTTGATCATTACTAACTCCAAAGTTACATCTTGCATCACATTTAGGTTTTCAGATTGGAAAGTTGAAGGATGTCATATTTATTTGTAATAAGTTTTATGACATTTTTTAAAATACTATTGTTGAAATAATGTATTTAATTATATTTCACTTTTTTGGAATAATGAAAGACACAATATCTGTATCAATAATTAATTCAGAACACAATTGCCATTGTGCATGGCAGCTGAAATTCCAAAGCATATTTTATATGCTTTAACCCAGAGTCATGAATCTAACTGCGACTTAGGGCGAAATCTTTTATCTCATTCTTTTGTTACGTTTCACCCTAACCCACACTCGTTTCGCCCGAACGTTGAGTTTCTATTGTGACGGAATAAACCTATTGTTAGGTTTCGCCTTAAGTCGCAGTTAGGTAAATAATAATAATAATAATAATAATAATAATAATAATAATATGTCTTGTTTACCAAGGGTAGCCTCATCACTACTAAATACTGTTCTCCCTGAGCGCCCTGCATATTATTACCCCGGTTTTAGCATGGCAACTGTAACGCTCAGTGCATTAAAGGAATAAATCCTACCAGGTACCCCCACTTACTACACCTGGGGGTGTTTCATAAAGCTGTTCGTAAAATTACGCACGACTTTACGAATGACTTATATATGACAAGCCAAAGGGAGTCTCAATTGTTTTTAACTACATCAACTAAAGTTGAACTATGCAGATGTAGATTAACATTCTTAATATAACAAACATTTTTTAGTGCGAAGTATATTTTTGCCGTTTTTTTTTAATTGAGGTTATTGGAAATTCAGTCACACTTTGTTAAAACAGGAAAAACTTTGGGCATCCTACCTGGCACTTCATATTCAAGTCGTTCGTAAATTCATGCGTAACTTTACGAACAGCTTTATGAAACACTCACTGGGTCGAGCGAGGCAAATGTATATTAATGTCTTGCTGAAGGACGTTAGTGCCGTGGCAGGGAAACAAAACAATGGTGTTGCTGTGTTATGAATTAATTATTGATACGGAGTTACTGGTCTTGATTTTTCAAAAAAGTGAAAATCTAATTATATATTCAGAGCGTGGTTGTAAGAAAAGTATTCAAAGAAATATGATAGAACTTATTTCAAATAAATTTTACATCCTTCAACTTTAAAATGTGAAAACATCAGTCTGATTCGAGTTATAACTCTTGAGCTTTGAAAGATCCAAAGAGTCAAATGTTTTTTTGATTTTTTAAGCCTAGTAACTTTTTTCTGCTTGTCATACCCAATCTATAGTTGTTTTTTTTTATTTTAAGGCCCAAACTACTTTTCCTAAGATTTCTTTCATTTGAGTTCATAAATAGGAAACTACTAACTACCAATTTAAGCTGCTGTGAATGTGAAGAGCTTGAAACTGGAATATCACGGCCAAGTCACGATGAACTAGAATCAAATACCCAAGATCCTCTTCTTTCTGACTCATTAATATTCACTTTTAACGGTCCGCCGTAGATAATGGTTAGTAAACGAAGAAGCTTGATGGGAGGAATCTTTAATTTGTAAACAAATTTTTAGGCATTTTACTCCCAGTGTTAAAGATCGTATGCTCGATCTGTAATGACAAGAAAAAAATAATTTAAATCGATGGCCAAAATATTTTACATTGTTTAACATGTTTAGGTCTTATACATTCATTATAGAAATATGATCATCTAATAATCATTTGGTAATTTCAAACTCCTATAACCTGTATTTGAAGAGACGACACTTGTTATCTGTTCGTGCTAGAATCGATCTAGATCCTTGTCTTAGCCTGTAAGTGCCTCAAAGGATAGGTTCCTACTTATTTGACTAAATTACTTATCCAATACGAATCAAACAGAACCATCAGATCACTATTGTGATATGCGTTATACGAATATGGCATATTATTTTTATTATTACTATTGTCAAACTTTCGTAACCTCATTCAATTGTCTGTTTTCCCACCATATAATGCTATTTTCTCAGGAAAAATTGCTGCTTTCCTGAACGATATGGTTGGCGCAGGAGTTGCCGGATTCCGCATAGATGCAGCTAAGCACATGTGGCCTGGAGATCTGAGTAACATCGTCAGTCGACTCTACAACAACCCATACATCTACCAAGAGGTGATCGACCAAGGAGGCGAGCCCATAACATCTAGTGAATACACCTATATCGGTGATGTCACTGAATTCAAGTACTGTTCTCAAATTTCTAACCTCGGCCGCTGCCAAGCCACTCTTGCCCACTACAGCAACTTTGGACAGGCGTGGGGGATGCTCCACTCAGACTCAGCTCTGGTGTTCGTCGACAACCACGATAACCAACGAAACCACGGAGGTGGTGGAAATATCGTTACTCACACAGATTCCGTCTCTTACAAGCGAGCTGTGGCTTTCATGCTGGCCTGGAATTATGGTACGAAGAGGATCATGAGCAGTTACAGCTTCAGCGACACAGACGCAGGCCCACCTGCAAGTGGTCCTTCCATCAACGGTCAAGGTACTTGTGATGGTGGGTGGGTGTGCGAACACCGCTGGCGTCAGATCCGCAACATGGTGGGTTTCAGCAAGCAGGCAGGATACCATGGTGTCGAAAACTGGTGGTCAAATGGCAACAACCAGATCTCCTTCTCCAGAGGTAACCAGGCCTTCTTCGCCATGACATGCGAAGGTACGGTGGCAAGAACCTTCACTACTGGACTGCCAGATGGAAACTACTGTGACGTCATCAGTGGGGACCCTACCGACAGTGGTTGCACAGGAACAACCGTTACGGTGAGCGGCGGAAGTGCCTACATCACTGTACCTTCAGGAGAGGACTCAATGGTAGCTATACATGTAGGTGCAAAGTCAGGCGGTGGCAATGGTGGTGGTACTAACCCAACCTCATCTCCTCCAAGTGATGACATAACCTCTCCACCAGGTACTTCCCGCACCGTCATCTTCATTCAAAAGTCTACCTCCAGTGGTCAAGATATGTTTGTCCAAGGAGGAATAGGTCATGACCGACGATCAGGGTGCAATGAAGACGCCGAAACCAGTGACTGCGCAATCCCTATCACCCACAGGACCGGCGGGTCTGATCAGACCCTGAGTACATACAGACAAGGCGACGACTATCTCGACTGGTATGGTACGGAGAGCGACCAGACTTCGGATGCTCCAGGATCACCTATGGTCTGGACCACCAGTAACGCCGGCCACGGCAGTTCCGTCGACCAGCAAGGCTACGGTTACTTCTCCCTCAACACCTGGGGTGATCATTACTGGATGCTCGACGTCGATATGGACTGCAGTAAGACAGAGGACGGTTGGTTTGAGCTCAAGGGTTACGTCAAAGGAGGCCAGGAATGGGAAAGTGATCGTTCCCAGGGATCTTGCAGTGGATCTGCAGGAGGCTCGAAACCCTATAGCTCGGGTAACCACTTCGGTCGCTGTGGCTATATCAACAAGTTTGAATTCGATAGCAACAGCTGTGAAATCAACTACTTTTAAGTAGATAGAGCAAAAAGAAAAATTGATCATACTTCTAAAAGTAACTCCCGCCCCCCCCCCCCTTAAAAATGTTATAACTTTCTTTCTTTCATTTCTGTCTTGAGAATAATGATTGATTTGACAAAGTCTTAAAATAATGATAGCAACTATGATATCCTCATTCTTAGAAATTTAAGTCCAAGCCCACAGAAAAAAATGTTGCCCCTCATGATCATGATCATAATGAATTGTGACTCCAATATTAAAGGTATGCTTCATGGAAACTACTAATATATCAAAAGACTAGTCAATATAGTTGTACGGTTGTCTCATGAAACCGATACATTTTAGTGCCTTTCCGTCCCTTCCACTAAAAATTCTATGAATTGTAATAGGGTGACAAAGCAATCTGTTTATGAATGGTTTACGTTTCACATTTACCCCGACTTTTAGGTGATAAAGAGAATATTATGAACATATTTTATGATATTATCTAAATTAATTGTACTTAAGGGAAATCCTAAATACCTGCATGCCCGTGCAATAAATATAGATACCTGATATTGAAATCATTGTGTTAGTCTTCTTTTTACTTTCTCATTTTCCCTTTGATTCATAGGCCTACTTCTCCTTTTTCTCCCTTCATTCTTACAAATTCATTATTCTGCTGTCCCATTCTCCTTCTGTAAACTCCTGTCAAGGACACCGAAGACGAAGGAGGTACGCCAACGGGAGCATTGCGCCCCGCCTTTCCATGCTCCAGAAAAAAATTGCGCTCCCCCCCCCCCCCACCCCACCCCCATCTCTCTCTCTCTCTCTCTCTCTCTCTCTCTTGTGCTTCTTTTAACTATTAGACAGTGTCCTCTGGAATTTTTGCAAATGCTATTTTCATTTTCCTTGTGTTGGTTGTATGGGCAAGAGAAGGAGGAGGAGGATGATAAAGAGAATAATGGTAATGATATCGGTGATGAGGATGGTGAAAATTAGGGAGATTGTGGTAATGATTATGATAATGAGGAGGAGGAGGATGTGGATATACAACGAGAAGGATAAAAATAATGATTAAGAAAAAGACGAGGAGGAGGAGAAGGCTGGGGTGAGAAGGAGGAGGGTGAGGGGATGAGCTAGAGTGTGGAGATTAGGGTGAAGAGGATGAGGAGGACGAGCGTAAGGAGAATGAGCGTGATGAGGTTGAAGAGGACAAGGGTGAGGAGGTTCGGGTGAGAAGGATGAAGATAGGAGCATGAGGGTGATGACATGAGGGTGAAGAGGATGAGGGTAGGCAGATTCGGGTGAGGAGGGTGAAGGTGAAGAGATTCCAGTGAAGAGGACGAAGATAGGAGCATGGGGGTGAAATGAAGGTGAAGAGGATGAGCGTATGGAGATTTGGGTGAGGAGGATGAAGGTGAAGAGATTCCGGTGAAGAGGATGAAGATAGGAGCATGAGGGGGATGAAATGAGGGTGAAGAGGGTAAGAGTAAGGAGATTTGGGCGAGGAGGAGGAGGATGAAGTTGAAGAGATTCCGGTGAAGAGGACGAAGATAGGAGCATGGGGGTGAAATGAAGGTGAAGAGGATGAGCGTAAGGAGATTTGGGTGAGGAGGATGAAGGTGAAGAGATTCCGGTGAAGAGGATGAAGATAGGAGCATGAGGGGGATGAAATGAGGGTGAAGAGGGTAAGAGTAAGGAGATTTGGGCGAGGAGGAGGAGGATGAAGATGAAGAAATTCGGTGAAGAGGATGAAGATAGGAGCATTAGGGGGATGATATGAGGGTGAAGAGGATGATGGTGAGGAGGGTGAAGAGGGTGAGGAAGAGGGTGAAGAGGATGAGCGTAAGGAGATTCATTCGGGTGAGGAGGATGAAGGTGAAGAGATTACGGTGAAGAGGACGAAGACAGGAGCATGGGGGTGAAATGAGGGTAAAGAGGATGAGGGTAAGGAGATTCGGGTGAGGAGGATGAAGGTGAAGAGATTCCGGTGAAGAGGACGAAGATAGGAGCATGAGGGGGATAAAATGAGGGCGAAGAGGATGAGGGAAAGGAGATTTAGGTGAGGAGGATGAAGGTGAAGAGATTCCGGTGAAGAGGGTGAAGATAGGAGCATGAGGGGGATGAAATGAGGGTGAAGAGGGTGAGGGAAAGGAGATTCGGGCGAGGAGGATGAAGATAAAGAGATTCGGTGAAGAGGATGAACATAGGAGCATGAGGGGGATTAACTCCAGGTACAACTATCCAAAGTCGACCTAGCCCATTTTATGGCTAAAAGCATCGCTTAATTTCGGCAGGTAAGATAGAAATTTGTCGATTCAAATGACTCGATCGCACTGTGTGATCGAGTCAACGACGTATATACGGTACATTACACACATTGCGATCGAGTCATTTGAATCGACGGTACAGTACGGGGAAAAGATCGGCTCGGCGAGGAAATTCCATTTTTTTCATCGAAACAATCGTTAAATCGTAAAATCAAAGATCCTGCTACATAGTTACTGTAATTCTCTTGAAGTGTAAGTACAAATTTCTATCTTACCTGCCGAAATTAAGCGATGCTTTTAGCCATAAAATGGGCTAGGTTGACTTTGGATAGTTGTACATGGAGCTCCAACGCTGCGCGTTGGAGCTCCCTGGAGTTAGAGGGGGATGAAATGAGGGTGAAGAGAGTGAGGGTAAGGAGATTCGGGCGAGGAGGATGAAGATGAAGAGATTCGGTGAAGAGGATGAACATAGGAGCATGAGGGGGATGAAATGAGGGCGAAGAGGATGCTGGAAAGGAGATTTAGGTGAGGAGGATGAAGGTGAAGAGATTCCGGTGAAGAGGATGAAGATAGGAGCATGAGGGGGATAAAATGAGGGTGAAGAGGGTGAGGGTAAGGTGATTCGGGCGAGGAGGATGAAGATGAAGAGATTCGGTGAAGAGGATGAACATAATGAGCATGAGGGGGATGAAATGATGGTGAGGAGAATGATGGTGAGGAGGCTGAGGGTGAAGAGGATGATGGTGAGGTGAATGATGGTGAGGAGGGTGATGGTGAGGAGGGTGGAGAGGGTGGGGATGAGGGTGTAGAGGATGAGGGTAAGGAGATTCGGGTGAGGAGGATGAAGGTGCAGATACCGGTGAAGAGGACGAAGATAGGAGCATGAGGGGAATGAAATGAGGGTGAAGGGGATGAGGATAAGGAGATTCATTCGGGTGAAGAGGATGAAGGTGAAGAGGATGAAGGTGAAGAGGACGAAGATAGGAGCATGGGGTGAAATGAAGGTAAAGAGGATGAGGGTAAGGAGATTCGGGTGAGGAGGATGAAGGTGAAGAGATTCCGGTGAAGAGGACGAAGATAGGAGCATGAGGGGGATGAAATGAGGGTGAAGAGCGCACCACCACCTCGTTTTCTCAGCGGGGTGGCCGTCCTGTCAGGTTTCCCACTCTCCGACCGCGAGCTGCCGCGAAACCAATAAGCCGTGTATTAGCAAATACTGCCCCCTGTGTCGAGAAGCGCGCCGGCCTAATAGCCATTACCTTAGTGAGTGTGTCCATTTGCCGGACCAGGACCGTTGGTTCTTAGCAAAAGCTCGTCAAGTTGCTAACATTTTTCAGGTTGAGGGTGAAGGAGATGACGGTGACTCACAAGAGTATGAACAAGTTCTGCCGGATGTCAGTCCTTCAAGTGAGGTTCCTCTGTGTACCCCATCTTCTGCTCTCAGAGTGCAGATCCGCCAGTCCCCATACTTCAACGCCTTTTTTGGACACCATACTGTTCGCATTACTGACAGCGGTGCTACTGGCAATATGATTCGTGCTACAACAGTGCGCGCTCTGGGTGGTGAGATCAAACCCAGATCACAATCTGCGCATCAGGCTGATGGATTATTTCCCCCCCCCCCCCCCCCCTCACGCGTGAGTCTAAGCAATTTGTTGTCGAGGGTCTAGTTGTGGATAATTTAGATGTGGAGGTGCTTGCTGGGACTCCCTTTATGGAACACAACGATGTCTCTTTTCGCCCTGCCAAACGTCAAGTTTGCATTGGTGATGATTTGATGCTTACTTATGGTTCTAGTGCCTCTGCCCCTTCCACATATAGCCCACGTGTACCTTGGCCGAATAATCTGCAGCCTCCTAAATCTAGTCTTCACAAACGCTATAATTTGTCTGCAGGTTCATTCTAAGCTGTGGTGAATATGGGGCCAGTTCAACCCCCCCCCCCCCCCCCAGCGGAAACGGCGCCTGCCATTGTATTCCCGCAGATCCTTTGTCGAATTACAGGATAAGTTTGATGAGTTGGAACGGGTTGGTGTCTTCACTCGCCCTGAAGATGTCGGAATAACGGTGGAGTACCTCAATCCCTCCTTCTTAGTTAAAGATCACATTACAAGAAAATCACAAATATGGCAATTAATGTATCACTAGAAACTGGGAAGCTTACAGATGGCAATCGTATAAGTTTTATGTCAACTGCGTATGTGATGATTATAAAAACAAGATAAATAAAAGCTCTTCTAAGCATCTGGAATATCCGAGGATTCGCCAGAAATATAGCGATATTTTGATGACGTCACACTAGGGATCGATCCTGCTTAAGCAGACGACGTCCTATAATGAATGAACGTAATTGCAATGCAATTATTTATCAAATTATAAAGAGTTTGGTATATTTAACATGACCTTATTTCACACCATTCTAAAAGGGAAAGTGATACTGATTCTGATAACTAAAACCGTTTGATTGTAAATACACAGGAGAAGGGACAATGATCAATGAACTAAACCCCATTTTCAAATTGAAAAGCCCTCCGAATAATAACATGGATGGTATTCGTTCCCTCTTGAAACGCCGAACATGCCCCGGTGCAAGCAGCTGAAAATACAATGGTGTCTTATTTTGTTTACAAGTGACTGATTCCTTTATTTTTTTAACGCTGCATTTTTCATCAAAATAATACCATACACGAAGTTAAGAGTGAGGCAACAGACTAACATTAAGACTGACGCTAGTCAAGTAAGAGAAATAAGTGAAGAGATGACAAAACAGGCACTGGAAAATGTGTAAAATGTTATGGGACATCGTCTGCTTAGACTGGACTGGCCCCTGGTGTGTCGTCACACATCTCAGCAGCGTTCAAGGAGCTCTTCAGCTGCTATATCGGGGGCTGTATTTTACCGTTTTATAATTGATAATAATCATTACTTCAAATGTTTCCAAGCGTTGAATTTGGATAACCTTGTTTAATTTATGCCATATATGCAATAAAAAGTATTAAGCCAATATTTACTTTGATGGAATTTTCTTGTAATGTGATCTTTAAGAGGTCCAGTGGTGGAATTCGGCTTGTGACAGCCTTTGCCGATGTCGGGCGTTACTCCAAGCCTCAGCCGTCTCTCTTACCCAATGTTGACTCAACATTACGCCATATTGGTCAATGGCGGCATCTTGTTGCCTCTGATCTCACTAATGCCTTCTACCAAATTCCTCTAGCCAAGGCCTCCATGAAATATTGCGGGGTCGCTACCCCATTTCGCGGTGTGCGGGTGTACACTCGGTCGGTCGGCTATGGGAATGCCTGGTTCTGAAACAGCCCTTGAAGAGCTCATGTGTCGCGTTCTTGGTTATTTGTTGCATGAAGGTGGTGTTGTCAAGCTGGCCGATGACTTGTTCTGTGTGGGTGATACCCCTCATGATCTTCTTCATAACTGGACTCGTGTCTTGCATGCTCTCCGTGCCTCTGGTCTTCGCCTGTCCCCTAGGAAGACTGTCATTTGCCCGAAGTCTACCAATGTCCTTGGGTGGATCTGGTCCCAGGGTACACTACATGCCTAGCCCCCATCGCATTGCGGCCCTGGCATCGTGTTCCCCTCCCCAGACTACCAAAGCTATGCGATCATTCATTGGTGCCAGTTGGCTGGTTTAGACGTAAAAGCTACACGTTATGAAGAAGATCAGGTGGTTACAACGAAAGGGGTCATCTATAGAATCGATACTCAAATCAGCAATGAAGAAATAGCAGATGTATTAAGAGAACAGAATGTAATAAATGCTAAGAGATTTAGGAAGAAGATCAATGAAGAAATGGTACCCACTCCATTGGTACTTATTACTTTCAAAGGTAAATGTAAACCGGATTCTGTCAATTTTCTCTATGAGATTAGGCGTGTGGATAACTTTGTCCCACCCGTGACAAGGTGTCATAAGTGCCAACTATTTGGTCATATGAAAGATAATTGTAAGGGTAAAATACGTTGCGTGAGATGCGGAGGCGAACATGAATTTGACGCTTGCGCACAAAAGGAAATCTGGAAGTGCTTTAGATGTGGAGATAATCACTCGGCGGCGTATCAAGGATGCAAATCTTATATAGAAGCTAAGCAAATACAAACAGTTAAATTGAATGAAAATCTCACATACGCGCAAGCGACAAAAGTGTATCGCACTCAGAAAAATGTAAATGTTGTAGAGACGACTAATAACACAGTCACCACGAGTAACTCCAAAGAGAACCCTCAAAGTAAACGGAACAAATTAGATTCAAACTTAAATTTACAGAGTCCTGGACATGAAACAAGCCCTCACTCCCATATCCCACCTGCGGCTCGAGTACACAAGAGAAAAGAGAAAAGGCGGGGAAGAGACGGGGAGTCTGAGCAGGGTTCTTCAAATAATAATCAAACTGGCTTTCCCAATAATGTGACATCATTAGATTTGATTATGTTCATTTTGGTTGCGATACGTAACTTACTTCTTTCTGAGAACGATGATCAATTTGTGGAAGCTGCTGTCAAAGCTGGTAAAGATTTTTTAAAGGCAGACATTACCATGGAAATGGTAAAAAGCCGCCTTAAATGACACAACCCGTTTCAGATATAACTATAAAACAATGGAATGCACAAGGTATGATTTCACATGGTGCGGACTTTTTAACGTCAATATTTGATAATAATTTATTGGGTTCTAACCCAGATATTATGTGCATTCAGGAAACATGGTTTAATGATTATAATGTGTCTTTTATTCCGAATTACATTTGTGTCTGTAGAAATAGACCGGATGGTAGAAGAGGTGGTCTAGTTATATATTTAAAAAAGGATATTACTTTCCAGGTTATGAACGTTAAAGGGAATATCGAATACCAAAGAGTTGATATTTTTTCAAAGAAAGGGATCATTTCAATTTTTAATTATTATAATCCATGTAAAAAGATTGAAGTGGAAGAATTAAATGAGATGGTTAGAAATGTGCCAGGGAGGATCATAATTCTGGGCGACTTTAATAGCCACAACCCACTCTGGGGGAGCAGTAAATTAGATGCAAACGGCAGAACCGTAGAGACTTTTATGGAAGATCAGGATCTAGCATTGCTAAATGACGGTTCTCCAACGAGGTTAGACCCTCAATTTGGAACATATTCAATGTTAGATTTATCTATAGTTTCCAAGGAACTAGCGTGTAAAATGGAGTGGGAAGTACGGTCTAACAACTTTGGCAGTGATCACAATGCGATTGTTATTAAATTGAAACAGTCGGGCAATACGATTATACATGAATACACAGATATCGGATTTAGATGGAGTTTTAGAAATGTAAATTGGGAAGGGTATAGAAATGCAATAAAAGAGGAATTATTAAATCAAGAGTATAATAGTGACTTTAAATTAGATATTCAAAGTCGATACAACGCCATTGTTAATGTCATTCTGAATTCGTCAAACAGGTACATTCGTTGAGTTCGACTAGGAGGGGGGAAGAAGTAAAATAACTCCCTGGTGGAACGAGGAGTGTCAAAAAGCAGTTGCGGAGAGGAATCATATTAAAAACAGATTAAAAAGGTATTATGACATAAATGATGTTAAACAATACTTACAAAAGAAAGCCTTTGCACAGAAGGTACAGAGAAGGGCTCGTTTCGACTATTGGTCTCAATACTGTGCTAGAATGAATAGATTTACAGACATAGGGAAAGTGTGGAAACAGGTGAAAGGAATGCGAGACAGCACAAGGAACACTCACATTTTTCACAATCTAATCGTCGATGGTATGGTAAGTGAGTCTAAAGATAAAGCAAACGCCGTGGCATCCTTTTTCAAATCTATTGATAGATCATTTTCCGTAAACGATAATGAAATTGATGATGCTCTATTTACCCACATTATGGATAATGACTGTATTAATGATGATTTTAATATGAATGAGTTGAGGAACGTTTTAAAAGAAATGAGAAACCCCGCTCCAGATAAGGATGACATATGTGATTATGTTAAAAAACTTGCTCCCAATAGCACTTGTTTACATATTAGAGTTATATAATGAAATCTGGAAAAATTCATGTTTTCCAAGCCAGTGGTATGAAGTTGTCCAGATACCTATTTTGAAACCTGGAAAAGAAGCGACGGATTTGTCATCTTACAGACCAATTTCGTTATTATCTTCCCTCTTTAAAGTCATGGAAAAATGATTAAAAATCGGCTGACTTGGTATTTAGATAAAAATAAACTTTTAAACCCAAGTCAATCAGGATTCCGTAAATATCGAAACGTCAAAGATCATTTAATCAGACACGAGACCGACATACACTCAGCATTGAATGAGAAAAAATATACTGTAGCTGTTTTTCTAGACTTGGAAAAGGCATATGACTCGTTATGGAAAGGAGGTCTCTTAAAAAAATTGTCAAGGTTAGAAATTCATGGAAAATTATTGTATTTTATTACAGCTTTCTTAAAGAATAGATATTGTAATGTTAAGGTTAACAATTGTTTGTCGGAAAATTATTTGTTAGAAAACGGTATCCCACAAGGGAGCTCTTTAAGTCCTGTACTTGTTGCTTTGATGTTGAATGACTTAAAGATTAACGAAAGTGGAGTTAAATTATCATGTTATGCCGATGATATTGCAATTTGGTTTTCTGGTTCCAACTTAGATCTGGTTCGCCAGAGACTACAGGAAGCCCTCCATGAAATTGAAATTTGGTGCTGGAGGTGGAAATTAAAGATTTCACACACCAAGTCGGTAGTTTTGGTATTTACCAATAAACAAAAGAAAGGCATTGCTTTGAAAATAAATGGGCATGTTTTGCCTCATTGCGAGCAGTTTAAGTTTCTTGGTATGTGGCTGGATTATAAACTAACTTGGTCGGTCCATATTAACGCACTTATTGAGAAGTGTAAGAAAAGATTAAATTTATTACGTTGCGTTTCAGGTACTACATGGGGAAATAAGTATGAAATTTTGATGATGATATATAAAGGACTTATTGTATCTGTTTTAGACTATGGCAGTGAAATTTATGATTCTGCGTGTATATCTCTGAAGAAAAAGCTAGACGCTATACAATACAGAGCACTAAAAATTATTACAGGGACTATACATAATGTATCCTTGGAGGCTCTACAGGTGTTAACCGGAGAATTGCCGCTGGAACTTAGGAGAAAATTATTTAATGATAAATTTAGATATTATTTGTTGTTTAGCTCATCCATTCGTCCTTCTAAAGAAATTCTTGGTGATCATTATACCATGAATAGAAGTGAATGGAAGGGTGGGAAAGCACCATTTAGCCTTAGCTTAGAGCCAGTCGAGACGAAGTAAATGTAGAAAATCAAGACAATTTAATACCGAAAATTCCCGAATGGCGATTATCCCGTCCTCTTGTGTCATTTGATACTCGAGGCAAAATACCGAAAAGGGATATGCTTGCAGCCGAGATGAAATCCATTGTTCCGGACAGAATAGGAATAATATGGAAAGGATATTTGCATGTATATACAGATGGGTCTAAACTTGAAGATCTCAGAACAGGAGCTGCGTTTTATGTTCCCCAATATCAGGTGATTAAATCTTTTAGATTGTCACATGTATGTATCATGAGAGCGGAACTCGTCGCCATTCTAATGGCTCTGGCATGTCTGGAGTGGTTAGACAGTTTCGTAAAGTCCTGTTCAGTGGTCATTTTTAGCGACTCATTGTCAGCCCTTCAAATGATGGACTCATACTTTATTAGATGCGCTATTGTCAATGAAATCTTACACAAAATTCATAATTTTTGTCAAAGGATATTCTTGTCTTTCTTGAATGGATTCCATCTCACTGTGATATTAACGGCAATGAAATAGTTGATAGGGCTGCCAAGAAAGGCGCTCTGAAAAATTATTTAGACATTAGTAAACGAAGAAGCTTGACTGGGGAGGAATTTTTAATTTGTAAACAAATCTTTAGGCATTTTTACTCCCAGTGTTAAAGATCGTATGCCTACAGATCGAGCATACGATCTTTAACACTGGGAGTAAAAATGCCTAAGCATTTAGACATTGTTTTATCTAACACTACAAGCAAACTTGCATGCTCTCGGTTGGTTTATTATAAAAATATTTCGCAAAATGAATGGAATAGTTCAGAAAAGGGAAGATTTCTATATGCTCTGCAGGACAAGGTTACCGAGCAGGCATACAGAAAAGGCTTGTCTCGGAGAGATGAATGCCTGATCCAACAACTGAGAGTAGGTAAGTGTACATTAAATTTTTATATGTTACAAATCAATCAGCATTCTTCCGGTCTTTGCGAAGTGTGTAAAGTATTTGAAACTATCGAACATTTCATTTTACTTTGTAAACAAATCTTTCGGCATATTACTCCCAGTGTTAAAGATCGTATGCTCGATCTGTAATGAAAAACACAAGTCAGAAAAAATTGGAACCAACGGGATTCGAACCTGTCATCTACTGCTTGCCGGGCAGCGACTTAACCACCAGGCTATTCTGGTTCACGGCCAAGTCACGACGAACTAGAATCAAATACCCAAGATCCTCTTCTTTCTGACTCATTAATATTCAAACGGTCCGCTGTGGAACAATGGTTAGTAAACGAAGAAGCTTGACTGGGGAGGAATTTTTAATTTGTAAACAAATCTTTCGGCATATTACTCCCAGTGTTAAAGATCGTATGCTCGATCTGTAATGAAAAACACAAGTCAGAAAAATTGGAACCAGCGGGATTCGAACCTGTCATCTACTGCTTGCCGGGCAGCGACTTAACCACCAGGCTATTCTGGTTCACGGCCAAGTCACGACGAACTAGAATCAAATACCCAAGATCCTCTTCTTTCTGACTCATTAATATTCAAACGGTCCGCTGTGGAACAATGGTTAGTAAACGAAGAAGCTTGACTGGGGAGGAATTTTTAATTTGTAAACAAATCTTTCGGCATATTACTCCCAGTTTCATTTTACGTTGTCCAAAATACGAAAAAGAGAGACACATAATGATCAGAAAGTTAAAACTCAATAACCCAACCCTTAAGCAACTTTTGACTAACCCTGATTATATTCGGGAATTATTATGTTATGTACATGCCACTAACCGCTTTGGTTAGTCTGCTTTTTCCATGAACAGTAAGTATCGCTCGCATTGCATTTATCTCACAATTCTTAAACTGGATTATTGAATTTTTGCTATTTCGATTCGGCTTTCGTGTACTAATTAAGGTGATGGTATATATATATATATATATATATATATATATATATATATATATATTTATATATATAATTTGTTTTTCAATAATGATTTCATGCAACTAATAATCACCAAATGAATCGACGTTATACGTGGGCCTTCCTTAGCCGAAGTCCCACTGACGAAAGTGGCTGGCGCGTATAATCTGGAGAGATTGAAGTGCGCCATCATATTCAACTACAACAACAACAACAACATGTATGTGATGTGCGGCTATGTTCAGCTTGTTCAATCTATCTTTGGTTTCTGCGTTCGACTTGAATAAAGAGTTTTACTTTAAAGTTTACTTAGACTGACGTTTCGTCTACTTAATTGCGCTTGGTCTAATTTCCAGATGGGCTACCTTCATTCGGGCTAAATCCTTTTGGTCCACTCTTCATGTGGTCTAATTTGCACCTGGTCTAATAACCAGAAGGTCTAATGACCACTTGGGCTAATTATCACTTGGTCTAATTACCATTTGGTATAATTACCATTTCGTCTACTTTATTTTGTTGTCACTTGGTCTACTACCAGTTCGTCTAAAGTCAGTTTGTGTAATTCCCAGTCAGTCTAAAACTAGTTGGTCTACAGGCATTTCGTCTAAAATCCACTTGGTCTAGTATCCATTTGGTTTACATGGCATTTATATGGTCTAATGTGTAGTTGGTCTAACTTTCATTTAGTCCATTTTCCATTTAGTCTAATTGCCAGTTGGTCTAAATGCCAAATTGTCTCAACATCACTTTGTCTAATTATCACTAAGGCTAATTGCCTGTTGGGCTATTATTCCCTTTTCGTCTACGCACCTACCAACAACACTATGAGTCATTTTGTTGGCCGTCCCTGTAAAAAAACACAAATATTTTCAGCTAAATGTCAGTCAATAACCAAGGTTTGAAAAGTTTTGACAGCTATCAAAACATTTTATGATATGGAAAAGTATATAACAAAGATGAATCTTAAAGAAGATAAGCTTGAGAAGAAATTGGTTTCATTTCACGAAATGTTTCTGAGAGTCTATGTTCTCTTTGCCTGTTTTGTACGTAATATAGTATTTGTACACAACGTATATTTTGTCAAACTATCCAATACACCGCTGTGCGGCTGCATATTATGTTATATTATGGTATACTCTATTCTCCAAGTATTGACATGACAAATCATGAAGAAAAAAAAACATATATATGTACGATCTTTTGTAAAAAATTGTTATGTTGATGATGAATGAAGGAAACCCTGCGGAAAAAAATCAGTCAGTCAATAAAAATTGCTGCTCGATCGCTCCGCTTGCTCGCATAACATAATTTGACTCAGGGAGGGGGGGGGGCACAAATTCATTGTTTACCAAGGGCGTCATAATACCTAGGTACGCCACTGCTTTAAAAGAAGAAAAAGAAGGCAGTGAACAAGTATAAAAAGCGGCATTTTCGTGCGTAGCAGAACACAATTTTTGGGTGATTGGAAAGGTGGGGGGGGGGGACATTGTGCGGTGCCAGGTAAAAATGCCAGAGGAAAAAATGCCAGAGGTAAAATGCCAGAGGAAAAAAACGCCAGAGGTAAAAATGCCAGAGGTAAACACGCGATGGGTGATGTCAGGAACAAAAAGTAAAGAGGCAAAATATGCCAGCTGCATACTAGGAGAATATAGGTGAAAAATCAAGGGGTGAAATATAGAGAAGGTCTAGAATCAGACCTGACATCTGCTTATTTTACTTTTTAGACTATTTGGTTTGACCGCGTTGGACTATGGACTCCAGACCCGGCTTTTTTTTAATCGACGTACGATTTCATTATCCCGAATGGAATTTGGAACGAGAAGGAAGTCTGTAACTGAATTTTAGGTTTCGAGAAGGAAAAGGAGGTATGCAAAAATGACATCACCCTAATGTGGGACAGTCCTTTTGTGGGTAAATATGAACCTTTTCGGAATTATGAACCTTTGGATAAACGAACCTTCGGAATAATGCAACAAATGTTCGGAATTTTGAACCCCAGGCATGGGGAATTATTGTTTCGGAAATACGAACCTTCGGAATAACGAGATGCCCCCGCATCATGATACTAGCTGTATAACTTAAGGACACAATACCTGTACCTGTAGCAGGGGCCTGTGAGCCGGGGGTGCGGGGGTGCTGCAGCACCCCTGCAATTAGTTAAAAAGTAGTTAAAAAGAAACCCTAAAACGCTGAGGATTTTTTTTTTTTTTTGCTCACAGCACCTCCAGTAACAAAATCGTTCCCAGGCGCCTGACCTGTAGTAAAATAACTTGTACCAACTGATCTTGAATAGTTGGCTTTTCGTTATCTGTACTTGTACCTGCACTTTTTTTTCTTGTTCAGTTCTCCCTTCTTCAGCAAATGTACAGGCCGTCACACAAACATCGGGCGTTACAGCCTCGTCAACATTAATACGGGGGGAGGGCTCATGTACATTAAGTTATAAACAAGATGCAAATATAACACGATAAAAACTACTTTCGAAAAATAAACTGAAAACAATTTCAATAGCCCTGTCTATCACCTTTAGAAATGTGTGAAAATTACAAAGGTGTATTACATAATCCGAACCTGATTTCTACGGGCAGTACAATAGGCATTTGAAATTGCCTTTGAGTTTATTTTCCGAAAGTAGTTCTTTTCGTGTTATATATTCAAACTGAATTAAATGTGAAAAAGGAATATAATATAAAAATGGTCGTAAGGGTCTTGGGTCTATTTGATTTGATTTTAATTATTTTCTTCTGCATGTTTCACATTTTACAAAGGTATAGGCATAATTCGACTTTAGTATAACAAATATAATTACAATCATATTTGGGGAAACAATCAGCATAAAATGAATAGGCGGTAGTAATTAATCATAAATTAACCTTTGCCAACTTACTGATATTTTAATGAAAAGCAGAAGATGGACTGTCACTATAAGCAAGTGCTTGATGATGTGGCAACCCAATCATATTCAGATAATTATTTTTTTTGCTGTGCGGAACGGATGACAAATTATATTATGACAATTATACTTTCCCCTTAGAATTATTTTAAACTGCATGATACGTTTTTAATGGGAATGATGAAAAAAGGGGTTGGGGGCTAGTGCAAAAAAATAACTAAAAGTGAAAGAAAGTTGATGCAGAAACAAAGTTGATATGAGATTTCAGTAATCTAACTACAAACTTTAAGCTGATTCAGTGTAACCCGATAGCAATCTTTCTTTATTCCTAGCTTTAAAAGCGGTGAGGTTTTGACAAGATTTGATGGAATCCGGTAATGCATTCCATATATCTGAACCATGATGTCGTGGGTGGGTGGAGGGGGGGGGGTACTAGCATTTTTTTTTTCTGGCATTTTTTCCTCTGGCATTTTTACCTCTGGCATTTTTTCCTCTGGCATTTTTTCCTCTGGCATTTTTACCACTGGCATTTTTACCTCTCGCATTTTTACACCGAACCCATTGTGCCCCTGCCAACGAGCGAGTTAATTTATGTTTCAGATGCACAAATAATAATAATAATAATAATAATAATAATAATGATAATAATATTAATAATAATAATAATGATGATGATGATAATAATAATAATTGTATACTCTTCTTTCTTCTTCTTTCTTCTTTTTTTTTCGTTTTTTCCTCTCTCTCTCTCTCCCTCTCTCTCTCTCTCTCTTTTGGTCACTTGAAAAATCATAGGGGGCAACCGCCCCCTCTCCCCACCCCCCCCCCCCACCCCCGCGGTAGCGCCGCCCCTGAAAAATAACAGTTTGCATAGCTCAAAAGAACTGGAGAAGCTTAATGGCAGAATATTTATTTCGTGATAATTATGACAAAAGTGTGACCTTTCAGCAGGAACTTAGCGAGAGCTGGGGACACAGTGCCCAAAAGTTTAATAATATTGCAGCAATAAAGGTATCCCAGGCCCGAAGCTTGCTCGCTACGCTCGCTCGCACTCACTTATTGGAACTCATGACAGTAACATAAAGTCTTATCTATCTCTTTTATTGAGAGATTGTGCTTGAAATTAAACGCTTTTGCGGCATCTTCGTCAGTAATGCAAGCACCATGCATGACCTTCAACAAGAACATTGTATTTTTGGTCGCTCGCTTGCAAGTTAGGAGTAGAGCAGAATTGCATATTATGCAAAGATTAGAAAATGTATCCTTAAAATTTCATGTGTGTTAAATAAAATGTAGGGGTACAGCAATGTATCAAAATGCCATTTTCCATTCTTGTCTTCACCCTTTATAATTAAGTTTCCCCTTTTCCAAAAAAAAGGTATCCAGTTCGTTGAAACCCCAAGTCTGTGGGTCGTCTTACCCCTCCTATGAAAATACCCTGGTACCACCCTAGCTTTTATTGACTACTTCAAGAAACATTTGTACATCGGATATCAAATAAGAAACATGAATAACCGATTATCAGCCCAACAAACGTATGAATGTTTAAATTACTAAAAAATTATACTAAATAATTGATTTTAATAAATTAATTAATATGCAAACTGTAGGGATATTGATTAATCTTGATATATGCAGCAGTTAAGTGATTAATTCTTTAAATGCACATTTACGTAGATGACTTCTTTGAAGTTTCATTTTTTAAGTTTCATTTCCCTGTCCTTTCTCAATTTGCTACTAAATGGCCAGAAGAATAAATAGTAATTAGACCAAAATGGTCATTAGACTATAATTAAGAAAATTAGACCAAATGATAAGTAGCCTAACTTGGTTATTAGACGAATTGGATGTTACACCAAATGGTCATTAGACCATATGTGACCCTCCACCACAAAACGACCAATAAGTCTCAATGGGAGTTTTAGAGTAAACAGCTGAAATAGGTGGTTTGGGGTTGAAAATATTATTTTAATTTGTTTGTATTTTCTGAAAGTTCATTTATTAATCTACCATCTGACAAAATTTCAGGTTAAAATACATTGTTAAAATATGTTTTTACTCTCACTCAAAATGACCATGTTTTCTAGGGCATTCAAACTCTGTGTGTCAAGTTGCTGGGATTGAACTTCACATCGCTTTTCTGGTACAGCTTAAGCCCGGAGCACACTGCACGATCTGACTACGATGCGATTTTGGGAAAAGTTGTTATAACATTTGATATGAACCTTCAAACATGTAAAATCTTCGTGATCAAAGTTCTGAATAGTATGAATACTAAAATCGAAATTCCGGGCTACTGCGAGCCCCCGTGTAGGTATAAAAGCGAATTCAATTCCAAATCGTAGTAACGTCATACCAATCTTGCGATACACTAAGATTTGAAGCCAATTTGGCCTTTACTCTAACCAGAAGAATTGCAGTTAACCAAAATTTCTATATTAGTATTCGTATCATTATTCCGAACTTCCAATGAGATAATTTCACTTTTTTAAACTTTCACATTTAATGCAAACTGCAATTTGTTCGAGAATCGGGTCGCAGTCGGATCGTATAGGGTGCGCCGGGCTTTAAAAACTTTGCGCTGTCTGATATTCAAAATCAAGAGCAACAAAGAAATATATCTATTCTGAAGGTGTGGAAAGTTTCAACCCAATCCAATTAGTACTTCACGGTGTATGCTAGGGAGTTTTGACTCAACCTCTTGTGAGACTAACAATAGGACACAGATTAGGTGTAGTTTTTCAACGTAAATAAACTACAGGGAGGTTGATCCGAACGCACTCCTAATAACAACACAGTCACAACAGTAAGTGCAATTCCAATCCGGTTTAATTGAACGTAAACGTTGAACGTCGTACGGAGTATAACGTGGAACATAAACGTTGAACATAAGTCACGTGTCATATGAAGTGTGGAATGGAGCGTATAGGGTGGAGAGTATACAGTGGAGTGAAGATTAAAGCGTATATAGCAGAGTGTTTAGTGGACGTGGTTCGCGATTGTTTGGCCTCTGGATTTCCACAAATGGCATAAAGGTTCCAAACATAAATGATGATGTTGGCCGTTGGACTTTCCTTTGTCTTAGTGATTGGCCTATGGTGATGAGTTGGCATCTTCTACCAGCCTCAGGACTAATTTGCATGTTTGGACTAGCTGAGATAGGGTTGACCAACTGTAGGCCTATCTCACATTGTGGGAATTGTTACTAGGGGAAAGTATGGGTCTTGGTCCAATTGGGTCTTCTCTACATCAACTGGGTAATTTACATAGAGACTCATATTCTGATAGTTTTAATCTTTTAGTCTAGACCCATTTGATTCATGCCGCAACATACCGGCCCCAATGAGCTATCAATTTAGATCATTGCTAAATTAATTACCAAGCGGCATACATATTAAATCTGATTACATGTGTACATCATTTCATACTTCTTCCCTAGCGTGAGTGAAATTCAATTAACATCGTAACATACAAAGTATAAGATAGGAAATAGCAAGAGTATATATGGTGGCAGTGGAAAAACGGTGGTCATCTGTTCCCGCTCGTTATTATTGTTTCACTGCTGAGTTATCATCATCATCATCGTCGTGATCGTCGTCTTCATCTTCGATACATAACATATGAGTTATATGTATGGACGTTTCCAGAATCATTTTCATCACCACTGATATTTCATTGAACGCTCTCCCGTTTTCCTGCAACTTTATTTTCCTGTGTTCCCGACATGAGTGCCCGCCCTTATTGCTCCCGCGTCTGCGGCATCCCTCTGATATCCTGTACCCCGTGTGATATCGTTGCAGTGTCTCTGTTCATCTCGTCATCATCGTCGTCATCACATCATCATCATTTATTCTACATGTCCTGAATTGCGGATGAGTTGCTGTTTGTTGCAGTTGTGTACATACACAGTACAGTTTGTACAAAGAACGCTATCCTGGTTCGCATGAAATGTATCATTTTGTTCCTGATGTGTTCCTGAATTCCTTGTTCCTGTGATCCTGCATCTTCTCCTCCTGTCTTCCTGGCGTGTTCCTATTCTTCCTGCTCCCCGCTGAGTCTTCCTGAGTTCCTACTCCTCGTGGATGCTTTGTTCCTGTCTTCTTTCGTCGTCGTCTTCACTCACTGCTGCTTCTTCATCGTCCTCATCTCTTCTCAACGCCCAGTGAGGTTGCCTATCTACGCCCATCAACTATACGCCATGCCCATGCTGTACATCATCCTCCAGGTTTTTCATATATTAAATGGACTCTTTTAGGCTATTTTTCATGTATCATTGTCGCGTAGTTTAGTTATTAATGTTTAATACATGTTTTCAGAAGAATATTTCGGAATTGTTTGACATCACGCTCATTTAGATTGTATTCTTCCCAACGCTTTGACTCCAATTGACTCAATTTTAGTTGTGTTGTATTATTAGTATATTTTAATTCCTCATTTTTATATAATTAATTTTTAGTGTAATTTTATTAAATTTTTGTCTTCACCATAGCAGTATATCAGGTAAAGCATATCCCCCACTAATTGAGTGACTTTGGTGTGTTTGATTGCGTGGTGTGCTTTTGATACGCATTACTGGCTTTTGTATAGTTTTTTTTTTTTTTTTTTGTTTATGCGAGACGGAGAGAGGGGATGTTGCTCCCTCCCTCAGGCTCTCCCTTTCTCCTCTTTTTTCTACTGATTTAGAAGACTAATCATGTTGAAATATATACCAGGTTGGAGGAGAGGTGTTATAGACAGGTATGATGCATTCAGATTGTTTT
Source organism: Heliocidaris erythrogramma (assembly GCA_025617745.1). Classification (NCBI taxonomy): domain Eukaryota; kingdom Metazoa; phylum Echinodermata; class Echinoidea; order Camarodonta; family Echinometridae; genus Heliocidaris; species Heliocidaris erythrogramma. The sequence goes on from CM046859.1 coordinate 10,010,911, forward strand.
GTGACGTTGGCATTCTACATTATGCTCACAAAAGGTCAAAACATGTTTCGAACAAGTACAATTTAAATCATTAAAGCATGTAAAACGTTTAGGTTCTAGAATTAACTATTATCATAATTCGGTAGCCACCTTCCAAACGGAAATACACCAGGCAGAAACCAGAATTTTTAATCTTTTAATATTATCCGGTGATGTGGAAACTAATCCCGGCCCAAATTATAAATTCCCATGTGGAAAATGTGAAAAACCTGTTAAGAATAATCAAAATGGCCTTTTGTGTGCTACTTGCTGTAAATGGCATCACACTAAATGCCAAGATATAAGTGTACGTGAGTACACAAGATTGTACCATAACCCCAATGAAAAATGGTTTTGTTTGAATTGTTCCTTACCCTCATTTTGCGACACACTATTCCCTCACACCAATTCGATCACTGAATATGCTCAAACTAATACGCATACCTCATCATTTTCAACCAATGTAGAAGAAACACCTTTATACGAGAGCTTCGACGAAAAGTTTGACGCTAAAGGTCTGCATTTTGCTCATTTAAATGTTAGATCTATTTTGCATAAGATTTCTGAACTTCGACTTTTATTTTCAAAAAATAAACTGTTATTGCAATTACTGAAACTTGGCTAAACTCGTCTGTAAACGATGAAGAAGTCTGTATTGATGGATACTGTATTTTACGACGAGACTGAGTTCTTGGTCAAGGAGGTGGCGTCTGCCTTTACATAAGAAATGATATTGTATTTAACGTAAGGGAAGATTTAATTTCAGAGAATATTGAATCACTCTGGATTGATATTCTTTTACCAAGGACAAAACCCATTATTTTAGGTGTTTACTACAGGCCCCCCAAAGATAATATGTTTCTTAATTCACTCTCCGACACTTTTGATAAATTGTCAAAAGATGATGAGGTTATAATATTAGGGGACATGAATATTTGCCTTTTGCGGAAGTCTCCATTATCAACAAAATATGAAAGCATATTAAATTTAAATGGCTTTAGCCAACTGATAAAACAACCAACTCGAATAACACAGACCACTTCTTCTCTTATAGACCACGTTATAAGCAGTAATAGAGAGAACATATGCCAAAGTGGAATTATCGACTTGGGCATAAGTGACCACTCTCTAACCTATTGTTCAAGGAGGCTTGTTAGGCATTTGTACGGGAATCACAGAACTATAACAATAAGGAAAATGAAATATTATGATGTAGGTGATTTTAACCTAAAGTTATCTCGAGTTGATTGGTCGAGAATAACAGAATGTGATGAAGTAAATACGGCTTTAAAGATACCTTTTGATCTATAGTTAATATATGCGCACCTCTAAAACAAGTAAGAATCAAACAAAGAACTGAAAGGTGGATGAACAATGAAATTATTACGTTAATTAGAGAGAGAAATAGCGCTTACAAAAGTATGAAAAGTGATATTGAAAATCCAAATCTTGCAACAAAATACAAACAGCTGCGGAATATAGTACAACGGAGTGTGAAAAGAGCCAAATTCGAATATTTTCAGGATAAAATTGAAGAAAACAAACATGATTCGAAAAAGCTGTGGAAAAATCTGAAGGGTTTAGGTTTAAAAAGTAAAGGGAAAAGTGCAAAAGAAACTGTTGTCTATGTTCAAGGAGACTTGTGTCATGATAAATTAAAGATAGCAAATGAGTTTAATAATTATTTTACGACGGTGGCAGATAGGTTAGCCAGTGAATTACCAGAAAACACAAATGAATTTCATCCCGATAGTGATATATTTCAAAAGTTTTACGACGAGAAAGGTGTCTCAAAAGATAGCTTTCATTTCTCTCCAGTCACCGAAAAGTTTGTTTTAAATGAATTAAGCAAGTTGAACATTTCGAAGAGTACCGGACTCGATATGATACCCGCCAGATTTTTGAAAGATGGAGCAAGGAACGTGTATGCTCCTTTAACTTACATAATCAATTTATCAATTCTGTCATCTACATTTCCTGATGAAATGAAAATTGCAAAAGCAACACCGTTGCATAAGAAGAAGGAAAAAAACCTATGTTGGTAATTATAGACCTATAAGTCTTTTAAGTGTGGTTTCAAAATGATTAGAAAGATCCGTGTATGTTCAAATAGATATATTCAAATATTTTCAAGAAAATAAGTTAATCTATGCACTTCAATCAGGCTTTCGAAATGGATACTCAACTGATACATGTCTAATTCATCTATTAGACTTTGTTAGAAAGGAAGTTTCTCTAGGACGTTTTGTCGGAATGGTTCTACTCGACTTACAGAAGGCCTTTGATACTGTAAATCATGAAATTCTGTTAACGAAATTAGAAGTGATGGGTTTGGATTTAGTATGCATTAGATGGCTTAGGTCTTACTTGAATAATCGTCGTCAGGTGGTAACTATGCAGAATGTAATATCAGATTCACGACCTATAAAATGTGGGGTTCCGCAGGGGAGCATTTTAGGTCCTATTCTTTTCATGTGTTATATAAATGATATGTGCATTTGTGTTAAAAACTCAAAATTACTCCTATACGCCGATGATAGTGTGTTATTATTTTCTGATCCGAATCCTAAGGTAATTGAAGACAAATTAAGTGTAGAACTGTCAAATTGTGTCAAATGGATGACAGACAATAAGCTCAGTTTACATCTAGGGAAAACTGAAAGCATTTTGTTTTGTTCGAAAAGACAATTAAAATATTCAGGTGACTTTAAAGGTTTACTAAATTAGAGAGAAAATGGGTGCTCTTTCCATGTAGTTTTGCCTTCTAATCACGAATCTGCCAATCGATTGTCCAAATTATGTCTCGTTTTGGCGAAAAAGGGGGAAAATTAGAGGTTTTGGGACCGTTCCTTAAAAATCGTGAGCTGATTGGCTAACCCCCAAGTGACGTATGAAAAGTAAGAGGCACAAGATCTGCAGGCTGCAGCATATAATACTGTACACAGAATGCGGTATTTGACCCCTCTGTTCAATGGACAATTTATGAAAAAAGGAAATTAATCAATATAATCTTAGGAGTGAATAATCATTAGCAATATATTTTCTACAAGATCAGAAAACGCCTTTGCCCAAATATACAGCTCTTGTTTTGTTTTTAGCTTTTCATTTGAACAATGTTCTTATCCATCTGAGCTTGCCGAACGAAAGTTTTGCATTGGTCATAAACGCGTGCACAGCCGTTTTATGCGTCTGTATATAATTATGTACAATGTCCTACACATCTTTAGTACGGCAGTGACTATGTTCCCCTCGTACATAGCGACTGGTGAACGCTTTTGTTTTGTTTATTTCACACGGCTTTTTTTTCTTTTACTTCGCTTTACATAGTACGTTAGTACTGACTTAGATTTTGGCTGAATTCGAGTAACTTATGTAGGCCTAGAGAGAGGAAAAGTGCCCGCGATTCCGAGTTGGAGGACTTTTCTGAGCCATGCAGATACGAAGTCTGATTTATCAAATGATTTATCAGACACCGAAGGCAAAGAAGCTCGAGTGGCAAGGGGAAATTCGACCATATTATATATTTGAACCCCTCGCAGAAATACGGTGAAGGGCAACGGGTGCAGAAAGAATATTATAGTTGGCGTGGTTTATCGTCCCCCAAATTCTAATGTTAATGATTTCCTAGTGTATTTATCTGGCTTGTTTCATGATCCCATTTTCATTAACAAAGACTGTTTTATCATGGGAGATTATAATATAAACTTATTGAATAATGATACTCGCGTTTCTCATGACTTTCTTGAAACATTTTTAGCCGCCTCGTTCTTGCCCCTTATCTCTAAACCTACCCGTGTCTCAAATAATTCAGCCACCCTTATTGATAACATATTTTCTAACGTCATCCCTCATCCTAACTCGCATATTATTCTTTCTGACATTACAGACCACTATCCCATTATGACTTATTATAATATTTCACAATCTGCCTTTAACCCCCGTTCCCATCACCTCCGGCGTAAAGTCACTCATGAAAGTGTTGCTCGTCTAGGAGCTAGTCTTGAAAACACAAATTGGTCGTCTGTTTATAATGATAATGACGTTGATTCAAGTTATGAAAATTTTTTGCCATATCTTAAATGAAAAGCTAGATAATTGTATTCCTTTACAAAGAGATAACCGTAATAACTACAAGAAATCTCCTAGACTCCCATGGATCAGCAAATCGCTTCTACGTTCAATTAACAAAAAGAATACTCTATATTATAAATATAAATCCACTGGTACAGATATATCATGCAAGAAATACACTACATATAAAAATGCTTTACTGTCAATTATTCGTTTTGAAAAGAAGAAATACTTTGTAAATCGATTAGCATTACATAAACATGACATGCAAGGAACTTGGAAAATTTTAAAACAAGCAATGAATGTATCGAATAATAATAGTAATATTACTCAAATAAAATGTAATAATGAATTTATTGAAGACCCTCTCACCATAGCTAATATTTTTAATAATCATTTTACCTCGATTGGAGACAACCTTGCGCATAATATTCCTCCATCTAATAAAACTTGTGCAGATTTTTTAGGTCCTCGTATTCCAAATTCCATATTTCTTAATCCAACACACAAATCTGAGATTATATCTTTCGTTTCTCACCTAGACAATAAGAAAAGCTCTGGATATGATGGGTTTAACAATTTCATTTTAAAACGTATCATTCTTTTGATAGTTGACCCGTTGGTTCATATATTTAATTTGTCATTATCAAATGGTCAATTTCCCACGCCTATGAAAATTGCAAAAGTTATTCCCCTTTATAAAAAAGGAGATGCACTAGATGTTAATAATTATCGCCCCATATCTCTTCTTTCTGTTTTTTCAAAAATTTTGGAAAAAATAATTTACACTCGAATGGTTTCATTTTTTAAAAAACACAACATACTCTCTGACACGCAATTTGGTTTTAGGGAAAAACACAGTACTGTACATTCGTTATTATCTTTTCTTCAAAAAGCAGCCCATTCCATTGATCATTCTTCACATATGATAGGTATTTTCCTGGACTATTCCAAGGCCTTCGACACGATAAATCACGACATTTTACTTTATAAACTTGCTCATTATGGTGTTCGTGGGATGGCCTTGGAGTGGTTCAGGAGCTATCTTTCTAACCGCAAGCAATTCGTTTATTTGAATGACCAGTCATCTGAATTATGTAGCATAACATGTGGAGTGCCACAAGGAAGTCTACTTGGTCCATTATTATTTATCATATACATTAATGATTTCTCTAGATCATCTGATATTTTATCATTCGTTCTTTTCGCTGATGATACAAATCTATTTTTTTCTCACAAAGATCCCCTTTCACTTGCTAAAATAGTAAATAATGAATTGAATATGGTTTTACAATGGATACGAGCTAATAAATTATCGCTTAATTTTCAAAAAACAAAATATATGCTGTTCAGCAATTCTATAAATGTTTTACCCCTTAATATATATTTTGGAGAAACTTTACTGGAATCTGTATCTTCCATTAAGTTTCTAGGAGTAACTGTTGATAACAAATTATCATGGAAAGATCACATAGACAAGACATGCAAAACAATATCCCGCAACATTGGTGTCATAAATAGAGTCAAATCACATCTCCCGTTAGAATCTTTATTAATACTATACTATTCTATGATCCTACCTTATTTAAATTACAGCTTGCTAGCCTGGGGCAGTGCACATTCGACCTTTCTGGAAAGAATACTATTATTACAAAAAAGGGTCATTCGCATTATTTGTAATTCTAATTTCCGTTCTCATTCTGATCCTTTGTTCCTTAAAACTAAGATATTAAAGATAAATGATTTATACCTTTTTCAATTAGGACAATTTATGTATAACTATAACAAAAATTGTTTACCATCCATTTTCAATGATATGTTTTTTAAAAATCAGTCCGTCCACACTTACCCAACGAGACACAGTGTTGAATTCCATCTACCCCTTTTAAGAACACACTTTGCCCAAAGCACACTCTTCTATAAAGGCCCACAATTTTGGAACAACTTAAATAATGATATCAAAAGTTCACCATCTATTTTTTCATTCAAAAGAAAATTAAAATCATTCCTATTACAATCGTACACTGTCTCATGATTAATTTCCAAGATTCCAACCTACTTGTTTCATTTTGTCTTAGGTCATCAAGTTTTTCACAATCTACTGTAGGTGGGTGCTTCTATCCACCTCTCTCCGCTTCCTTTATTAATTTTGCTTCATTTTGAACTTGTGTATGCAGCCTTCTCTCTCTCTCTCTCTCCCTCTATCTCTCTTATTACATCTCCGTCTTTTCTCAACTATTATATTTTGTTGTGTTTGTTTTGTTTTGTCTTGTTTTCTCTTGTTTTGTCATGTACCGTCCTATCATGTATATCGTCCGAATTCCACCAGGTTCATATCCCATAGAAATTATGCGTTGCGTCTCTGTTGGCCTCTTAACATATTTTATAACCTAACAACGAGTGAAATTCAGTGATCAGTTTTGCTTTTTTTTTGTCTTATTTTTTACTATGTTAATATTCTTTGAGGGATCCATGATTTACAAGCAATGCTTTTTAGTGGATTCCTCCATTTCCGCAGAGAGTAGAGGAAAAAAAAAAGAAAATGCAATGTTTTTTTTTTTTTCCTCTTAATTATAATAATGTTATTTTCCATTCATTTAATTGTCATAATTACTGGTTATCGTGTTATTTTGTTAAAATGCACTTTGATATGTACCTTTCTGTTGGAAATGAAAATAAAATTGAATTGAATTGAATTGAATTAAGTAACTCCAGTGAGCTCCAACGCGTTCGAGCTCCCTGGTGTTACGGGTGAAGTAGACCGAAAATTCTGTCTCTCGTTCGTTAGTCGTCTTAACTAACGAAAGAGAGACAGAATTTTCGGTCTACGGGTGAAGCTGCTGCAGCTGCTGTCGTTGAAAAACAGATTGGAAGACTTGACTCCAAGTCTGATCGTTGGAATAGCTGAATCTTTTAGCTAGCTTATCCTTCTCTTCATGTCAAATTCTGAATACAGGCCAGGATCCTCAAATCATCTTCAGCAAAATGATCGCTGCAGATTAAACTCCACTCACTTGACCGGCCCTTGCCACTCTGCCCGTGTGAGCTTTACATTTGCGACCCACAATTGCCGTAGATTTTCATCTTTAGGAAAATGATGTAGGCTTTCACCATCTTTAGGGGTCTTGCTACAGCCCGCAACTATACACCGATTAGGCATTATTGATGAAACTGTGTCCCAAAATCAAAGTTATTGTGAGGAATTAAACACACGAAAATACGCAATGCAAATGGTCGATGCGGTGAATATCATGCGCGCACGATATAGGTTAGTGGAATATTTTCCCTTACTTTTCATGCGTCACAGATCACGTGATCACGATGTCGCTTCGATGAGTTTTTTTAGGGGCGGGGCTTATGACTGTGTAAATCAGCAAAAATGTACTTTTCAAATGATTATAAAATATGACTGAATGCATAATAAATTGTGTGATGGATATTTTTTAGCTCCTGATGACACCTTCCTACGAAAAATGGGCAATTATTTTTTTTTATTTTAGTGACCCTTTAAGGTTATGATGAACAATCAAGTGATTGAAAGAAAGGAGTCTGTAAAATATCTGGGATTGACTTTAACGAGTGATCTTTCGTGGACAGATTTTGTAGACTCCATTGCCAAAAAAGCTAATACACGCTTAAAATTTTTATATAGATATCAAGCTTGTTTGAATAGGAAGTCAAGGCGTACTTTATGTTTTACTCTAATACAATGTCTATTTGATTACGCCAGTGCTGCTTGGTATTGCAGTCTGGGTAAAACCGATCAGAAAAAGTTAAACATAATTCAAAATAAGATTGTAAGGTTTATTAATGGTTCAGGACCGAGGACTCACGTTGGGAACAATGAACTTGCGGAAGCAGGTCTCCTCCATATTGATCTAAGGTCAAAACAATTAATTTTACATCATGTTCATAAGATCTATTATTCTAATGAAAATCACTACATAACCGACAATTTTTCTCGTGTGTCAAATCGGGCAAATCGGAAATTCTTTTTACTTCAATGGTATTCATTTTTGGAATTCTCTCCCAAAATATGTTAAAACGGTGCAAAATTTTACGCACTTCAAAAGTGTCTTAAAACAACATCTAAAGAACGAGTCCCTCGAACTCGAACATTGATTAATCAATAGTGTTGTAGGGTTTGTTCCCTCAGTTTTGATTCTCCTTTGGTGCTTACGTGTTGCAAATTGTTTTGTTGTTATATATTTTGTGTGTATAGTTTTCATAATGATAATGCTTGGTTAAGTGTATAATTTGTATTCAGTATTCACGATTTAATCTTGTCGTATTTTATAATGTGCTTAATTATGTTCATTGGAAATAAGCCTTTTCGGCTTTCATGGGCTATCCTGTCATGATATGTCATGTATATTATCTAACGAATAAAATCAATCAATCAATCAATCAATCATCAGGATGCCTGACCCTGTCCCCGACCAATCCAATACCCCTCTGATCATGATGGTTACGTGACTGATCTGCTCACGCGCCTTGATTTTGCATTTGAATCTGCAGCTCAATGCACATCATCTGCACATGACTTGCAAAAGCAGCATTATGACGCACATGCGCGCTTCATGCCTTACACGGTCGGTGATTTAGTTTTCATAACAGACCCTGCCAATGCATATGACAAGCTTGCATCCCGCTGGAAAGGACCATTTCGTATTGTCTCATGTCACCCCAATGGTGTTATTTATACCATTGTTGACCATACTCTACCATCTGCACGCCCCAAAGCGCTACACTACAATCGACTTAAACCTTATCTAACACCAAACCCACCACCAGTCCACCCACAACCGGATAGCTACCCACCCCTCACCACTTCATGCGACACCCATGCCCCATCGTCATTCATCCTCCTATAAAGATAACTGTCTTAAACCTAGGCTAAGCTAAGCCTATGCTAGCTATTATGTATCCATTTCTTTGAGAATTGTGTTCCAAAATCCAAAGGTTTGGCCCAGCTTGTATATGTGAAGGTGTTAATTATGTGTGTGGGCAGTGCACTAAAAAATAAAAGGCCTCAATCAATAAGCACTACACTAAGTGCACATGATTTTTTAATAGTACTGTAATGGCAGTGATTGTACTCTTTATAAAGCAATAATTAATGATTCACTTCTTATTTAGGCCTTGGTAATGTAGCGTATAAACTTTAGAGGCTTTTGCTAAACAGTCGGGTAACGTCGCGTCGCGTTGGTAGAAATTTTCGAACATTTTTCAGGAAGGTGTCTTCAAGGGGACAAATTGAAAAAGAGTCCATCTCAGTATGATTTTTCCCGTTTTCAGGCTAAAAACGACAAACAAGGGAATAAAGAAAACAATAGAAGGATAATGCAAAGAAAAACATGAATTATAAAGAGAGAATAGAAGGGTAGGAAGGATGGAAGAAAATATGATGAAAGGAAACAAAGAATACAACAAAAGGAAAGTTGGAAAGTAAAAATAAGTGGATAAAAACAAAGAATAACATAAAGAAAGATAGAGACATAAATGATAAAAGGATAAGGATATTAAGAGTAACATAAGGAAAAAATAGAAGAGAAGATGATAATTTGAATAAAGGAATAACAACGTAAGAAAAGATGAAAGGAAAACAAAATGATAGGATAAAAGCAAAGAATGTTTTAAGGAAAGTAAGTAAAGATGGGAAGCAGAAAATGATTTTAAAAAGAATAATATGAAAGATAGAGAGAGAAATGATAGGATAAAAAAAGTTTAACTTATATAAAGAAAGACAGAGAGAGAAATGATAGAAGGATAAAGATTAACGTGAGGAAGGTGGGGGAGAAAATGATAACAGGAAACAAAGAATATCATAACGAGAGGAAGGATGGAAAGATAATTGATAGAAGGATAAAAGCAAGAAATGACAAAGCGAGAGATAGAGAGAAAAATGATAAAAAGATAAATATAAACATGAAGAAAGGTGGAAGAGAAGATGATAAAAGGGAACAAAGAATAACAAAGTGAAGATGGAAAGCAATAAAAAAAAGAGGATAAAAAGAATAAATATAAACAGTAACATTATGAAAGATGGAAAACAAAATGATAAAAGCAATAAAAGAATAACGTAATGAAAGGAAAGGTGGAAAGAAAAAATTAATAAAAGGATTAAAAACAACTGAATTAGTAATTACGCGATGCGTAATATATGTCCCCGCCAGAAGTGTAGATCTGTGGAATGGCTGTTAATTTATGTAATTTCTGATAGAACCTTGAAGATAGATGTGAGAAATGAATTATCAAATTAATGTTTTATGATTATAAATGCATTTTCTGTTGATTTTGAATAAATTACAATAAATTTGCATAATTAATGAATTTCAAAATTCTGTGTATAGTGGTTTGACAGCCCCTACCCAGCCCTATCAGATAAAACAATCAGATTCAAAATACGGTGTGAAATAGAGAAGTAGCATTTTTCGTCGATTTTGAATAAATTTGCATAAATTTGCATAATTGATGAATTTCATGATTGTGTGTAGAAGTTTGGAAGCCCCCACTCAGCCCTATCAGATAAAACAATCAGAATCAAAATCGGCCAAGAAATGACGGAGAAGTAACATTTTCTAACTTTTTGAGCACACACGGACGGACGGACACACGGACGGACGGACGGAGGGACGGAAGGACACACACACGCATTTTATCCTATCATTTCTCTCTCTATCTTTCATATTATTCTTTTTTAAATCATTTTCTGCTTTTATCCTATCATTTTGTTTAGATAAAGACAAAAATTGAAATTCTCTATTTTGATCCAACAGGTGCCATTCAACATCATCAATCGGCCGACACTTCATTCAGGGTGCAAAGGAAACAGTATTCACTATAAAGAATCACACTCCCGCATCTACACGTCAACCGTAGTTTCATGCACGCAAATTGATAATAGTGAGTGATGTCACTGGGACCGTTCTCACTTGCCTGTCCTCATTACCCTTGATTAGATAATGAGAAATTGGTATCAATTTTATCAGTAGATGCAACTCTACTATTTACGGCTGAAATTATTCAGATTATACAATTTTGACCTACTCTATAGGGCACACATAAGAAATTCATCCGCTCGCAATGCGGCCGGTGAGGCGGAGCAAAGATTATTTGAAATTAATTGATTAGAAATATTCATATAAAATCGATTGATTGTCCTCAGTAAATTTAAAAAGCGTAAATGGTGTTTAATAGACATACTCTTTTCAATTTGACACCTTAGCCGAAGTTGGCTAGCTTTGTATTATTTTTAAAGGATTTATTTTATCACTGGTGCACTTCCACTGTTTCTATGTGCCAATGGGCTGAAATTTCGGCTAGCCTTGTTTCAGCCTAAATATATTTTTTTAACACCGGGAAAGTGCCCAAATTAGGTACTTTATTTGGGAGATATTTATATTTTGTCTCTATTCTGTGAATTTAAACGATTTCTACCAAGGGGTGTTCAAAATATGATTTATAGACAACCTTCGATCGTTATAACACGTGAGTGAATGGGGCCGTGAATTACTTATGTGAGCCCTTATTGGTCGCCAACAACGAAGGTAGAGGGCGGCAACACTTTGCAGCGTAGCAATACTGCCGCCCTCTACGTTCTTTGTTAATTTGGTCGCCAGTTTCTAGGAGCGTATAATTACGGTATAAAACATGTACAACTTGTGCAAGCACATTTCTTCGCCAAGCAGAGGAAATCAAGAAGAAGAAGAAGGTTAATACTATTGCTTGGTCGCCAGTTTCAAGGTGCGCGGATGTGTTAACGTAAGTGCAGAGAGATCATGTATCGGCGCTCGCTAGCGATACTCCGATACCACTTGACTTAGGCTCTTAGCAGCAAAGATAATGCACATGATATGATGCAGACAGTCCCAGGGCAACCCGACCACTAGACCGAAAGCTTCAGTCTCTGTTCGTCGGGTGTTCCACTGGACTACGTCTTGCTTCACTACACCTCCTTACATAGACTGAACTCGGTCTCTCACTCTGTACCAGGGACTAAGGACGAATTTTCATTTTCCAATAAATACATTATTTTATTAAAATAAACAACCATGACAACTCAGAATGAGAACAACGGTAATATAATATGCTTGAATAAATTTCTTACCCCAAATTCCTCGTCTGGTACACGAATCTGATCATTTGAAGCATGGAAGTTGCACGTCAGTAGCGAGTCGCTGACAGCCTTCTTGGTTATAATCACATGACCCGGAAGTAGGCCTAGTCGGAAGCGTATAGAGATTGTGCAGTCAGAGCGCCACGCGTGATAATTCAGCCGTATTTATTCAGCTCGTATTCATGAATCTTCCGCGTTTATGAATATTCATGAGTAGCGCAAGGGTTTGATTATTCGACGTTCTTAACATTTTTTCTCAGGTTTCATCCATAAATTTAGGATGAATGTAAAGAGGAATATTCCAAGATTCTATATATCTGAAATTCAGAACCATATTCCTGTATCATAACATTGAAAATCAGGCTTACATATTGCCTTCAAAATGATTTTCATTCGTGCGTCTTAGAAGACGCGTAAACACACCTTACATTTCTTGCGTCATTACACTTTTATAATAGGCGTGTTGCTACACTATTTCTCTTCAAAATGAGCCATAAATCAGTATGTATTCTTTTTGAGGACGGTCAGGAACCAAAAAAGTCTATCACCTTGTCATCCCCTTCGTCCGACGAAGAGCGAGTTTCTTGCATTGGCAACAATGCTGCGGTCTGATTGGTCAACGCGTCCTAGCCCTGCTGCGCATTGTGATCAGGGTCAACGAACTTCAACGGTGTGGAAACGACCACCTACAGGTCAGGGTTTAGCGTCGTCTACTTTAGTCGCAGTAACCAAGTATTCGTATATTTATAATGAATGGAGTCACATGAAATAGCTAATAATTAAAGCAGTAGCTGCAGTTCGTCATAATATTCCTAAAAAAATTAATAAATCACCCTCTTTACCTCATTAACGCCATTAATCTAGTCTTCCAGGTAAGTATGGATACGTGTATATTCTCGTGTCCCATATGTGTTTTTCTACGTCGGCTTTACTGCCCCTGTTAACTAAAGTTTGGCATTGGTTGTTAGCCCCAGATTTAGAGGTGAAAATGTTATTCAAATTTTATATTGTAACCATTAGTTAAAGATGGGATTCATGTGTCCCAAATTTCCTACGACAAAACTACTCTGCACATTTTCATGCAATTTTTCCTGGGGGGGGGGGGGGGGGTAGAATGTGTTCAATATTCGAGGGAACACGCAAGTGAGGGAAGGTGTGGGAGGGGGTTACATCCTGCTCCCACACGAGGGAGCTTTTGCATATTTAGAATTGAAAGTGAACGATCTGGTGCACACTTTGGTGGAATTATTTGAAAATCTAAAATCGGAGTCTTAAAAAAAAAGAAAGAAGGGGGATTTGAAAATTTCGGAGGGGGCCAGGGGGGGGGGCAACTGCCCCCCCCCCCCCTGCTGTGTACGGCAGATTTGACATGCAAAGTTCGTGTAGCATTGCCTTAACTGAATCTGATCTTGGCTCTGACTGCCTACCTGTTTCCTTTTTGTCTTTAATTCACTGCCCACACTTTCTCTCATTTGTATTTGCTTTTTCTTCTGTAGTTATCTTTCATTCATTCAATTCAACTCTCTTCCTTTTATAGGTATATAGACAGCAACAAAACAGAATACTGTTGCAACCTCTTGGGGCCCTGACAGGGGGGGGGGGGGGCTTGTTTAGCTGGGGGAGGGGGATTGATATTGGGTCGAGTACATGCGCTGCCCCAATCCGACTCCCCAAGCTTTGGGAGTAAAAATAAAAGGCACCCCTCAGGACCGAGTTGTGTTTAGCATCCATTCTTCAAAAATATCACTTTCACAGTACCACTTTCAACTTGTTTTCTTATCCTTTCATTCTCTTCTCAGAATATTACCCAAACCTTATATATTGCATGCTGGAATAAACAATTTAAATTTGAAATGCAAAACATTTTTATTTAATATCTCTGATATTTCTGTTCTGCCTGAGCATGATAGAACAAATAACCACTAACATTGTAACTCATTTACACAGCAGAAAACACAAAATACATTAGGTAAATATTAAGATGTTTTGAAGCAATATATTATTTTGGAGTAACAAATACATTGATTACTTGTGACTAAGTAAGTCTACAGTACAAGGCAGGCATCCTGGTCGATCCCCGATCCTATTTTTAAATATTAGACATAAATAAATAGAGTCAATATAGTACAAAAAGCAGAACTGATGATCTTGCAAAATATTTCTTTTTTAACATGTCATAAATAAAGGGCATGCAATATATCTGGTAATATAAATAAAGCACCTATAACTTTACAATGATTGCACTATAGAAGGCAGATAACCATCCATAATATCATAATGGATGCTGGAAAGACTGGCACTGATAAATAAACCCCCAAGACATCCATGCACCAACGAGAAAGCCATCAATGTAGCATTAAACAAAAAATAAAATTACCCAGCATAAGAACCATTGAAGCATAAATCTGGATCGTCTCTATTAAAATTGCCTTTTGATAGGTACACAATGAACTATGACTGAGCTTAATAAAAATCTTACCAACAACAGGGAAAGATATTACTACAAAACTTGTAGTTTACAGCAAAGTATATGACATTACAACAATGAAGCATAGTGTGACAACTATCTCCACATAAAAATCACATTGCATGTATGGAAGAAATATAAATCAGCTGCAAGTGGCACAACAGTTTAAGAAATATTATATTTACATATCTTTGGTATGTCAGTTGATATCAACAGATAACAAGGTAGTACATACATACTGACCGAGCTATGTGGACACGTCAGTATTGCAACTTACATGTACTGGCTCTTTATACATGTGCATTTAGATGGTAATTCTTGCACACAAAAAAAATCTATTACTTTTCTATTATGTTATATGATGCGTAACACAAATATACAGGAAGTAATGATTTGCATGGCAGAGCCTTCAAAGAACAAGGAAATAATGTGTCTCGCCATGTTCGTATGCAATCATTTTTGCAGGTAAATTGTAACATTTGACCTCATTTGACCTTTGACCCCCAAATAACATTGAGGTCCCCATAGCATCTACTTGCACCATCCAAGTATGGCTACAAACAGGCAAATGGTTGCAAAGTTATTCAAGTTTTATAAGCATCACGGATGGATGACGGACTGACGGATGCTGCTGAGGATCCCTTAGTCTCACTCCACCTCGGTGGCTCAACAAAAATTTACTCAATATGAAAATAATCTACATAAATTTCTTTATCTAATTCTTTATCTAAATCCTCTCCACTCGATACACTATCAGTGTCACTTTATGGTATCTGTTTTGAACAAGATATTACTAGGTTCTCAAACCATATACATCGACAACCGGGGCCACAGAAACGATTCTCTTTTCTGCATTTGCATAAACGATTTTGACATTTGCTCTTAGCACAAGAACAACCCGTTGTAAGATATAAAACATTGGATTTAATCTTAATCCAATCTTATCAATATTTTCATTAGAGTCCCACTGGCATGTAACATGTACTCCTTCATCATCTTCACATACAAGAAACCTATACAGTTTAATATCTGGATGACTGAATATAGGAGTTTGCACTCTACTCCCAACAGTCTGAACCCAACAGGTTTGAAGCCAATGCAGCCTCAAAGCTGAACTACATGTAGAAGGCAAAAGACCATACACATTTCCAGGATGCCTTTCCAGGATGCCTTTCTTACAACTTCAAGGACCTTCATTGATACTATGAAACAAATCAACTGGAGAAGAATAGTTATGCAAGCATGCACGATTTGTATTGAAGTATACACATAATACCGTCTACCGGTATAAAAGTCTATAAAATGAAAGTAACCTTGTATCACTATCTACATTTAAATTTGTATGATGATATAACGTTTGTGGTGTATCTGAGGATAGTTCTCCAGAAATAAAGGATGCATACTGTAAAAAAATGTTAAAGAATACACGTTTCCAAAATGTGCAAAAAAGGAGACAAAATTGCACCCACTACATACATGTACAAAAAGTGCTTGGATGCATTTCTTTATAGCAATTCTTTTCGCACTCAACTGGGATAAATCTTTTTCTTGCTGCAACTGTTGGAAACTGACTGCATTTTCTGTCTACAAATATTAACAAATTTGTAAAGTGATTATATTCCTCTCTTGTGGCGGTAAGAAGGCAAATGGTATTCCAAACTAATGGATCGAAATACGAGGTTAAGTCACGAAAATTAAAATCAATTACACAAGATGGATTTCTGATGAAATTGTCTCTCATGCATTTACTTTTCAGTGTGCAACTTGCTGTTACATTGACCAAGTATATTTCTAAATTGTGATTCAACACTGTTATTGGAAGAATGGGAACCTTTCTAGTCTTTTGAATTTCCAATACCATCATCAACACCATCACATTTATTCTTTAAAAGCCTCTACTCAAAACAGCTTGAATGCCACACTTCAACAAGATCTGAAGGTGATCTCTGACAAGAAGAAAAAGATTCCTTTCTTTCGTGAGGACTTATGCAGAGTAATTTTTAGTATGAAGGAAAGTCTTAGTTCTTATCAATCTATAGTATGATCGTTGATCTGGCACTTTCGCCTTAAGACTTCTAAAAAGTGTTCATAGGCAGTACTTAACAAAAAACATTTAGTATTCTTACAAATGTTACACAGGTGTAAAATAGTTGCATTAAAGACAATTGATAATACATCTTCTTCATCTCCTGAAGAATCATTTTCTTGGGATTTCAAAGAAAAGCTTTGTTCTAGTTCTTCTAATGACAAACTATCATAATTTTCTCGTAAAGCAAACCTCTGACACGAAGGACATTAAACAGTATCACTTTGTAAAACAAACTGATCATTAAATATCTTTCAATTTAGAAATGCTTTCTTGTGGAAGAGAGCATACAGAAATATTTCCTAGCTTTCAGATGCGTGTCACAGAATGAGCACTGTCCTCAATCCTTATGATTAAAAATCTGTGCTCTGTGCTTTTTACAAAGAGGAATTGACTCTGGAATGGATGTACAGTTAAGGAAAAACGTCAAATTAAAATCCCCGATTGTGAAATAAATATCAAACTCAGATAACCTATCACACATAAGATGACTTTAAAAGCATGGCAAACGTTCTTTCATTCTGCTTTTTTCAGGTGCTTTTTGATCAACTGACTTTATTTTTTTCATATATTTCTGCCGACAGGCATTATACATAC
The DNA here is from genome assembly GCA_025617745.1 of Heliocidaris erythrogramma. NCBI lineage: Eukaryota > Metazoa > Echinodermata > Echinoidea > Camarodonta > Echinometridae > Heliocidaris > Heliocidaris erythrogramma. The sequence goes on from CM046859.1 coordinate 10,028,269, forward strand.
TATCATTTTCATTTATGGCAGAGCAGTTTTCCAAAATATAAGAATTTAATCTGGTAGTTGAAGAGGTTGAAATATGGTGATATCTATTAGACGTTCGACTACAAAGTTGACAAGGACCAGATACACGTTTGTTGCATGGGGTACTCTGACGTTCCTTTACCTCACAAGTAGTGTCATATGCACGTTTACTGTGTGAGGTCCTCGTTGGTTCTACCCCACCAATGATCCTGTTTGATTTGTTTCAACTGTGCTTGGGAATAGTGCTTACATGTTCAACAAAAGAACAAGAACTGTTATGGGTTCCAAATTTACTTGCACTTGGTTGATGAGGTGCATAGTCTGGTGGACGAGTCGGTTGGTAGATGCCATCCCAATGGCTGGAGGGTAGTGGCATGCTGGCAGGAGCTGAAGCAGATGGATGAATACCTACATGGATCGATGGGTGGACAGACGGGTGGGTAGATATTCATTGACAAGTGCTCGAGAGGTGTCCAACGATGCATTCAGCATGTCAGATTGAGAGCTGTGCACTGATGTCTCCGGGAATCCAGAAATACATGACACTTGCTGCACATGACAAGATGGTAGGTGGACCTACAAATAAAACAAAGACAAGATATTTATGCAAACCAAAATTTAAACATATTGCATTAAAAATGACCTCAAATTTTTCAGAAAATTTTTCTTTCTGCTCATGTATAATGTGTAATTTCTGGCATTCTGATTCAAAAGATAATGCAAAAGTGTCTTTGTACTAGGCCTACTATGGGCTAACACAACCAGGTGTATGTGGTTTGACAGTCCATGATTATTTGCTTATTTTATTAATTTCATAAAATACGCAGTGGCTATTCTTATGACGAGTCGTAAGAATAATTTTCCGGCTATTCTTACGTCGCATAGGGTTAGGGTTAGGAAAATGGAGCGTATGTGCATGTTGTAAGAATAGCCGAAAAATTATTCTAACGACGCCGCAAAGTACGAAAATGGAGCGTGTTATGACTCGTCGTAAGAATAGCCACTGCCTTCATTATAACTGGGAATAAATTATTGGCGGGACATTTTGACTAGTCAACAGCAAAATCATATTTAGTTTTTATTCATTTCAAACATTTCTCTCAGGTTTTGTCATTCACTCAACACGTTGCCCACTAGAATTAGAAACAACTTGAGTGCAAAAGAAATATTCAGAGTATCAGGAATACATCATTCATATACCTGTAATATTCCCAGACATCGTAATTCCGAATCCGGCATGTCCGGACAGGTTGTTTATCTGGACAGGTTATTTTTAAACAATTAAATCGAACAACTTTTCATGCAAATTGTCACAAATCTTTCACAGGATAGGTTGAAAATCATGTGCATTGGCAAATATTCAGTGGATTTCCTTTTAAGTTTTTATTGTTACTTGATCATGTTGATGCACGTTTTTTGTAAAATCAGATGGCAAAATTGACAGACTAATTTTGTTTAACATACATGACACTCATAGCTACATTCCTATACTTCGTGTGTATAATGTAGGCAGTCATACACCTCATCTTTTTAAAACACCACTGCACAAAAGTGACCAATATTCACTCAAAATCGGCATTTAATTTTCAAAAACCGACCCCAAAATATCCAAGAAATACAATAAATTCAACTCACCAATGTTGGAAAAGATATTTTCAAAAATGAAATCCGTAATTTACTGTTGATTCTCGCGAAACGAGCTATCGGAGTCATTGTGTACATTTCCTGGTCGCCGCGGGCGCCGACATCTCCCCAAAAGAGTTTTGTCCTCAAAAATTCGGTCCCTATGGCGTACACGGAAAAGTTCCGATTTTCTGTGTGCGCGATCGTAAAGATCGATGTGCGCTTGCGATCCCGAGTTTCTTCGTGGACAAAAATTGTATTGGCCGATTTTAGTGTAAGACATCGGCAGTTTGTAAACAACACGCGATCGCGAAACAACGGCCATTTGAGGTAGGAGTGAGATTTTTAAGGGCTGAATTTGAAAGCAAGTATTTAAAATATTTATCTTATTTTTTCCCCCATACCTTTAGTACATGCGACAGAAAATACCAACTATTTTACAGAAATGTACCCGGGAGTGATACATGACATAAAATAACAAGTGTCCGGATATGCATGTGAATTGTGATATGCAACCCCCATCCTACATAAAGCAAAAAGAAAATCTGAGTGATAAGGTATCTTCCATATAAAAATTATATAAGGGCAGAAGTAGGCCTAGTAGCCTAATATTAGACTTAACTTACATGTAGAGTCATCAGACTTATTAAATGAACATATTGAACATGTTGAACTTGTTGTGCCGAGTTCAGTGCAGCTTGCCATGTGTCAGTACACAAATATACACGGGTGGGCCTACAAAGCCAAAAAAAGCAACGTCGGCACCCACAGCGGTTCACTGCCCAACACGCAACTTCCATCGTGAAATTGATAATGAAAAAGATCTTGCGTCACGAAGATTTTCATACATATTGAACACTGAACTCTTATCGAGCTAAACAAGCTGTTGAAAAATGCCACGGTTTCTGAGGACGGTCAGGAACCAAAAGCGAACTTTGTGATGCAAAATCAATTCTAAATCGTAACAAAATAAGGAGTAATTCCTGGGCACTATTTCAGGCCCGAATTTTACAGAAACATGTCATATTTCATACCAAAACAATGGTATAATCTTGAACTTTACTTACGGTAACATTCTGCCATCTTGGCTTTCCGTCGGTATGGAATACGACGTCGAATACGCGCAGGTCACAACCTCTCGTGAAATCACGTGATATACGAGAGCCAATTTTTGAGCTTCCAGTACAAACGGGATTCTGAATAAATATCGCGGATTCAGCTCATTAGCATACGCGTGGCGCTCTGACTGAGATTGTGTAGTAAAACGCAGCGAATACTCAGTCAGTCAGTGCGAAGGGAGTTCAAACCAGAGTAAGTCCCAAATTTTGTTAATTATCTGTATATTTTGGGGGGTTTTTTGTGATGTATTGAAATATGAGAACCCTAGCACCATCTATGTGAAATTTTAGAGAAAGGGGATGGCTTATAGGGATGGAAAATCAGATCCCCCCTTTTGGGGGGATATGCTCATAGGCCATGTATTGTAAGATCCCCTTATCTACCGCGAAGGGGTCCGGACAACCCGACCACCGGACAGCCCGACCCAAGACAACTCGACCCAATACCCTGGACAACTCGACCCAGTCGAGTTGTCCAGGGTGGGCTGCGTTTTCGGACAACTCGACCTACTTTTTTTCTTCTAACAAATTTCATGAACAGAGTTTCACAGCATGGCTACAAAAGACAATTTCTGCATCAAGTATGTTGATATGATACATTCATGACATGAAACAAGGAATTTTAAGCTTTTCAGTTCTATAAAACACGATTTTCCCCCAGGGGGTCTGTCCTCATTGCAAGGGGGTATCATGCGTGACCAAAGACTCACCAAAAGCACCCTAAGCAAGTATTTACGTGGTGCCAAAAAATAACCCTAAATAAGTATGATTACCCGTGAGTTGGGTAATTTGCTACCCTAAGTAAGTAATAATTGTTTGCAACGCATATGCGCGCAAACGTGCGAAACGGGAGCAATTTTGACCTGGCCCACGGCTTCGGAACTTTGGTGGATACTTTGATATTTAATTCACGGGATACTTCAGCTAAAATGGTGATTATAACTTAGTGTTGAATGACCCTAACTACGTAAGCTGATTTATTTATGACCCTAAAGGCTTGTCTCGAATGGGTGGGGTGCGGGAGCGGGATGGGAGCGGGAACGGGCACACCCTTTCGAGACAAGCCCCCCCGGTTATCTCGAATGGACGCGTTCCCAGCGAGAAGTTCAATGAACGCGCCACTTCGAGACAACCGGGGGGGCTTTCCTCGAATGAGTGTGTTGAGTAGACTTTTGTAATAGACGTTTTAGAATTTTTTGTGAAAAATGTACTCTTGCTGTTTTTTTGGTTTTTCTTTTGTCTAAGATGTAGAAAATATAACCGGCAGTGGCGGCACCAGGATTTTTAAAGTGGGGTGGGGGGTGGGGGGGGGGGGCAAATGGGGGGCAAAAGAAATTGTTGGGGGCAAGGGCGGACAAACAAAATTTCCCACCCTTTTATTTTTTCACTCCGAAAATTATTGGGGGCAACTGGGGGGCAAAGCTTCTGACTGGGGGGCAAATGCCCCCCCCCCCCCCATGCCCCCGGTGCCGTCACTGATAACCGGGGGTTGTCAAATGAATGTATGAGGTTGCATGAATTCATAATGGAATGTTCATTTAAAATTCAAAGGTCTGGTCGGGCAGACAGTCCAGAATAGAATGTTAATTCACTGCGGCGTATTTTTTTACGGGGGGGGGGGGCACAAGATGGCCATGCCCCACCCCTTATTGGTGGGTGAGTAAGAAAATAGGAAGATGAATGAGGAAGATGAAAAAATATTCCCGGGAAAATGTAAATAGGGGTCAATTTTCGCAGACTCTGGTGGTTTCCTCCCCGGGGATAGGTGGGGGGGGGGGGGGGGGGGGGGGGGGGGGGGGGGGTTAATTTCCTAAATTGCCTGGATAGGGGGTCCAATATCTCAGAAAATTCTCCGGAATAGGGGGTCACTTTTGAAAAGGAGTTACGAGCATAGGCCTACCCCTTGTATGGGGAGTTGGGGGGCCGGGTACAAACGACCTTTTGATATGAGTTTTGACTTTTGATAGTGGGTATTGATAGAATGATAGTGGCATTAAAAGGTGTTTCTAACTTTGGAAAGATGATAAACACACCTTGGCTTATGTCAGCACATGTCTGTAACACAATTTCACAATATTTAACAGGTCACGCCAAAAAAATAAAAATAAATTAACAATCCTAGCTACGCCACTTGCCCTTTCTTCCCCGTGTGTTTTTATGCATAATTATTCAATTCTCCTATTTATTTTGCACAAATAATGATTTCCATTTTTAGATACCGTTTTTTTATATTTTCTACATCTTAGACAAAAGAAAAACGAAAAAACCAGCAAGAGTACATTTTTCACAAAAAATTCTAAAACGTCTGTTACAAAAGTCTACTCAACACACCCATTCGAGGAAAGCCCCCCCGGTTGTCTCGAAGTGGCGCGTTCATTGAACTTCTCGCTGGGAACGCGTCCATTCGAGATAACCGGGGGGGCTTGTCTCGAAAGGGTGTGCCCGTTCCCGCTCCCATCCCGCTCCCATCCCGCTCCCGCACCCCACCCATTCGAGACAAGCCGACCCTAAATGCGTAATTCATCACTTTGATTTTTGGTGATTTTGAGACCCTATTCACGTTATACGTAACGTGCCTGATCGTGAAAAACAACCCTTTTTACGTTATTTTTTGGTCTCGCATGATACCCCCTTGCAATGAGGACAGACCCCCCTGGGGATTTTCCTTGCAGTGAGAATAACGGTGTTCCCATAATCCCATATATCCGCGCACCGATCGAAGCAACCGACTCTACCGAGTAACTTGATTGCACTCTTTGGAGTTCATTTTACCGTCTCTTGAAACGTTTCAGTGGTAAGAATGCTCTATTTTGTATCTTTACATTTCAGTATTAACTTTTCTCTACTTCATTGAAATTATGGCTTTCCGCAAGTCTGAAACTTAACACAAACTTTCGAGATTGTCTGACACTATATAGTTAGGGCCGCTCTTATTACGCCAACCAACACACGGGCCAACACAGTGCTTTTAAGTTTCAGACTTGCGGCAAGCCATAATTTCAATGAAGTAGAGAAAAGTTAATACTGAAATGTAAAGATATAAAATAGAGCATTCTTACCACTGAAACGTTTCAAGAGACGGTAAAATGAACTCCAAGGAGTCCAATCAAGTTACTCGATAGAGTCGGTTGCTTCGATCGGTGCGCGGATATATGGGAACACCGTTATTCTCACTGCAAGGAAAATCGTGTTTTATAGAACTGAAAAGCTTAAAATTCCTTGTTTCATGTCATGAATGTATCATATCAACATACTTGATGCAGAAAATGTCTTTTGTAGCCATGCTGTGAAACTCTGTTCATGAAATTTGTTAGAAGAAAAAAAGTAGGTCGAGTTGTCCGAAAACGCAGCCCACCCTGGACAACTCGACCGGGTCGAGTTGTCCAGGGTATTGGGTCGAGTTGTCTTGGGTCGGGCTGTCCGGTGGTCGGGTTGTCCCGGAACCACCGCGAAGGTTGGGTAGCCGTCTGTGTAGGAGGAGAAGGTAAAAATAAGAAAATGTTAAAGACTCCTCCGAAACAGACGGTTTTCAGCTGTCTACCCGACCACCAGACAGCCCGACCCAAGACAACTCGACCGGGTCTAGTTGTCCAGTGTGGGCTGCGTTTTCGGACAACTCGACCTAGGCCCTACTTTTTTTCTTCTATTCTTACAAATTTCATGAACAGAGTTTCACAGCATGGCTACAGTACAAAATCAAAAGACATTTTCTGCATCAAGTATGTTGATGTTGTAGGCCTACTTGTATGATCACTTCACCTAATACCGGCACGTCATAATACCGACCATTAAGCGTATCATGGCATCTAGCGCGCGTCTTGCAAATCAACCCATGGGACTACGCGTAGAATGCCTAGCAACGTTGAGAACAGCCAAAATAGAGCAAGATGAGGAATTAAAACGTAATTATTATCAATTTTTTGTTAATTTTTCATATTTTCATTAAAATAATCTCTTTTCATAAATTGCCATTGACTATGTGCAGGGGTCGGTAATTAAAACGCACTTCTCCCTCTATGCGTAAAATGAGATGACTCTATTGCAACGTCATTTCTACAAGAACGCGTAAGTATTATCGCTCGTTAGTACCTGGATCTTGTTCCCCAGTATTTGGGTACATTATTCTGATGAATTTTCATTACGTTTCATGAAGAATCTTTGCCGTAGTCGTTGGAAACATCGTTAAGAGGCCGGTATTAGGTAAAGGCATCATACTAATGCACAACTTTGTGTGAAATATTGTTTCATACATGTATCATATCTCGGCTATGTTTGTATTCAATTCAATGTAGCATATTCCTTGCGCCCTCTGTGGACATAAGTGGGTAAGGTGAATAGTTGGGGGCGCGCAATATCAATTGAGATTGAACTTTATTAGTAAACGAAGAAGCTTGACTGGGGAGGAATTTTTAATTTGTAAAGAAATCTTTAGGCATTTTACTCCCAGTGTTAAAGATCGTATGCTCGATCTTGAACTTGTTCGCTCGTACTCTACATTGACTGTTCTTTCGAGAGATAGACTTGAAGGTCAAATTCTGATCTTTGGTACGTATGTTGCATATTTTGATGATTGTGATGAACCTAGCTTAGCTGTCACAGATTTTAATTATTATTGATTGCTTGTCTTGACTGTAATTATGTGTATTCATTTATGGGAAGAGAAAATTATGATCAAACCTTTTCTATTACTGATGCATTTGTGAGGAGTGTGATGTGTCATTGCAAAGCGTTGCCATTAAACTCTACGGACATGTATTAAAGTAACCTTGCACTGTACTGTATGCAATCTATGCACTGTTATATTCGCATTCCTCACCCTATACAATTGATCTGTAAAATAATTTATCGAGATACACTGTTAAGAACTAGAGTAACATGGTTTCCTTGAACTGTGTTTTCCAGTTAATGAGTAATTTATTGTTTGTTAACCTCAGGTCTAACTGTTGAGAGTAGGGTCTCTGGTATTCTCTACCTATCCTGATGGTTGTGGAGACGTGAAGCTCCGTATAGAAGTAGACTGGTGAGTTGTGTAAGCATTTGTTTGCAGCAACAAGTAGTTTGTAACAGAGTTTTATTTATATTATCAGCTGGTTTTGTATTTTATGCAATTGCCAATTGTATTGTCTTCAGTTGATGAACCAGTACTTACATGTAGGTGGTCTGTCGTAGACAGATCACCTTTTAATTTCGTACGAATTGCCTTTCTTGGTCTTTTTTTTTCTCCCACTTTCTTGTGTCCATGAAATCTCAAAAACTTTTCAGTCAATTTTCATGACATTTCCGTCAGTCATCAGGTCCTATGAGATCAAGCTCAAAAATCATTTTCAAGGTCATCAGGTCATCGTGACGTCATCCAGGCGCCATTTTGTGAAATCACATTATCAATCATATCTTCATAACGAGTCATCAACAATGAACCATATTTGACACACATGAACTTCAGGTCAAGGGTCAACATAAAATGTCATCAAAATCCGCGCACGCATTATGACGCGCGCGTCAAAATTTAGAAATGCTCAAAATCACTTTTTAATCAAATTAGAGTACGGTTCAGGACATTTTAAGCATTTCAAAATTTTCCATCCGTGCGTGTCCGCGCGCGCGTTATGCGCTCTTGCAGCGCGTAAATAACGTAAAAACGCCGTTTTTTCGCATGGTATGTCTTTGTGACACTATTCTTGACAATTTCCAACTATTTACAGTCATTTTCGACCTTCCATAATGCCACACGCGTAGCCAGGATTAGCTTCGTGAATGTAGAAAAAAAAAAATGGCTATACGCCTTCTACACACGAAGCTAGGCGTTATTACCCAGCAATCACATTCCGCACGGGGTAGTACGACATGAAAAATGCCCTGAAATCACACTTTTCTGATAGTTTCCGCGACCCACAGACCCTTCCCCACAGCGTTTCCTCCTAGGGAAACGTTTGTAATGACAATTTTTTTTTGATTGACTCTAATTTTTGAAATATATCCATAAAAAGATGATAAAAATTACAGAAAACTCACCAGCGTTTGCGTATCCATGCCCCCGAGGTCATGCAGATCAAAATGGCGGCACGATCGCCGTAATCGAAATCATGAAAACTATTAGGCGCCGTTTGTAAATTTATTATTTAGCTCAATTATTTACATATAATTAACTATTTAGCTCTTTTCTACGATTATTATACAATAAAATGACATAAAGAATACAATGTTTTATAAATAATGAATTTTGCAATTTCCATAATATTTGATATATAATGAATTTGTGAAATCATTATTTATAAATAATGGAAACTTCAAAATTCATTATTTATATATGATGAATATTGTAAAATCATTATTTAAAAAAAATGGAAATTGCAAAATTCATTATTTATAAAACATTCTAGAATCTAGAATTCGCCATAGCTCCTCAGAATGCACGGATACCCCCAAATTTCTTTACATATTCTGAAAGCCTGTGAGTTGTAGATTTGAATTCATGCAGAATCTTTGCTTATCTCATGTTCTGACTTCATCATATTTGCATATGAACTCAAAAATATCATTTTGAAAAAAATGACTTCATCATTTTTGTTTTCATTTGATAATAATTCAGTGGTCGATTTTCTCCCAAATTTTGATATGTTATAGCTGAGACAATTCTCTACCAGATCACTTCCCACTATTTTTCATTTTGATGAAGGCATCATAGTGAAATTTTCAATTAAAGACGCCATGTCAGAATTTCCCCTATTTGCGTGTTATGTCTATGGAAGATGATTTTTTTTTGACTCATGAATCTACATGACATTGTTCTCTGGGCAGTATCTCAGTTATTTTTGGTCTTTTTCCTTCCAGATTTTAATATGTTGTAGCTGAGACTATAAGCTTTTATAAGTGTGGTCTCCAATTTTTGATCAAATGTCGGGATCATGCCCAATTTTCGACTACAAAATGGGATTTGAGAATCCCGTTTTTCGTTTACGTGTTATCTCTATGGGAAATATTTTGGTATATTGGTCAAAGCACTTGCCTCCCATTCCGGTGACCCAGGTTCGATCCCCGGTGGGTCCATTAAAAAAATTTTTTTTTGCTTCTTTTTGCCTTTCATTTTACCATCTTCTTCGACTATTATAACATAAACAATCACAAACCATGTAATAAACTGCCTTATTTTGCGTGTTATGTCTATTGGAAAGTAGTCTGCAGTAGTTTGTGTACAACCCTATGGAAATTTTGATTCCCTGTCGTGTACATTGTATTAGTTCATGGTCATATCTTCATAACGGAAAGTCATTTCTCACTCATATTTGGCACGATTAAAGCTAATACCAATCCGGTCAATTTCAGAAAATTAGACGCGCGCGTACGCTTACGTTCCCGCGTCATTGCGCGCACAACAATGAAAAATGCCAACCCCGATAACTCCTAAACCAGGTGGTCAATCTTTCTGAATCTTTCCACAATCATCACACCTTGACCAAACATCATGCACACAAAAAAGCACATTCGTAGCTCAATTAGTTTTTTTTTTTAATCATTTATTGTCCTTTGGACCCCCCCCCCCCTTTTTACGGGGAAAATAACTCGAAAACTAAACCGTGAAACTTTTTCAAATTCGACACAGTCATGAGACCTGATAGGAAGAGTTCACAGTAAAAAAATCAAGTTCACGACGTCATTATGACGTCATCCAGGCTTCATTTAGAGAATTTTTGGTGAAAAATGCCCGGTAACTCCTAAACAAGTTGGTCGATCTTTCTGAATCTTTCCACAATCATCACATCTTGACCAAACATCATGCACACAAAAAAGCACATTCGTAGCTCAATTAATTTTTTTTTTTTTTTTTTTTTTTGTAGACGTTTCTACAACGAAAAAAATTGTTGAACTTTGGAGGAAATGTTGGACCATTTTACTTCCGATTTAAAGATTCTTCACATTTTTCATTATTTTCCTCCCATTGACAAATGAAAAAACAGGAAATTTCATATTAATTCTCAAAAAACCACCAAATCCACTATTTTTTTGCAAGGCCCAATACTTAAAAACTAAATCTTGAATCTTTTTGAAATTTGGCACAGCCATAAGTTTTTGTACGAAAACTTGACTGTGAAAAGCACAAGGTCATCATGTCATCTTAAGGTCATCCATGCGCCATTTTGTGAAAATCAACTTATGGTCATATCTTCGTAACGGAAAGTCATTTCTCACTCATATTTGGCAGGATTAAAGCTTATACCAATCTGATCAATTTCAGAAAATTAGACGTGCGCGCACAACAATGAACAATGCCAACCCCGATTACTGCTAATCAAGGTGGTCAATCTTCCTGAATATTTCCACAATCATCACATGTTGAAGCATCTCCATTCATGGCATTCTTGACTTCCTATCTTCAGTTTAGCATTTCCCCATTATTATGATCATCCTGATTACAATCATGATCGTACAAATTGAAAGACAGACCACCTAATTCGTCCTCATGACGAATTAAATTTCTAGTTTTGATCTATAATCCTATGGATGTATAATTGTAATTCTGTTGGACGCAATTGCATTGCAGTATATGCAGTAATGCAACCTTTGTTGGTGCCCAAATTTGTACGGTAGCCATGGTAATTTCAGTGAAAACACATTTAGGGTCAGTTGGTTTTGTATTTTATGCTATTGCCAATTGTATTGTGTTATCTTCAGTTGATAAACGAGTAATTTTGATCTATAATCCTATGGATCTGGTTGTATAATTGTAAATTCTGCTGGACGCAATTGTATTGCAGTTTATACAGTAATGCAAGTATGCAACCTTTGTTGGTGCCCAAATTTGTAGCCATGTTAATTTCAGTGAAAACACATTTAGGGTGCTACTATGTGAATGTAGAACCATGATGTGCTTGTTTACCAGTTATGGCTTCAAAGTCTAGGTAATTGTTCCAGCACTACGGATTGTTCAGTTTACTAGTTATGCTGTTAATCTTGCCCTAATACTGTGTGTGATATAAACTTCCAACTTTACGTTATACTCGCATGAAATTGATCGCTTGGATGGATTTGTTGAAGTTCAATCCCCAGCAAGCCATCACTTCAGGCAATGTCCATACTATAAATTTCAACTTTTTACTGCCAAAACTGGATGTCCATCGAGGTATCGCTTCGCAACAGCGCTGTGTATAGTAACGCACAGGTGTGACCTTTCAAAAAGTGCAGTGCGATTACATTCCATTACGGACTGTGGGCAGATGACGCAATAAATCGTTTTTGGCAAGTTAAATTGAATGCACTCAATCAATAGTTTTTAAGTTTTATTTAGTTAATTTTTAGATGAAAAAAATATATGTTACTTCAGCGAAAAGCATGTAGTCGCACTTTTGTAGTCGCGGTTCGCAACGTTAGAATTATGGGCAACTCGTACAGCAATTCGGGACTTTTGACGTGAAAGACAACATTTTGAGGCTTGTGAATGAAATGTCTGAAATAAGACCGTTTTTTAATTATTTTGACTCATTTTTTGCATGAATACCTATCGCTATGATGAAGATGAAAAGTTTGCATTCGTTGCGTGTTTTGTTTCATTAGAAATTAGAATCGCGCAGTTACGCGTGTGCGCAGACATGGGCACTGCGTGGCTGTACAGGCTCCTTGGCTTATCAATCTGGTACTTCCCTACAGAGCTGTACATGGCCTGCTATTCAGGCCCGTGTTGGAACGCGTCAACACAGAAATACTATGCCTCATAATTACCCATTCCTAGCCAGGATTAGCATCGTGAGTGTAAAAAAAAAAAAAAATTGGCTATACGCCTTTTACATCACGAAGCCAGGCATTCATCCCCAGCAATCAAATTGTGCACGGGTTAGCAGGACATGAAAATGCCCTGAAATAACACTTTTCTGATAACTCCCGTGACCGACAGGCCATTCCCCACAGCGTTTCCTCCTAGGGAAACGTTTTGAATTAGAATCTCTTTTTGATATTACGTATTTGTACCAAAAAATCCAAAAAAAGATCAGAAGAAATTTCAGAGAACTCACCAGTGTTTGTGTATCCATGCCTCCTCTTGTCATGCAGATATAAAATGGTGGCTGCGTGCGACGGCGCGCGATACAACCATATTTCACATCGTAGGACCTTGGTTCTGGTCTACCATCTTGGATGACTCCTAACACCTGTACACTTGTCCTGAACTCTTACCTTCTGCATCAGTTTCAGTGGGGGTAGGGCCTTGAAACACCGATCAAAATATTTTTTCTGTTCTTCTTGTCTTGTCTGAAGACGTTTACGGATTGTATCTTTCTCTGGACATGCGATCACTACGGGTAGGTTTGTCTGGAGCTTCCTTCCCAGCAGCAACTCAGCTGGTGATGGTACGTGGCTATCAACTGGGGTGGACCTCGGGTATTGCAGAGCCTTGTGTATGTCTGCGTGATCTCTCACTGCTTTGCTGATTGTCTTCTTCACCTTTTGTACCTGCCTCTCAATGAGCCTGTTCGATTGGGGTACCTGGGGCTGGAAGTGATGTGTTCAAACTTCCAGTCATCGGCGAACGATCGGAAGGCGCCACTGCTGTACTGTGGCCTGTTGTCACTGATGACTCTTTCCGGAGTGCCGTGCTCCGCGAAGATCTCCTTCAGGTGCTGGATGACGATATGACTCGTAGTTTGTCCTTGGAGGTATCTGACGATAGGGTATTTTGAGTCTGCTATCAGGAGATACTCCTTGTTCTCTACTGTAAACAGGTCAGTGGCTATGACCTGCCAAGGCCTGACTGGTATGTCGTGAGGCATGAGTGGTTCTGGAGCTTGAGAATTCCCATATTCTTGGCACACGGGGCACTTCTTACAAATTCCTCGATGTCTTGGTTTATCTTGTGCCAAAATATTTCGCTCTCAGCTGACATTTGACCACCCCTTGGTGCGCTTTGTGTATCTTCTTGAGATATTCGTCCTTGGTGTCCTTCGGGATGATTACTCTGGACCCCTTAGGTTTGTCCCTATATGGCCAGTACTTCTGTATGGCCTTGTGCACTTGCAGTCTCTGCGGGCCATCCTTGTAAGATTACTTCTTGCAAGGCATTTAGTTCTTTGTCTTGGTCGGTAGCACGACATCTGTCCTGCAGTTTTTCATCAGAGAAAATAACCAGGTTCACCTTGATTGGGGTTTCTATGTCCCCATGTGGGTTCAACCTCAACATGGCATCCGAGAGGAGCATCTCTTGCCCAGGCCTGTAAGGGATCGTCAGGTTGTACCCTTGGAGCCTTAATAGCATCCTCTGTAGCCTGAGTCGTGCTGCCCCAAGATTCTTCAAATGTATCATCTCTAACGGCTTGTGATCTGATAAACAACAAACTGTCTGCCATAGACGTATGTGTGGAACTTTTCACAGCCAAATACAAGGGCAAGCATCTCCCGCTCTACATGTATGTTGGCGTAGCGTTGTTCTACATCTGTCAAAGATTTGGATGCGAATATTATTGGACGACCATGTTGCAACATGGCTGCGCCCAACCCTCGTCCAGAAGTGTCTACCTGTAGCACTACTTCCTTCTGAGGATCAAAATATGCCAAGGTGACATCTTCGCATATCATTGTCTTGATCTTGTCGAAAGCTGCCTAATGTGAGGGTGACCAGGCAAATTCTGCATCCTTCTTCTTCAGATCTCTCAGGGGTGCTGTGTTGGTTGCGAGCCTTGGCACACACGACGACATACAAGTCACAACTCCCAGAAACTCTTGGAGCTCTTTCTTGCATTTGTGGGCTTTCAGTTCGGCCATTGCAGTGACTCTCCTCAGGTCAGGATGGGCGCCATGCTTGTGTTTTCATGTTGTACTCTGTCGCCTCATGCGTTCGTGCAATGTCTAGGGCCTCGTCTGGTGTAAGAGTCTCTCTTTCCCGAGTAGGGTTTCCTGGACTTTGTTGTATCTAGTCCCGAGGATGACTTGTTCAATAAGCCGCTCGTCTAGTACCTCATCCGTGAACTTGCACTTCAGTGCCTGGATTTTACATTTCACCATGAACTCATCAATGGACTCGTTAGGCTCCTGTCTGAATCTTTGGAGCTGGAATCTGCTAAGCCTGAAGTTCGACTTGGGCTCGAAATGCTTTACGAAGGCATCAAATAGGGCCTTTGGTTCCTTGATCTCTCTTGCCCAAGACTTGTATATGTGTATTCCTTCCTGCCCTAACCACAAGAGTATGTATGTCACCTTCTCTTGGTCAGGCTTTTTGCTTAGGGGACCAGAAAATATCAGTAGTGCCTAAAGCTGCTAAATGCTGTAGGATGGTCTCTAGAGGACTATTCCATAAAAGGGGAGTGTAATTCCTCACATCTCCCCCATTTTGTATGTTTCAACACACAGTTCTGTCAGACCAGATCATTAAGGTTTGAATCAGTCAAAGAATCAATAATTCTGAAACAATGCTTTGACATACATGTACAGGAGCAATTTCATTCAGTGGTACTATGTGACCTTATCTCATTTGACTCACTCCCTTAAACCCTAACATGTACACAATGAGAAAGGTACATGTATGTATACCTTATCTTAGAATTACATCACTGACATTAAGGAGTAAGGTCCTAAATACCTTATCCTAGATTATACTGACATTAAGGAGTAAGGCAAAAATACCCTATCCGAGCGACCAAAATAACATTGAGGATTAACGCGGTTTTTTTTTTTTACACACCCTATCCTGTCACATCTTATTTGAGAAATAAGATGACACACACCCCACACTAGGCACATCTGTTACCTTGTACTTACCGAAATAACACACAGATAGAACGAGCCCTAACAGTTAGGGCTATATAGATTCTGATCTATTTTAAAAGCTCAGATGTTGCGGTTAAGACACTAACTTAGATTGTCCATTCACGTTGGAAGCAAAATTAAATCTAGCCCTATCTACATGTAGCTCTAGTCTAGATCAATACAGACATATCTAGAACCATTTAATACTAATGGTAGTCATACAACCTTGATGTAAGTTAATAGATCTTTTAATGTTAGGTCTAGATCTAGATCTACTCTGCATGCTCACTTACAGTCTACCATTGCAAAAATCAGATTTCCAACTTAGGTCTAGATCTAGACCTACTAACAGTTTGGTACCAGACCTTGGTCAAAATTATGCTTTCGATGTCTTAACTAGACCAAATCCAGATCTCAATCCAATATGTCAGCTAACAACCCTGTTATTTTAGAGTTTATTAGACCTTTACCATAGCCCAATTATCACAACTCACTTCAATTTTATTGTTCTGAGACGTAGGCCTACATGTTAGTTGCCAGCCTAACCTGATTCCTCTGCTTCGTAGACTAATGTTAGCATGTTATTGTCATAATTCATTTGCATGTTGCTTTAGGTTTAGCCTTTATCATGTCAATATATGTCTGCATCCTTGCACTGTCAGAGTGGAATCCCCGTCGTTGACGTTGCATTCGAAGGGTCCGGCTCCGGCTCCGCTGGTTGCCTTGGCCCTTGTCAGTCTACGATAGTAAAATTTGGACCTCCTTGCAACTTTAGGTTGAGTTAGACCCGGATGAGGCGTTAACGTTAACGTTAGATATCTGTCAGGCGTATCCGGACACCTACCCCCTGGACAACCACCCCCCGGACAACCACCCCCCGGATAACCACCCCTAGGACAACCACCCCCTAGGACAACTACCCCCCGGACAACCACCCCCAGGACAACTACCCCCCGGACAACTACCCCCCGGACAACCACCCCCCGGATAACCACCCCTAGGATAACCACCCTCTAGGACAACTACCCCCTAGGACAACTACCCCCTAGGGCAACCACCCTCTAGGACGACTACCCCCCTAGGACAAGTACCCCCGGATAACTACCCCTCAGACAACTACCCCTCAGACAACTACCCCCAGGACAACCACCCTCTAGGACAACTACCCCCCGATTAACTACCCACCAGACAACTACCCCCTAGGACAACTACCCCCTAGGACAACTACCCCCTAGGACAACTACCCCCAGGACAACTACCCCCAGACAACTACCCCCCGGACAACCACCCCCTAGGACAACCACCCCCTAGGACAACTACCCCCTAGGACAACTACCCCCAGGACAACTACCCCCAGGACAACTACCCCCAGGACAACTACCCCCCGGACAACCACCCCCTAGGACAACTACCCCCAGACAACTACCCCACGGACAACCACCCCCAGGACAACTACCCCCCCCCCCCCCCCCCCGGACAA
This sequence comes from Heliocidaris erythrogramma, assembly GCA_025617745.1. NCBI lineage: Eukaryota > Metazoa > Echinodermata > Echinoidea > Camarodonta > Echinometridae > Heliocidaris > Heliocidaris erythrogramma. The sequence continues at coordinate 10,045,234 of CM046859.1, forward strand.
CTACCCCCCGACAACCACCCCCTAGGACAACTACCCCCCGGACAACTACCCCCGGACAACCACCCCCTAGGACAACCACCCCCTAGGACAACCACCCCCAGGACAATTCCCCCCCGACAACCACCCCCTGGACAACTACCCCCCAGACAACTACCCCCCAGACAACTACCCCCTAAGACAACTACCCCCCGGACAACTACCCCCCGGATAACCACCCCTAGGATAACCACCCTCTAGGACAACTACCCCCTAGGGCAACCACCCCCTAGGGCAACCACCCTCTAGGACGACTACCCCCCTAGGACAAGTACCCCCCGGATAACTACCCCTCAGACAACTACCCCTCAGACAACTACCCCCTAGGACAACCACCCTCTAGGACAACTAAATAGTCTAGCGGCGTCTCCATAGTTTCCGCTGCCACCATGTAAAGTTATGTAGTATAACACAAATGATAACAGGACATAGTTCAATATATATTAGAACCAGAGACGTGTCTATCATGCATTAATTAGTGGGATAGTGCGGAGCCCCGCGCATGCGTGGGCGCATCACAACATTATAGCGACTATATATTCATACATTTATATCATATTACAAAAGGTATTGGGCGGAAATAAGATAATAATACATGCTCTTTCTAAAGCGCCATTATCCATTTTAAATACTTGCTTTCAAATTCAGCCCTTAAAAATCTCACTCCTACCTCAAATGGCCATTAGGAAGAATTTTTGATATTTCCAGCAAAATCCAAAGTCAAAATCATGTCCAATACCGAAGAAATCCCCGCCGATTTGTTTCGCGATCGCGTGTTGTTTACTAGGCAGAAAAATCCGTCTGTTTGGAGGAGTTTTATAACATTTTTTTACTTTTGAGGCTCTCCTCCAAGACAATATGTACATGTAGGAGAGGGATTCCGCAAAGCCAGACGTAGTCTCAGCGGAGCATATCCCCAAACGAAATAGACTGATTTTTTGGTCTAGTTGCTGATGTCTTAGACAAAAATATTTGTCCACAAAGTAACTCGGGATCGCAAGCGCACATCGATCTCTACGATCGCGTACACAGAAAATCGTTTTTTTTTACACTTTTCCGTGTACGCGACAGATAGGGACCAAGTTTTTTACGACAGAATTCTTTTGGGGAGATGTCAGCGCCCGCGGCGACCAGGAAATGTACACAATGACTCTATGTTGGAGTCTTTTTCTGTAAATTAAATGCCGATTTTGAGTGAATAATGTTGAGTTTTGTGCAGTGGTGTTTGAAAAATGATTTGGCACTTACGCTTGATTTTAAGTCAAACTTAACTCTTTGTGAAACATCCCCCTGATGACTGTCGAAATTTTGATGAAAATTGACCCGGACAGTTTTGAGGAATCATGGCAGCAAGAAAGTGGGAGAAAAATAAAAGACAAATAATAAAGGAAGAAAATGACGAAATTAAGAGGTGGTCTGTCGATGACAGACCACCTAATAATGTACATGTATTAAACATCACTTCTTGGAAACAAAGTTCGAAAAATGAATAATCATAGATGTCACTCACACTTATACAAGGTTATGGTAGATAACCTCGCACTCTGTACCTTCGTACTGATTTACCTCTATAACAAGTGTGTGATCTCTAGCACATATGTGTGCCAGAAAGGAGCAAGATTACTGGCCAAAAACAGCCTGAAAATTTCACTTGATCAAAATGATAAGGATCCTATTGAAGAATCTGGCATGAAATTCTATCATCCTAGAATGTAGTTCTAAGGAAGAATGTAGTTCTAAGGAAGTATTTTCTCAAAATTTTGCTGATTATATTGGTATTTTTACCTCTTCAACTTACAGGTCGTGACCGCTGCTGAAATTGACCCAATCCCTCATAGTGATGGTTCTGTGAGTGCATAAATGTATCATTCATAACAATACTGCAAAATCAAAGTTTGACCAACGGAAATTATGAAATTTTAGCGATATTTCTTCAGTTAAAAACAGAAAATTTTACCTGCTAAACTTCCCCTAACATTCCTCATTTTGTTTAGATTCACAAGAAATGAATGATGAATCAGTAAATTGTACATTTTCCTACAAATTTTTAACGTATGGCATTTAATGTACTTGAGCTAAAATTTCCGCTTAAGAATTGAGTCAGAAAAAAAGAGAGATCTCTGTGTCAAATCGACGAGGCTGACGTAACAGAAATATTACAACCTTGTCCCATGCTTGAAATCTGTGTACGGATGTGATGTGTGAACTGATTGAGTGAACAGTCCATGGACCATGCGCATGCGCAATCCATGAATGGACTACATTTGTACCTCATGAATATAGTATGGGAAGCCTCATGAATATGGTATGGGGCTATGGGCAGATTGCGAGTTTGGCATCACTAAGCATAATTTGCTGCAAGATATCAAGTGAAAAAGACGTAATATCTCTGCAAAGAAAGAAGTCGCATCAGCGAAATTTTCTCTAAATATGGAATATACAGAGACACCTATAAACAAACAAATGACCTTGGGTGTCTGCCGAAGTGATTCCCTTCCAACCCATGCTTAAATTAAAAAATCGAATTGTGAAAAAAGAACAAAAATTACAATATTTTGGCAGGAGTAATAGGGCTTCGCTTACCTTGCATGTGTAGCTGTTGACTATGCGATTTGCATGAGAAATGTTGACCTCTTGCCGTAGCCAGTACGGGGACAGGATGGGATGTGCTATCTATGAAGTGCGAGAAGTGCAAGACTGAGATGTTGTGATGCGAGATGCTAAAGTTGATTGCACTAATCACTTCATGGGCATCTCAATTGCATAGCTTTTAATAGAGATCTGTGCAATTATTTGAGTTTACCCCCAAATAGTTTATGAGAGAGAATATCTTGGCAAGCACGGGCGTAGACACGTATGAAGTGTATGTTCTAACCATATTTCATTTGTCATTTATTTCCCAAACAGGTCATCTGTGTGAGCTCTATAAATAAATTCAAACCAGAACTTGTCAACATCTAACTGCCAAGATGAATTACTCGGCCTATATTCCAGACTACTCCCTCTTTGTAGAGTATGCTAATACATATTCCCAGCTACCTCTGTTCCCGTTCTTTGATGTGGCCCATTACATCATGATGATTCTAGCCCTCAGGAGTGATGCAGGGGAAGGTAAGAAAATTCTAGGGAATTGTTTTTTTTAACCGAGGGATATTCTTCAGCAGTAAATGTTACAATCTATCCTCATGGTGTTTTGGATAATGAAAAAGCCCTTTCTCTGGGAATTGATAAAACAAGAGGTAATGTGACAACATATCTTTGCTGTGGTTAGGATACTGTATAGGCTCTTTTTTAATAGATTAATAGATCAAAAATGTTTAAAAGAAAGAGAAAATAGAGCATAGTGATATCGTTTTCTAAATGACTGGTTATGTAAATATGATACCACGTAAATCATGACTTTCTGTTTGTATATTTTCTCTCTCTCTGTCTCGCTGTATCTGGTTATCACATTCACACTCCCCCCTTTCATTGTTCTTTTTTCTATTTCTCCCTCCTCTTCTCTATCCCTTCTCTCTTTCTCTCTCTGCTGTGATTCCATCTTTCATGTTTGTAAAAAACATGCACTGTAATGCAAAACAATATGCCATTTTAACTAAATATGATACATCCTATTGGCAAGGCATCACTGTTAAAACATTCACTTGCTATCTTTATTGTATCCCCCGGCAGTATGCCGGAGGATACTTCAGCAGCGTTTCGCCGCCGCCGCCGCCGCGTCACATTCTTGTGTGCGCTCTAGCGGTCACATTTCTCGCCGAATTTCTTTCAGACTTCCTGTGGACGTGTATCTTGGTAAAATCTGGACCCCTATAGGGCTCACATAAGTAATTCACGGCCCCATTCACTCACGTGTTATAACGAAGGTTGTCTATAAATCATATTTTGAACACCCCTCGGTAGAAATCGTTTAAATTCACAGAATAGAGACAAAATATAAATATCTCTCAAATAAAGTACCTAATTTGGGCACTTTCCCGGCGTTAAAAAAAGATATTTAGGCTGAAACAAGGCTAGCCGAAATTTCAGCCCATGTGCACATAGAAACAGTGGAAGTGCACCAGTGATAAAATAAATCCTTTAAAAATAATAAAAAGCTAGCCAACTTCGGCTAAGGTGTCAAATTGAAAAGAGTATGTCTATTAAACACCATTTACGCTTTTTAAATTTACTGAGGCCAATCAATCGATTTTATATGAATATTTCTAATCAATTAATTTCAAATAATCTTTGCTCCGCCTCACCGGCATGCATTGCGAGCGGATGAATTACTTATGTGTGCCCTATAGAGTAGGTCAAAATTTTATAATCTGAATAATTTCAGCCGTAAATGGTAGAGTTGCATCTACTGATAAAATTGATACCAATTTCTCATTATCTAATCAAGGGTAATGAGGACAGGCAAGTGAGAACGGTTCCAGTGACATCACTCACTATTGTCAATTTGCGTGCATGAAACTACGGATGACGTGTAGATGCGGGAGTGTGATTCTTTATAGTGAATACTGTTTCCTTTGCACCCTGAATGAAGTGTCGGCCGATTGATGATGTTAAATGGCACCTGTTGGATCAAAATAGAGAATTTCAATTGTTGTCTTTATCTTTTAAAAACAAAGAATATAAAAGAAAAGACTGCATATTCACTTTTCCTTCATATTCTCGCAATTTATTTGTAGTATTATTCCATCTATAATAAGGATAGAAGGGGAGATTGGGGACGTTTCACATAATTACCCATGGATGTTGTGTGTGAGTCTGAGGGGGGGGGGGGGTGGCAGAGAGAGAGAAAGAGAATGAGACTGCTCTGAAAAGGGATCGAGGAGAGCGAAACTAACCGGCTCGAACTGGGGGCGTGCTAAGCGTTTTGTAATGGTGATAGTTAATAAATATAAATTTCCCTATCTTAACAAACGTCCGAGGCAGAAAGTGAACCTGAATAACTTTGACCGACAGAAAATCCTAGCTCAGATTCTCAAGCGACTGACAACCCCCCCCCCGAAATGTTGGAAATACAAGAGACACGCTTTCCACATAGAAAGCCGCGGGTATGAATCATTCGTTTGGTGTTTGGTGTTACCTGTCCAAAGCATATAGACAAATGCTGTATGTTTTTATTAAGGATGGCTCTCAGCTTACCTCAAAATGATACTTTAAGCAGTTAAGCATCCAAAAAGAGTAATCTACATCAATTTAAGCGCAACCCAGACCAACAAAAGCAGACGACATTTCCATAACAACGCTGAGCTAGGTTTCGCTATAGGGCTCACATAAGTAATTCACGGCCCCATTCACTCACGTGTTATAACGAAGGTTGTCTATAAATCATATTTTGAACACCCCTCGGTAGAAATCGTTTAAATTCACAGAATAGAGACAAAATATAAATACATTCAAACCTGTCTATTAAGGCCACCCAAGGGAAACAGAAAAAGTGGCCACTGTAGACAGGTGGCCTTTATAGACAGGTTCTTAAAGGGGAATGAAAGGTAACAAACATTAACCTACAATCATGTAGATAATTGTCAGCCTATTACAAATATCTTGAAATTACTCATGTTTGATTATTGAAGAAAGATAACAGTGTCTCAAAAAGTTGCAGTTTCCTTGTTAGACATTATCCCATGGGGGCTGCCATTTTCTTTACAAAGTAATGTCAGAGCAGTTATATTTATGAGATACCCACTGACCTATACACTAGCTATAATAACACTCATGATCACCTGTGGAATGCATGACACTGGATTTTCCCATAATACATGTAAAGCATTTTTGTAGTCATGTACATTCAAATGAAGATACTATTTGTATCAAGATATTTGGTTCAGCTGTTTCTTTTGTTAAGCAGGATTTAACATGCACAAGTTGTTTGGTCAGACAAAGGTTTGTCAATTCTACAAAAAAGTGACAAAGACCTACAACTGCTCTTAGATATCACCTGTGCGAGACAATGGGGGTACCAAGATGGCTGCCATTTTGCATTGTGGCTTTAGTTGTACAATAGCTATTCAATATGCAACATCATATCCATTATATACAGGTAAATGGACATGTACTCATATGACATCACAGTTTTTCAAAATGGCAGCCCCCATGGGATAATATCTAGCAAGGAATCTGCAAATTTAGAGAGATTGTTCTCCTTATTAAGTAATCAAATAGGAGTATTTTCAAGATATTTCGAACAGGCTACCAATTTTCCACTTGATTATCAGCTAATGTTCGTTGAGTTTCATTCTCCTTTAAGCACATATTTCTTGCTACAGGGAGGCAATATAAGTGGCCACTATAGACAGGTGACCGCTATAGACAGGTGGCCACTAAGACAGGTTTGACTGTATCTCTCAAATAAAGTACCTAATTTGGGCACTTTCCCGGCGTTAAAAAAAGATATTTAGGCTGAAACAAGGCTAGCCGAAATTTCAGCCCATTTGCACATAGAAACAGTGGAAGTGCACCAGTGATAAAATAAATCCTTTAAAAATAATAAAAAGCTAGCCAACTTCGGCTAAGGTGTCAAATTGAAAAGAGTATGTCTATTAAACACCATTTACACTTTTTAAATTTACTGAGGCCAATCGATCGATTTTATATGAATATTTCTAATCAATTAATTTCAAATAATCTTTGCTCCGCCTCACCGGCATGCATTGCGAGCGGATGAATTACTTATGTGTGCCCTATAGTTTCTGGTGATGCTGCCCCCAGTGTTCTGTCTTTTATAGGGTAAAAGGCCATATTTTGGGGGATAGTTTGTGTGCGCTCTAGCGGTCACATTTCTCAACGGATTTTGTTCAAATTATGTATGAAGGTGTCTCTTGGTAAAATCTGGAACCCTATAGATTTTGGTGATGCTGCCCCCAGTGTTGCGTCTTTTATAGGGTCAAAGGTCATATTTTAATAGATGTCTTGTGTGTACTCTTGTGTGCACTCTGGCGGTCACATTTCTCAACGGATTTCGTTCAAATTTTGCATGAAGGTGTCTCTTGGTGTAATTTAAAAACCTATAGTGTTTGGTGATGCTGCCACCAGTGTTCCGTCTTTTATAGGGTCAAAGGTCATACTTCAGGGCATGGCGTGAGTGCACTCTGCAGGCCACATTTCTCAACGGATTTTGTTCAAATTTTGTATGGTGATGTATCTTGGTATAATCTACACATGTTTAATTTTTGTTGATGCTGCCCTCATTGTTCCGTCCTTTATAGGGTCAAAGGTCATTTTTCCATTTCTTGCACTCTTACTTCTGCATTTCTCGACGGATTTCGTTCAAATTTTGTATGGTGATGTATCTTGGTATAATCTACACATGTTTAATTTTTGTTGATGCTGCCCTCATTGTTCCGTCCTTAATAGGGTCAAAGGTCATTTTTCCATTTCTTGCACTATTACTTCTGCATTTCTCGACGGATTTCGTTCAAATTTTGCATGAAGGTGTCCCTTGGTGTAATCTAAAAACCTATAGTTTTTGGTGATGCTGCCACCAGTGTCCCGTCTTTTATAGGGTCAAAGGTCATACTTCAGGGCATGGCTTGAGTGCACTCTGCACTCTTTACTGTTTGGTGATGCTGCCCTCATTGTTCCGTCCTTTATAGGGTCAAAGCTCATTTGTCCCTTTTGTGCACTCTTACTTCTGCATTTCTTGACGGATTTCATTCAAATTTTGTATGGAGATGTATCTTGGTATAATCTACACATATTTAATTTTTGGTGATGCTGCCCTCATTGTTCCGTCCTTTATAGGGTCAAAGGTCATTTTTCCATTTCTTGCACTATTACTTCTGCATTTCTTGACGGATTTCGTTCAAATTTTGCATGAAGGTGTCTCTTGGTGTAATCTAAAAACCTATAGTTTTTGGTGATGCTGCCACCAGTGTTCCGTCTTTTATAGGGTCAAAGGTCATACTTCAGGGCATGGCTTGAGTGCACTCTGCAGGCCACATTTCTTGATGGATTTCTTTCAAATTTTGTATGGAGATGTATCTTGGTATAATCTACACATCTTTACTGGCAGGCCACATTTCTTGATGGATTTCTTTCAGATTTTGTATGGAGATGTATCTTGGTATAATCTACACATCTTTACTGTTTGGTGATGCTGCCCTCATTGTTCCGTCCTTTATAGGGTCAAAGCTCATTTGTCCCTTTTGTGCACTCTTACTTCTGCATTTCTTGACGGATTTCATTCAAATTTTGTATGGAGATGTATCTTGGTATAATCTACACATCTTTACTGTTTGGTGATGCTGCCCTCATTGTTCTGTCCTTTATAGGGTCAAAGCTCATTTGTCCCTTTTGTGCACTCTTACTAGGGGTGGGAGTTTCGGGTATTTTTTCAATTCGGGAACCCGACGATTTTTCGGGCGGGTTCCCGGTTACCCGAAAATCAGATAACACAAATTACAAGCTTATATTTACCCTTAAGAAGCTATTAAAGTAGAACACTGATGATTTTAAATATTGCCTTAATACTTATTATTGCATAGATGGCATAAATTAAACAAGGTTATCCAAATTTAAAGCTTGGAAACATTTGAATTAATGATTATTATCAATTATAAAACGGTAAAATACAGCCCCCGATATAGCAGCTGAAAAGCTCCTTGAACGCTGCTGAGATGTGTGACGACACAAGAGGGGCGAGTCCTGTCTAAGCAGACGATGTCCCATAACATTATACACATTTTTCAGTGCCTGTTTTGTCATCTCCTCTTCACTTATTTCTCTTACTTGACTAGCGTCAGTCTTAATGTTAGTCTGTTGCCTCACTCTTAACTTCGTGTATGGTATTATTTTGATGAAAAATGCAGCGTTAAAAAAATAAAGGAATCAGTCACTTGTAAACAAAATAAGACGCCATTGTATTTTCAGCTGCTTGCACCGCGGCATGTTCGGCGTTTCAAGAGGGAACGAATACCATCCAGCTATTATTCGCAGGGCTTTTCAATTTGAAAATGGGGTTTATTTCATTGATCATTGACCCTTCTCCTGTGTATTTACAATCAAACGGTTTTAGTTATCAGAATCAGTTCACTTTCCCTTTTAGAATGGTGTGAAATAAGGTCATGTTTAAATGTACCAAACTCTTTATAATTTGATAAATAATTGCATTGCAATTACGTTCATTCATTATAGGACGTCGTCTGCTTAAGCAGGATCGATCCCTCGTATGACGACATCAAAACATCGCTATATTTCTGGCGAATCCTCGGATATTCCACATGCTGAGAAGAGCTTTTATTTACGTTGTTTTTATAATCATCATATACGCAGTTGACATAAAACTTATACGATTGCCATCTGTAAGCTTCCCAATTTCTAGTGATACATTAATTGCCATATTTGTGATTTTCTTGAGTGTTCTACTTTAACACTGGGAAAAACTTGAAAGCGCATCACTGCAGTGGGACGCTACATGGATATTTACATGTAGATATTGAATGGCTGGTCGACGTTATCTACCGCCTTGTCATGTTACATACATGAGTAATCATTAAATACTTATTTTCGGGAAACGGGCATGTAATATTTTGACCAGGGACCCGATGCTCTCGGGCGGGACCCGGGTACCCGGTTTTTAGTCCCAGCACTAACTCTTACTTCTGCATTTCTTGACGGATTTCATTCAAATTTTGCATGAAGGTGTCTCTTGGTGTAATCTAAAAACCTATAGTTTTTGGTGATGCTGCCACCAGTGTTCCATCTTTTATAGGGTCAAAGGTCATATTTTAATAGATGTCTTGTGTACTCTTGTGTGCGCTCTGGCGGTCACATTTCTCAACGGATTTCGTTCAAATTTTGCATGAAGGTGTCTCTTGGTGTAATTTAAAAACCTATAGTGTTTGGTGATGCTGCCACCAGTGTTCCGTCTTTTATAGGGTCAAAGGTCATACTTCAGGGCATGGCGTGAGTGCACTCTGCAGGCCACATTTCTCAACGGATTTTGTTCAAATTTTGTATGGTGATGTATCTTGGTATAATCTACACATGTTTAATTTTTGTTGATGCTGCCCTCATTGTTCCGTCCTTTATAGGGTCAAAGGTCATTTTTCCATTTCTTGCACTCTTACTTCTGCATTTCTCGACGGATTTCGTTCAAATTTTGCATGAAGGTGTCCCTTGGTGTAATCTAAAAACCTGTACTTTTTGGTGATGCTACCACCAGTGTCCCGTCTTTTATAGGGTCAAAGGTCATACTTCAAGGGATGGCGTGAGTTCACTCTGCAGGCCACATTTCTTGATGGATTTCTTTCAAATTTTGTATGGAGATGTATCTTGGTATAATCTACACATCTTTACTGTTTGGTGATGCTGCCCTCATTGTTCCGTCCTTTATAGGGTCAAAGCTCATTTGTCCCTTTTGTGCACTCTTACTTCTGCATTTCTTGACGGATTTCATTCAAATTTTGTATGGAGATGTATCTTGGTATAATCTACACATATTTAATTTTTGGTGATGCTGCCCTCATTGTTCCGTCCTTAATAGGGTCAAAGGTCATTTTTCCATTTCTTGCACTATTACTTCTGCATTTCTCGACGGATTTCGTTCAAATTTTGCATGAAGGTGTCCCTTGGTGTAATCTAAAAACCTATAGTTTTTGGTGATGCTGCCACCAGTGTCCCGTCTTTTATAGGGTCAAAGGTCATACTTCAGGGCATGGCTTGAGTGCACTCTGCAGGCCACATTTCTTGGATTTCTTTCAAATTTTGTATGGAGATGTATCTTGGTATAATCTACACATCTTTACTGTTTGGTGATGCTGCCCTCATTGTTCCGTCCTTTATAGGGTCAAAGCTCATTTGTCCCTTTTGTGCACTCTTACTTCTGCATTTCTTGACGGATTTCATTCAAATTTTGTATGGAGATGTATCTTGGTATAATCTACACATATTTAATTTTTGGTGATGCTGCCCTCATTGTTCCGTCCTTAATAGGGTCAAAGGTCATTTTTCCATTTCTTGCACTATTCTGCATTTCTTGACGGATTTCGTTCAAATTTTGCATGAAGGTGTCTCTTGGTGTAATCTAAAAACCTATAGTTTTTGGTGATGCTGCCACCAGTGTTCCGTCTTTTATAGGGTCAAAGGTCATACTTCAGGGCATTGCTTGAGTGCACTCTGCAGGCCACATTTCTTGATGGATTTCTTTCAAATTTTGTATGGAGATGTATCTTGGTATATCTTCATTTCTTTCAAATTTTATATGAAGATGTGTCTTAGTGAAACCTACACATCTAAATTGTTTGCTGATGCTACCCCCACTGTACCACTTTCTATACAGTCAAATGTCATATTCAGGTTGTTGTTAGGGTCAAATGTCAAATTTTTGTTGCATGCATTCTGGAGGACACATTTGTTAACTCATTTCTTTCAGATTTTGTATGTAGGTCCATTATAGATTACACCTCTACAGTTTTTGGTGATGCTGCCTCTAGTGTTCCATCTTTCATAGGATCAAAGGTCATATTTTAGTGGATGGCTTATGTGCGCTCTGAGGTCATATTTCTTCCGAATTTTCTATAAAAATGCATTAGGTATACTCTAATCTGCACAAATCATTTTGGTAATGCTGCTCCTAGTGTTGACAATATTCCGGGCCACTGGCGGCAATTTCTACACCATCCTTTTGTTTGAGGGAGGGGATGGGGGAGGGTCTTTGTCCCTCCTTCAAATCGCTGCCAGTGCCGGGGGATACATTTCGCATTGCGCGGCACCAGCAATGCACATTTCTAGTTATCTTTGCTTTGTTCATTATGTTCACAATTCATTCATTCCTTGTCCATGCAGGATTTGTGGCACTGTCTGAAAATAACCCCCTCGCTTGCTGGCTTTGTAGCATGCTTTCCTGTTTTGCTGGATACATACTGAGCAATGCCCTGCTAGGACAGGCACTCTTGGCTCCATTCGCATACCACTTGAAAATTGGCATTGCAACTATTGTGTGGTAAGGAGGATTACTTCACATAATCTTTTCCATCAGCAGTTTGTTTGTAAAATTTTTATATTGTACTTATCATTGTTAGTTACTCTACCTACATAATCAATCATAATGAAGTTTAAACATATTATCTAGTTTTGTGAGTTAAAAAACTAAAGTGTTAAACTATGCATAAATATAGATCTATCTAAATCTAGCTGAAAAATACATGAAATTTTTTTGGGGAAAAAAAATTTTAGAAAAAAACATGCCTCTTTAATTTCTCTGTCTTCTGCATGTATTTTTCAAATACACTGGGAGGGAAAATGATACAATCACTTGAAAATGTTATTTTTTGAGGGAAATATTTCAACTGCTGTTTACTTTTCTTGAATTTCTTGATGTTCCATGCTCTATTGGTGAAAAGTACATGTATTTAAAACTACCTTTAAAGGGCGAGTCAATTAGAATTACATTTCATGATAATATCAAAGTATTGTGTCAATACTGCTAGAAATCGCATATACTTTTTATTAAAAAGATATGTGTACTTCTCTAAGCTTCGTTGAAATTGCCTAAATCGCACGTTTATCAGCTAGTCTGTCACGCCCCTCGAAAAATAGGGCCCAGTCACGTGCCTTGTCAGGTGACCTGTGACGTACCATCGGGAACATCTAGCTAGCGGACGACGCTTGTCTGTGTATATCCACTGTTGGGAATTTTGGATAGGCATGATAGGAGTGCATATCTCAAGAAAATGCCGAGGAGATGTATTGTTGCTGGGTGCAGCAAAGGCACCAGCGCTGGTGTCAGTCTGCACACCTTTCCTAAAGATGATGCAACTCGAAAAATTTGGATTTCAAGGATCAAGCTGACGCGAGCTAGCTCAGTGGGATGGCCCTTCCGCTCACAGTACTGTTTGCAGTGACCACTTCAGGGAGGAGGACTTCGATAGTCAGGCCCTCAGGCCAGGGGCTGTATGACCAGGTAGGATTTGCGCCCAAGAATAAAATGCTGCGGCCGACAGCTATCCCTGTCATCAGACTGGGAACTGAGGGCTCATGGGCAGAGCTAATTTTAGCTGCTCGCGATCTCACTACTCTGGTACACATACGGTGCATGAGCTGAGTCAGCGGTCGCAGCGCTGTTTTTAACGCTGTACATGCCGGGCCACTGCACTGGCTCGATGTCGCATGCCGATTGATCTCGCTGAGCCGCCGCTAGCAGTAATACCGCGTTCAGTTAGGGGGCACTAGGCCGCCCAGCTCCCCGCTGCGCTGGCCTGGGAGGCTAGGGAGCGACCGTTCCCGGACAATAGGCTGTGCGCATTGTTTTCTCATATTCTAGGGAGCGAGTCGGAAGCCAATCGAGGTGCGGTTAGTGAAAATCTGAAAATCGCATATCATGGGAGCGACCCGAGAAGGTTGAAAATGGGGGACGTCACAGCGGCACATACATGTGTGACATATATATGTGAGTGCCCCCCCCCCCCCCCCCCCCCGGAGGCAGCTAGCTTGCAGCACACGATTTTGCTGTAATTGTTGTAATATATTTAGACTTTCATCCAGTCTTTCAGTGTACTTGGTTGTTATCATAAGCACGCACACAAAGATTCGCAAGGTACGGTCAGCAGTAAAGCGACTGTCCACACGTCTACTTGTCTGTAAAATATTACGTTTTTCCAAAACATAAACCTAATCCAAAAGAGGAATTATCATGGGTAAAGTGTTTGAAAAAATGCCAGACTTGTCATTTGACCTCTACTAAAATGTCTAAACAACCTATTCAAATCCTTTTGGGGGACTTAAAGATTGTCGAAATTGTATAAATAGTGATATGAAAATGGATAAATTATCATTCATTTACATTGCCAACATATTAGTCAAACTTAGTGGCTTCGCGGGGGACTTCCCGATGCTACGTCAAATCGCTCTAGCCAATCAGCTGTCAATTTTTGGGAGCGTTCCCAAATTAGTGAGTTTTTTGACCAATTTCTTGTTACTGGGCAATTTTTTTTCTGTAAAAATGTCAGAATTGTGTCATTGGACCTGTGTACTACATTTTTAGCCCCAATGTTGATTCTAATTGACTCGCCCTTTAACCCTTTGCAGTACCATAAAGTTTACAACAGTATGTTACAAAAAAAATTTCATATGAAAAAGTTTCTGATAGTTCCTTTTTTTTTCTTTGGTCATCTTGATTCAAACATTGTTCTGTGATATCAAGCGTTACACTTCATGAGCCCATTTTGAATTTTAAAAGGAAAAACAATGTTTCCTCTATCCAAAAAACATGATTATGAAACTTTGGGCAGTTTAAACTGGCCACTGCTTGGAAGGGTTAAAATAAAGTATTGAGGTTATCTTGTCTCTATGTAGGTACCTGATATTCTACTCACCCGCTGATTTATTCTACAAGTTGGTGACTAGCTTCCCAGGAAAACTTGTGGTAGGTCCTATGAAGGAGGCTGTCAGGGCACGTAAGGTTGGACTGGGAGTGCTTCAGGCTGCTCAGGTCTATCCTCGAGGCTTCATCATCATGATCATCATTGGAACTGTCAGAGGTACACTCACTTCTCATCCAGGTTTAGGGCATTTCTGTATCAGGAAGTCAAATGGACATTTTGATATTTTCAAGCCTACCAATGGTACAAATTATATGTAAGTTTTGTTTGGGCCAGTTGTAAAGTAAGTTAGAGTTCCACATTAATTAACCCATTGACTACTGAATTCTCAAATTACCATAGGGTTAATACAGGGACAAACCAGTTCCAGTAAACAGGTTAGTCAGTGGTCTCTTGAAGCGATTCATATTGTTTGGGGGGAGGGGTGAAATAAATGGAAATTGGGACTTGCCATACATGACATCTCTATGACTCTTTCATTACATTCCATATTCCTCTTGTTTCACCTCAAAGTGAAAAAACATTCAATATGACCACTGAATGATATTCCTATCTGATATAATTATATAATTCATCAATTATTTGTACTGTCATGGGCTAGAAAATGTCAAAATGTTCTATTTTTTCTCTCTCTCTCTACTACAAACCCCCCTCTCCCCTTTTGTTATTTATGATGAAGTTTGAAATGGAGGAGCATTCATGATGGAAATTGAAGGGGGAAACAGGCAAGATCATTTCTGGCACATTGCAAGCCATCATGATCATCAAGAGTACTGTCAGACAGATAATTTATAAACCCCTTCAAAAACAGTTCTGCAATTCAAGTTTGAGCGTTGATATCTCTGTTGTCACTATATCATCATACTTGGATTGGGTATCATTGAAAATCTTGTTTATTCCCCTTTTAACTGATACTCCATTTGTACTGATAATGTAATTATCGAATGTGCAGTACACCTGAATATTGGTCCAAGTCAAAAGTAAAAGTTTGCAAATTGCATTGTTATTATCAACAGAGAAATCTCCATTTGTTTAGAGTTTGGATTGGTTTTGAATGATGTTGAGGTGGTCATTCATGAATGCAAGATGTTTCCTTTTTATGCCTCCGCCCACCGAAGGTGGGTGCCGGAGGCATTATGTTTTCGGGTTGTCCGTCCGTCCGTCCGTGTGTGCGTCCGTCTATCCGTCTGTCCCACTTCTCGTTACCGCGGTATCTCAAGAACTATCTGAGGTGACAACTTCAAACTTGGTACTAGTATGTATCCCCATACGAAGATGAACTGATTAGATTTTGGGGTAAGTAGGTCAAAGGTCAGAGGTCACAGAGGTCAATTTACATGAAATTACATGAAATTCTGGGTTTTTAGCACCGTTACCGCGATATCTCAAGAACTGTTTGAGGTGAGAACTTCAAACCTGGTACCAGTATGTATCTCCCCATAGAAAGAGGAACTGATTAGATTTTGGGGTAAGTAGGTCAAAGGTCAGACGTCACAGAGGTCAATTTACATGAAATTACATGAAATTACTGGTTTTTAGCCTCGTTACTGCGATATCTCAAGAACTTCAAACATGGTACTAGTATGTATCCCCATAGAAAGAGGAACTGATTAGATTTTGGGGTAGGTAGGTCAAAGTTCAGAGGTCACAGAGGTCAATTTACATGAAATTACATGAAATTCTTGGTTTTTAGCACCGTTACCGCGATATCTCAAGAACTATTTGAGGTAAGAACTTCAAACTTGGTACCAGTATGTATCCCCATAGAAAGAGGAACTGATTAGATTTTGGGGTAAGTAGGTCAAAGGTCAGAGGTCACAGAGGTCAATTTACATGAAATTACATGAAATTACTGGTTTTTAGCCTCGTTATCAAATATTTCTAGAACAGTTTGAGCCATCAACTGAATTTAGGCGGAGGCATATAGGAGACGCAGTCGTATTCATCTTGTTTTGTGATAATCTCACTATCAGTCAATTAAAACACATTTCATATTATAAACAAAAGGTGAAAACAACATTGCACTTCAGGAATGACCCCATCAACATTCAAAACATAAGCCATTCCCCAAATAAAGGGGAATTCACTTTTGACAATAAAATAATATTTTGCAGAAACATTTCCCTTTTGACTTGTGCTGAAATCAGTCTATTAAACACATTTGATCTTCCAGATAAGAGAAGAAACTATCCTTGCATTCATAAGTGACCACCTAAACATCTCTCAAAACACAATCCATGCTCCAAACACATGAGAATTTACTGCTAACAGTGACAATGCATTTTGCAACATTTCACTTTTGACTTGGCCTTATATATATTCAGGCATACAACACATACCATGATTACATAATCAGTCAAAATGGGGCATAATTATAAAGAGGAGTATGATGTATGATAATATTGTAACAAGTAAGATATCAATGCTCAAATTTGAATTGCAGAACTTTTTTTGATGGGTTTATTTTTGTGTAATTCTGTCATAAAGAGGGACAGGTGGGATTGGAGATGTGGACCATCGTTACATGAATGGCAATAATCACGAGGAATTCCTCTGAAATTACTCTTGTAGTTTTGCCATCTATAGGGGCATTTATCACATTACAAATTGACAAATACAATTCTTATTCTCCTTGTTGAAAATTATTTTTTTTTCCTTACAAAACTTTAATCTTCTCTATGGAAACTTGCTGGGCCCTTTTTCATAAAACTTGTCATCAATGACAACTTGCTATAACTGATATAAGCTACTGAAATCCTTGCATCAGATTGGCTGAGAGCAAATTTGTCGGTAAAAATCACTGACAAGACACTTGATGAAATGCCCCCCAGGAATGCCCTTCCTTTACATTCTAAGCCAATTCAATTACTATCATTACCTTGTCAAAGATTAATAGTAACCTTAATATGACTACTTTTTATCTCTGTTTTGATAGGATCTGGAAGTGCCTTCATGAGGTTTTTTGAGAGAGTCTTGAGAGGGGCATGGAATCCAACACAGAATGAATTACTCAACCCATCATTGTAAGTATTTAACAGACACTCATAGATAGGTGGAAGGCATACTAAATTATCACATGCATCATTGTAAACACAAAGTAGAAATATTCCCAGAGCTGATATAAAGACTGATGGATGAGTATGGTATGTAGATTTTTTCGATAAAAAATGAAGAAGAGAGAGAGAAAGGGGTAGATAGATAGAAAGATAGATGAATATATCGAAATATATACAAGTGGAGCCTGAAATCCTAAATTCTCAGGAAAAACAAAAATGTTTTGTTTACATGTTAGGAAGCTAGTATTAGCCTTTGTGTAGGTAGGTATTCACTTCAGATATTCACAATCTCATTCCTTGTCTTGATCTTCCTCCTTACCTTTCTCTTTGTAGCACCACCAAGGCCACTATCCTGTGCAGCATCCTTCTCGCCATGGAAACCCTGGACTACATCCCAATAGATGCACCGGAGCTGATGCTCATGCTGACCACTCTACTGGTGGGCTTCAAGATTTCATCCATCATATTCAATGTCGGTGATCCACTGAAGCCCATCGAGAACACCTGCCGGCCCCTACTCTTTGGTAAATGGATCGGAAAGGAGGCCCTCAAAGAGGAAAAGGGGAAGTCCAAGAAGGATGGAAAACCAAAGAAGGAATGAAGCCATTTTGAATGATGGGATAAGATGAGCTTTAAAAGTTGCATACAGTATTGCAGTGTTGCACTTGGTTATCATCATTACACTGGAACTTGTGAAGTAAAGAGTAGATTATTAGTGGAATAGTTCCCACAATAAATGCACTGAATAGAATGCAAGATTGCAGTGCTTCACTTGACTGGATGATCATTAAAATACCTTAATTTGTAGAAGACTGAATTTAATGTAAGAGGAATAATCAAGGAGAGTTACATGGTATGGAGGCATATGATGTTGTCATTATTAAAATGCTGCATTCCGTAAACCTTTCCATGAAGTAACCATTTGAAAAGACTCGAAAGGGAAAAAATTTATACGATTTAATGCTCAATTGCAGCATTGCAAGAGATGGCTATAGTACCCAAAGAGTAGATAAAGATGAGCTGCACTATATTTGAAAGTTGAAAGTATTATGGATTGATAGTCATATAATATTACAGTGCTGGACCATGATCCACTTTGTCAACAAGTATTCTCAGTAATTGATAGTGGAGAGGATTGTTAATTTCTATTGCATTTATATCTGTATTTTTGCAGTGCATTTTATGTTCCTACTTGCATATGAGACAAAAATTTGGAGGTTAGCTGTTACCAGTTTGTCTCAAATTAGATGGTAAGAGGGAGAAACCAGGAAGATACATGTACAGTACCTCACAAAAGTGTGTACACCCTTTGCAATAAGGTAATTATTTCAATGCAACTTTTCACATACTTTATAAGCCAACATTTTCATGTACAGATATTTTCACGAATTGAGGCCCAAAGACATTTTTTTGCGAGTTGTTGCTTTCGAGAATGACCTGTAGGCTACTCGTGCTTACTTCAGTACACTCTAACACTCCAACACTGTTAGAAAACACACAAACTGGTTTTACACATATAATGCATGCATGCATTGGTTGCACTGCATGTCTGTGCCGATGAACTGCACTTAGACATACACAGTACCATGCATTAGAACAGTGGAGGTACGCATGAACTCCCCTAAAGCGCCCCACTGCGGATATTTTCGCGGACCGAAATGCAACGGTTGCAATATTTCCGCATGTTGTTATATTCTCAATCAGTGAGCTATTTGTGAAATTCGCGGAAATAGCAGCTTATACAGTGGTTTTGTGGCAAAATAATGATTTTTGCATATCACAGAATATATCCACTTCAGGCTCTTATTTCTAGTGCCACTGCTTCAAAGTTTCATTGAATTAATTCTTTGATGAGAGTGAATTCATTGATGTGAGGTACTTATGTTACCATATAGAGTCAGAATTTTTTTAATGTTTATATTATGTTGTGCTGCAAGATAAGGACATTTCATAACTCAGAAAGCATGGTGCTAAGTGTGTGATGAAATTCTTAGTTTTGATTGCCTGAGGGATTGAGCTGTAGTTGTAGTTATAGAAAAGGCTAAATGCAGGGGGCGGGGGGTTTAAGTTGGTGCTTCCTAAAATACTGCCAATTTGTTGTGCTACAGTAGCTGTAATCATGTTGGATTTGGATTTGATTTTATAAACAGTTAAATTGTGAATCTGTGATCTGGGGAAACAGAAAAACATCTAATTCAGAAATCCCTCACAGATAACTTGCATACGTTCAAAAAGAAATATATATATATATACATGTATGTGATTATCTATGTGATTTTCTATGGTGCTGTAGTTGGTGAGTGTTGAAAACTTTAAATGGTCTTGACAGAGCTTATCAAGATAATCCTGTAGCCAACAGCCTTTTCACTAAGGCTGCCACATGTTGGTACAATACCAAAAACCTTCAGTTATGAATCCTCTATTAATCATGGAACTATATGAAAATGATGTTGATATTGTCGACATAGCTAGTTTGCATTGGACAGTTTGCCTATTCTTGCTGCATTGAAAAATTCATACTTGACTCATTCTAAATGTATCATGCACAGTGCAATATGGTCATTCTCATTTAGTTCAGTATTCCATACAGTGAATATATAGAATATTTTTTAGACATTGCAGCCAAGCTATGTTATATGTGACCCGACGCCTCAAAACCTATAATAAGTCGCCAAAATTATTTTTTTTGTTTTATACGTTTTCTGAAAGAGAATCTCAGCTTTCCAACGGTATATCACTTGCCTGTTTTACTCAATGATAACACCTTTAAATATCACATTTAGGATCAGTATGTAACCAGCAATCGATAACTCCTATTCAGAGAAAATGGCCATTAAAAGTTCGGAACAAAAGAGTGCTAAACCTTCGCTCTCTGTGTGCGCCCAAGTAAAACTGGGTATTCAAATGGCCATAGCAACCGGTATGAAGGGATTATCAGATTAGGCTGAATTTTGGCACGCTGCTTCAGGAGGACCTATCCATTACTCACTCCAAAAATCAATCTAATACATTTAGAGGTTAAGTAGTAATTTGGCATTGAATGAAAGTATTACAAATTTCGGCGATTTCGATTTTTTAGCTCGACAGGTGAAAAAAAGGAGTCATTTTAAAATGCCCCAAAAACATATTTCTAAGTCGAATTACGACTCACAAACTTGAGACATGATAGAATGATAAAGAAACTACCCATTTCTATCAAAAACAGAAAATCGACTGATCTAAGCAAATTTACTATTTTGGGCTGTTTGCTACGTTGTGGTCCGTGCGACTTATTGTAGGTTTTGAGGCGGCGGGTCACATATTTGATTGGAAGTGATATTACATGTTACATTTTCAAAATCAACTCATTGTAATACTAATAATCATATTTGATAAAGCATCTCAAATTTATGATATGTTGTAGCCTATACATGTATTACTGCCAAAATATTTTTTTTATAAAGGGTATAATATAGAAAATATAAGATTAAATGTATTTTCTGTTAGAAATGAAAATATAGTTTTGTCCAGAATGATGCCAAATTCTGATTTATGAAGAACCTGGGGATTGTTTTTAAAGTACATGTATCATATAAGAACAGTTAAATTCTTCAATTTCTGCGATCAGAAATATGTACTCTTTAAAGATAAAGTTGAGTACTAGTCATGCATTTACATTGTAAAAGCTATGTTATATTCGATTGACAGTGATATAACCATGTTAAATTTTCAAAAACAACTCATTGTACGGTAGTACTAATAATCATATTTGATAAAGCATCTCAAATGCAACTTAATTTATGATCGGTTGTACCCAATACATGTATTACTGCCAAAATATTTTTTTTTATAAAGAAGATATAGAAAATATAAGATTACATGTATTTTCTGATAGAAATGAAAATGTAGATTCTTTTTTTTTCCAGAGTGATACCAAATTCTGATTTATGAAGAACCTGGTGATTGTTTTTAAAATATTGTACATAAGAGTTATATTCTTAAATTTCCACAATCAGAAAAATGTACTCTTTAAAGATGAGTACTAATCATGCATTTACATTGTGAAAGAAACTGCCTTGAAGCTATTAGGAAAGGTTGATTATCTAGTTAATAAGCATTGGTGCATACTGTGAGGTTTTTTTAATCATGAAAATAACAAGAAATTGAATCAATCTTGTTAAAAGTCACATGTAATTCACAAAGAAATGTATACATGTAAGTGTGTATATACCACGGGCGGCGATCCCAGGGGATCCATCCTCCCCCCCCCCCCCCTGGAAATGTATATACACACATGTGGCATGAATGTTGGCTCCAACCTCTCTTTAAAACTGAAATTGTTCTGGAAGAGAAATAAATTTATTATATTTCTTAACATCTGTTTCTTCTTAACTCCTTTTATGATGTAAAAACTTTGATTTACCACATTAGTTATCCATAATTCTTTCCCCAAAATATAGTATCTTCAAAGTGTATTAATCCATACATAACCAGGCTCACTTACAATTAATTTTTATTATGTCCATTTTGATGAAAACAAACAGACCTTGGTATTTAGAATTTGCATAATACAGATGTATAGACATGACATTTTATTTGTAAATGATTTTAATTTACATCATTAGTCATTACACAGCTGTACTATCATCGAAAAATGATTATTAATGAGGTTTTGGGTTGTAGTCCGTAGCACATGAAATTGATGTAAGAGAGGAATATACATGGGCAACAATTGTGTATTTTGTTTTAAAAATCACTGTGCAAGTTTGCTTGGTGGAAGTTGTGCAGCAAATGTTAATGCAACATATTCTTGTGGAAGTAGATTTTATATATGTTTTCTTTTGTACTTTTATATATGGAGTTTCCAATGTTTGATTAAACCTTGAAAAATCTTTGGAATCAATATTTGTGGCGATGTTGTAATTAGAAAATCTGCTAGAATGCTGTGAAATGCAGTTTTGAATACATCTTGTGCCCATATGCCCCGGTAAACTGCGGTTTACAGTGGGGTTTTATAATCATACTGTGCTTCACATTTGAATAACTCCCAGATCAGTTAGAAAGCATAGGACCTTTGTTGTGTGCAGCTACTTTTTTCCTTCCCCCAGTTGCCATATATTTATACGTTCAAAATAGAAATTGAAAAACTAAAAAAAAATGTGGTTTACCGCGGCATATGTGAAGGAGCCTTGAGTCACTCCAGGGCCCCATATCATAAAACTTGTTATCAGTGATAACTGCCACATTTCTATGACAAATTTGCTGTCAGCCAATGAGATGCAAGGATTTAAGTAGCTTATAACAGTTATTGCAACTTGTTATTGATAACAAGTTTTATGAAACGGGTCCCTGATAGCGCTTGGTATTAGTTTTCTTTTATTCCTTTGCTTCAAACAAAGAAGCAGACGTGCATATAAAGTGGAGATTTTACATTCATGTGATAGACAGGCAGTGTGCTGAAATATCTTGCTGGGTCACATTTTCAAATGGAACACATTCACATACAGTTCATCGTGTTATTACTAAAGCGAAACCTGAGCAACGCAAGAACAATTGAGTTATCTTGGCAACATGTACTTGATTTATTATCATATCCAACGCTGTTGTACAGTGGGTCCATAACACCATTTAGGCAATATGTTTTCACAAAATGAAGTACATTTATAGGCCTACTTAACCAACATCACTGTATTAGTAATCCACAATAGTGAAAATCTTTGGTAAATATGCTGGATAATATTGAATTTGAAATTTAAAATGGTTTTATGTTAGTACCTTTAGTCATCCCATCTCGTTCTGACCCCCATGGAGTCCATGTAAAATATGCTAGCATTTGCTCTCTGGGCCAAAATGGGGTTAAAATGTCCTTACTAGGTATCTCTCGACACCCCTTGTACCACGCAGAATCACCCAGTCTCCGCAGTTCTTGGGTTGTTCCATTAAATAAATGGGGTATAATCCGGCATAGGTCAGTGATCTGGATAGGATATGTAATAACCGCTTCGTAATTGCGACCCCATTCCAGGTATTTCAGGTACGATCCGTGATCAGTATGAAGTGTCTTGAGATGTCCCGCCAATTCTTTCAGTGATGAAAAGTCTGACAAATGGATGAACGAGTTTGGAGGTCCTATCTTCTGGAAGTCAGATTTTGGAGCGCCGTAGACAACGGGAACGATACCCTGACTGATCGTCTGATCCCAGAATTTTTCTGTGATGTATTCGTGGCACTCCGAGTTAGCCAGAGTCATGTAAAATTTGTACTGCCGCAGCATGCGGTTACACCGTTCGGAACGCTGCGGTATACAGGATAGCTTACCGCATCTGCCGTAAGTATCAAGCGGTAATCGGCGACTAAGTTGCTCAACAATGGGTATTCGAGGCCAGAAGATCTGGGCGCAGTTGCTTGCCATCCAGGCTACGAGTTTTGTTTTGTTTTGCCTATACCTTCCATGAAATTCGTCATCTGTGAGAGGCTTTACTCTTTCTTGGTAACGACCGAAAGGGATATGAATATCAGAATCACTTCGATAGGACATCATTTTGTGATACTTCAAGTCGGCAACCCGGACATCGCGGTTCCAGTTAACGACACGAAGGGGTGTTTCAGTGCTGTAATAAAACCAAGTTTGCGTAGGCTCGGGTTCTTTGGAAATCATAGCAGGAAGTCTGCCTTCAAAAGCCTTGGGAAGTGCGCCGAATATGACGGCATCATTTCCCTTAAAAAGAGTTAAATTTGTCCCGATTGTGAAGCGGAGTGTACAATTGTAGAGGGGGCAGAATATGTCAGCTGTATGTTTGAAAACATGACCCCTCCTGAAGAGATTGTGCCATGATGAAAGTTCTGGCCATATCGCCATATCGGTCAGGTTGCCGAATATGTGGACTGTCTTGACACAGTTTGTCGAAACGTCTGGAAACTGTTCAAATTTTAACTGGGTAACGCGATGACGTCCATGGCTTCTACCATCCGGACCTTGAGAACTGCTTTGTAAGGATCTTGTCTGGAGGATGGCGTTGATGATGAGGAAAACTGCAATTATAAAGGTTGCCATGGCAACAATCTGCTGCCTGCTGTTTATCTGAAATGACAAAGTATGCATTATTGATGATAGGTTTCGCTTACAGTGAAAGATCCCATGATTACATATGTCCTTCGATATCTGGATAATGCAGGTATATTTCAATAATTATTGTGGTATTTGTGGCAACAATTAACATCCAAGATATTTGAAGAAAAAAAGGTGTGACGGAAATATGGGTTATGCTCACTTCTAAACTTATTTTATTCAATGTGCAACATTGTTCAGTCAGCACATTATTTACCATGATACCGTAGGAAGGAGATCATTAATCCATCTCCAATTTGGTACAACCTCTAAACAAGCCTGCGTATACCAAAGGGATATATTCATTAACGTCCTGGAATACTTCTCTGAGAGAGTCCGAATTTTATCAGTGCTAATTTCAAACAATAATGCACTGTGCTTTTATATACTATATTCTGATATATTCTCATATTTGCTGTAAAAAGCTGTTGAAAATACTTTAGCTCTATAAGGATAAATGAATACATGCTTGATACATACTTCACTTAGGCTCCGTCTTATTATCTCGCAATTCTTGATCCAGTTATATTCAATTATGGTATCATGATTACATCTAACTATCCATGAAAACGTTTATGCTACAAATTAGACCCACGGGCCAGAGTTAAACTAAACAAATTTACCAGACTTAACGTGAATTTAGTAACACCAGTAAATTACATGTGATATTTCATTTCATATAGTATCTTCGTTTTCTGTAAAAGTAAACATTGTATATCTTACCTTTATTTTTCTTGTCAATAATGCTTTCCATGTTGATACGAATCTCCTCATTATAATGGTAAATAACTTAAATGTTTAAACTAGATGACAGAAAGTTGATAAAATGTGTGCTTCATTACACCAAATATACTCGTACGTGCACTCCGGTTTACTGAACACGAACGCTTCATGCCTATTTTATTGAATAGCCTTTCCTTGGATTACTATAAACACTAATCGATACTGCTACTAGTCTTACACAATAGACGCCTTGAGCGCTTCGGAAATGAACGACAGTCCAGGTTTTCATTTTTAATTACCATTAGCTGTAATAAATTGCGTCAGAGGCGGCGCACCCGGGGGCACAGGGGCACAGTGCTTTTCCCCAACCCCCACTTTTTCAAGTACCCCAAAAGCGCCCTTTTTATTTTTGAAAAATGCCCCTTTCTATCTGATAGGTGCCCTTTTTACTACTTTTCTTTTTAATAAGTGCCTTTTCCCCTTGTAATAAGTGCCCCTTTTCAAATCTAATAATTGCCCCTTTATCTCTCTAATAATTATGTGTCCCTTTCTCCTTTGATAAGTGCATATTTACTTCTGATAGATGCCCATTTCCATTTCTAATAAGTGCCCATTATCCCCATTATCCCCTTTTGATAAGTGCCTCTGTTAAAATCTGATAAGTGCCCCCTCTTTAGTTCTGATAAGTGCCCTTTTTACTATCTAATATATGCCCTTTCCTCTTCTAGTAAGTGCCCCCCTTTTACCGTTATTTCCCACTGTGTTTTACAAAAAGAGCCATATCTACCTTCAAAAAATCAGTGCAGCTATATGTAGTAATATGTACCCACATTACTACAACTACAATGTAAACCAGCTAAGCTGGAGACAAGAGGGGCACAATGTCCACCCCCCCCCCCCCCCCCCCAAAGCAAAGGCTTTTTCATTCCGTTAGCACGAATGTGCCCATAATTTACACCAGGTAAAGGTAATATTTTCTGAAAATTTCTCCCAAAACTCGCTTGCTACTCTCGCTCGCTTTTATAGTAAGCCTATATAATGAAATCAAGCAGATCGCATAATAATATTGATATCGATGTAATCCTAAAGAAAAACGACAGGGCTAATGTGCGAATTAAAAGATCATTCGACATTTCTCCAAAATTAATCTGTTGTTAATTTTCATTATGTTGTGTAAATAATGCACGACCCAAGGACTTCAGCATTAGGAAAAAGTCTTGAATTTTTTTGCTCTCTCGCTTCACTCACTCGCACATGAATCATTAGACCATTACACACAACTGCTGATTGGGGAAGCTGAAGTGGGCAAGTAGAGCCACTATATAATTAAAGATGATGCTTGGTAATATATTAATTAGCCTGTAGGGTAATACCGATGTCACAAAATCGTCCCTTTTTCGCTTCATGTTCCCCCTAGTAGGTACCCTCCCCCCCCCCCCCCCAAGTGTCCTTTTTGGTTGGTCCCCCCCCCCCCCCCCACTTTGAAAGACGCCCGCCGCCCCTGCATTGCGTTATCAATGACCATCGCACGTCTTGTCTATAAATGGAGATAGGATTTCTACAAAAAATTAATGTTAGTAAGGTGCCAATACACAAGTGATGGAGTGTTTGTTAATATACGTAAATATGAGATGGAACAGAATCTGATAAAGATATATTACTCGTTAGAATGCATGAACATCTCAATTCAATTATGAACTTTTATTTTTACTTCGTTTCTGGCATGTCATTTATCGTTTCTTGTACAAAGTCCATTCTCTGTACTAACTATTTTTAGTGTATGTCTAGTTTGAGAGACTGGTTATCGATTTTTGCCTTTTCTCCGTCTTCGGGGTATGATCACATCGGTATATTATACTACAGTCTAAAGGTGGGAGGCTAATCTTGTGGATGTCACGTGACTATCATCGACAAACTTTCAAGCTCTTGGGGACGGCTTACAATGAGGGTATTAAGACATGAAGTAGAGTCAATACATCGTGTGTTCAAGGTCATTGGTTTAATGAAAATATTTTTTCATGGTGCTCACATCAAGCTATGCTTTTATTTGCTTTTGTTTGTTTGTTTGTTGTTGTTTTTTTAATGTTTCTTTATATTCATTGATTGACGAAGGAAATATGTTGCCTTTATTTGTCTACATATCTAGTTGGCCTATTGCAAGCTTTCGTCAATTACCTAAGAAAGCTACCAGAGGATATCGGTCGTGTTTATCTGTCTGACCGGAAATATGTTTTCCTTGGGAATTCTTTTGGCGTTCCAAAACTTTGTATTATTTTGAGATGTATTAACATGTTTACAATTATGTATGTGAAGTGTAACTACGAAGACAATTTCATTCGTGAAATATTCATAACTGAGCTATTCACTCGGCGTTACAAAGCAAACTTTTAGGGTTACCCGCTTTCAATTTTGAGGGGGAAAATGTTTGAAAATAGAAAAATTAGGATGATCTAAGTTTTAACCCTTTAGACTTGAACCGATACAGTGCATTTTCTTAAATATAACACGTTATTATTATATATATTACCATGATTACCAAAAGTACGATATCAGTATTTCTAAAAATTCTTCATTCACTTTCTATCTCATTTCGCTCGCTCTCTCTCACTCTCTCTCTCTCTATATATATATATGTTTCTTCTTTTCTATCTCTTTATATCCCCTACTCTCTATTTCCCTCCCGCCCCATTCTCTCTGTATCTTTTCTATATCTTTTCTCCGCTCCATCTCTCTATCTCACTCTCTTTCTCATCATCTTTTCTCCTCTCTCTCTCTCTCTCTCTCTCTTTCTTGTCGTTCACTATGTCCATGGTGTGGGTGGAATGTTTGTATTTTAGAACCCAAGAAACTAATTAATAGGAAACTAGAGGGAATCGAGAAGTAGTCCGTGGGGGTGAACACTGTTTCCCTTTATCAGTTATTAATAAATGCACATTTCAATGGTATCTGTATTTATAGTCGAGTATTATCCCAGCATTCTTCGAACATGGAATTCAATAACACCCTTAAAACTTTTTGTTACCCCTGTCATTATAAGGGCCCTTCATTTTGAGTATAATATTGCTGTCAACTATCCCCTTGTTTGCATTCGTTGATCCATTCTCTTTTTACAGTATAATGTTGATACCCCCCCCCCCCCACACACACACACACACACACACACATACACACACAGCCACCCACTTTTCGAACGCAGTGTTCTTATTGGAATGAAAAGAATACGGCAAAATCAAGGATTGTAAATTGGTAAATAGAATAAGATTTCATATAATTATTTTGTTTGTTTTTAAAGTGCACGTATTCAGTCCATTAACGTAAAAATAACACATAGTGCAGATTTTCTTTTCATCCCTATGTATATTTCAAAGCTCTTCTTGGACACATTTTAGAAGACATATCATTGATCTTTCCCGGAATAATCATATCATGTTTCTTTGGCCTATGTCTAAACATATAAAAGTCACTTATCATTATCATCATCATTCGGAGTTGCTGTTGTTAAATGCCATTGTGTATCATCTGAAGACTGGCCTAGGGGGCAGAACTCTTGCTAATCTTAAAAAGGTCTAAAAAAAAGGTTTTGTTTTCTGTTCATAACTCCCCATTTCATTCACAAAGAAAAGGGGCTTAAAAATCTTCTGAATGGAAAATATTCTTCAAAGTAAATTCAGAATGTTTACAACTACCCCTGGAAGGTCTTGAATTGAATTGACTTGAATTAACCCTCTTCGTTGCGATCGGACCTTGTCCAGATTGATTGGTTCCTGTCGGAGATCATTTTAGGGATCAGGTGAGAGAACAGTTAGACAATGGACATGATGGAAGAAGAAACATCCATCGAAATTGTGACTTTATAATAATTGGAGTAATATGATCGGAGTGTATCATCGTCTCTCAAAACACAGCTGAAGATTAATACATTTTGTGATCTAAATATCTTTCATATTTACCATCAAATCCTTGAGCAGCTCATCTCATGAAGGGCGTGGAGGCGAGACAAACTGATGTCAAACCTCAATGATGTCGCCATTGTAAAGCATTATTACTCTTCATACCATTATTCTTGACAGATTCCACTGGAGTGATTAAAGGCTCTGATCTTATCTGTATGATACTTCTCTAATATGGTGCACCACTTTAAATGACAAAACTTCACGATTAGTACAATATGATAGGGTGCGGCTAGTGAGAAGTTGGGTGCTTCGAGGGGAATGGATCCCTTCATTTTCTTCCACACGTAGTGTAAGTATCCTAGTTTTTAAGCCGGGTATGTTTACTGTTAGGAATCAGAGGCATCGATCTATCTTGAGGATTCCAATGGGGTCAAATGCCTTACCCTCCACATGATAAGGAATTTATTCCTAATTATTAGGGGCAACTGACTTCTGCCCCCGTCCGCACGCTTTTGTTAAATGGATGGATATTTCACCAACTATTTTGTAGATTGTTCGACGTATATATTTTTCATTTTCAAAACCTGATCCTGAAACATCCGGCCATTTTTACGACAGGAAATGTAGAGTTAGGTAACTTAAGTTTGTTTTTCTTGAATGTTTCATAAATCCCATGGCGCGAATCAGTGAAATATTAATGATCCTGTATCCATGTTATTATTTTTTTAATACATTAGCCATGAAAAAAAGTCACGAGTGCCCATTTAAGCCTTTGTTAAAGGATATAGTTCCTTCATTCTTTTTTCATCCAGTATGATGAGCAGCTTTCGAATAAAATCGTTACTGCAGTACTAGGATCTACGCGGGGGTAGGTCAAGAAAGAAAACAATATCGGTTATTTCAAGTTTATATCTTGCCGAAAAGGTGCCCACCTGAATAGTTCCTGTAGTGTCACATTCAACAAAATCTGAGTGGGCATAACATTTCAGTTAAAACATCTTTCTGGTGAATTTCTAGTAACTCGAAGATTCTACCGATATATATAAGCAGCAGAATAAAGCGTTAGTAATGTCTCTCAAATTTCACAGGAATGGGCATTTAAATCTGACATAATTTATATTATCTCATTACATTATGACGGAAACAGAAAGCATATTCGAATAGATTTTGTTCTTTTTTCTGAATCCCATTAGTGATTTCATCGTTCATTTAAGATACAGACCAACATATTCCACTCAAGATTTTGTTCATACTCTTCATGAAAACATAAGTGACGATAAAGCAACAGGTGATGATGGAATAAGTTGCCGTCTTTTGAAAATGGCTAAATATGTCATTGTTCACTCTTTAACGTGCCTTATCAATAAGTCAATTGCAACAGGACAAGTGCCTAAAATCTTGAAAAAAGCAAGAGTTATTTCAATTTACAAGGCTGGTGATATGTCCACTCCCAGTAATTACAGATCAATATCGATATTATCCGTAGTAAGCAAGATTCTAGAAAAAGCTGTGCATTTCCAACTATGTGATTTTCTCGACCGACAAATATGAAATATTGTGTGCTAACCAATCA
The DNA here is from genome assembly GCA_025617745.1 of Heliocidaris erythrogramma. NCBI lineage: Eukaryota > Metazoa > Echinodermata > Echinoidea > Camarodonta > Echinometridae > Heliocidaris > Heliocidaris erythrogramma. The sequence goes on from CM046859.1 coordinate 10,075,917, forward strand.
GGTTTTCGTCCCCTTCACTCTACTGCAACAGCTCTTATGAAATTAGTTAACCAATGGTCATTGAATTTTGATAACAATGAATTAACAGGTGTTGCTTTCATTGATTTGAGGAAAGCATTTGACACTGTTGATCACGATATTCTGTTACATAAACTGAAAGCCATTGGCTGTTCTGATAGGAGTGTTCAGTGGTTTGTATCATATCTGTCTAACCGAGAACAGACGGTTTGTTTTAAAGGGACCACTTCAAGTTCCTCAAAAATTGTGATGGGTGTCCCACAAGGTTCAATTCTTGGGCCACTTCTTTTTTCTATCTACATTAATAGCTTACCAAAATGTATTGATGAAGGTATTGTTGATATGTATGCCGACGACACCACTCTAACAGTTAACGGAAGAAGTGTTGCAGAAGTAGAGCGAAAGCTAACAAAAGGTTTAGAAAATGTGCTTTCGTGGGTAACAAAAAACCGTCTAGTTCTTAATGCTGATAAGACAAATGTCACACTAAACGGCAGTTGTCTGAAAAGAGTTCAAGTTGCCAAGTGTCTAGGTGTCATGATCGATGAGGAGTTGCAATGGACGGAACATGTGGAAAAAGTTATTAAGACTGCTCAAAAAAATATTAGTGTAATTAAGCGAGCAAAAAGTTATGTTCCAGCCAGGTCTCTGAAACTTCTATATAATTCCATCGTCCTTCCTCATTTTGATTATTGTTCCTCTGTTTGGTCCGAAAGATTTCAAAGACAAACTATTAAACTACAAAAGGTTCAGAAACGGGCTGCCCGTATAGTGTTGGGAGAAGGATTCGATGTATCCTCAAAAGATATGTTTAGTCGGTTAGGTTGGATGCCTATTCAGACACGTTTCCAGTTTGGACGTGCAGTGATGATGTATAAAGCAATGCATGGTGTGGCACCAGAATACTTAAAAAAAGATTTACAACATGTCAGCTCTCTACATGATCACAGCACAAGAGATGCTGTAAGAGATACATTGCGTTTACCTAAATTTAGGACGGACACATACAAACATAGTCCCCTAATATCTGGAATTGCAGTATGGAACCAACTTGAAACTTCTATCAAAATGTTGCCTACTTTAAACAGTTTCAAATACACTCTAAAAGCTCTGTTATCTGCAGAGGAGATGTAAGCTGTGAACTATATGGGGATATTATGCATAGCAACTTCTTTGGTATATGTGTTGTTAATTAATTATTTTTCCCTCATTTTGATGTGTGGTTATCATCCATATTTTAATTTGAATATTTCACAGTTTACAATGCTAATAATCCTTAATTTAAAATTCGATTCGAAAATTCTTGTAAATAGTCAATGAATATTACTGAATGATTAACTAATGAGGATACCGATTAATGTGTATTATACGTGTTTATGTATTGATATATATTGATTATTGTTGATGTTATTTGTTTTATTGTTACTAAACAGGGCCTCATGGAAGACCACCAAATTGGTGATATGAGCCACCCTGTATAAATATCAGAAATAAATAAATCATTTTTTTTTATTGTGTGTTTTATCAGTGGTTAATTTCATACATGTGTTTAGATTAGGTCAAATACGTGGAATTAGCAATTGTATGTTCTAAATCATTTTCTGTATGCCTTTGCTGTGTTTCACATTTCATACCGGTGCAAGCAAAGATTCTGAAAAGAATGATTATGAAAAAGACAGAGACTTTTTTTTTTCGAAAACATAAATATCTAAAATCAATGTGTGGTTTGGTAAAAAAAGTGACATTTTTACAGCTTTGTGTGAAAGGCTTCGTCATTTTATCATTTGAATGTCACATATACGGCTTACTTAATTTTCAAGTTATATGAGGATATTTAATTGTAACACGAATCATTTTTTTTATTTTGTGTTTTATCTATGGTTAATTTCATACATGCGTTTAGATTAGGTCAAATACGTGGAATTAGCAATTGTATGTTCTAAATCATTTTCTGTATGCCTTTGCTGTGTTTCACATTTCATACCGGTGCAAGCAAAGATTCTGAAAAGGTGCAAAGGTTTTGATATAGGTCATGAGCTGATCGAGCGCTCAATTTTTTTTTCTTCATCATTATTTAGCCATTGCTTTTGTCCTTTTTGTGGACATGGTGGAGGTGGGGATAGTCTAATTTGTTTCACAACTCAGTTCTCTACATACATTGTCTAATAGAAGGCTATACGAATCATGTATTATTTGGTTTTAAGTAAAACCCTGAGATAAACGTTCGATTTGGAATGTTTTATAAGTCAAGGATGAACCGATTTTCGTCTTGAACCGACCCCAGTGGACACGTCAATCCTGCCATGCTTACAAATGAGTCCACCCATTGAATAGATTCTATGAGAACCGAAGCAGCAACGTTATGATTTAAAATGTTAACCATCAGACCAACCCTCTCTTGAAAGGAAAATGCTTAGATTGAAAGCAGAAAGATTGGAGATACAGATGGAGAGACATTTTGAACGAAATTATAAGAAAATAAGAACGCATAATGAATATGAATGTGGAGAACACTATTAACATGATTAAATGACAATAAGTCTCAAAATGGTGAATCGGTTATGTCACAGTGATTTAAACAAAATATTTTTTCACACAAAATGAATACGAAAAATATTAATTTCATGACTGAGCAGACTTTTTTTTTAAATTGGAGGATACTTAAAAGACAGCTTGAAGTCATATACATGTCGGTGTACATAGTTAGTGTACAAACAATCCGAGAGTTGTCTTACATTACATCACCGTCACATGAACATTTCGTCTGTTTGAGAAGATTCTTATACATTTAGCCCTTTTTTATGTTAAAAGAATCTCCTTTCTATTTCTACCCTATCTCTACCCTATCTATTTCTCTGCTCCTTCAGCTTTCACCCAAAACAAAGTGATATATGAGGGTTGGATAGCTCTTCATTGTACACAGAGAAAAAGCTTTTTAAAGGTTGTTTAAAACTTATACAACCTGTTTAAACTTTAAACAAGTTGTTTACAATATGAACTGTACAACTGGTTGTTTTGAAACAGCGTTTTCTCTGTGTACAATACAAGTAACTCCTTTAGACAAATATACTTACCTGGGCAATTCCACGGTTACTCTCGTTACATTTGGAGAGGATTTGATTAAGCTCCTGTTCTTTTACTACAGGTGTTCGGTAAATGAGTTTTAGTTACAACAGTGAACCCACCTTAGAGTACCGCACCTAAATACAGTATCAAACTTCAGAAGAAGAAGCATACTTTAATAATAATAATAATAGCTGTTTCTTATATAGCGCCTTACCAGTTACAATGTAACCGACCAAAGCGCTTACAGCATTATTACCCCGGTCACTGGATCCAATTGCGATTCTGCACAATACAATGCACATTCTGCCGACCCTGCAAATATTCGCTTTAATACTCGCGTTACTTTTTTATATAAATAGTGTAACGTGAGCAACCAAACATTTGCAGGGTTGGCAGAAAGTATGTTTCTTCTTCTGAAGTTTTGATACTGTATTTAGGTACTCTAATATGTGTGCACTGTTGTAACTAAAGCTCATAATACCTAACACCTGTACTAAGAGAACAGGAGCTTAAGATGTAACTCAACACCTCTTCAAATGTAACGTGTGTAACCGTGGAATTGCCCATCTGACGATCATGTGCATAAAATTATATGCAAACGTTCCTCAACCATTTCTTTATAACATGAAAAGCTAATCTGTGGGGTTTTTTTCAAGAATAGCATTCATTGAATAATCGATGACCGTCCAAATACTATTCACTTTGAAATATATCGAATGGTCGATTAAAATTGTAGATATGCCAGGTTCCTTTTCCACTCTGAGGGCTAATTCGGAAATGATATATTGATATTCATAATTTGAGACATGTAAAAGGAATAAGGTGTATTACTCCTAAATTCTTTCTGTCCGCGAAAATTCATTGTATATAGATACAAGTTTGTTTCATTACTGTTACTGTACAAATTTTATATCTCTTTTCTTAATATTTTTTTTATATCTGTTTATTTGTTTATTTCTAGTTCTCGGGGATCTCTCCACGTGGCGATATGGCCTACATAGACTCCATACATATACATGCACACTGAAATAATTCTAAAATCGAGAGATCAGTTATATGCTGCCTCGCATGCATTATTTTATTGATACATCAGAATATAAACAAATCAAATATTTACAGAATTTAGATAGACAACCATGGTAAAACGCATTATGATTACAGTACTGCGAGATATGCATAATAAAGCACAGTCAGTTTCCTCCAATATGTTTCGTTTCATTCGCAAATACTTTCAGAATATGGCATATCGCGCAGTTTATATTCTATGTTTGATAAAATAGAGCGATCAAATAATTATGTAATATACGGTACATATTAAAAAAATGACTTATAAAAATGGGATTTCTGAAAATATTTCCAGTGGGCTTTGCACATCTTGTAGTTACAATATTCATCAGTATCTTAGTGGCACGAGGAATCTTTTAAAAGTCTATATATACTAAATACTTTTTCGCACACGAGGCGTTTTTTTGATAGGATTATCACCTGCGGTTATCAAGCCTTTGAAGGCAATTAGCCCATACACTAGTAATTCAGTTCATTATTAGCTTGTTCATTTTTGGATTCACAGAATGTATGATGTCACTCTCATACAGAGCGCCAAAGACCACGTCAGTCGCCGACGTACATGTAGTTCTACGTCAGTAAATACCGCTTCGTGTGCAACGGGCATTGCAGCTGTAAATGGGGAAACAAATGTTTATGAAGATTACATTACGTCTTAAAGGCCAAGTCCACCTCAATATCAAGTTGATTTGAATAAACAGAGTTAAATTAAACAAGCATAACAGTAAAAATTTCACTGAAATCGGATGTAAAATAAGAAAGTTATGGCATTTTGAAGTTTTGCATTATTTCATGAAACAGTGATATGCATAGCATGGGCGGTATGCAAATGAGTGAACCGATGATATCACACACTCACTTTTCCTTATGTATTTTATTATATGAAATTTCAAATATTTCAATTTTTATAGATGTGATAATAAAGAATCCCTTCCTTGTATGAAAATAAGTTACAATAATGATGATTTTACATGTTCCATATGGAGTCAAACCATGTTTTACATTATTGTACCAAAAAAATGAAATATATGATATTTCATATAATAAAATACATAAGGAAAAGTGAGTGTGTGACATCATGGGTTCACTCATTTGCATACCGCCCATGCTATGCATATCACTGTTTCATGAAATAATGCAAAACTTCAAATCCCTTCCTTGTATGAAAATAAGTTACAATAATGATGATTTTACATGTTCCATATGGAGTCAAACCATGTTTTACATTATTGTACAAAAAAAATGAAATATATGATATTTCATATAATAAAATACATAAGGAAAAGTGAGTGTGTGACATCATGGGTTCACTCATTTGCATACCGCCCATGCTATGCATATCACTGTTTCATGAAATAATGCAAAACTTCAAATGCCGTAACTTTCTTATTTTACATCCGATTTCAGTGAAATTTTTACTGTTATGCTTCTTTAATTTTACTCCGTTTATTCAAATCAACTTGATATTGAGGTGGACTTGGCCTTTAATACAAGAAATATACTTATATTTACAATGCTATGGAAGGGAAATAAACTCTTAAGCCCACGGCACACTATACGATCGACCGCGATCCCATATTGGAAATAAATCGCAATTGCTTTAAATATGGGCATTTTAACAAAGAAAATCCGCCTGATTCAGGTTTTGAACAATAATATGAATACTAAACATAGGGTTTTAGTGCACTGTCAGCCTTCTACCCGGAATAAGGGCCAAATCAGTTTAAAATCGTAGACAATCGTAGGACTGCGTGCTCTGACGTCACAACGACTGGGAGCCGATTTGCCTTTCCTCCGACTAGGAAGCTTGCAATAGGCCGTATTTTCGATTTTACTACCTACATGACTATTCAGATCCTCAATCAAAAATATTTGATGTGTTTAAATATTTATACCAAATGCTATTCTTCCGAAATCGGATCGCAGACCGATCGTATAGTGTGCGGTGGGCTTTATGTATTTTCAATAAACTGTACGAATGTGATGTAAGTTGTGTTTAACTGAGCGATAAACATGGTGACGGTGGGAGAGGAAGAGAGAGAGCGTAATGATGGAGAAACTTTGGAAATGGCGGAAGACAAGTTATACCGAGAAAAGAGACGAGGGGAACGTACATGCGCAAGATAAGAGATAATTAGTATCAACTAGCAGGACATGGTGTAGTATCATTCAATTTAACACAGGCTTTACGGTGTCTAAAAATACTATGAATGATCTCGTCCTGTATAGTATTGTATTATGTGCTGCCTTCTTCTAGACTTTCTGGTTCCCCAACTATTACATCTTTTATCGGACATTCTCCCTTTCTCCAACATCGTTTACGATGTCATTTCCACAATGTACATTACATCATTAATCCTTATAAAGAAACCTCCTTTAAACGTTTTAAAATGGGAACTAAGTGATACTGACTGTTAAGTTCTCGATTTCTAATTAAAAAAACAAAACCAAATAAACATGTGCATGCTAAAGCCAGGGTAATAATATCCAAACCCTTTGGAAGCGCATAGGGACGTAATGTGATATGCGCTATACAAGAACGGTTTATTATTATCATTATTATGCTTTTCAAGCACAATGATGCTAATTCACTTTTCTTAAGCGAAGACAAAAAAACTGAAAAGGACGACTTAGTAATACAAGGCATATTCATATTATTTGGTTCATTTGAAAAGCTCGACAGCATACTGCACAAAAAAGAACAGTAAAATCAGTCAAAAGTAAAGATACCTCACTCAACCTAACAGTAGTCCGGTGTTGTTGTTTTTTAATTAAAGTCCCAAGAAAATTGATTTTTATTGTTCTTCATACATGAACTTGAAAACAATGTCTTCATGCCGAAGGATTGACATTTTGAATCCTTTTTTGAAAACGTTTATGAAAATTTTCTTTTTTAGTATTAGCTACCACATTCTTCTAAACAAATAATCTCGTTGAAAATAACATTTGAAAGAGAAGTTAATCAGACGGTGTGTTATATTCTATGTTTAATCAACTTTGGTGGAGCGCAATCAGAAATCAGTCTACCTTGTAGATAGCTTCTCATAAATCTTAGGCCTATAGTCTAAGGCATGGAAAGTTTCAAGAGGTGTCTGAGAGAGAACGATGATCTCCGATCTGAATAAAAACATTTCTGAACCTTTATATGGATGATTCCTTGCGCCCAGCCTGTGCAAAGGCGCTACGTCTTGACACGACATCAGCTAAGGGCACACTTTCAACAGGTTCCGTCGGTACACGACTATACTCTCCTTTCTTGTTCCTTCTACTGCCACCCGTTGCACTAGCAGCGCTGCTCTTGCTACGACTGGCGTTCACATGGTTCTGTATCACAGGTCCATTCGCGACCGGATAGCTGTTCGTCACTACCAGCTTTGATTTCTGTGTACTCGATATTAGAGGGTCCGTGACCAATGACCGCGGGGATGACAAATGGGGTGGTGATCGTGGCGTATCTGTCGTGGGTGATTTAGGGAGCGAAGGTACAGATGACGCTGACGGTGATCGATGCGAATTAGACATCGACACTGTAGACGAAGATGATGGTGATCGTGGGGCATCTTTGGTAGGTGATCTCGATGATGAAACTGTAGATGATGATGACGAAGATCTAACTTTACCTTTCGGGGAAGTTTTAGTCGGGGTTGTTGGTAGGCCTATAGGAGAATTTGCCGTTGATGGACTGGAGATTAAAATGACAAAACACATGAACACACCTTATAGACGTGATAATTATACTGTTTCTTTACGAACAAAAGATGTAGGGTGGGTTTAAGACACTGTCAATATTTATATCAAAACAGCATCGAAAGTGTTGTATAGCTTTATCTTTTAGGATCCTGATCAAGTGAAATCTGATTTCTCAATAATCACATTCCATGACATGTAGATATTGCAAGCTATGGATTACTATAGCTTGTCCGAAATAATTTTAAAATATTCACACTTTCCTTTTTACCAATTTTTATATTCTATCACGGATTGCCAGGAAAAATTTATTGCACGTGCAGATATGCTACCAGCAATACTAGAGAGGAACTAGGTTCTTTGAGATTTGTTCCGTTTATACACATAAGCTAATAAGCACCCTGATTAGGTCTCCAAACCAGGTTACCATCTAAAAATAGAGTGTAGAAAGTGTGAATGCCTAATTATTGTCCTCCACTGAATAAGTTGATTAAGATTTAAATAATGTGATGTCGGATCCAGGATTTTGTAAAACGGGAGGGGAAAGTTTTCGAAAGTTTTCTGACAAGTAAAAAAAATAACATGTTTCAGATGCCTTTGGTTTCGGAACGGGAGACACATTTTCAAGATTGCATTATACTTCAGGTATATCACTTGTTTTAAAAGGTAGACATGGGCAGACCCCTTAATCCGACAGTGACTTTCCCTCCCGACTAATATTCTTCCTAATCTTATAAAGCTTTGATTCAGTTAAATGCAGACGTGACCACTGCAAATTCAAAGGACAATGCCATTCCTTATAATGTGTTTTTGATAAGCGGATCTAAATAATCCCTCGGACTACCATCCTCTGGACATCGATAAGGACCCCCTGAAAAAATTATCCGAAAACTATCGCAGGACAACCGACTTCTATTATTTCGGACATCTATCACATCAGTACAACTCCCAAGTAAGATATCCCTTGCAGATACTGTGGGGGAGTTGTCCGGTTGTTAGTCCATTCCTAGAATATTATTGTCATCTAATAACCAATATGATATGAGTACGCTTTACTTACTTCCGTGGGGAGCGGCCATTTGAGGCATCATCCTCTTTAATGAAATCCAGTTTTTTCCTTGCCGATCGCCCTCGAACAGGTTCTTCTTCTCTACTCGAGCCTTCATGTCGGCTGACCACTGCGTAACCATCGACGTGATCATGCATAATTACATTGACATGGTTGCTAGTCCCCATTGATACAGATTCCCGGTGACTGTTGACGTTGGCCTCCCGGATACAGTCATGACCACGACCAGACGACCGCCTGCCACGGGTGCTGCGTCGGCGTAAGCTTCTTCTCGAGTAGGGAACGTCACGGTAAGCAGGTTGTCTGCAGGTCAGGCGCATCCAGATTTGCTCGTGGCACAGGACGTAGAGCCAGGGACAGAAGGCCGGGTAGAACTCAGCCCAGTGCATTGCAGCCATGTTCTTAAAGTTGTTGAGTGGCTGCCCTGAGACATTGGAGATTATTCTCATCTACATGACGTTTAAAGAAAAGTAAAGAGGAGAATTAATCATACGATCGAGCAGAAGGAGCAAATATCAAAATTAATCATTCTATTTAGATCATTCATGTTGTTAAGTTAGGCGATAAGAATAGTATGCCATTCAACAATTTCAAAGACTCACAAAATTCATTATTTTACCTATTACCATCTTCTCATTTTCCTTTTTTCAGACATTGCTTATACTTTCGTTTATTTTACTAGGACATAAGAGAGTGGGAATTAGGATTTATCACAAGAATATGTTAAGGACATTATGGTTTCTTGCTGATCTCATTTTTCTAGAATATATCACAATGTTTTATGTACACACCAACAGATGAAGCCCTATGCTATGACATGATAAATGTACTTACCACTATTGGAATGTAACAAACTAGAAATCCACATGCTAGAAGGTTGTAATTGATCGTGGCCCACAAAAGAGCCCTATCAGCTGCAAAGAATCGCCTTGGTATCCTATGAGAATTATCATCAATCGTCAAAGTCAAGCTATAGCGCCCTCTCTCATTGTCTTTCCCTGCTGTTGTGGCCTTGCACTTTTTGGCAGTCCTGTATGCCGCCCCTATTGTCGCGGCCAAGATGGATACAACCACAAGCAATATGACGGCGACGACAATGGTCGCCAGCACACTATTGAATAGACGTCCGACCGTCTCTTTGTCCCTCCAGTCTATAAAACACCACGTGGATGGGTATTGCAAAGAGATCCGTCCAAACCCAACAAGAGGTAAGATACCTGTGAAGACTGAGACGACCCAGAGCAGTACAAGCACAAAGGGTATCTTCCGAGGTTCTACTTTACGATTATACGTCACGGGACGACACGCGGCGAGGAAGCGCTCAAAACCAAGTATCCCTGTCATGTAGGCTAGGGACATTCCAAAGGTGAGAACACAAAACCCATGGAAATCACAAAGCCTTGATCCACCCATCCAGTGTAATCCATTAACGTGGACAGCAATCATAATGGGATAGACTGTCAAGTATCCTACAATACTAGTGATGAAAAGTCCTCGGAGAATCCCATAGAAGGCTGTTGCCCGATGCCATGATGATGAACAATGGTATACTCCCAAGGCTACTATATTTCCTATTAATCCTACAGTAAACATGATGATTGGTATTAAAATCGTGGTGCTTGGCTGCAGGGCTATCATTGCCGTAAAATTTAACCTTGGTTGCTCCGGAGCCGCTCTACGACTTAAATGTAACAGATTCAATTCTTGATATTGATCAGGTTGTAGCCCGCCCTCTCCTGCCTGCAGGAGTGACGAACTCAAGTTCGTAAGCGACATGGTGAAATCAATAATCCGGATCCCTTTAACTATTGAACAAAATTAAATATAATATTGGACAAGGGGTCATGTCTCTTATATAGATCGTCTCTATATCTCTTTTCAAGACATGCTTCACTTTTGTCCCTTCAGGATGCAAGAGGATGTAAACTTAGCTGTTCTGTCGTCTCCTTTACCGCGCGGTCAATATTGGCGACCCAGAAATACAGCAGATGTCACTCTTACCCGTATTCTAATATACACGCAGCGATGATCACTCTTTATATCAGTTTCCTTCGATTAAAGCCCTCTAGTATGGATTATGCTCGCTAAAGAAAATCTTGTCGCTCCCTGCCTTTACCTCCTGTCCAAACTACGCACTGCCATGAGAGAGCTAGGGAGAAGGCTGAAAGCATCACTTGCGATATCACGGCAGGCTGAACGTCTGGTGTACCGCCATGCATAGTAATTTCCCGAAAGCCGCCACCAGGCTTTACTGACAACCCCCTTGTGGCTTTGCCGCGATATATACCAGGTCGATCGGCTCTTTCGTAAACGTAGCTTCGCTCAAGACAAATCGCCTTTTCTCGCCAAAGTATGGCTTAAGGGCAAAAACCTTAATGAATATCCTAAAATTCCTGGGTACAAGTAACTCGAGAAAGATATTGCTCATACGCGAAATGGGTAACGTATTTTGTATCCTCATGTGGAATCAAATGTAAAGCAGCTTAGCAACCGCTAATCCGAATTCATAATAATGGAGTCGAGTATCTCATGAATTCATCAGCTGACCAAATTCTGATTTCACGTTTTCCAATGAAAGTGCAAAATCTCATAGATGTGCAACTGGGAATAGAGCATGGAGTCGTGTTTCCTGTGTCTAAGAAGATAATGATATTTGCTGTAGAATTCTTTGCAGTATTACTTTACATCTTTCTCACCTACGCCGTGTGTCAGAGATTAAAATGCAGTAATGTTTTTGAAAGATAATTTCGATATCTTTTATTCTCCTTTCAATAGTACTTTCACTTACGAAGATAAACACCATTAGCTCGCAATTAACATGATTAAGGCACAATAAGTTTCCGAAGACAATCCTTTAAATTCCAGATAAAGTGTTGGGGAATCACAATCCTGTGGAAAAAGAGAATGAAAATAAAAATATATTGTTATTAAATAATTTAGGTAATCGTATAAACGTTATTTTATGGTTTCATGTCGAGTGAAAAGTATGTTAGACTAAAGCTCTCACAAACGTGCATGTATATGGAAATATAGTTCACGTGTAATGATAAGAAGGTAGACGATCTCTTGCATGTACAATTCATATGATACACTTAGTTTCAAATTATGTATTGTTAAACTGTTTACTGCATGTACATAATGTCCAAAAGGAGGCCTATAGGTGAAATCACTTCAAAATTTAATTTGAACTTCAAATTTACTGAAAGGCAGATGATTTTCTTCATAAGCCAGAGTGTGCATTATAAATTTGTTCTGTTTTTTTTTCTGAGATATTATGTTCCTTCAAAGTGAATGATAATATCAATGCACGGGTGATTTTCACCTGGTATAATTCAATATGCCTACACATCAAACAGACAATACATAGCTTCAGATTTTTACAGCCGTAATTGTCGATATGTCGAGATGTCAGCGAAAACTGAATGCCGGGGGGGGGTGGTTGTACAACGGCACAGTTTGTAATTTGCTGACATAATGAGCGATGTAAATGGGCAAGGATAAAATTCAATACCTATAGGAGTATAGCTACAAATGAAAAACAATGTTCATGTAAACATTTTATTTTCAACTTACATTGTACTTATTATCTCTTAAATAAGACTTTCTTTCAACGTATATCACTGAGGATATTGTGCAACATACAAATGCTATTCCGTTATTAATTTAGTCTCGAAGTTGACAAGATCGTTCGAAAGCCAAACCGACTCCAATGCTAGCTTCCTTTATTCCCTTTTCTTCATATTTTAGTATCAACACAAACTCTTCAATAATTTCCAATTGGCATTGATGCTCAATGTAAAGTTATTAGTTTAATTTTTTCAGACATATAAAAAATGTGTTAAGGGCATAGGCTTATGCAAATAGATAATTCCTACAAATTATTTTTTACTACCATGTATGCAGGCGGGCACGTTGTATTAAAAGATAGGAAAATAGACCAAACAGGTGCAGTTTGTTTCCTAGATTTTCATATTTGTATTGATTTAGGTTAAGCATGTCTTGCGGCCGTGCTGAAGTCTAAGCATGAAGGAATAGGTTTAGCAAAACACGGTTGCACTATCGATTCCGTACAATAACTTGGGAAGAATGTGCTTGTTAAATAGATCGGTTGGACGTCAGTGCACATGCTCATTCAGAAAGGTTTCACTTCAGTCCCACACACAGCGATAAGTGCTGTTTTCACCTTTTCGTGCTGCCTGCTATACCAGTTGTTCCACTAATTATAAGCCGTTGAAATCTTTACTTGAAAATGCATTCCTCGGTGGTGGAAAACTGTGTACTTAGACCTGCCATCAAACGACATGTGTGTGTGTGTGTGTGCGTGAGGGTGGTTACTTTGTGTGCGTATGTTTGCCATGTGCTGTGAAACTTGTATATCTGGAGCAGGCTTGTCTCAAGCGTCCTCTTTTCTATTGAGTTCATGGAATTTAGAATTATTTCATTTCAGTGATTAGTTTTTAAAAATGCACTGTAACTAAATAAATGGCATTTATACATATTATTTGGTTACAACAGACACCGGTTGTTTTCCTGAAATAGATGCCTAAAATTCAATCTTTTTAGGTCGAAAATGAATAGGCCTACACGTAAAACATAAATACACTACAATAGACTGCCTAAAATGTTGGTATGTAGTAAACATACATTATATTCATTCACCGTAACCACGGAATGACGTGTTGTGAGCGATATTGGAATTGCGTTGGCCGCTGTCAATGGATAACCCAGACGTTTCTATCAAACAAAAGGGATTTTAAATCCATCCGAACATGAGAGGAAAGAGCAAAAGTCATTCTTAAAATCCTGATGTTGATGTATCAAAATACATGAGGATTGTCGTCAAAGTTTACATAACGAATCCTTTCTCGCTTCTCCCGTAAACTTTCTTTGTTGTCACCGCCCGACCCTTTAGCTTTAAATACCGACACGCACGTGGAGAGGAAGCCCTCACAGATCCCCCGGCTCTTTCCTTTCGTCAAGAACATGGCTACTTTAACGTGATCACGTCATATTTCTAAAGCTATTCTCCAAATGCGAGGATACATCAGGTCGCATCAGGCATTCGGAATAGTGATCGACTTGCTGATTGATGTCCTTCCGTGCCCACATCCTACGGGTGGTCATAGAAAGTTTCGGCATCATTTCCATTTTAAAGAGAATTTCTTTTTTTCAAGCACAGGCTACCGCAGACAATACAGGAAATGACAGCGTAGGAAAATAATGCACTGCCTTGAATGCATTTCTAGATGATTACACACATAATAGTTCATACATTGTGGACATTACATCTATATTAGGGATGATTCCAAAAGAGTAAATTTCGATTTGAAATTTCAGGTTTTTCAGGCCCTTAAAAGCCTCTCCCACGTTGAGGGTGTAAACCCTTTTCTATATATTACGGATTACATTTGAAGAATTATCTTGAAGGATATTATATATCACAAATGAAAAGAGTGTTTCACGTGTTAAAAGAATATATGATGCAGTGAATTATTTTGAAGCTTGTGTTTTCATAGAGAAACTATCAAGCCAGTTCCACGTTTCATGTATGGAAATTTATACCAAATTGGGTAAATAAACTGTTACTTTCTCAACCCGGCTGTCTCTGGGTAACATGGGTAGCCTACCGTGCACGATAACGATTCGATCAGAGTTTAACGTATATATATGGCTTGAAAATATGATTTATAATCGTGAAGCTCACCATAATCAAATTTTGATGAAACTCTCCTTATTCCATTTTCAATCTAAGATTTTTCATTTTCTATATTAAATCACTTTTTTTAAAAACGTTTTCGACTGCTTGCCTGACGGGGATGTACTTTTCCCTTTAACTTCGCACGACGGTGTGAGAAATAGTTTGGGAACATTAGCACGTCAGCCAAACGTGATTTGGGAACGACAGACAAAAAGTGACCTTGCATTCCACGTGTGAAAAATTGGGACAGATCTGTCGAGCAGGGCTTTGCACTTGAAGGGGACGCTCCAGTTACGGCGAAGTCTTTAATGCTGTGACTATTTCTACAGAGCTCTCATCTCTTGCTTTATTGTACATCACTCTACATCACCCATTCTTCTATCCTCCTCCTCCTCCAAGTCCTCCTCTTCCATATCTAATAGTTCTTCTCTTTTAAAGAGGCGGTTGAGCTCTCTTTACGTGGAATAAATTTGTGAGCTTTCTCATTTTTTGTTCCGATGTGGAAGATTACCATAATTAAAATAGAGATGGAAATGATTTCTCTTGAAATGCCCTCGTATCACAAATAAAATGTAAAATATACGTTAAAAGGTACATTTTGATGGCACATGACTGTGTGTAGTCCCATTTGTTTTAGAGTGCTTTTCACTCTACGCGATCTTCGGCAAGATTGAGTTATCATTTTGATGATCATGATGATTACAAAACCTTAAAATACTCAATTATTTACATGTACTACTTTTAACCAACAGTTTCTCTCACAATACAATCGCATAAGCAGAACTCAACGCTATCTTTTAAATAATTTAGCGTGGGAGGTTCTGAGACGCGATTTTAGTTAATATTGGTTTATCTGATCCTACACACGTTGTTCTGTTACATTCATTACTTTCTTCCTTGGGGAGTATTTTTCCTATGATACCTACCTGTATTAGCCGATTATTGAGGAAAAATATAATTAAAATCGACGGTGAAAATAAACAAAAAATCTTAATCGAGGACGGTAGGATTTAAAAACGAATGTGATGAAATGCTATATAAAATTTATTCTAAAAAAAACGATTCTAAAACATAGAGTACATAGGTGATTTTAAAAGCTTAAGAAAATGGACATATCATAATCATTCTTACGCAGTACTATATCGACCAGTTTTCCATTAGCGATTAGTACAATTTCAAAACATAACAATAATCTATATGAAAATATGATTCTTCTTAACATTATCTTTTTGTTTGCTCAATATATACAATTTTATAAGGTTTAAGTTTTAAATAATTTGAAATCTAAACAGTTTAATTAAGTTGTTATGTTTCTTGAATTGAAAATAGATCTAATAGAACATATGAAATGCCTCATAAAGAAAAAAAAACAACTTAAACTCTCGGAGGAAAAATTTGGAAATTAACAAAATTCTAAGAAAATTAAGTTTACAAAATACGAACCGATTTGAAGACATTTTCGTATATATTTCATGAATTAGTTCAGTCATGTGAACTGTGTAATATGTAATGAGTTATTTTTAGAATAATAAATTCCTTGTCAAAGGATTTTTAAAAAAAGAACCAATTTATTCAACAGGTATGAAGTTCGAACTCATACTTACATCTTTAACTTAATTACCGGTAAGCAAACTTTTATCTACATTTGCCACACTTCACCCAGGTGAGGTGAATGGGTACCGGTAGGAAGAAATTCCTTAAATTCTTCAGCGCCTATGAGGAAAACTTGACTATCGCCGGGTAATAAACCAATGCTCTGTGGAAGTGCATATAGACATTATTAGATTTGCGGTATGCTGTATACAAGAACAGAACGTTATTATTACTCTCAAAATGGGAATCGACAATGCACTATACATAGTGGATCCGCCGCATGGACCACGTTCACATCTACACAAGACGAACAAAATCTAACATAGCCTTGCGTTGCGTGACTCCTGCCGTGATTCCCGCCAAAATATTCACCAAAAAATATTGAAATTTACCCGGTCACGATCTATAACCTTATTTCTTTCCTGTTCGAAATTCCATTCATTGCATGCTTCTCGTATAATGCCATTTTTATGGCATGGCGATCGGATTTCGTAATTCGATAACCCTGATCCTGCAGATGATTTTGAAGTTTGGGCGATTTTTGAATGTGAATTTCAAACATAATGCGATAACCTTTGAAGTGAGAGATGAAGTAAATTGTCATATATAAATGAAAGGATATCTTTTGACTAAATGATATCGTGTGGTATAGTGAAAAAGGAAAGTTTACCTCAGGCTCTTTTCCACTTCGTACATTTGATAAAAAGCAAAGTTATGATATGAGAATCAGCATTGTAATGCTTATTTTTAGTGAGTCAGGCTGGAATATTGTATTTTCATGTAGGATGTTTACTACTTTACAAAATTGTATGGAAAATGAAAAATATACTTACGTACAAGTGAATTGTTAGTTAACAGGATATTACATACCACTTGATTAAAAAATAATAATTATGACGTACGGCTATTTTAAGTGAGAAGTAAGATGTAGAAAAAGATTTAAAACCTAAACAATGGGCATAAATAGTACAAAGTTTATTCCTTCTTAGAAATTATTTAATAATTATTTTCCCTCATTAGAAATGTTTATTGTATGTGATAGTACCCGTATGTATCATTTCCAATGTAATGATATCCTGAAATCGCATTCTTGGAATACATGTACATGTATATGGAACAGGAATCACCCTAGAACGGCGCGGCGCACGCGGTGAGCATCGTGAGGGACACTGATTTCTTCATGACCCGACTTTGTTCCAGATTTGGTTTAGAAGTCCAAATAAACATTGTGACTGAGTAATCACAGATAATGAGTTGTCGTGATAAGACGAACTGGATAAGCGCCACTTCCCATCCCACTGGCGAAGATGATAGACCAGTGTACAGGCGGGAGGCGATATTCTGTTACCATTGCTTACCCTTTTAATTTGGGTATGAATCGCGCTAAGTATATACGAACAGGTGGAATTAAGGTGGTGTATTGGTAATGGTTCTTTATTCTTATACCAGAGGTCCTGGGTTTGGTTCTGTTCATACATCCTTGGACAAGTTATATTGTCCACATCTGTCCCTCTCAACACAGGTAATTGAGGGACCCTTAGAAAGAACAGTACGAATACTGTATAACCAGGGAAAATAATATTAATAATGTTGTTGTTGTCATTATCATTATTATTATCAGTTGTAGTTTTATTAATTTTATTGCCATTCGAATGTGTGTTTAGAAAACGTCCTGTAATTTGGGATAAATACCATTTTTAAGGGTGCCCTAAATGATAGGAACCTCAGAATTTGTTTAAAAAGCACCAATGACTAACAAAGAAAGAGATTTTAATCTCAAATATATGAAACGCTTGTTTTTAATAGTCTATTAGGAAATGTACCTGTTCAACTTCTGCAGTGTAAAACCTCCAGAAAGACATTTGCAAATAATTCATACGCTTTTCTGAGGACGAAATCGTTCATATTTGCAACTACAACAGCAACGAAAACACTCAGTAAAATAGTAAAGCTGTTATTCCGTAGTAATTACTATCTTAGAAGTAATGTTTAATTTCTAGATATTAGTTCACTCTGGACTTTACATCACTGGAACATTATCAGCGTTCACATGTTTAAATAATACAGCATGTTTTCGTGAGAGAAACACAATTGTAGTTTACAAAATCTTAGCTTCTTTGTTAAAAAAAAGAGACAGAGAGAATTAGGTGCAAAATTATGAGATGTTAAGAGAAAACACGAGGCTAGGGATAAATGAAGGGGTAAACATCATGGGCCCGAATTCACAAAGGAGGTTTAAAACTAAACCATGGTTTAAACCCAACCTCCTTTTTGAATTCGGGCCCATGTGTGACTTCGGTCAATATAACTATCATATTGACATAAAGCAGTCTATACCGTTTTTACATGCCAAAACTCATTTAAATCAGCCAGCTAATTACATCCACTTCCTGTGAATATTACCCACCCACATTCAAGAGAAGGTCGAATTCCGAGATGAAAAATAATTTGTGAGCTTTGCAATTCTCTTTACTTTAGTGTGGAAGAGTATCTAGTAGAAATGCCCCCTGAAAAGGACTGCTCTATAAATTTCCTTATGTACGAGAAATAACTTATATATCTGGACAGACTTTCATGTCACTTGTGTGTTTAGTCCCTTATACCCATTTCTCTCTGCTGTGCTGCTCACTGTATATTATTTTCATCTTGATGATTTCGACTTTATCTGAACGCAGAAATACGAGCACCAGGCAAGTAAAAAGAAATCTAAAAGCACCTCTTTAGATGAAGGAAGTATTTACTTCCAATGCAAAACTCACAGGCTCTCCGCTTTAAGAAGGCTTGACTGCAAGCCCATTTGACATTGTCACATGTTTAGAACATGACGAATGAGAGGACATGCACACCTCGTGGCATGAAGATATTACCAACATGCATTGTCGCTGAATAAAATTTACACACGGCTGGTCACAACGATAGCAAACTAGCGGGTGGGAAGATTATTGATTTGATTTATTGCCATGGTAACTGCTTTTTTTCCGGGGGCCAAAGATAAGATTCAGAGGAAGCAAATGTGCTTTGTTCACACGATAAAATACGATGGCCAGCTATTGAGAATGCCATGTATATCAAACCACCTGATTAAATTTTAATTAGATCTCTGACTTCAAGCATATTTTTGGATGGATGCAATCATTTTCACTGCATGGTTGTTGTTTTTTACTAAAGATGCAGAATCCACGTTGACTAGAGCTGGTACATGACTAAGGAAAACCGTAACATACATGGGGAAATTATTAAAATAAATCCAGAGTATTATTATTGCACATTTAAACCTTTTCAGCTCTTATAATACTCTCCACATGTGGATTCATTTGCAAGAGTTGCGAATTAATAATGCACTTGTATTCGATGCATGTGGAAAATTTGTCTTTTTAATGGGAACATTTCGAATATCTGCTGATGGCATTCAGATAAAAAAGTAAAAGCTTCTTAAAGAATGGCTCATTGTATAGCAGATATAGTACTTGTATCTATTGAGTTGTGTTCATGTTATACCTCTCGAGTGGTAATTTATGTACGTTACTAGATATATTTTAATTGAAAATTATGGACAGACATCAATTTAAATTAAAATTCAATAAAGCAATGCATAGGGTTTTCCTGCAGTAATATATAAAGACAGTATTCCATCCATGTCTGTATAAGATTTTTGCCTTTCATTTATATCGAAAATATTCATATAATCGACGCCTTCAATTAACGCATCGTAAAAGTATGTCATTATCATGACATTAAACATTAAATCAATCTATTCTGTTTATCAAGGTTATCGATATGCCATCTTACCCAAGGTAAGGCAACTTTTTTTTTCTTCAAGTATACATCTTCGTTTCCTGTCCACCCGGACGGTCCAATTCTATTCTTAACATTTCACCACAAATAATTCAAAGTAAAATGTATCCAATGTCGTACAACTAACCCAAACAAACGAGTCTTGAATCAAATCTAGTGCTCAGGCAACATAATAATTATTATTTGACGGAGTTGCTAAAAAAATAATATGGCCACTTACAATTATGTCTGAACTTTGCTATAAAACTATGTCACGTTTAAAGAGGAAATTAATCTTTATTGTGACGTAAATAATTATCTTAATAGTTCTAGTGACAACTTGAAAAAAGAAAGACGATCGTTGAACAGTTCGTAATATGACTTAATTCTGCCCGTTCGTCAACTCTGTTCTAAAACATTATGATTTGCAAACTGGAAAGGTTTTTTTTTATTTGTTTTGTTTGTTTTTCATTGCATTCTTACGATGCAGATGTATCCTGCCTTAATCAAAGACTTAAATATAAATAAATCTTGTAGACTTATTGTAACTGTTGCGATTATTCAAGCGAGAGAGAATCACAGTGGCAGCATGAAACACCCCGGAAAAAAACCCTAGTTCGGTCAATTTCAATGCCTTCATTTTGTTCTTCATGTCTATGGACTGTTCATACAGTTTTAAATTTAATGATTTTATTTTGATCTGAAAGACACTTAGCAAGCCAATTAATCAAAGCGTGATCAAGAAAGCAATGTCTGGTTATTCAAATAAGCACATATAAAAGATCTCTGATACCCAAAATTACAATGAAAGATAAAAAGTTATAATCATTGACGAGATAAAAAGTTATAATCATTGACGCGATAAAAAGTTATAATCATGACGAGATATTGACAATACCATGCGCACTTTGATTAAAAAGGGGGAAAACACTGTCCTTTAAAAAAAATAACAAACATGCCGTACGCTGGGGAAACAAAACATGGTGACTATCGTCCAGAGAGGTGGGAAAGTTGACTGGTGACCGATATACGAAGGAAAGTCAAGCTGAAAATGCCATTTTCTGGCATGTATTTTTTCGGCAATTAATCTTCAAATGACATCCTTTCCCGATCCATCTCTCCTCGGAGTAGCCCATTATGAACGCCAAAAGCCGTGAATAATTCATACTCCTATCCCCCTACCATCGCACCAGACAGGTGGGTACTATTGATACTCTGTCAAAGGACGTGAAAGCTACTAGATGTCAACAATTCCTCCGACAAGAAAATTATGATAATATCAAGCTATGTCGGCCTAGGGGATTGGTTATCACAAAAGGCCAATTTTCTCTTTTGTATTTTTCTTACAGGTAGCCTGTACATGACTTGTACGTTTTAAAAGATTTAGACTATTTTGTATAGCGCATATTTCATGCACTACATAGAGTACATTGAAAATTATTACCAGGCTTTGAATAATAATGATATGGTATTCACTATGAACACGATGACAAAGAGAGCGGACAAAATATACAGCTCCTCATTGTACCCTCCACAATTGCCCTGGTAGACAAAAGAACATCGATCCCTTCATTACTATTATGTAAAATAAGTAGAACAGGCATGAATATGCATGTGACACCTGTTCTATATAGTTTTACATAATAGCAATGAAGGGATGTTCTTTTGGCTACCAGGGCAATTGTGGAAGGTACAATGAGGAGCTGTATATTTTGTCCACTTCTTTGTTCGCCATGTTGATAGTGATAGTGATTATTTACCTAGGTCGGCCTCATCAGTTCTATGCTCTCCCTGAGGACCATGCAGAATGCAGTGTATGTCAAGGGAAAGTCTTACGAGGTCTCGAGTTCTGGGTTGAGAACTTGATAGAGACAAATATACATAAAATGACTCATCTATAAGAAAAAAATCATTGGCCAACGAATATATGTTTAAAGTCAAACTCATACAATCTAAAAAAAAAAGTATAGTCATTTTTTTGGCAAGATCGCCCAGGGACATTTTCTCAATCAGATTCTAGTCATTCTGACTAGGATTCTATTCATTTTTTAACTAGGATTCTGTTCACTTCAAACCCGAAGCTGGTAGTTTTGACTAGAATAATGCAGATGCCAGTGGAATTCGTAATTCTAGTCAAATCTGACTAGATTCAAGTCAAAGTTGACAAGATTATTTTTTTAAGTATACAATGTTCCAGAACGAACAGAAAGAAACAACTGACAACTGAAGTTATTATGGTTCAAAATAAGAATACAAACATAAACGCATCGTATACCTGGGAACATATTGTGGAAAAAGTAACGTAAGTAGGCATCCGTTTTATCATTTATCATTGGAAGGAAAGAAATGGATACAAATGCATTTAAGTGTCACATCCGATCAAGTGCATAATCGATCCATATAAGTCCCTAAAGTAAGTATCAGCTTTATATTGCCGCAAACTAAAAATATTTACAGTTTCAACTTCAATATTTCTCTTTTAATGTGAGCAATATGACCGGAAGAATACAAATAAATCAGAGCAAAGAAAAAAAGAGAGTGGGAGTGAAAAAGAGAAATGGGAAAAGAGAGAGAAACAAGAATGATGAAATTTTAGAAAGAGTATAAGAAAGAAGCGGGATAATGGAAGAGAGACATAGAGAGAGGAAGGGGTAAAATGGTGGAGATGGAAGAGGGACAGCTCTCCCCCTCCCTCTTTCTTTCTCCCCATCCTTTCCTCACTCCCTACCCCTCTCCCCCCCCCCCCTCTCTCTCTCTCTCTCTCTCTCTCTCTTTCTCTCTTTTGGCATATATCCCTAACCTACTCCATATTTTCTCCACCAGGTGTACTTTCGGTAATTAATCTACAGCACATGAAAATTCATTTTTTTTTTTAATAATAATAATAATATTCCGCTTTTATATAGCGATAGTGATGTCTCTAAGCGCTTTCAAATATATTATTACCCCAGTCATCGAATTCTGGCATGCCCGCACACAATGTATGCACATTATCGCTCCATGGGAAGTATTCCAGCAATGGGCAGTACAGTGACGCTCACATTGCTAAACAAACGACATTAACTTTTTCGCATCCTACCGGGTACCCATTTAACACCTGGGTGGAGAGTGGCAAATGTAGATTAACGTCTTGCCAAAGGAGGCTAGTGCTGCTGTGGGATTCGAACCCCGGACCTCGTGCTTCACAGTGCGGGGACTTATCCACTGATCCACAACACCTCTTCTGAAAGTGCATGTCAAAATGACTGATAACAATATAAGCTAGGAGCATCGAGGCAACATCAAAATTAACCCGTTGAAGTTGCTACATTTGAAATTTAAAAAAGAACATCAATCACTTGAGATTAAAATGTTTGCCAGTTCCTTTACGTTTATCATTAAATTTTAATTTTGAAATTCACATTTATTTCCTTATCATGGTCGGTAAAATATGCTAAACATATTATTCTATTTCTACAAACATGTATATATCAAAATAACTCTACAAGCACTCTGTTCGCAGCCATAGGGGGAAACCTTTTATCTCAGCCTATTGTTATCATTCCCCGTAACGCCCGTCGAAATTCCCCTTAACGCCCAATTTTTATTGTGACGTAATAAACCGCATTGTTAGGATTCCCCCCATGATCGGAAATAGGGATATATCTATATATATATATATAAATATATATATAAAAATATAGTTCTGCTTCGGACTTGCAAAGTTATAGACAAAATAGGAATGAAAAGTCCGTATACGATGAAAAAATTCGAATTTTCGGCCATAGGCCTTCATCAGGAAATGATGAAAATTTATTAGATAGGTACACAAAAGAGCGTGAAGCGCAAAAAAAACAACAACGCAAAAGCT
The DNA here is from genome assembly GCA_025617745.1 of Heliocidaris erythrogramma. Classification (NCBI taxonomy): domain Eukaryota; kingdom Metazoa; phylum Echinodermata; class Echinoidea; order Camarodonta; family Echinometridae; genus Heliocidaris; species Heliocidaris erythrogramma. The sequence continues at coordinate 10,099,737 of CM046859.1, forward strand.
CCATGGATACCAGCGCAACCATGGTAGAGATCAGGAAGGAGAGAGAGAGAGAGAGAGAGAAAGAGAAAGATATAGAGGCGTAATAGAGCAGAAGCGCAGAAAGGGAGAAAGCTCCATGGAAACTCGCGCAACCATGGTAAAAGAAGTTAAAGAGGAGAGAGAGAGAGATAGAGAAAGAGAGAAAGAAATAGAGATAGAGGCGTAATAAAACGTCAAATGTACTTTTTTGCATTTTTTTTTTATGCATTTGCTTCAAATGTACTTTTTTGACGTTTTATTACGCCTCTATCTCTATTTCTTTCTCTCTTTCTCTATCTCTCTCTCTCTCCTCTTTAACTTCTTTTACCATGGTTGCGCGAGTTTCCATGGAGCTTTCTCCCTTTCTGCGCTTCTGCTCTATTACGCCACTACATCTTTCTCTTTCTCTCTCTCTCTCTCTCTCTCCTCTCCTTCCTGATCTCTACCATGGTTGCGCTGGTATCCATGGAGCTTTGGCGTTGTTTTTTTTTTTGCGCTTCACGCTCTTTTGTGTACCTATCTAATAAATTTTCATCATTTCCTGATGAAGGCCTATGGCCGAAAATTCGAATTTTTTCATCGTATACGGACTTTTCATTCCTATTTTTTCTATATATATATATATAAAGTCAATGATGAATAAGACAACCGTTAAGAGATGAAAGAATTCAAATTTTCGCCCATAGGGCTTCATCAGGAATGATGACTTTATTAAAAAATGCATCCAGCATCAGCAAAGCGCAATGCGCTAAAGGATAAGCGCATAGCGCATCAAAAGCAAAAGTGCAAAGGAGGGAGAAGAGAGAAGAGAGAGAAAGAGAGAGAGAGAGAGGGGGGGGGGGAGATCGCGCGCACTAGAGAGAAGAGAGAGAGAGAGAGAGAGTTTTACAGAGGAGAAATAGAGAGAAAGAGAGGAAAACGTAGAAAATCACACGGTAGGAAAAGAGTAAAAAGATACATTCATCCCCCAGGTTGGAGAGAGCCGAGATGGTGGATGAGGCGTTCCTCTCTCTCTTTCCTGGCCGCATCTGACTTGAAGTCATTGACAAGGATGCTTACTTCGAAATGTCCAATGTTGTGGTCAGGCTGGTTGAAATGCTGTGCCACAGGCAGGCCTGCAGACTTGATCCTGATTGACCGAAGATGTTCAGTAACTCTGTCGGCAAGCCTCCTCTTTGTTTCGCCGACGTATAAATGTTGGCACTTCGTACCGTTGATTGCATATATGCAATCCTTAGTAACGCAAGTAAAACTCCCGTTGATCCTCCAAGTACCCTTGGGTCCCTGAATCTGTGTACTGTTGGATATCACTCTGCAAGTATTACATCGCGGCCTCCTGCAAGGCCTACATCCGGTACAGGAGATGGGAGAATTGAGCTTGGACCTAACAAGGAGTTGGCGGAGATTGCGGTCCTTCCGGTATGACGTCAGAGGAGGTTCTGAGAAGATTTCCTTTGTTGCCGGATTGTCACTTACGATGTGGACATTCTCCCTTACTGACTTGGCAAGACGCTTACTCGTAGGATGGTAAGTTACCACTAACGGAATCTTCCTCAATGTGTTACCCTTCTCTTTTGACTGAAGTGCATCAGCACGGGTTGCTGACATAACTCTGTGCGTTGCATTGGCAAGGATCTGGGTCTGGGTACCCACGTTCTTTGAAGAACCCTCTCATCTCATCAGCTCGATGGATGAAGTCATCTTCCTCCGAACACAGACGACGATGCGAGAAAGTTGCGAGAAGGGTATGGAATTCTTACATGCAGGCGGATGCGAAGATCTGTAGTTGAGGTAAGCATGGGAATCTGTAGGCTTGTAATGTACTGATGTGGTGATGCCCGTACCTTTGATGGTGACATTGAGGTCCAGGAACGACACGCTAACGTCTGACACTTCGTTGGTAAGCTGAACTGACTGATGTACATTGTTGAGCTTGTCAATAAATGCCAGAACTTCGTCTTTGCCACAGGTAGCAATTCCTAGATAATCGTCAATGTATCTCCGTAGAAGGAGAGGTTGGGGTCCTTCGTAGTTTGACAAGAAGCCGGTCTCGAGGTTTCCCATGAACAAACAAGCGTATGAAGGTCCCATCTTGGTGCCCATCTTAACACCCTTCTTCTGCTTGTAGTACTTCCCGTTGAAGTTGAATGCAGAAGAAGGGTGTTAAGATGGGCACCAAGATGGGACCTTCATACGCTTGTTTGTTCATGGGAAACCTCGAGACCGGCTTCTTGTCAAACTACGAAGGACCCCAACCTCTCCTTCTACGGAGATACATTGACGATTATCTAGGAATTGCTACCTGTGGCAAAGACGAAGTTCTGGCATTTATTGACAAGCTCAACAATGTACATCCGTCAGTTCAGCTTACCAACGAAGTGTCAGACGTTAGCGTGTCGTTCCTGGACCTCAATGTCACCATCAAAGGTACGGGCATCACCACATCAGTACATTACAAGCCTACAGATTCCATGCTTACCTCAACTACAGATCTTCGCATCCGCCTGCATGTAAGAATTCCATACCCTTCTCGCAACTTTCTCGCATCCGTCGTCTGTGTTCGGAGGAAGATGACTTCATCCATCGAGCTGATGAGATGAGAGGGTTCTTCAAAGAACGTGGGTACCCAGACCGGATCCTTGCCAATGCAACGCACAGAGTTATGTCAGCAACCCGTGCTGATGCACTTCAGTCAAAAGAGAAGGGTAACACATTGAGGAAGATTCCGTTAGTGGTAACTTACCATCCTACGAGTAAGCGTCTTGCCAAGTCAGTAAGGGAGAATTTCACATCGTAAGTGACAATCCGGCAACAAAGGAAATCTTCTCAGAACCTCCTCTGACGTCATACCGGAAGGACCGCAATCTCCGCCAACTCCTTGTTAGGTCCAAGCTCAATTCTCCCATCTCCTGTACCGGATGTAGGCCTTGCAGGAGGCCGCGATGTAATACTTGCAGAGTGATATCCAACAGTACACAGCGCTTCTGCTCTATTACGCCTCTATATCTTTCTCTTTCTCTCTCTCTTCTCTCTCTCCTCTCCTTCCTGATCTCTACCATGGTTGCGCTGGTATCCATGAGCTTTTGCGTTGTTTTTTTTTTTTGCGCTTCACGCTCTTTTTGTACCTATCTAATAAAATTTCATCATTTCCTGATGAAGCCTATGGCCGAAAATTCGAATTTTTCATCGTATACGGACTTTTCATTCCTATTTTGTCTAATATATATATATATTTATATATATATATAAGTCAATGATGAATAAGACAACCGTTAAGAGATGAAAGAATTCAAATTTTCGCCCATAGGGCTTCATCAGGAATGATGACTTTATTAAAAAATGCATCCAGCATCAGCAAAGCGCAATGCGCTAAAGGATAAGCGCATAGCGCATCAAAAGCAAAAGTGCAAAGGAGGGAGAAGAGAGAAAGAGAGAAAGAGAGAGAGAGAGAGAGAGAAAGAGGGGGGGGGGGGATCGCGCGCACTAGAGAGAGAGAGAGAGAGAGAGAGAGTTTTACAGAGGAGAAATAGAGAGAAAGAGAGGAAAACGTAGAAAATCACACGGTAGAAAAGAGTAAAAAGATACATTCATCCCCCAGGTTGGAGAGAGCCGAGATGGTGGATGAGGCGTTCCTCTCTCTCTTTCCTGGCGCATCTGACTTGAAGTCATTGACAAGGATGCTTACTTCGAAATGTCCAATGTTGTGGTCAGGCTGGTTGAAATGCTGTGCCACAGGAATGACAGGCAGGCCTGCAGACTTGATCCTGATTGACCGAAGATGTTCAGTAACTCTGTCGGCAAGCCTCCTCTTTGTTTCGCCGACGTATAAATGTTGGCACTTCGTACAGTTGATTGCATATATGCAATCCTTAGTAACGCAAGTAAAACCCGTTGATCCTCCAAGTACCCTTGGGTCCCTGAATCTGTGTACTGTTGGATATCACTCTGCAAGTATTACATCGCGGCCTCCTGCAAGGCCTACATCCGGTACAGGAGATGGGAGAATTGAGCTTGGACCTAACAAGGAGTTGGCGGAGATTGCGGTCCTTCCGGTATGACGTCAGAGGAGGTTCTGAGAAGATTTCTTTGTTGCCGGATTGTCACTTACGATGTGGAAATTCTCCTTACTGACTGGCAAGACGCTTACTCGTAGGATGGTAAGTTACCACTAACGGAATCTTCCTCAATGTGTTACCCTTCTCTTTTGACTGAAGTGCATCAGCACGGGTTGCTGACATAACTCTGTGCGTTGCATTGGCAAGGATCCGGTCTGGGTACCCACGTTCTTTGAAGAACCCTCTCATCTTTTGTGTATTTTTCATCAACCGACGCAGGACACTTATTTTTTATTTTATTTTTTTATATATATATATTATGTATCTATAATATAATACACTAAGGATTTCGGGCTCTTTTTTTGGTTCAAATAGGCTCCTCCCCTGGCCCTTTCGGTCCCCGCCTTTTGGTACCCACGGGTGGGAAGGGTTCTTAGGGTGGTGGGAGGCACTTCTTGAGGGCTGACGTCCCGTCCATATTTCATAAATTCATTTTTAAAATTGAATTTCCGCAGGGAGTAGGCTTAATAATTCCACCAACCCATGAGGCGGGTTTATAGCTTCAGGCCCAGCCAACCCATATACCTTTCCCTGTGAAGGGGAGCTATGCCAGAGAACAGCATGGCCATATATCCGCATGGCTTCAGTGTACAGTACAGTATTATACACACGTGCTAGATCGTTCGCACGTACGTGTACAGGTCATCATACAGGTATAGAGTTATATCGTTTGAAGCTTCATGGTCACACACAGAGTTTAGTGTGTATGTTTCACGACGTTCGCTACCGGTAATTTGACACTTTATCAGAAAACCTGATAAGAAGAATATTCCTTCGAAAATCCTTTTCCCCTCGCCCTGGGGGTGATGGGATGACAATGGAATGGGGGGAGCTGGGGGGGGGGGGGGGGTAGTAGGGGGGAAGTCAATCCGTCGGTCCTCCCAAGACCCATATAAGGGGGCCAAAATCCCCCTGAAAATAAAATGACAAATTCATTTTTTCTCATTATTGCATCCTTTACAGGGGACGTACCGCTAATTATGGATGTTACTCTGAGTATTAATAAACCACAGAAACATGGCAAGATCAAATCGCTCCCTCTAGGTCTATGCATGGATATCCTACTCGAAATTATTATATCCATATCATCAATTTTCATCAAGATTAAAAGGAATTTTCTTCAGAACTCATGCAAGTTTTGGATAAATAAGACATATTCACATGATCAGGGGCGGATCCAGAATTTAGATAAGGCAGGGAAAACAAGTGCAGGTTTGTCAACTTTTGGAAAAGGCCGAGCTGGGGGGGGGGGGGCGGTGGCGAGAATTTTTTTTTTCGTCAGACCTAGAAAATTCGCTCAGGAGGGGGTGGTTATGGGGGGTCCCTCCATAATTCTCTGACAAGCAAAAAAAAAGAGGTTTCAGGGGGCGGGGGCACAATCAACAAAGGGCGGATCGTCTATGGTCAAAATGCATACTTTCCTGCCATTGAACGGGGGGGGGTGGGGATGGCACGGGCCAGAAGCACCCCCCCCCCCCCGGGTCCGCCAATGGACATGTTGTAAATACTTCTTGGTAAAAATAACTTTACGGACTTTTTATTTATTCACTTGATTATTGTAAGAAATATACGGTACGGTGATTAATCATAAACACAGCTAGCGCCCGTGGATTTCCACGGGCTGCTTCTGCTAGTATATATATATATATAAGATAATGTATCTAAACATCGTTATTTTTCTATTACTACACCAATAAGTGGACTTTACAACGTTATGTTTTTATAATAGGAGTGAAGACGCTTACGAGAAAGTGCAGAAAAGCACAGACGTAGCTGTAATTCATCGATTCTGTTTATTTCACACAAACTCTCGGCCTCAACGGCCTACCTCATATGAAAGAAAGCATCTCCGCAATGTATAAGTTGATGTTCTTCACATTTATATATATATATATATATATATATATATATATATATATATATGTAACATGATATATTCTTCAGTATATTTTAGTTTACTTGCATGATTATTGAAAAGAAAAGGTGAATGTTCGAATTTATCTTTGATGCAATCTACATTGTAGTCAATAAAATTATATCAAATTATACATTCGATAATTGCATGGATATTTTTCACTGGTTGCGGGACAGAACAAACTGTAGCTAGCTGGTTTTTTCTGAATTCTCAAAGAATGAATTTTAAGATGTACTCTATCTAGATGGCATAGTACTTTTTTTTATTGGTTACGCAACACTTATCCATGGTCACGAGAAGGAAAAAGTGATGTGGTATGAGAGTTTAAAATTTGGGACACCTCCCACCATTTCCCATTTTTCCCTTTCCCCTTTTTTCACATATGCAAAATCAGGACATTCCCTTACCCAGAACAGAGTATGGAAATGTAGACAGAAATGGACACACAAAGTGTTATTTTTTATTCAGAGCTAGATCCCCTTCCAACTCAAAGTTGGAATTCCCGCTGTTGCTATAGAAACGAATCTTATTTCAGGATGTGATGCTGCCAATTGATGAAGGCATCTCCATATAAACGGAATATGTTTATCTGCGGGGGAGACGGTATTCATGAGGCCTCAAATTCTACAGAATGGGAGAAAAAATTTAGATTTGTGTGAATGTCATCCATTATGTGTGCTTCTGTCAGAAATAACATTATGAGATTACAAGAGATCTAAAGCAGGAATATGAATAGGCTCTTTAGTACAGTTATATTGTAATAATAGTGGTAGCATTATGAAAGCATCAGTAGTGAATGTAATAGTAGTAGTGAATGTAATAGTAGTAGTAGTAGTAGTGGTAGTAGTAGTAGTAGTAGAATAGTAGTACTAGTAGTAATAGTAGTAGTATAGTAGTACTAGTAGTAGTAGTAGTAGTAGTAGTAGTAGTAGTAGTAGTAGTGGTAGTAGTAGTAGTACATGTAGTTAAAGGTAACTCTTTAAAGCTAATGGACTGCCTTATTCTTAGGGTTTTTATAAAAATCATTTAGATGTTTAATATCAATAATTTCTTTTCGAAATATAGAATGAACAGAACACGCTCTCTGCTTATCTTGAGAAATTATCTGGCATTTGCAAATACCATCTCCAGCAAGTTGGACTTGTATGCGAACAAGCAGGCTGCAGATGGCGCGAAGTTTAGAGCTTGAAAACGATTATGCATCCCTCGAGATACGGAAGAGACAAATTTAATTAGAATATTGTCTTATCTCTCTCTCAAAACCCTATGTCCTAAGCGTTTCTCCAATCAGTACAGTCTGATGTCGTCAAGCTAGGAAAAGGGATTAGAGAAAGTAAAACATCTAGGCTGAAATCTCTTTGTTTTGGACTGGTTTACCGGTAAGGGAGTCGGGCAAATAAGGGGATGTCAGAACGTCAGATCAGAGGGAGTGGTGGATTTTGGGACGGGATAATGGTAGAAGGTTTGCTGGAGGAATGGGGGTGTGAAATAGGGGAACGAATTTGGGGAAAGCATTACGACAGGAGGAAATAGAATGCGAGAATATAAATCATAACTTACCTTTATACAACTATGGACGTGTAAATAGAGAACTGGAGAATTCGTATGAAAGATGAGTCAACTGTCTTGTGAACTCCTTATCATATTAGAACTCATTTACGTTTATTTCGTTCATGATATTTGGATTGTTCTTTATGCATTTGCTTCATTTGATTTGTCAGATTTTGGACAAAATAAATGTACTGACATTGTAGGACATTACTAGTGACGTTTAGCATTAGGTTTGTTCTCAACTTTCACAAACCAAAAACGTGGATATATATGTAAAAGCAAAATAGTCTTAATTTTGATTTGATTTTCATTTTATTTGTGTCCACAATCGGTTTACATACATGAGAAAGCAAATTATAAACAAATACATATGGCATAATACAAAGGATAATACATATATCATAACAACTCAGTATAATAAATATCTTCCAGTAGATGTAATAAACGAAGCGAGGCTTGTCGAGTTAGGTCCCCTTTAACGAAGAAAAGGAGCTGGAAAGTAGAATGTGGAGATTAAGATGAGAAGAAACAAAGAAAGGACGGAAATTAGCAGATGTAAACAAAAAAGAACAATAAAAAATTAAATATTTATAGAGTGAAAGAGAAATAGAGAGTGAGAGAGAGAGAAAGAAAGAAAAGAAAAGAGAGAAGAGCGAAGAGAGAAGCGAAGTACAGATCAAGATCAGCAACCATGCAGCATTCTAGTATATGGTTTCAGCAAAAGAGATTTCAATTGTTTTTTTTAAATGGTGCAGTCTCTCTATTTCCTTAAGGTCTGGATCGAGACTGTTCCAAAATTTAGGACCTGTAAAGACGAAGGTTTTGTGTGCTAGGAGCGTTCTCGTGCGGGGAAGATTTGATTGTCTCGTTGGATAGTTGTGGAGTGTATTGTTAGTTGTGAAAAGGTCTGAGAGAGCATTCGGAAGTTCATTATTTATTAGTTGGAACATAAATTGACCCAGATTATAAAGGTATAAGTCAGACACTTTGAGAACTTTATTACTATGAAAGAGCCGGTCAGTATGTGAGAGATAACCTGTAAGAGATACAATGTAATTCATTACATACTGCTAGAAGTATCCTGATGGACTTTTCTTGGGGGGATGATTGCCCTACAAATATTATGTTCCAGATTTAAATATTTCATTTATGGAGTTTTATTTTCATCAGAAACTGCTGCATTCTCTCTCTGGCATCATTTTGTAAACCACAAGATGTCAACATTGATTCATTGAGGAAGATATATTAGAGTTGTCGTGTATATCAACCAAGGGCTTATTGAAGAAGTTTAACTAATTGAAGTGTGAATTTGTGGACTCGGTAGAAAAAGCTCATTTTGTCGCCCATGAGTGATTAGCAACGAGATCAGATTTAAAGAGAAAAGAGAAAAGAGAGGTAGTTTTCAAGACTGATAAAACTGGTACTTATCAGTTGGGATGGATTCAGTGTAAAAATGAAATATTTAAATTTTTAATTATCAAACTGACTATTCGTCCCTGCACGTTGTCTCAAGACACATAATTACACGTTCAATTTATGAATATATACCAGTACATATAACAAGTATAACGATGATAACGTTAAGATTCCCAATTAATAATTCAAATAGAATGATGAATTACAAATTGACGATGGGAGGTGGGCGGTTACTTTGATGTTTGCATGCAATCTATCAGGTTATTTTTATAAAAAGTCGCAACATTTCCAAACATTTAAAGACCCTCTGTATTCTTATCCCAATCAACATCGATTTGGACTGCTCCATTTTTTCATATCATACGATCGATGATTTCTGTTGCAAATTACGAGTCATCCCTTTTATACCTACTAGATGTCTTGAATGGGAAATGTCAAACACACGGTAGGAGCTCCTCTCGTTTCTTCTGTCAAACACCCCTCCCGTATTATTCCCGATGATGTATTGTTGTCAGATAACGTCCGAGGCAACAATAACGGGTGGATCGATAAGCAAATGCAGAGTGATGACAAGGCAAGGAACAAGAACAAAAGTATGCTATCCGTAAAACCTACTTCAGTACTACTTAATACTGCATAATATTGTTACCGAATAATTCCTGTGCATTATCAGTACATGACACCGTAAAACGACAACAGCTTTTAGGGCTCTCAGTCTGTCTTCGACCAATAAGCATTTTAAAGGAGAAAAAACTGCTATTCTTTCAGGTCCTTGTAGGGGGGGGACACCTTATGGTAATTTGTCATTAAAGGAGAATGAAACTCAACATACATTAGCTGATAATCATGTGGAAAATTGTCAGCCTGTTCAAAATATCTTGAAAATACTCTGATTTGATTACTCAGTAAGGAGAACAGTCTCTCTAAAGTTTGCATATTTCTTGCTAGATATTATCCCATGGGGGCTGCCATTTTGAAAAACTGTGATGTCATTGCGGTACATGTCCATTTACCTGTACACAATGGATAAGATGTTGCATAATGAATAGCTATTGTACAACTAAAGCCACCCATGCAAAATGGCAGCCATCTTGGTACCCCCATTGTCTCGCACAGGTGATATCTAAGAGCATGTAGGTCTTTGTCACTTCTTTGAAGAATTGACAAACCTTTGTCTGACCAAGCAACTTACAAGTGCATGCCAAATACTGCTTAACAAATGAAACAACTGAACAAAATATCTTGACACAAATAGGTTATATGACAGGATAAAAGTATGTTCATTTGAATGTACATTACTATAAAAATGGTTTATTACGAGAAAATCCAGTGTCATGCATTCCACAGCTGATCATGAGTGTCACGGTAGCTAGTGTATAGGTCAGTGGGTATCTCACAAATAGAACTGCTCTGACATTACTTTGTAAAGAAAATGGCAGCCCCCATGGGATAATGTCAAGCAAGGAAACTGTAACTTTTGGAGACACTGTTCTCCTTCTTAAATAATCAAATAGGAGTAATTTCAAGATATTTGTAATAGGCTGACAATTATCTACATGATTATAGGCTAATGTGTGTTGCCTTTTATTCCCTTTAAATTTGAAATACTGTACGCCATATAAGTATATACTATAATGTTATATCAAAGCTAACAGCTTAGCAGCTCCAAAGTACCGCCAGTTGTGCTTAACTGCCGTTTTCATGAATTTGGGTCGAACAAAAAACGCTGAAGTAAAGTAATCCAGAGTCAGTTACGAAACCCCCCTTGACGGTACTGAACTTCAAAAGTAATAAAGGAAGGCAATATCATCTGTCTATATGTTTATTGGATACAACCTTCCTCTCTTCAATTGCCAGACTAAAACATAACAGACACTCGGCGCCGGGTTTTAAATTATTTTCCTACAAGTTTTATTTACAGTATTTTTCATGAATTGATTAAAATGTGCCATTTCATGTAAATTGTCTTATGAATCACTATGTTAAAGACTTTATTGCTACCCTTCTTGAGCTAGTGCATCACTGAGCTTTGAAGCCCCAGGCCTCTTTATCATGTGTGTGTTTTCACATGTATACATTGCTCAAAATAAATTTATCCTAATTATCAAATTATAGTGATTGTCATTGTTAGTTATTCCAAAACAAACCATTCTCTTTCCTTATAAAACCATGGCACCGCTAATTTAGAATCGTAAGAAGGTGGAAGGCATTTGGAAAATTGCAAAAACCAACTATGGGGAGCGTAACGTGCAGCCTCTATGTATAACCTCTTGTTTCAAAGGAGGGAGGGATTTTCCATTAGGTCTACCTTTGTTCTATAAATGATTATTACAAGATTTGGCAGGTGTTTTCTCCGCACATATACGTGGGGATGTTTTCCATGTTATTTTTTGTTCATATATTTACCCCTTACAAGCAGACAAGTCAAGATGGCTAGATAGAGTGTCTTACGTAAAATGGATGTTAGCCATAGATATCCCTCAGAGTGGCTATCAAGAGAAAGCTACAGGCGACACTCTGTTCTTCACTATGATTAAGTGCTACCAGCCTGGCTACCCTGAACCTTTCTATCGCTCATGATTATAATAATACGATGTATTAACATTCGTATGGCAGGATTGAACAAATCTAAGTCGAAAACTCAAAATCAAATGATAGATCCCTTGGCTAATTTAGAAAATAGTAAGAAATAACAATATTAGCACATTTGGTATCCATTATCAGCTTTCAACGGTTCACTAATCTGATCTTGTTTGCTGTATTGTTTTTGAAAGCTTCTATTCATAATCATAAAAAATTAATGACATTGCAAGTATTTTAAAAGTTTGAAAATCAAAATTCTTATTAGTATCGATTAACTGTCTACAAGGCTGAATTGGATTGTTAAAAGAATTTAATTTTAATATATATATATATATATATTTTATATATATATATATATATATATATATACTAATACCTTAGAATGCGAAATAGAACATAAATAAAAAGCAAATATGATTAAGGTTTCTCTCAAGTATACCCCAACAAATAGTCAAATATATAGCTATTTTTCTTACGATTTAATTCTTGTAATTAATTAATATGCCCACCCCATCCTGAAAACAGAACGATGCACCCTGGTTACTACAGACAAATCTAGAAAGTCACCTCGATGGAGGCGATTCCAGGGAATGGGTTGATGACCTTTCAGTCGCACGAGACTAGAGATGTATCTGCATATACGATCTCAAATAAGTGTGCAGTTTATCTCCTTCATGCATAGACCAAAAAAAGGAGACAGTATACTGACAATGCATTTCTCGTAAAGCACCAATACCCTATACGCGATAACCAAACCTATAAGGATATATTTCACTAGTCTATCCGATTTCCCTTTCGAGCATAGGGTGACACCTGGCCGAAGTAGAAGACATTTTGCTGAAAGGTCTTTTTGAGGAGTGTAAAGAATGAAAGCAAAAATCAATCCACTTAAGGAATTTAGAGTAGGCATTAAAGGGGCCGTTGACGGCTTTCTATTCATTTAAAGTTGTGAATATTGAGGAGTAGATTTAACATGTTTTGATCTAATCCACTGTATACAATGAAACTTGAGGGTCGTAGGTGCTCAGGAGCGACCTTAAGACCTGACATGGGGTCCAGGTCTAGCCTCGCATAGTTCTCTACGTCTGAGACAACATTCATTAAGATATTCGGAGGAAAGGAAGTGAATATACGTTTAAGGTGGTCATAATAGATATTTAACATTGATTCAATTCAAAGTCCAATTGGGTTTTTAAGTGGTGTATTTGCATGTCCTTTCAAAATGATTCATCGACGTGAATTCAATACTTATCACTTCCGCATTAGCATTCAAATTTTCCACATGAATTATATTGTTTTGTACAAAGGTCTAAAGATATTTTGTATAAAACAAGAAAAGAAGAACTAAAAATATGTATCATTTTTGAAGCGATGTAGATACCATTTTGTAGTTAATCATGGTTGGTTACTGCATGTGTAGCTAGACATCTATCGCTATCGTAAAATTACCAGAATTAACGAGGTGACATTTTTGACAGATTAAAATGAGAGGATGAGAGAGAGTCAGAGTATGACAGGGGGAAAGATATTGGAGTGAGGAGAGAGACAGGAGTTACATGACGAGAAGGAAGAAAAAAGGAGACGAAATTGACAGATAGAGCGGGAGAAAAGTATAGATAAAGAAAAGAGGGGAAGTAAAAGAGAGAGGTGGAGAAAGACAGGGAGGAAAAGAGATAGGGGTTGGAAGATGGAAATAGTGGCATTAGGAGGGAGAAGGTGATTGCAAGAGAAGGAAAGGGGGAAGAGAAAGAGATTGCATCCCTTGGCTATACGCAAGAAGGGACCATCGATTTGGGAAATAGGTTATTTGCTAAACACCGTGTTACCTCTAGGGTGCGTAAGCAGACTTAATAAGATGCATGACGTCATTCCTAACAAATCGACGCTCTCCGTCGTGTGCCCCACAAAACAGGGTGCATATTGTAATTAGGGGTCAGCCTGACCTTTACCAAAATAACATACAAGGATGTCTCCATGGGCTAGGTATTTTACCTGGTGATATCCGAGACAAAACACATTATTGGTAAAAGGTCACAATGATCCAAAAATACATTTACAAAAAAAAACATACTAGCTTCATTTTAAAGATTTTGTATGGCTTAAGCTACGGCAATTTAAAATACTCTTTTAATGTCTGTTCTATATTGCCGATGCTTTCAAGGAATCTCATTTCCAATTTATTAGATAGACTCCGGCAAGTCTCCTTTGTCTAAATGGCAGATAAACAAAATCTATCCTTTTCTAACATGTCTAATGAAGATTTGCGATGCTTGAAATAGATTTTCAAGAAATTAAACATAGCGGCATGCACTGTAGCTTTTAAAGGGGAAAGTTTTTCAGAGTAATGACACCATTTTTGTCTCGAAGCCTATGAAGAATGTGGTCTACGTTTTTTAATAATATTAACTATTTTTACATCACAAGGAACATGTTCAGCATAAAAGAGGAAAAATATATGATATTGCTCAAATAGGGTAGATTACTTTTGAGTAAATAATTTATTCTTTGTGGTAAACCGAGTAGCAGTGAACGTTCATCGAGCCTGCTATAAACCGCCACGGTAGAAAGTGTAAGCACAAATCTATGTACGCATTTTGGGATTGTTTTCTTATCAGACAGACGAGCAGGAGATTTGCTAATAGAAAATCTCTTAAAAGTACTTACAAGGCTAAACGAGGGCACGCATATTCATGAGTTCGATCCGATTTGCACTGTGAAATGAGAAATAATAAATCGCTGACATATATACACAGACCCTATTGATATCTAACGGGAAAGCTTCAAATTTGATGAATCGCTCCGAAAATTTCAGTGTACAGAGGCATATCTATATATTAATACACGTGAGGGTCCTGCGGGACGGAGAACAGGGTGTGGACTCCCCATGTGCTTTAGATCCATTGTGAGTTGTATTAATTTTCCCCGGGTCTTTAAACGGTGAGGGGGGGGGGGCGTACACTGACTTTACTCGATTCTGGATACACCACTGGGAGGCTCATGTTTGATGTTAACACTGACTGAATACTTTTAAATACTGAGCTGTATTTTATTCACGTACTATTACGTGTACCGTATAAGTGTACATATTTTTCATGTTTATTATGATTGGCTATTGAAAGTGATGATGAATGATTATTATCATAATACTCCCATTTAGTATGAATGGATCCAAAGTTTGTAAAAGTTGGGGCACTATTTTTAAAGGAAATCTCTGCCAAGGGAAAAAAGAAAGAAGGTCATCAGATTTTGGGGTGCCTTTTTACTCCAACCTTCCGCTGACAACCAGAAAAGAAAGGAGGCACAAACTTGAAGTTTTGTACTTCAGGTGTGCCATTTACCTTTCAAAGGGGCGGATTTGCCCCCCCCCCCCGGTCATATCCGCCAGTGCATTTAAC